>CAWUFW010000072.1:1813644-3023310 GCA_963921515.1 Calotriton arnoldi | reverse complement strand
GTAATCCTATGGGACTGCTTTCAACAGTCTGAGACGTCGTTCTATTTTCCTTTATTTTCTGTAAGTTTAATGAATTGGTTAATTCTTGACCGAAAATCACCCGGCTTGCGTGGTATAACTCTTGCCCTGTCCACCGCTCTGATTTTAGTTTGCCAGTATGTTCGGTTGGGTTAACGCCCAATTGTTTTGCTGAACGCTGCCAATCGGCACAATTGTTAAGGCTCATGATTTTTGTTATCTTTGAAACTAAGGCACAGACATGACCAAATTGCAAGAGACCACACATTGTAGACAAGTGGGGAAGCTGGAATGTTGAATTAACAAGCAATAAACATTTTTTGTTTAAATGTTTTTTTTTAAGAAACCATTTTTATAAATATAAGGTGATAAGTCTTATACATTGTAGTTGTAAAATTCAAGACAAAAAGCAAGATATCAGTATCCTATTTAAGTGTATGGTCTTCATCTCCACATTATACTTTAGCATGGCCTAAGAACGTAAAATAGTCCCGCCAAGGTCCCCATAGTTTACTGTGCCTCTTGGCAGGGGCGTAGCTTGGTCAGTAAGTTTGGGGGGGTGAGCTTCAGATTCCCCAACAATCAAGCTGGCACATAGGGGGTCTATTTACCAAATTCTCATGCAGCGCAGCAGCAAAAATGCTACGCTGCCCGAGAAAGAGAGCTCCATATTTAGGGATATGGTACTGTCCTCCCCTCTCCCTAGCATCTGTTCAAAATCGGGTAACCGTGCGCCACGCACACACCTTTGCACCATAGTTCAAGGTTGTCTGCGTGAGTCTAGCATAGGTTTTTTTTTACTGGAAGGATATCCTTCTAGTACAAAATACAATGCTTAGACTAACTTGAAAATATTTCCCACTTTGCATGTGTGCTGTACAGCGCAGCACACATGAAAAGTCGGAAAAGAAATTTTGCGTTGGAAAGTAATTTTGGACATTTTTTTGTCAATTTGCGTTACTTTTGTGACGCAAACACGGCACAAAATGTTAGTAAATATACCCTATAATGTTAAAATATATTATACAACCAGCATAGGGCACGAGAGGGGGTTCAGGGGCAGTGGAAAAGGAGAGTAACGTGGATTGGGTAGGGGTACTAAGTGAGAAACCTCATTATTTTGTGAAATATCCAACATTTTTTTTTCATTCTCTTTCCAAACCGAGAGAGGGAAAGAGTGTGCGCGTTTTTAGTCTATGTGTAAAAATTCCTGGTGAAATTCGACACTCCTCACCATACTGAAAGCACCTGTACCCAACTGTTTATCACAAACTACATTGATTAGGGGGGGTGTAAAACCCAAACAACCCACCTAAAGCTACACTCATGTCTCTTGGAACTCCTCCTAGCTGAGTGTCCTACTGGCCCATCACACCTTGCTTTGGAGACGTATTGTACTATGTAGTATCTCACACCACAATGTTGTCTCTTGTGTCTTTAGGAGGAAAAGGCTAAAGCTTATAAGAAGGAGAAACAGAAAGAGAAAAAAAGGAAAGCCGAGGAAGATTTATCCTTTGAAGATGACGATGAAATGGCGGCTGTGATGGGGTTCTCTGGATTTGGCACAACGAAGAAGGGCCACTGATGTCGTGTTTGCTACTTCCATCCACCCTTTCATAATTTTTACCGCCTAATGTTGTTTGTCCCAAGGAGACCTCGAGTAGGGAAAATCCCCAGCTCCCAATGGACTTGAAATTTGTGCTCCCTGGTGACAATCGACTGATGGTGCAGACTTTTGTACTGGATAGTAAAGCAAGGTCGGACTGCGTTTTTTCCATAGCCCGGGTTCGGAGGGTACTTCATTTTAGTTCGCCATACTTTTCTTTTGAGCAGAAAATGAAAGAGAAATCTTTGAATTAGCTGGAAATGCCCCATTTCCTGTGTTGTATAGTGCAGGTCCTGCCCCCGCACGTGCTTTTAAATAAACTCATTGCCTCTGTCACGGTTACTGATTTTGATTATTTTCATCTATTGTGAGGAGGCTGGAGCTGAACAGTTTTATGGGAAACAATTTACTATCCATTCCAACATCACTGTGCAAGTCCTGGAGGTTTTTCCCCGTATGTGCTCTGTGGCCTTGTCTGATGCAATATGTTGGGTACATTGTGTGTTCATAAACATTAATAAAATCTTGATGGCAAGGTCTGAATGATGAATGGCGCTGTTAATTCAAGTATGAAATAATGTAATAACTCATGTTTTCAGCACTGCAGGTTTATTTAAATAACCTAGCCAGACATTTACAAGTATACTGCTTTTTGCTGAGGTGATTTCTGTTTTTTTCCCGGGGGGGTGGGGTTTACAAATATGTTCACACATACAGTAGTATCACATGGCATTTTGATTTTTATGTGACTTTTAGTTCTCGTGTGCCATAAGCCTCTGTGTTCCTCTATTTTTGTTGTCATGGCTTATTTTGAGCTGCTTCCATATTGGGATGGCTTTGTAAGGAAGTCTGTCTTTCTTTGATATAGGTTGTATAGCAAAAATAGCTCCCTCTGTTTAAGGAAAAATCTGCCATACAAATCAATTATGCACTCCAATTCTCCCCCACCCCCACGGCAGCCAACCACACGCAATAGTAGCCCAGGTACCTCCTGCCCTGGGGCCCAAGCTCTGCATCCAACTCCCCGCAGGTAACCAGCCCCACACTATGCACAGCCTTTGACTGTGTGTGGCAGGGCGTTGGCCATAAGGTGTGCAGTTGACTCACCCCCCTCCCCCCCCCCCCCCACCCACCAAACACCCACTACCAGTCCCCTCTCGAAGCCTGTAGTTGCCCCGGAGACTCCATCCCCTGGGCCTGAATTTTATTAAGGGGAGGGAGGCCACGAGGCCCACCTTCCCGAGCCTTAATAGGCCCCAGGCACCCCATCATCCTGGACCGATTTCATTAAAAAAGAAGCATTGACATAGCCAATGGGTCTTTCCTTTGGGACCTTATAAGTGTTTAGCCAGAGCTATTGGCTTTGCCAATGTCTTTAAGCTATAAGCTATGTTGTAAAGCATTGTGGCTGCTGTGCACATGTTGAAAAGTTATAATAAAAAAAGTGTCATAAGCATTTTTGTCACCTTATATATAACCAAGAAGACGAGAGTGGAGGTTGTGAAATAGTACCTGAATTACAACAGGCGCAGCGGACCGACACTAGAGGAGAATCAACAGATGCCAGATTCCGAGGGCAGACTGAGGTAGTGCTGAGTGATGCTGAGATGGTGGTGTGCTGGTGCGGATGTGATGCTCAGGTGATGCTTAATGATACTCGTGTGGTGCTGAGGTTGTGGTGTGCTGGTGCGGAGGTGATGCTGAGGTGGTGATGTTGCACTGGTGCTCAGGCGGTGCTGAGTGATCCGGAGTTGGTACAGTGCTGAGGTGGGGCTGCGCTGTTGCTGAGGTGGGGCTGCGCTGGTGATGGTGCACTGATGTGGAGGTGGTGCTGCACTGAACAAATGAAAGGCGCGGCCACTATACTTAAAGATAAAGCGCAGCGTATTAGGAGTATGTGTGTGTGTGTGTGAGAGAGAGAGAGAGAGGTGTAAGAGATGGTACGAGAGAGAGGGATTTGTGGGAGGGGCACCTAGAGGAGTGTGGTGGGGAGGCCGACCAGCGGATAGCATGAAGAGGTACAGGAAGGGAGCACTCGTCTTTAGTGCGCCCGCCGATGCTGCGTTCGACAGATCGGGGTAGGCTGTAGTGTAGCCAGTAGATTATATACAGCCTATCGCTTTTCAGACACTGTGGACTCACCAGCTACTAAGACGAGAATAGAACGGTGAGACGGGGAGCTGGAAGACTCCAAAAGAGGGTGCAAAACAGGCTATGTGTATTGCTTTGCTTTAAATGGTAAGGGATTGTCATCGTGCGTGTCGCACTGGCTTAAAGTGAATACGCAAAGTCCAATCTGTTCACTGACCTACCGAGTATTATTGAACAAGGCAAAGGGTATGAATATAGTTATATTTCAAAGAGGATCAGTTTTTCTTCAATCCAAGCTTTTAAAATGATAAAAGGAAACACCAAAGATTGTAATATGAGTCACGACCCCTTGCACGAGCAAAAACATGTGCTGGCCATATGCAAGGGTGTTGGCACCTTAGAGAGAGCGCTGCAAGAGAAGCCAGCAGTTTCAGTTCACCGGAAAGCGCGCTGTAAGAGATGGTTTCAGCTCCCTGATAAGAGCACTGTAAGAAAAGACAGAAGTTTCAAGACCCTGGGGAAAGATCTGTAAAAGATGTTATGGAGTTTTAGCCCCCTTGAGAGAGCGCTGCAACAGAAGCCAGGGGTTTTATGACCTGGACAAAGCCCCGTAAGAGAAGTTAACGGTTGTAGCACCCTAGACATAGTACTGTAAGAAAAGTGAAGATGGTTAAGCATCATGTAGAGAGCGTTCACTTCTCAATAGTGGAGAAGTTACGGCATGACGTCATGCCAGGTGAGCCTTGTAGGGGAAGGGAAATCCTTTAAAGAGTCATTTTCTCTCTGGATTTCCCTTCTCTTTTTGAAACTCAGGAGCAGCAACATCGTCGTGGTGTCACCAGGGCTTTAAGTAGAATCTTTTTCAATATAATATACAAGCCATAGTTGCTGCTTATTTATCTTATACAACTAACAACCATTGAGAAAGCCAATAGTCCTGACTTGTTGTAATGTTACTTGTTGTATTATATATCTGGATTCAATGACAGAAACAGCAAAATATAAGTTGGGCGGCACACTATGCTAAGCTTGCGTGTTTTTAAGCCACACCCTTAATTACATTGGCCACGCCCCTTTGAGAGACCCCCCCCCAGTTTTTTCATCTCACTTAAAGCCCTGGATAATGGGTTATAGAAACCAAGGGGGTTTCAACCAACTGGGTTTGTGTTGTAAGAGATGTTGGGCTGTTCGTTCCCTGGACAGAGCGCTGTAAGACAAGCCAGCTTTGTCCGCGCCCCGGAGATTGAATTGTGGGAAAAACATGGGGTGTCAGCACTGGGGGGAGCTGTATAAAAGAAGAGACTGGTTGTAGACCATGGTCAGTCTGTTGTAAGAAACGGCAGGACAGAGCGCAGTACAACAAGGCAAGGGTTCAGATCACAAGAGTGTTAAAACTGCATTTTGTTTAGGTATCACATAGCACTGTATAAACAACGATTTATCTTCTGGGCACTGGTGTTTCATTGTGCAGGTTAAGAGAAGATTGTGTATGGATAACATGGGTTTTGAGAGCAGAGACTGTGAAAAAGGGGTGCCGGCTGTGTTTGATCAAGCATTTAGGGGACACAACTAGTTCACTGCTTGTCCTAGTTCCTGTGCAGGAACACACAGTCCTCGCACGGCTCCGGCTGCCCCAGTTTAACACATGCAGCACTGAGTGGGGTTGTGCTGCGTATTGGTGCCTTATCGAGACCCATTCTTGGATTGCAAGAGATGAACTTACCCAAAGTGAGGGCAACATGGTTTCCCCACATGTCCTCCGCTACCTCTGGACATGGCGTGACCAGGCAGACAGGGTGGGCTGCGCGGGGAGGTGTCTGTGCCCCCTCCGCGTGTTTGGCGACTGCACAAATGCCATTAGACTGCATTGGAGTCCTCAAAAAAGCAACCAAAGAGGCAAAGGAAAGAGGTGGTGCCTTAATATGTACTACGCAACAACATGTGCACATGCGGGGCACAAACATGGTTGTGATGGGGAGCATTGTGCTGAACAAAGTGAACATGCGGGCCCCTTCACACCACACCTACAACTGGCTGCCTTGTTAAACGTGCAGTGCGTGTGGCAGCTTAGGTGAGGGCGGTGCGTCGTGTAACTTACGAGCGGTGCCCCCGAACCACGGTCCAAGCAGCGGCGTCGATCTCGGCGGGAAGTGGCGGCGTCAGGAATGCCACGGCATCGCAGTGTAGCGAGGTGGTGCCCACAGGTCGCGGTGCGAGCAGCGGCTCGTTGATGGCGTCGGCAGGCATCGTCGGTGAGACCAGGGTCGCGTTGCGGCGGTGCCCTCTCCGGTGCCAAAGCTTCGGCGTGAAGCAAGGCGGTGCGGAGTGCGGTGCCCACAGGTTGCGGTGCGAGCAGCGGCTCGGTGATGGCGTCAGCGGCGAGACCAGGGTCGCGTTGCGGCGGTGCCCTCTGCGGTGCCTTCAGGACACGGGGTCGGCAGGGTCGTCGTAGGCGTCGTCGAGGTGGTGTTCTTCGGGTTGCAGTACGAAACACACAGTCCCCAGTGCTGCGGGTCGAAGAAACTGGAGTCTTTGATGTTCCTGAGACTCCGTGAACAGGGGGCAAGCTCTACTTCAAGCCCTTGGAGAGTCTCACCAATGCGGTTGCAGAAAGTCCAGTCCAGGCCTTTCACTGCCCAAGACAGAAGCAGCCACTGCAGGTCGGCCCAGCAAAGCATGCAGCAAAGCAGTCGTCCCTTCTTGCAGCTTCTCCGGCTCTTCTTCTTGGCAGTCTTCTTGATCCAGATGAGTTCTAAAGTTCAGGGGTCTGGGCCCCAGTATTTGTACACAAAAATCCGTTGATCTTCCGGGCAGAGGGTGTCTGTGCCCGGCCAGAACCAGTTCGGCCTTCTCTGGTGTGAATTCCTGGCAGGAGGTGGAGATGGCTTTGTCAGAGGCAGACCAAGCCCTTTGAGGTGCGAGGAAATCTCCTCCCTCTTTCCCCCCCACCCCCTCCCCCCATCGCAGCCCAGGTCTATTTAGCCCTTTCCTGACCTACCTAGACTATCGGGAGCCACCCTGCTTCTTAGCCATCTGTCGTCCAAAACCCAGACAGGCAATCCACATTCCAGCAGAGGCACACGGGATGACCGAGCAAAATAATACCCACTTTCTAAAAGTGGCCTTTATGAACTCAGAATGAAAAGGGCACCCTCGCTAAAGGCTGCGTCTTTAGACGCGGAGTTCAGGCATACCAAACTTCACTCACTTATACCTTCTTCGGGCTACGTACGTGGGTGGCACAATCCGTGCTGCAGGCCCACGAGTAGCGGTTGACTCACAAGCCCCGGCACCCGCGGTGCCCTTTACTGGGGACTGACAAGTAAGTCAAACATCCAATCATAACACAATTTACCACAGGAGCACCAGCACTTTACCACTGATCAGCAGTGCGAAAAGCGCGCAGAAACGTTACACCAGCAAAAACAGAGTAAAAACCGGGAGGGCAGAAAGCAAAAACTCGGGGGAAACACGCCAAAAGATGCCAAGTCTAACAGCCTCCCATACTGAAGCTGCAGCACCAGGGAGGAGGGGGAAGTGGTGGGCACTGCCAAGTGCGCATGAGGGTTTGGCTGGCCCTCTGGGGCCGGCCAAACCCTCATGCGCACTTAGCCTTTCTCCACCCGAGCTGTGTTGTACAGCTGGATGGAGAAACCAACACAGGCTCCCATTCTATGTCTGAGCGCCGAACCGAGGCGCTCAGACCAATCCCAGCACTGTTCACATGCTGGAAATATTCCCAGCACGTGAGCAGTGCTGGGATTGGGAGCTGGTAGCCTGCGCAGTGTGCATCGTGTTCCTGACAAGGACATGAGGATCGGGAGCAAGGTGGCAGCCGTCGGAGCACGTAAGTTTTATTTTCTTTATTTATACATCTGTTTTGTTTTTTGTCTTTTCCCCCTCCCCGCCTCACCACTTAGCAATATGAGTGGCTGCTACTGAGCTTAGGACGTGAAACTAGTCATGGAAAGGGAAACTACTGCTAAATGCACAATTATGGCAACCCATTGGTATTACATAGTACGTATCACTTAAATAAACACGTACACAACACTGCAGCCTATGCCTACTGTGGCTACGAAAAGGACACTTTCTGATCGCTGCTCCTGGCGCGTTTGTGACTTAATTTCCTGTGACCTGCAGAAATGCACCGGCTATTGACCAGCAGCCACCACCACCGTTGCATAAATGTTACCAAAGTAAATAGAGGTGGGTGAGCCGTGCAGATCAAAAGAAAGGTGCGGCCGCCTTGCTTAAAGACAAAGCGCGGTGTGGCGCATTGCCCAAAAACCCCAAAATGTTGTCAGAGTAAATAAATGGAGTTGGGGAAGCTGTGCAGAACAAATGAAAAGAGTAAGGCGGAAAAAAAATGACTGTGGCTGCAGAGCCCGAGAGGCAGCAGGCGGAACAAATGACAGTGCCCGCAGAGCTCATGTTGAGATCTGTCAGGTGCGGATATTCTGCAACATGATATATACTAATTTTTAGAGTATTAATTGTTGAAAATGTAATGAATGGATTTGCACCAAATTAAAAAAGCACTCTTTCCGGACCAAGATCTGGCTTTTTGCCAAATTTGGTGTAAATCCGTTCAGCTGTTGGGCTATAGCTGTGTCTAAAGTTCCTGTGAAACAATGAATGGGTAAATGTGTTTTGGGACCCCCTCTTTTTCTCTGCCCCTGCTTGACAGGTCACCCCCAAAATTTCCAGGATTGAGCCGAGGTAGAACTATTTTTTTCTTTTTGAGTTTCGTGAAAATTTGTCAAATGGCACCAAAGTTATTAGGGAAGCAAAATATTATTTTCATATTGAAATGTGGTGCCAACTATAACTACCCAGTGGCAACTGGGTAGTTCTAGTTAGGACCACGTTTCCATGATATCAGTTACTGAACATGCTTTCAGTTTGCCCTCTTCATTCATTGGTCTACTGTAGTGTCATCCACATTTTGTTTTGTCCCAGCACAGCATACAGCAGTCATCTCACTACAGCCTTTGGCATATCTGACTGAGAGACAGTATTCTGCTCTTGCACAATGTGGACATCCACACAATGAATAGCCCCCTTCAGTGACATGTACAACTTGTTCATTGTGTGCTTTTTACATAAAAAAATCGTTTGGCAATCAGACGAAGCTTGTTCTACTTAGGGGAAGGCCTGCAGCCTCTAATACTCCTACCAAACCGTTCATGTCACGTGTCTTCATACGTAAACGATTCATAAGCATAATGAGTATTAGCAAAGCCGTAGGTCAGTCAGAAGCCAATGCCAGACCCATTGGCTTGGCCAGTACTTGCTTTCATAGACCGACTCAGCCAGGTCTTGAAATTTCCACACACAGGGCAGGGTTGGTTAGCTCTGATAGATAGGGAGCCGATCTAAGCGAGCATCTTCAGATATCCACTTGAAATAAAAACACACCACAAATCTGAATGCTTGTGATATTAAATAATCGCGATTTATAAAAAAAAAAAAAAAAAAACCCACTGCATATCTTTGCTGACTAGGAATTGGTATTTTTTTAAGTCGGAACCCCATTAAAAAGCTTGCAATGCTCTGTTACAGCAGAGCATTTCAGTGTATTAAAAACAAATATAATTGGATTCTGAGAAACTGCATGAAATGAAGGCAGCAAAGCACAAGCGGCACGGCACTCTGATTCAAATTTAGTTTAATAGTTTTCAGTGAAGGTACCAGCCACATTCTCTAAATGTTTTTTCAAAGCAAGCCCAAAAGAAAGCCTCTCAAAATGTTCCCTTCACGGGTAAACGAATGAGATTAGCACACTGGTTTTACCACATAACATTTATAACCACCCTGTTCATTTAGAGATGGTTTCGGTAAACGCTTTGATTGCACACAAATCATTTCCTTAGGCCAGCTCAGAATGGCAAGGGGATGTGATAGATTTACAAAAACGAAAAACATAACTTTCACACTTGTGAAATCAACAATCTGTTCTGCAAATATAGTTCCCTTGACTGATGTACTCTGGCTTTATCTAAAAAATATTTTTTTTACACAGATCGCTAAACTGATGCCAGGTATTTTCTAATTGTTTAACTCTAGATGGAGCAAGGCAAGATGTTCTAATGTGCTGTAAGGGTAGATTTTCTTCTTTTAAGGTATAACACATTGAGAGTGTATTTCACTTACTATCTTGCAGAAGACACGTGTTCACGTTATGTGACTCTTAATTATGTTTTTGTTGAAACTTTATTTATCATTTCTTAACAAAACAAAATAACGAAGGCAGGTAGTGTGATTGTAATAAGTGAAATCATACGCATAAGGTACAATCGGTTACCCAGAGAAAGGAGAAAGCAAAATCCATAGCAGAGAGACACAGGTGAGGTGAGATTGCATAAGATAACATTGCATGTCATACAGAAAGAGAGAAGGGAGGCTTCCCAGCATTTATACAATAATGCAAATGGGTGACAAAGATAACATACAGCAGGAGCCCACAATTAAACCATTGATGCATTGCTGGTAGTGTCCGTCAAGGATAACAAATAGTTCTGCAAAATCTTTGGACCTAGATGTAGTGGGTTGGAGTGTAGTGTAGAGTTTGGAAGTAGTGTCACAATAAGGCAGATCTTTCAGCCAGCCCGCCACCGTGGGGAGTGTAGCGTGCAAAAGGGCCATTCACAGGAGTCTCATGCTTTTTCTGCATCTAACAGAGCGACCACCGAGGGGACAGTAGGGGAAATTTGGTTAATTACTGCAAAGAGGGTGCAAAGGTTAATAGAAGTAGAGCGTTGTGGGACAAAGGTGAAATAATGCAATCCATCAGCAAGGACAGGCGGGTAGCTAAGACTATGGCCAATAATTTCGTATCGAAATTCAGGAGTGATAATGGCCAATATGAAGAACAGTGATAGGCTGGTTTATTGGGTTTGAGCAGGATTGTAAACCGATTTGCGCAGTGTGGGGGGGGGTGGGGGTGGGGGGGAAGAGGCCTCGTTCCTGAGACTCCGCACACATTTCTAGTAAGTGCGGGGTCATCAGCTGTTTCTAGGCCTTATAAAAATCACCGGTAAACCCGTCTAAGCCTGGTGCCCTGCAGCAACTTAAATCCTCAAAAGTCTGGGAGATCTCCTTGCACGTGATCAGAGAAGATCTAAACTGCTGCTGGATGGTCTCAAACCACACCATGGCGATTTCGGACAGGTAATCAGCTAGTGCTTCTTCGCCGGCACCTGGGCGGGCTGTGCAAAGCGAGTTGTAATAGTCAGTAAACTCCTTGAACATAGCAGCGGCATCAGTAATTTCCGTGCCATCTGGACAGCACAGGCGTGTTACATATGAGTCATGGTATGGGGGCCGCAGCAGGTACGCCAAAGTGCGGCCTGGGCACTCGCCCTCTCCAAATGATGTGCCTGAGAATATTTTCCCAAATATGCAACCTGATGGTGAGCTAGGTCATGAGTCGTGCAACAACTTCAACCTATCATGCAGCTGGGAGTCAGGGGTTGCGTCTCTGCTGGCAGAGTCCAAGAGCCGAAGCCTGTCCTCCACCCCAGCGAGGTCAGCCAGAAGACTGCGAAGTACCCCTGTGTGTTTGGAGATGCATATCCCGCGTATGTAAGCCTTTAAGGCTTCCCATAGTGTGGAGGGACTGTCCACCGACCGGTATTGCTGGAGAAAATTTAGACAATGGCATCCCGGACCTCAAAGCGAAAAACTGCGTCATATAGCGCGTTATCGGGAAAGCGCCGCTGACAGAAACCGATACCTACAATGTGATCACTACAGGCGCATGATCTGACAGTGTGCGAAGAAAATTAATAATAGAGTGCAGCCATAGAAGTGCATTCGGGGAAATATATCAATGATCGATACGCAGCCACACGTGTGGGGCAGAATAACTCGTCTGACAGGTGGAATGTATTCAGGAGATCTGTAAGGGCCTGCAAGGAATGGGGTTTTGATATCGTAGTAGACCCAGTGGAGTCCAGCTCGGGCTGCAAAGTGAGATTTAGATCCCTGCCCACAAGAATATAGTCTGCCTGGAATTGGCTGATTTGTGACAATAGATCCGTGAAAAAGTCGGGAGAGTCAGTGTTTAGAGCATAGATATTGACAAACAGAATTGTGTGGCCCACCAGCACGCCCATCACCAACAGATAGCGCCCAGCAGCGTCTGTGGCAGTCTGTTGGTGCTGGAAGGGGACGGTGCTATGGAGGAGGATGAAAACCCCTCCTGAATAGGAGCTATAGTAAGAAAAGTATTGATGTGTGTCCCATGTAGCAGAATATCTGCAATCCGCACTGGGAGCCAGGTTCGACTCCTGTAGGAAGGCCCCCTGGAAACCGTGCTGACGCAGGTAGGCAAGGATTTGCCTCCCTGTACGGGAGTTATTCAAACCTCTGATGTTCCATGACAGGCAAGAGAGCGCAAACATTTTGTCTCTACCTATTATTGAAGGCATAGGGCTTTTCTC
Organism: Calotriton arnoldi; assembly: GCA_963921515.1. Taxonomy (NCBI): domain Eukaryota; kingdom Metazoa; phylum Chordata; class Amphibia; order Caudata; family Salamandridae; genus Calotriton; species Calotriton arnoldi. The sequence continues at coordinate 3,011,148 of CAWUFW010000072.1, read as the reverse complement.
CAAAAGTACAATGGCAGTATATGTGCGAGGGTAATTCTGAAGTGTACCATGACAGTAAAAAGGCCTCAGCAAAAAACAAGACAATAAAGCAATCCCTAGTGCCCCCCACCCACCCCAGCTGAAACAGAGGCGGGAAATCCCAATAACTCGAAAAGAAAATTTCAGCTACAAACATAATGGTGTACACCATGGGGGGGTGACCACGCTCATAAGAGCAGGCCTGGAAGCCAGTAATTGCATATTTGTAACAGGTATTGAGCGGAAACTAATAAAGCACTAACAATTAGTACAGTACAGAAAAGATAATACAAGTCTATTAATCTATATCAATGAGGTGATGTCTAAACAGGCAAGTCGTGAAGAGGCAATAGTCAGTGCACAACTGTAGATACCTGTCAGGTCCTTGACAGGTAACCACTAACCTTCAAAGCCGGATACAGCGGGAGCGATGAATGATGCTGCGTAACCCTATCCCCAATATGGAGTGACCTGTGAGTACGTAAGTATCACTCAGCAGACAACACCATGGTAGGGGAAAGGGGAAAAAAGGGACAAAGGAAACAATAAAGATGTGGCTGCGAAATCACACGATGGGGAAGGAACTTGGAGTTGTAGGCATCACTCCTAGTCTTGTCACTCTTACTGTCTAGCCCCGTGTTCCCTGTAGCAAAACACAAGCACAACACATATATTACAGCCACCGTATGTAGAATGAGTAAGGCACAATAAGGCTATGTGTTTGAACTTACGTTTAAAGCTTGCTGCACTCATTCTACTATACGTCATACAAAATCCAAAAATAAAACATGAAAATAAATAAGTTCTCCACCAATTGGTATAGCAGCATCCCAGGAATCACAAAAAGTATATTGTACTTAGCTGGACTTGTTCTCCTCAGAATAGAAGCACTCTGCGTGTACTTCAAGGTCATCCAAGGTCCCGGCAATATACGTAAACGGAAGAGGCACGCTATTCCTGTGTGCTTTTCCTGAAACAAAAAGAATTACACTTTCTCCAAGCCTCTTATCTGCTTTGTAGATGCGCTCCAGCGCGTTCACGAAGGTATTCCCAAAAATGCCACTAAGTTAAAGGGATTCAAAACATCCGAGCCAAGCAATGGCTCACCGACGCGCTACAGCGCGTTCATAAAAAGAAGTCCTTAATTGCCTTCTAGCTAAATGAAAGCGACACTTCCTGTTCCAAGGACTGGCTCAAAAGACGCGCTTCAGCGCGTTGGTATTCCTTTCTCCTCAAAACAGGCAAAGTGAAGAGAAGAAGTCAGCGCGAGCCTCGGAAGGCTCGAAGACGCGCTCCAGCGCCTTCTCTACGGAGATCAGGGCGAGCCCAGTGAGCGACTCAAAGACGCGCTCCAGCGCATTCGGAACGACAGAGCAGGCTCCTCACAGCTCTCCTGACGAGGTTGAGAGCGTTGCTCTGCACAGCTTGGCAACTAAATGCGGGACAGCGAGAATCAGGATATCTCCTTCCCAAGGCATGTAAAGACAGGACGTCCACACACCAACGGTCCAAGGTTGTTTGAACTTGATTGACAAGCACCAGTGTTAGGGGGAGGCGGAGCTTATATAGAACTCTGAGTGCAGAGCCCACATGACCAGTCACACAGGATTATGGGTGATGTAGTCCAAACACGTCCAAACACACACACACTTCGTGCTAAAGTATGTACCCTAACTTGCTATCTGCGCCTACATGTGACAGAACCCCCTCTCAATGACCGGCGTCCCGACGGTCCACCAGGTTTACTAGGGAACCGTGAGTGAAAATGCCTGGGAAGCCCAGGGCAATGTAGGTTGGTCCCAGGTTCCCACGAGCGATCCTCAGGACCATATCCCTTCCAGTCAGAGGTAATGCACCCTCCCTCGGACGAGTTTGGAATCGAGAACACGCTTGACTTCGTATTCCTCTTCCCCGTCAACGTCCAGTGGCAAGGGTTTTAAGGGTAGTCTGGTCTGTGGAAGACGAGGCCGAAGCAGTGAGACATGGAAAACCGGATGGATGTGCCAGGAAGAAGGGAGTCTCAATCTCATCGCCACAGGGTTGATTACTTGGACGATAGGATAGGGACCCACGTATTTAGGTTTCAGCCGTGCGGTACCCTTCAGTCTCAAATGCTTGGTATCGAGCCACACTCTATCCCCCACATTGTAAGTAGTCACTGGGGAACGTCTCTTATCAGCATAGCTCTTGTCACAGGTTTGGGCCTTGCTTAACTGTGTTTTAGCGTCCTGTAAAACTGTTCGGAGATGCGCATGATGTTCTTGAATGGTAGGGTGTCTGGATTGCACAGGCCATTCAAAAGGCAACATGTTTGGATGGTATCCCGTTAGGCAAAAGAAAGGGGAACACCCCAGAGAAGAATGCTCTGCATTATTATATGCGAATTCGGCCATCCATAGAAGCGTGCTCCATTCCTCGTTGTGTTGTAGTGTGAAGCACCTGAGATACTGTTCCAGTGTTTGGTTCAGTGTTTCTGTTTTGCCGTCTGTCTGCGGATGGTAGCTAGTGGAGAGGCGAGCATCTACTTTCATAACATCACATAATGCCTTCCAAAATCGCAAAGTAAACTGGGTTCCTCTGTCTGTGATGATAACTGTTGGGATTCCATGGGAACGCACAATATGCTGCAGAAACACTTGGGCTAATTCCGCCGAGGATGGTAGTTTCGTCATAGCAATAAAGTGTCCCATCTTGGTCAGATGATCAATAACGACCAGTATGGTATTGTAACCTGAACTAGGAGGCATATCTACAATGAAGTCCATGGACAGCGTATGCCAAGGCATTGGGGGTATGGGAATGGGTCTGAGTAATCCACACGGTCTTTTGTGTTGGGCCTTTCCTTGAGTACAAATGGCACATTCAGAAACGTATTTGGATGTGTCCGCCTGCAAAGTTGCCCAACAAAAATGCCTTCTCATAGCCTGAACAGTTTTCTGAATCCCCAGATGTCCACCCAGCGTAGAGTCATGAACCCATCGCAAGGCTTGTTGTTGTAGTGGTCCATCGGGTATGTATAGTTTGTTATCATGGTATAGTATGGCGTTACTGACCGATCATTTTTCGGGATCCTCGTTTATCCATGCCTGGATGTTCATTCCTACCGCTTGCTTTTTTACCTCACCCACAAAGTCTTGCGTAGTCGTCAAGGCCAGGATCTCTTCAGGGAAAGAGGCTTTCTTCAGTATTACAGGAGGTTCTTCCATTGGAAGTTGACTGGATTCAGGAGTCGGGTTGGTCTTGAAAGCGCATCTGCTTTGCCATTTTGTGGTCCAGGACGATATTTAATCACGAAGTCAAAGTCAGAGAAGAACAGCGACCAACAGAGCTGTCTCTGGGTTAAGGCTCTGGCGGTCTTTAGAAACAGTAGATTTCGGTGATCTGTGTATATTTCCACTGTGTGCCTAACCCCCAATAAGTAGTGTCTCCACTCTTCACACACTCTTTTGATAGCAAGGAGTTCTTTATCTGTAATGCTGTAGTTGACCTCACAGGATGACAACGTCTTTGAAAAGTAGGCCACTGGATGGAGTTGGCCGGTGTTCGGATGTCTTTGGGACAGGATACCTCCAATGGCGTAATGGGATGCGTCCATTTCCACTACAAAGGGAAGAGTGGCATCTGGATGTCTCAATACAGGAGCTTGTGTAAAGCGATTCTTGAGCGTCTGGAAGGCCTGTTCTGTGTAGTCCGTCCAGAGGAACTTTTCTCCTTTCTTCAACAGGTGTGTTAACGGTTGTATGATCCGGGAGAAGCCTTTTATAAACCTTCGATAAAAGTTTGCAAAGCCTAGAAAGCTCTGTAAGGCTTTGACACTGGAGGGTGATTCCCACTGAACGATGGCTTGGATCTTCTTTGTGTCCATGCATAGTCCGTTTGGTCCTATGATGTATCCTAGGAATTCTACTTCAGTGGCGTGAAAAAGGCACTTTTCCAACTTGGCATAGAGATCGTACTGTTGCAACCATTCTAGTACTGCAGTCAGACGAAGGAAGTGTTCTTCTGTGGATGCTGAATAAATCAGAATATTGTCGATATAGACGATACAGGACACGTCCAACAGGCCTCGTAGTACTTCATCCATAAAGAACTGGAAAGCAGTGGGTGCGTTGCAGAGCCCGAAGGGCATGACCTGGTATTCGTATAACCCGAACTTCGTCCGAAAGGCTGTCTTCCATTCGTCCCCACGTCGCACCCGCACTAGATGGTATGCTCCCCTTAGGTCCAATTTGGTGAACACCTTGGCTCCTTTCAGCTGGTCCAATAAAACGGGTATTAAGGGCAAAGGATACCTGTTCTTTATGGTCACTCTGAGCCACCTTCCTTCTTTGGTATGAAGAAGAGTGGCAAGGAGGCAGGGGAGGAAGAAGGGCGTATGAAGCCGGAGGACAGCAACTCATCAAGATACTGCTGTAGATACGTAGTCTCGGCTTCCGTAAGGGCGTAAACACGACTGCATGGAATGAAGGCTCCAGGTCGATCACACAGTCATAGTCCCTATGAGGGGGCAGCTTCCCTGCTTTCTGCTTGTTAAAGATGGAGTGGAACCTTTTATATTCATCCGGTAAAGTGGAGACACAACACAAAACTTTTTTGCTATATCCCATAGCGAGCAGGCCGGCAGGACTCACCGCGTCTTCAGTGTTTTGTACCTTGTCTCTTGTGCAGTGTTCTTTACAGAACGAGGAGTTCATGGAGACGGTGCGTGCTGCCCATTGTACCAAAGGATCATGATAAGTCAGCCAGGGCATTCCCAATATGAGTTTGAAGTGGGGAGCATCGATCAGATCCAACTGGATATATTTAAAGTGGTGCACCCCTACTTGCATCAGAATCAGTTGTGTATGGAAACGTACAGGACCTGATGTTAATGCCGTACCATCTACCGCCTTCACTGGTTCGGGTGTTTTCTTTTTTATACAGGGGACTCCTAATTCTTGGGCGTACTGCTGATCAATAAAATTGCCAGTGGCTCTGGAATCCAACAATGCATGGACCACAACAAATTCCCCATCTGGCAGTTCCAGTGAAACGCACAAGTTCATATGAGCCACTGCAGGTTGTACTGTATTAGCCACTGCTGAAGAGACCGCTTCCTCCCTGGGCCTCAAACAAGGGATCTCGGTCTTGCTTGAGTACGTCAGTTTCCCGGAATCTCTGTGGCGTAGTCCACCACGGTTAGGTTTCAGGCTCCGGGGTTTGCTTTAGTCACAAACTTGGTTCTGGTCTTGCATTCCTTGATGAAATGTCCGGGTTTCCCACAGTACATGCACAGTCTCTGTCTTCTTCTTTTTTCTCTTTCATCTTGGCTTAATGGTCCTCGTATTCCACTAATTTGCATTGGTTCTGTCCCATCAGTGGTATGCGAGTGCTCTTCCTGAATTGGCTTAGGGCGTGGTAGGTAGACCCTTGCGTCCGTTCGGTACTTGTCTCCTTTCTGTTCTTGAAGTCTATGATCCAACTGAACAGTGAGGTCTATTAGTTCCTCACAGCTATCGGGCATATGCACAACTTGCTCCAATACGTCCTTCAACTCCCCTTTCAACCCTTGATAGAACATGGATGTTCTTTTTTCCACCGGCCAATTGGTTTCAACAAGAAGTCTGTTGAAGGTCATGATGTACGTAAGCAAGTCTTGTGTGCCCTGTTTGAGGGTGATGAGTTCTTTGTCTAGAGATGGCTGATGCGCTTTCCTGTCAAAAAGCTTGCGCATTTCAATGCAGAAACCCGAAAAGTTGTACAGGACAGGATCGTCTCTCTCTATCAGGGGGAAGGACCAGCTAGCCGCGTTACCACCCAAATAGGACGTGACAAAGGCCGTCTTGGCCTGGTCATTGGGAAACACAGCGGGTTTGCACATGAAATGTAGCCTACACTGACCCAAAAATATCCCAAACTTCTTGGGGTCCCCGAAGAACCTTTCAGGAGGGGCAAGGGGCAGCTGCATGGGCTGTATCAAGTGTACGGGAGAAGGTCCTGCATGGGAGGAGTTGGAAAACAAGGAAGTGAAGGGCCCAGCGCCATGTACACCCCCTCCCTGAACCTGGTCCGTGCGTCTGGAATCAGTGTCATGGGTAGTCAAAGGGGGTGGTAGCGTCCAGTCCTTAATATAAGAGCCGCTCCCCCTAACACTGGTAGTGCTCACACGTGATAGACCCGCTACCTCACGTCTCATAGTGCCCATCTCGTTTCTCAATTCTAAATTCTCTCCACGGACGGCATCTACCTCCATCCGCAAAGCGGTTAAGGTCTCCAACACTGACGTAAGTACAGTGGAAGTATCCATCGCTCAGGCTGTAGGTAACCGTGGGCTTGTCAATCTGTCAGGTCCTTGACAGGTAACTACTAACCTTCAAAGCCGGATACAGCGGGAGCAATGAATGATGCTGCGTAACCCTATCCCCAATATGGAGCGACCTGTGAGTATGTAAGTATCACTCAGCAGACAACACCATGGTAGGGGAAAGGGAAAGAAGGGACAAAGGAAACAAAGATGCGGCTGCGAAATCACACGATGGGGAAGGAACTTAGAGTTGTAGGCATCACTCCTAGTCTTGTCACTCTTACTGTCTAGCCCCGTGTTCCCTGTAGCAAAACACAAGCACAACACACATATTACAGCCACCGTATGTAGAATGAGTAAGGCACAATAAGGCTATGTGTTTGCACTTCCGCACTCGTTCTACTATACGTCATACAAAATCCCAAAATAAAACATAAAAATAAATAAGTTCTCCACCAATTGGTATAGCAGCATCCCAGGAATCACAAATAGTATATTGTTCTTAGCTGGACTTGTTCTCCTCAGAATAGAAGCACTCTGCGTGTACTGCAAGGTCATCCAAGGTACCGGCAATATACGTAAACGGAAGAGGCACGCTATTCCTGTGTGCTGTTCCTGAAACAAAAAGATTGACACTTTCTCCAAGCCTCTTATCGGCTTTGTAGATGCGCTCCAGCGCGTTCACGAAGGTATTCCCAAAAATGCCACTAAGTTAAAGGGATTCAAAACATCCGAGCCAAGCAATGGCTCACCGACGCGCTACAGCGCGTTCACAAAAAGAAGTCCTTAATTGCCTTCCAGCTAAATGAAAGCGACACTTCCTGTGCCAAGGACTGGCTCAAAAGACGCGCTTCAGCGCGTTGGTATTCCTTTCTCCTCAAAACAGGCAAAGTGAAGAGAAGAAGTCAGCGCGAGCCTCGGAAGGCTCGAAGACGCGCTCCAGCGTGTTCTCTACGGAGATCAGGGCGAGCCCAGTGAGCGACTCAAAGACGCGCTCCAGCGCGTTCGAAACGACAGAGCAGGCTGCTCACAGCTCTCCTGACGAGGTTGAGAGAGTTGCTCTGCACAGCTCGGCAACTAACTGCGGGACAGTGAGAATCGGGATATCTCCTTCCCAAGGCGTGTAAAGACAGGACGTCCACACACCAACGGTCCAAGGTTGTTTGAACTTGATTGACAAGCACCGGTGTTAGGGGGAGGCGGAGCTTATATAGAACTCCGAGTGCATAGCCCACATGACCAGTCACACAGGATTATGGGTGATGTAGTCCAAACACGTCCAAAAACACACACACTTCGTGCCAAAGTATGTACCCTAACTTGCTATCTGCGCCTACATGTGACAATACCCTGGGGATTCTTACGAATCGTGAGTCTCTGGCGACGTGGGCGCCGAGGCCCTGGGAGGAGATGCACCAGAATTCGTACCAACTGAGGACTTGTTGAGTGAGCGCTGCTTACAAAATTTCTCGGCATCTGCAGGGTATTGTAGACCAAGTGCCAGCCGTCTGATTCCACCCGGAGTCATGCAGGATAGAGCTTCCCATACTTAAAGCCCAGTTTTTGGAGAAAGCATTTGGCATCAGCAAATTTGCAGCGGGCCTCCTGTACCAGCGGAGTGTAGTCTGGGTATTAAGATATTGTAGATCCTTGATGCTGGAGGGCCCCCTTCTCGCGGGCCAGGTGCAATGCAATATCACGATCTCTGAAGTTCAGGAGCCTATCAATTATCTGTCGGTAGGGCTACCGATATCGGAAGAGGCCCAACTGTCCAATGGGCTCTTTCAATTATAAATGTATCCGAAAAAGATTTTCTGTCAAAGAGCTCTGCGAGCAGCTGTTCCACAAAGGCATTCATCCATCCGGTGTTGGTGGATTCAGGAATACCAGCTATACGGATGTTATTTCGGCAAGTCTATAGACTTGAAGCCGGCATGCAGCTCAGCCATGATGGCTGCCGTACCATCCACGGTTGGGTCCGCTCTTGTAGAGTCTGAGACACTAGTGGACTCTGAGGGCGAACGCTGGTGGCGTGGATTCCTGTTTGGCTCAAACGTAAGTTGTTTCTGCTTGGGGTTGCCGCGTCCCATTGTAATAGACCAGCCTTTCCCAGCAAGGAAACAGTGCAAGCGCTGTTGCAATGATTGCAGATTGGCCTGGTCTGATCAACTCGATCCAGTCACTAGGTCTACGTCGGCCACAGCTGCATAGCGCCTCGGGCACAAAGGCAGTAGGTCACAGTGTTGGCAGTAGACAGAACTCACAAGCAGTGGCCCCCCAGAGTCTGCAGACGGTGCATCAGAAATACTACAACATGGACCGGGTCCCGTAGACCATGTGGAAAGGTTGAGCTCACAGCAAGCCAGCCAGAGCTTCCTTATGTCAGGGCCCAAGCGTCAGTAGCTGCATCAAGCCCCCAACATGCAGCTTTAGTCTCCCGCAGTTGACAATCCAGTTAGATATGCCACAGGAATTGGAGCAGTAGGTACCCAGCCAACCGTTGGAGCAGGTAGGAGGGAGACAACTCATGGCACTGCACTGATCACTGGGGGCACATCGATCCCCGCGAGGCCACCACCAGTCATCGCACCCCCGCAAAGTGAACAAATGACCCATGTCTGGGCATACCCTGCCAACGGAGCGCTGAAACTTTTCAGACATTCACCCCCCAGTCACAGATCTGGGTTGAATCCATCATCGTTCTTTAGCTCACTTTGCCACCCAAGAATAAGACCCAGCCATATGCAAATCAGTCATTCCAGCCCGAACTGCCAAGTCAGGTCTTCACTGGACCAGAAACAAGCATCCTGGGACCAGTTGCGGGGTAACACTCCTCATCAGCCAGGCTAGCTTGAATCCAGTGGCAAGGAGAGCAGTGGACCCACGTCTGGGCATTCCCAGCCAACTTGGGGGTAACAAAGCAAACACAAGGAGATGATGGGCGGAGTGCTGAAACTTTTCAGACACTCACCCCCCCCCCCGTCACAGATCTGGGTTGAATCCATCATCATTCTTTAGCTCATTTCACCACCCCAGTTCAAACCCAGCCATATGCAAATAGCAAATAAGTCATGACCCTGTTCCTCATGGGAACAGTCCAGCCCGACCTGCCAAGCCAGGTCTACCCTGGACCGGAAACCAGCATCCTGGGACCGATTGTCTGGTAACACCCCTCATCAGCCAGGCTAGCTTGAATCCAGTGGCAAGGTGAGCAAGGGACCCACGTCTAGGCATACCCTGCCAACTTAGGGCAAACAAAGCAAACACAAGGAGAGGATGGACGGAACGCTGAAACTTTACAGACACTCCCCCCAGTCTTAGATCTGGGTTGAATCCATCATTGTTCTTTAGCTCACTTCGCCACCCCAGTTCAGACCCAGCCATATGCAAATCAGTCATGACCCTGTTCCTCATGGAATCAGTCCAGCCCGAACTACCAAGCCAGGTCTTCCCAGGACCGGAAACAAGCATCCTGGCCAATAGAAAGCAAGCAAATGGGAGTTGCAGACCACAAAGACAATGGTAAGCTGAGCTAAAAATGCCTTCATAGGTCAGCTTTCAGAATGTTCCCAATAAGTATTTAGCAACCAGTCTGTGCAGTCTGGTAGACTTTGACCTAAAAATTGTCACAGATGTAAAATTCCCCTTCTGAATTTCTCTGCCAGGAGAAATAACCATTACACATCCTGTGTAAGATTACATGATTACCAATAAAACAAAATCTCCATTAAAATCCTAGTGACACAAAATATAGTTCTCTGCCTTCCTGACATGCACCTATATAAATCAGTCAGGGAGCACAGTGAACAGCAGTCACATCATCTGCTGATGAAGACAAAATGTCCATGTCACTGACATTTCCTTTAGCTAGAGAACTCTCATGTTAATTGCAGTATTTATGTACCAGTTACAGTGCAGTACTCATCCATTAGTTAATTTGAAAAGCCATATTATAGGTATTCCTAGTTTTTTTTTTTTTTTTTTTTACCCTGAGCTGCGCCCTCAGGGCAACCTATCTATCAATCAATCAATCATGTATTTATAGAGCACATTACTCACCCGTACGGGTCTCAAAGCACTGGGGCGGGAGGGTTCGAGCAACTCCGAGGTCATCTGAAGAGGCAGGTCTTGAGGTCCTTTCTGAAGACTTGCAGTGTAGGGCTTCATCTGATGCTGAGGGGGGAGTTCGTTCCAGGCCTTGGCTGCGATGTAGGAGAAGGATCTGCCCCCCCGTTCTGGCTCTGTCGATGCGGGGCACTTTGGCAAGGGCTAGGTCGGCAGAGCGGAGGTTTCTCTTGGGGGCGTGGAAGGAGATTCTTTAATTGAGGTATTGGGGTCCGATGTTATGGAGGGCTTTGTAGGCATGTGTGAGCAGTTTGAAGGTTACTCTTTTTTTCATCTGGAAGCCAGTGGAGATCACGGGGGGGCTGGGTGATGTGGTCATGTCGAGGGATGCTGAGGACGAGTCTGGCTGCGGCATTCTGGACGGTCTGGAGTTTGCGAAGGAGAGTTTTGTTGATTCCGGCGTAGAGCACATTTACTTTGGTCCAGCCTGCTGGCGAGTGTGTGGGTGACGGTCTTTCTGGAGTCGGGGGGGGTCCATTTGAAGATCTTGCGGAGTATGCGGAGGGTGTTGAAGCATGTGGAGGACACGGCGTTGATCTGGCGGTTCATGGTGAGTGAGGAGTCAAGTATAATGCTGAGGTTGCAGGTGTGGTCTGTGGGAGTGGGTGGGTTTCTGAGGGCGGGGGGGCCACCGGGTGTCGTCCCATGCGGAGGGGGTGAATCCGAGGATGAGGACTTCTGTTTTCTCAGAGTTGAGCTTCAGGCAGCTGCTGCTCATCCAGGATGCGACGTCCTTCATTCCTTCCTGGAAACTGTGCCTGGTGATGTCAGGTTACTTGGTGAGGGAAAGGATGAGCTGGGTGTCATCAGCGTAAGATACAATGGTGAGTCCGTGTTTTCTGACGATGGTTGCAAGGGGGGGGCATGTAGATGCTGAAGAGCTTGGGGCTGAGGGAGGATCCTTGGGGTACTCCGCAGCTGATTTCTGTGGGCTCGGAGAGTAAGGGCGGGAGTTTTATTCTTTGTGTTCTGCTAGAGTGAAAAGAGCGAATCCGGTCTAAGGCAGTTCCCTGTATGCCGGTGTCGTGGAGTCTGGCGGCTAGTGTGCCGTGGGAGACGGTGTCGAAGGCTGATGAGGGGTCTAGTAGTATGAGGGCTGCAGTGTGGCCTAGGTCGAGGAGCGTGCTGCGGAATCCGGCTTGAGATGAGTTGAGGATGTTGTTTGTTTCTAAGAAGTGCGTTAGCTGGGTGTTGATGATTTTCTGGATGACTTTGGCGGCGAAGGGGAGGAGAGAGATGGGCCTGTAGTTTTTGAGGTCAGTCGGGTCTGCTGAGGGCTTCTTGAGGAGGGGTTTGACTTCAGCACATTTCCAGTCGTCGGAACTGCCTGTTTCAAGGGCGCAGTTGATTGTCCGTCGTAGTACTGGTGCGATGGCGGAGCCGGCCCTGTGGAAGATGTGCGGCGGGCAGGGGTCATTGGGTGCTCCGGAGTGGATGCTTTTCATAGTCTTTTTGGTGTCTTCTGTGATGACAGGGGTCCAGGTGAGGAGGGTCGGCTGGGTGGCGTCGCTGGTGGAGGGTGTTGGGTAGGTGCCTTGGTCGTCGAAATTGTCATAGAGCGTCCTGATCTTGTGGTGGAAGAAGGAGCTGAGTTTGTTGCAGAGTTCCTGGGAAGGAGGAACGTTGATGGTTTCGCTGTGGGGTCTGGTGACTTCTTGTATGATGTTGACGAGTTCCTTGGAGTTGTGGGAGTTGGAAAGAATTTTGTCCTGAATGAAGTTTCTCTTTGTTATTTGATGAGTTGGTGGTGTGCCGTGGTGGCGGCCCTGTAGGCGAAGTGTGCTTCTGGGGTTTTGCTGTTTCTCCATGCTTTCCCCAGTCGTTGGCATAAGCGCTTGGATTCTCTGAGGTCCGTGGTGAACCAGGTGGCTTTCGTGTTGTCGTCTGTCGGAGTTCTGGATGGGGGCGAGAGTGTTGGCGCAGTTGGTGATCCATTGGTGGAGGTTGTTGGCTGCAGTGTTGGCGTCTGTCGTGGTAGGGGGAGGAGTGTGGCTGAGGGCCGAGGTGAGGTGTTCTTCGGTGATCTTGCTCCAGTTTCTGTGTGGGAGGTGTGGCGTCTGCTTGTGTGCAGTGGGTTTCGAGAAGGAGAAATGGACGCAGTGGTGGTCCGTCCAGAGAGGTTGCGTGGTGTGACTGAAGTGAGTGTTGTTTCCTTTGGCGAAGATGTGGTCGAGAGTGTGTCCAGCTGTGTGGGTGGGGGTGGTGACGAGTTGCTTCAGTCCGATGTTGGTGTGATTCTCTAGGAGGGCGTGGTGTTGGGGTCGCTGAGGTTGTCTAGGTGGAAATTCAGGTCTCTGAGCAGTACGTAGTCCGTGGAGGCGAGGGCGTTGGGAGCGATGTAGTCTGCGATGGTGTTGGTGAATGGGGAGCGGGGACCGGGGGGGGGGTCTGTAGGCGAGTGTTCTGCGGAGTGTCGTTCTGGGGTTGGGCTGGATCTGGAAGTGGATGTGTTGCATGGGGGGGGGCGAGGCGTCGTTCGAGATGGAGGTTGTCACTCTGAAGGAGCTTTTGTGAACGACGGCGAGGCCTACCCCGGGGCTGTCTGAGCGCTCTTTCCTCAGGATCTTGTACCCGTCGGGGATGGCAGTAGCGATGTCGGGAGCGGAGCTGGCATTGGTCCAGGTCTCTGTGAGGAAGTCGATGTCGGGCGTGAGGGTGTTGAGGAGGTCCCAAACATCTACTGAGTGTCTGTGCAGGGAGCGTACGTTGAGAAGGATGCAGCTCAGGGGCTTGAGTGTGCTGGTGTCCGGTGGGTTGGCGGTAGCTGTCTGGGTCCGGAGGTGGGTGAAGGTGCGGCAGCATTGTCGGCAGGAGAAAGGGCCTTGGGAGTTGCTCGGGGTCGAGCGCTTGCAGTTATTGTTGCGTCCAGGGTTGAGTGCGTGGAGAGTGCTGGAGTCGTAGCAGCGGGGGGTCGGGGTACCAGGGTCCCTGGTGCTAGTCGCGGTTGGGTTGCGGACGGGTGCAATTGGGCCTGCCTTCGGCGCGGCCGTGCAGCGGACGCCATTATGTAGGGGTCGGGGGGAGGGTGAGCAGGTGGGAGTGGATACACGCAGAGGTGGGAGGGGCCGCGGGGCAGCAGCAGCGGGAAACAGAGAAAACGGAGGCAAACAGAAAATGGGACCAAAATAGGCAGAATCAAAAAGGCAAAAACAGAGAAAGACAGGAAAACAGAAAAGGAACAGAAAAAGGCTGACAACCACAGAGCGGACCAGCGGAAGAGCAGGCTCTTCCACTGGACCACCAAGGATGAGTCGCAGGCAGGAGCCTGCGGGTGGAGGAGGGCCTCGAACACCTACCCGAGACACCAGAAGGCTCTGGGGTCAGTGACTTAACGATGGAGCTGCGCGAGGGGGAGAGCAGTTACCCTGAACAGGAGGTCAGAGGTCTTGCTCGCCTTGTCACGCACCAGCTGCCATTAAGTAGGGGTCGGAGGGAGGGTGGGGAGCTGGAACACACAGGGGGGGAGCGGGGAGGGGTCGCGGGGGCAGCAGTGACGGGAAACAAAGGCAAACAGAGAAAATGAGAACAAAATAGGCAGAATCAAAAAGACAAAAACGGAGAAAGACAGAAAAAGACAGGAAAACAGAAAAGGAACAGAAAAAGGCTGACAACCACAGAGCGGACCCAGCAGAAGAGCAGGATCTTCCACTGGACCACCAAAGATGAGGCGCAGGCAGGAGCCTGCGGGTGGAGGAGGGCCTCGAACACCTACCTGGGACACCAGAAGGCTCCGGGGGCAGTGCCTTAACGATGGAGCTGAGCGAGGGGAGAACAGTTACCCTGACCCCCGGGCAACACTTTCTGCCATTCAAAATTACCACTTTTCATATGTTGTGATAATTTTACCTGCCAGTTTTGTGTTTCTTTGTGATTTGTCACACTTGATATTTTATATTTTAAATATGGGCACACACCCATGTTCAAGGTCCAGCCAAGCATACCAATGCGTCTAAAACTCCCAATAACTGTACGTTGAGTGAAATTCATCTTCTCATCGAAGAGTTTGAATCCATTATAGGGGTGAATTCAGGCCACAAGCTGTTTCTTCGGGCAATAGTAAAAAACAATTCGTGCCCCAGGATGTTACATAAGCACTAATAAAAAAACCATCCCCCTATTCTTCCCACCTATTTTAAAGGTAAAATGGGGAGGAAAAAAACTTCTAAGGTCCCCCTTGCTCCAACCGAAGCAGCCCCAGCTAATCTGAGTGTGCACCATGCAGTTTTACACTGGCCAACCCTCCCCTTTAGCTTTCATACCGTGTAGCAACCGTTTCTCCCCGTTAGCTGATTTATATGGAGCCTATGCAAACTCTGTATCTTCTCATGGCTTGTTGGAGGTGTTGCTGTGGCACCACCACCTGTTGATAATATTGCAGACTTAAAACTACAAATTATGGAATTGAAGTCGGAGGTGGGCGACCTTAAATAGCTGATAACCTGTGTGAATAATAACTTGAATCAACTAATATCGCAAAATTCTGCAGAGTCATCCTGAGTGTACACTAGCCACAGGGCTGTCTTTCCCTGCCCCGCCTCAGGTGGCTTATGACACCCATAATAGTGGATTGCCTCTGGGCCCTGTCCGGTTTGAAAATATTTCATCCAAAAAGTTGTTGTGCCCCACAACCGAACACAAGTGCCAACTTTGTAACTTTAGCCTCACGAGGAAACTTATTTCCTGATAAACAAACAACTAGCATAAATAATCTGACCGCTATGAACTGCAGTGGTAGATGCACCGCCCCGCCCCCCTCCCCGCAACCTTCTCCTCGTCCATGTTCTATTTTTATGGTTAATGTTCCTAAAAATCACCAATCTTGAGCGGCCTGATGCCGAGAAGCGTTGATAAATAAAGCAACTTACTGGATCAGACACTCGAGAGGATGTCACTCAGTTATAAGAGACGACATCCTCCATGCGAAAAGACATGTATCTAGGAGCCCAAATTTTGACACCACAGAGACACTCCACAGAAATAGAGATCTTGCTGATAATTTGGTCGCCTTTGACATGAGATTGTGTGTTCCTTTTATTCCACTCAAATACGGTTAAAATACCACATGCCAATTGTGAGCCACCCTAATCGTACTTCTAGTTCTGGTCAATCATTCCTTAGATCCCCAGTGCGTGAAGTGGACTGACTACCCCCTCCAACTAGTATTTTATGCTCTACTAGTTTAAATTGTTCATCTGTAGTTGCCCTTTAGTAGTAAAAGTAGCAAAGTCCACATCATCTAACAAGCATGCCATGTTGTAGCCAACTATACTGGAACTAGCAATTTGGTTAATACTCAAGCTTCTTGCATTTTGCCTTCTTCTCTAAATAACTTGCCAGTTAGCTTTGGCTCGTTATCGAGTTCTCAGGTTACCCCTTCTGCTATGATGACAACAGTGCCTGACCACCCATTGTCTAAAAAAATTATTTCTTGGAATGTGCCTTGCCTTAAGTATAAAATAATGCTGCCAGATTGGAGTGAGTACATGGAAGGTTTTCATATCTGTGTACTCCAAGAGACCTGGAGTATTGAACCCATTTTTAAAGCTGGTTACCTAAATTTCCACATCCCAGCAGCTTCCAACCATTTAAGGAGACCATCTGGTGGGTTAATGATCTGGATGAAAATCGCCTTGAATTGTAAAATACGTAATTTAAACAGGGCAGCTGTAGAAAAACTCACCCCAGTTGTTTATCCAGTTTCTCCCCGCTGCCTGCGTTTAAGATCAAGACCCTGTTAGCTGGTACCACCTGTGGTTCCCTGGATGATCCATGTCCACCAAGGGTCCTGCAGCTGGTTCCGGACCTCATGGCTGAGGCTTTGGGAAAGATCTATTCCGAGGTCCTGGAGACCGGGATGTACCCACAGAGCTGGAAGGAGGCAGTTGTCATCCCTGTGAAAAAGAAACCTGATGGTGACTCTAGCAATTTGAAATATTTATGCTCCATCTCTTTGTTGCCTGCTCCTGCATTGATCTTGGAGAAGCATATAAACCAGGAACTAGCCAAATATCTCCTTGGTCAAGAACTCCTGGACCCTTTGCAGAATAGGTTCAGGAAGAATCATAGCACTGAATCAGCACTGATCGCTACCACGGATTCTATTCGCAGGCAAGTGGATCAGGGAGGTGCGGCTATCCTGGTTTTGCTAGTCCTGTCAGCAGCCTTTGACATCATAGCTCTATCGCTGTTAGTTCAAAGGCTGCGGCCGGCCGGGCTAAGGATGTGGCTCTTACGTTGTTCCTTCCTGTGTGATAGAATGATATCAGTGAGTTGTGCGAATTTCAGAGCAGCCCCCTTTCAGCTTCCCTGTGGAGTTTCCCATGGGTCGTCCCTAAGC
Source organism: Calotriton arnoldi (assembly GCA_963921515.1). Taxonomy (NCBI): domain Eukaryota; kingdom Metazoa; phylum Chordata; class Amphibia; order Caudata; family Salamandridae; genus Calotriton; species Calotriton arnoldi. Next base: position 2,994,385 of record CAWUFW010000072.1, on the reverse strand, counting down.
CCTACCCTATTTAGCTTGTATGTCACCCCCCTGGTGAAACTAGTACGCTCTTTCGGTTTCCAGGTATTGTCCTATGTGGATGACACCCAGCTTAACGTCTCCCTCTCTGATGACTGGGAAGAGGCAGCTGACAGGTTTAGGACGTGTATGAGGTAGATTAGTAGGTGGATGAGAGAGAACTGGTTTAAAATGAATGGGGAGAAAACCAAGATTGTCGTGTTTGGAGTGGACAGCTCAATCTGGACTGAACGCTGGTGGCCAGATTCTTGTGGTACTTTACCCATTCCAGTAGCGGCGGCCAAAAACCTGGGTGTGATGTTTGATAATACCTTGACCTTCGACACCCAGGTCAATAGAACTGTTATTTTTATGTCGAGCCTCGAGTAGCGCGCAAGCGCTGCTCTGCGAGACTTTAAGTTAGGGCTTTTGAAAGCTGACCAGACGCTTGTGCGTCATGGCCTTTTCCCTGCGGTTACGCGCACGGCAGACATCTGTTTCCAATTATCGCGCCCGCGTCTGGGCACGATAATTGGAAACAGATGTCTGCCGTGCGCGTAACAGCAGGGAAAAGGCCATGATGCACGAGCGTCTGGTCAGCTTTCAAAAGCCCAGGCTGCCGCGCTCGCTCGTTTCATTATTCAGCGGTAAAAGACAGCAGCGTGATACAGTCCAGAGACAGATTCGGATGCAACAGCCTTCGAAAATCACAGAGCCTGGTTAGTGGCTATATAAAATAACCAACCCAGTGGAAGAAGCCTCAAGTTTGTGCAGCACTGACATCTGCTGGCAATGGAAAGTGTTGCATTATGCCTACTGGTCAACACGCTTCTTTACTGCAAAAATCGAACTGGCACGGCCAATGCCAGGAAATCTGTATCTTTTTTTATTTTTTCAAAAGTCTCCAGACATGTATTGTATATGTCTGTTACAGGAAGAGCACTGGCTTGAAACCTGCACGCGACACAGCGCTATTTGCGGCCTCGTGGCTAACGATCGAACATGATTTCGAATAAAAAAGGCATACCATGCAACTTATGTGTTTTGTCTCCCGGCGCCGCTGGTGGCTTGTGTTTTTAATAGGTGGTTACTGTGCTTCCGGGCCTCATTCTTTGAGTGAGTTGCTGACAGAGTGGCCGCGATCCCTTCAGACCCACTCGCCTTTCAATTGCTCACACTTGACATGCTTCGTGTTTCCCAGTTATTTTGTTGTTTTTTTTATTTTGCTTTGCAATTTAGGAGAGTTCCTTCTGGGTCAGCCATGGTTTCAGAGGTTGGTGTGCTTTGCCGTGAACTACAGTTATTAGGAGTCGCACAGCCGAGCACAGGTGTTAACAGGGTTTATATTATTTTATTTTCTGATAATAGCGTTTTGAGCCTGATGAGAAAAATGCATGCTCTCAGTGACCAGCCCTAACTTTGTTCGTAGGAGGAGAACGCATGCGCTGTGAGGTAGGCTAAAGGCTGGGACCGTGGTCTGTGCACTACATTTAACGTCGCACTGTAAATTGATATTTTAAGACCCCCAATGCGAATTAGATGATATTTTATGCTTGTGAAGCCAGTACAATGCCAGCTGCTAGTGGCTCCCTAGGCGGTCGCTTAGTATTGTCTTTTCCTAGACAGGGGTGTGCAAAGTTGCTGCTAAATGATTCTGCATAAGGTATTTCGTCACTCAAAACAGGGTTAGTGCGTAGAGAAGCTTAGCAACAAGTAAGCTTGCAGAGAAAAGTGATCAAACATTTGCTATTGTGTACAGAAGCTCAACAAAAGGTAAGCTTGGAGTAAAAATGTCTCCCTCTATTTTTTTCGGCTTGGCTGGGAGCAATGAGACAAACAAGCATTGGCAAAGCCAACAAATCTCGCCTATGCGAGTTATTGCCTTTGTCAATGTTTTAGCCATGTTGCACAGCAGCGAAGCTGCTGTGTAGCATGGCTGGAAGTTAAAAAATAAGTGCTATAACGCGACAAGCACTAGCTACATCATAGCACTATTTTTCAAAATTGCTGTCGAAAGGGCGGTTTCTCAAGCATCTTTGAGGGAAGGACTCGGAGTTTGCAACACGAGGGCATAAGTGCCTCTCGCCAGCCTGCTATCACCTATAAGAAAAACCACTTAAAGCAGCCAGTCCTTCCTCAGAGATGCTTGAGAAACCGCCCCCTCGCCATCAATTTAGAACAAGCATTGGCATAGCCAATAGGTCTCGCCTTTGGGACCTTATAAGTGTTTAGTTATGCAACAGTTGATGTTGTTGCACCAAGGATATTGTGTTGCATATCTAAATACTTATAAGGTCCCAAAAGCGAGACCTATTGGCTATGCCAATGCTTGTTTGCTTTGGGATGATTAGGATCTTGAAGAAAATACTGCCTTTTCTTCCTAAAAAGCTCAGGGCATCAGTGGTTATTGCACTTGTCATCTCCCATCTGTACTAAAGCAATGCCCTTCACTTAAATATCAACCAACTTTCGTTAAACAAACTCCAAATCATTCAGAATACGGCTGCACGGCTGGTCCTGGGAGTACCCAAACTCTCCTCGGCCAGGGAAGACTTGAGATGCCTTTACAAGCTGCCTATAAAGAAATGTGTGTCCTTTATAGCACTTTGCTTGACGCATAAAGGTCTCCACTCTCTGGGATCGAGCTATCTTAAGACAACCCTGAAATGTCACATTCCCAGGAGACTTTTGAGATCAGTGGGACACTATCAGACTGCGGTTCCTAGATGCAAAAAAGCCAGGTGGGGGAACGGGATTTCACAGTGGCAGGCCAGACTGAACTCCCTTCCTGAGCATATCAGGAGCCTGAGCTTGCACCTACTGTTCCGTAAGCAACTTAAAACGTGGCTTTTTGTGGATTAGGCTTTTTTTGGGGGTTGCATTGCAGTGGGTTTGTTTGCTTTCAGTTACCATTGTTCGCTCGGTTTCTCTTCCATTCTCAGCGCTTTGATGCCTTCTGGTCTAATGTGTTCTAGAAATACCATAAATACAAAATACTAAGGGGGCTCACACATATAATAGACCGCAACATACTAGTTGTATCGATTATATTTTTGTGGACCTTGGGCTTTGGTCATTGGTTGTGGATATGGTTGTTGAGGAGCATCTAGAGAGTGACCATAATCCCCCTAGCCTTACAATGATATCTTGTCTCAATGTTCACTCTTTCGAGTTTCCCCCGTCCTCTATTACTGGGGAAGTGATAGCTACTAATGACCTGCACCATCTTAAATGTTGTCAGGTAGTTCTTAAACCATATCTACTATCCTCAATAGGCCAAGATCTCTAGAAGACGTTAGCTCAGATGAACAATTTGTTCTGTGGAGTCTGATCTGACATCTCTACACCATTGCTTTTTTAAACGTCTATTGTCTTACTTTTTTGTCTAAGCGTCCCATAAAAGGAAACACAACATTAAGCAATACTTGGTTTAACAAGAACTGCAGGCAAAACCGTAATACCTTGGCACTGGCAATACAATTAAAAGATCATGGCCAAATTTGTAGGGCAAGAAAGACCTATAAACTAAGCTTGGCAGTTGCTCAGAAGGAATGGGACGAACATGTTCACAAGATCATAAAGCAGCTTGCCTCGCCAATAATTCATCGAAGTTTTGTTTGTTGGTCACCTAGGGTACTAGTGGGGCAGTTCCATCTTTATCAAACTTTATATAACCATTAGATTGGGTTTCTTATTTTTCCACACTATACTCTGGAGGCAATGAAGCTCATTCTATTGCATCTTCCTCAGCACGAGTCATTTCTCCCTCTGAGAGCCCATTGTTTGATCTGTCAGAAGTGTCAGCGTCCTTCGACACTCTCACTAGTGTAGGGCTGTAGGACCTGATTGCATACCTGCAGACCCATTTCTATATGATAAACCTAATTGGTCGAATTATATTTTAGTTCTAGCCAATTCAATTGCTAAGGGAGCTCCGATCCCCGAGTCATGGAAAGTAGCCGCAGTAATTCCAATATTCAAAAAGGGTGACCGTAGCTCCCCAGCAAACTATAAACCAATCAGCCGGTTAGATTGTATACAGAAGATCTTTTCTAGAATGCTGCTGAATAAAATCCAGCTGTGGTTTGAGGAGAAAGGTATTTTGACACTTTTCCGAGCTAGATTTCGCAGGAGAACTGCTACCATCGACCAGGTTTATCGATTACTGGCTTTATACTGGAAGATAGTGTTGATCGGCGAGGGCTTGTATGTTGCCTTTGTCGATCTTAACTCCACTTTCGATATGTTCCCCCGCTCCAAGCTTTGGCAGATACTTGGCGTTATGGGCATGTCACTTGAGTTGTTGTCTTTACTTATACGTTTACATGATGCCAACTCCGTCAGAATTCGGTGGGGATTGCAAGACCAGCTTACAGAGAGAATCCCTGTGGTTAACGGTGTCCGTCAGGGCTGTGTTCTTGCCCCAACACTATTTTCATTATACTTAAATGAAATAGTTGACTACTTTATGAAAATTTCATGTGAAGCTCCCTCCCTCCCTTGTTGGTGTTAAGACCCTGATTTTACTCTTCACCGATGACACCCTGCAGATCCCCAAAAACCCCAGTGGACTTCAGTTACTGCCAAATTGTTTTGAGGGGTATTGTGATTTGAGGGGGTTGGTAATCAATGCAGCGAAGACCATATATATGTCTTTTAACGAGAAAGTCTTACAAGAGCAGCCCTGTTTTGAATGGTACATTCCTAGAGAACGTTGATTCATTTGACTATTTGGGAGTGTGTTTATCCTCCACTGTGTCATGGAAGTACCACCGTGAAAAAATAAACATCAAGCATAAACAACTAACAGGTTCTATTTTGAAGGAACACCGGGCATCATACACTAAACCTGTCACCCCAGTTCTGCAACTTTGAGGCCAGAGCATTGGGTTCTGCCCTATATGGAGCAGAGCTTTGGGGGTTTCCGAACTGTTCATGCCTTGGGAGGAGCAGAAACAGGTTTTTGAGAAATATTGTAAATCTACCATCTAGTACACCATCACTTCCATTATCCCTTGACTTGGGTAGGAAATCTATTGAATACTAAGCTAGACTACGACCCTTACTCTATTGGAGAAGGCTGTGGACTACTCTAGAGCTCGCCCACTATGCTACAGCCCTCCTAGATGTAATTAACCCAGATAGCTACAGTAGAGTCCCATGGCTTATTAACATCAAAGAGCTATTAACTGCACTGGGCTAGGTTGAATTGTGGGCTATGCCGTCCAGTGCTCTGTTTCCTTCTCAGGCTGAGATAAAAAGGCACTTTTGGGCTTGGACTTCTCATAGTATTGTGAATCAAGCAGCAGGTGCCTCGTTGACTGGGGACTTTCTTGATTTTGAATGTGAATGTGTTTTAGAACTCTACTGGGACATTATTACAGTCCCATTAGATCGAAAGTTATATTTTCAATTTAGATTGGCACGCTACCTCTCTTTGTATTTTCTTGTAAATGGATGGCTAATGATTCACTGTTATGACCAGCCTGTAAAATCATGGATGAGACGGTACCTCATATTTTATTTGTTTGCCCAGCATACGCTAGACCTTGTCAATCTTGGATTAAACCAATATGTAAATGTAAGGAAGTGGGTTTCTGTTGCAGTAATCCCCCCACTTTTTGCCAGACCACTGATGCACTTTGACTTGATGTGCCCTGGGTCCCTGCCAGTCAGGTTCCCAGGGCCTGTGTTCTTTCCCCAAAACTATACCCAATTGGCATCTCTGGCCACAGGCCAGCCCCTGGTAAATGGTACCACAGGTACCCAGGGCACTGTGACCAGGGAAGACCTCTAAGGGCTGCAGCACTTATTGTGCCACCCTTAGAGGCCCTGTACCCTGACACTCACACTCTGCCTTTGCAGACTGCGTGTCTTGGTGCAGAACCAAGTGAAGAGTCGACATGGCCCACATCCCTGTGTGCCATGCCCACAAACCACTGCCCTGGCATACATCAGTCACCCCTCTAGCTGGGTGCCCTATGCCAGTGGTGAGGGTACAGGTGCATAAGCCCTGTACCCCTACAGTACCCAGGTCCATTCCTGGGCACTGTAAGTGCAGGGCTGCCATTAAGAGTATATGGTGCTGGGAGTTTGTCATTACGAACTCCACAGCACCATAATGGCTACACTGAAGACTGGGAAGTTTGGTATCAAACTTCTCAGCACATTAAACCCACACTGATGCCAGTGTAGGATTTAATGTAAGATGCGCGACAGAAAGCAACGTAGAGTTGCCCCCTGAATCTAACCCACCATCCACGTCCTGCCTGAGAGGCTGCCACCCAGCAGACATGTTGCTGGACCCCTGGGTAGAGAGCCATCCGCTCTCCTGGGCCTGCAACAATGCACGTCCTGGGCGAGGTGCTAGGTCTCCTCCCCCAGGATGGGCAGGGGGAAGCTTCAAAGGCATGCCGCCTTTGTGAGCCTCCCCAGACCACTTGCTGTACTCAGCAACTGGTCCCCACCGGTTCTAGCCCCCACTCTGGCGGGAAGACTGGCGGGAAACCCCAAGGGAGGAAAGGGGGTGTGCCAGCCTCTGCCAACCCCACCCCTCAGGTGGGGGAGGCGAGGTGAAGCACATCTCCAGGCTCTCGCCATCTTGAAGATGGGGAGCCCTGCCCAATCAGGACTAGGCTCCTGCCCCCCTCCCACTGGAGAGTGGCAGGATAGGGGGTGTACCCACCCCAGGGAAGGGACCCATTGGTCCCTGCTCTTTACCTACCTGTAACGCCCCTAAATCTAGTATTTAGGGGCACCCTGAACCTTCCCTCCTCAGATCCAGCAACGACAACAAGAAAAGAAGAACAAGGACCAAACAGCCGTGCAGCCTGCTAACAAGAGGAAGACAACAACTGACTTGGCCCCAGCCCTACCGGCCTGTCTCCCCTCGAACCTGCTTTCTGCGAAATCCCGGTGTGTCCTGCAGCCAGCAACCTCACAAACCCCGGAGGACCTGCCTGCCTTCACTTGAACCGCCTGCTTCTCCCGTGAACACCGGATTTGTTCAAAACCAGCACCCCTGGCACCAGCCCGGGATCGCGAATCCAGCCCACTCTGCACCCGCCGAACCCGGCCCGAGCTCGAGTAAAAAAACACCCAGAGGAGGTCTCCCCGGCGATCCTGACCTGGAATCCAGCGACTCCTGACCTGCCTCAAGCCTCCAGACGAAGCCTGCAGCCTCAGTCCAGAGGGTCCCCCCTACCGCGACCAGAGCGGGTAAGAAAAATCCGACACTAAAAGGCACCCCTGCACCCGACGCCCCACGGCCTTGTGTGCCCAAACCCAGGGTGCCTACCTAAGCCAAGACATCTCAACTTACCCCTCGAAGTGTTGGTAGATCCCAGGAGACTCGTTTCCAAGCCTGCAGTGTTTGTCCAGTCCGGAGAATCTCCATAGACTTCAACAGGGAACCCGACGCCATAATAGCCCCCTTCACCCAGCCGCCCGAGTGCCGCTGTGGGTGCGCTTTTGGTGCTCACTTGCTTCCCCCTTTGTGCCAAGTCTACAGCCAGGAGCTTTGCTCCCACAACCCAGTGGCCTGCTAGCCAGCAGCCACCAACCGAAGGCCCCCTATCCCCCATAGGATAACATTGGGGCCTCAACACTCTGCATCCGGCCGTCCTAGTGCCGCTGTGGGTGCAACAAGAGTGCATCACGGACCCTGGGGGACCCCTGAGTCTAACCCCAGAACCTGGACTCCCACAGTCAAAAACTTACCTGCAAACCGATAACTTGTTTCCCCTCCATAGGATAACATTGGGTATTTTTCTCTGAAAAAACGAGTGTGGAGTTTCAAAAACTAAAAATATTGCTTAAAAATTGTGTGTTTAACCAAAACGACTTTACTCACCTGTTTGCAGGAAGTGTCCCAGGACTGAATCTAGGACCCAGTCCTGAGGTTAGAAAAGTAACGCGATAATTACCTACCTGCATATTACAGTAAAAGTCAATGCATTTCAATGGACTGTTCGAAAAAAGTTTCTAAGTGTCAACTTTTGAAATCTTGAAATATTCACTAAAAATCGTCCGAATATCAAAAACGAAATTACTCACCTGTTCTCAGGAGAGATCCCAGTGCTGGATCTAGATGCCCAGCACTGATTAGAAAAAGTGACTACAACTGTGATTTTCCGATAACTTGATTTTCCTCCATAGGATAACATTGCCTGGTTTTTACCAGAAATTCTTCGAAGTGTCGATTTTTCCAACACACAAATATTCCTTTACAATCGCGTGTGTATCAAAAACGAAATTACTCACCTGTTCTCAGGAGAGGTCCCAGTGCTGGATCTAGGTACCCAGCACTGATTAGAAAAAGTGACCACAACTGTGATTTTCTGATAACTTGATTTTCCTCCAAAGGATAACATTGCCTGGTTTTTGCCAGAAATTCTTCTGTGTCGATTTTTGCAACATACAAATATTCCTTAAAAATCGCCTGTGTAACAAAAACGATTTCTTTCAACTGTTTACAGGAAATGCACCAGGGCTGAATCCAGGATCCAGCCCTGAGTAAAAAAACCTTTGTAAAGTAATTCTATTACAGTTTACTTAAAAATCCCATTGAGCTCAATGTTACAATTGTGTTTGAATTGTGTTGCCTATTGCAACAACTGTAGCTATTGCCTTTAAAAGTCTATTGTGTATTGAAAGTATATAACTAAAGCATCTCATTCTGAGAAAGTATTTTTATACCTACTTGTGGTTCTAAAATAAAACAACAATATATTTTTATATACAAAACAATTGGCCTAGAGTTCAGTTCTTGAGTGTGTGAGACCATTTGCTGACTGAGTGTGTACAAAAAATGCTTTACACTGTCCTCTGATACTGCCTTACTGCTCGACCAAGCTACCACTTTAGAGAGTAAGGTTATATCTAACTTTAGCCTCTGCCAAACCTCTGGGGACTGTGGACTCTGTGCACACTGAACCTTACTTTGGTGCAGTATATACAGAGCCACTTTCTTACAGTAAACAGTTGGGTATTTACAGGTATCAGACTTCACTTAGAATTTTAAGATGATACCAGCCCCCTTTTTTGCACTATCTATAGCCACATTTTTGGGGTGTATGTGGGCTATAAGGAAAGCGGCAATTCTCTTAAAACCACATTCACAGTGTCTGTTTTGGTTCAAGTAGTAATTTGTTTTGTTGTACCACCCTTGAACATGTTTGATAGTTATTTTATTTCAAATATGTTTTTTTATACTTACATACCAGAGCCTCTGTCATTTGAACTGAACTGTTTTTGCCACCAGCAAATATCATTATATATCACTACTTTCAATCTCTATTGTATATATGTTGTGACGGGTAGCTTGGTGATTTGCACATAATATCTATGAACACTACTGATCCAAAAAGGATAAGTTAGTGCAAATAGGTCCTTCCCTTTTATGTTTTTCTACCCTTAATTACTTACCCTATTGGTCATTTGGCCTGTAGAGACCTTAGTTTTACAGTTTTTAGTGGTTTTATTGGGTCTTAGGTCTTACTTAAGCGTTGTTCAAGCATTTAGATCCACTAATCCAATTGTAGGAGGACCTTAATTTGAGATTTTTTGTCCTCCTCTTTTGTTTTTTGGAGCACATAACCCCTTTAAGCCACTTTGTTTTGGTCTCTGGCTGTATAATTATTGTTCCTCTCTTTACTCTTTGGGGTGTTATTTGCAGAATTGTCTTTTAACCACTGTCGGTCTTACTGCAGTATGTTTCATTCTATCATGTATGTACAGATCTATGTTGATATGTTATAATGCACTTTACTTGAATGTTTCTCTCTCTATTGTATTGTTATCTTTGGATTTTTAAAAGTTGTGGTATTCATTGACCCACTTTTGCTGCTAAATTTAGGTTTTGTTTTATTCTGTACTTTTATGGCCTTATGGCCAAAATAAAGTTTTACTACTTTTCAACCATTCCTAAAAATACTTGGGTTATGTATAACTTTCCCCAAAATTGTCCAGGACTGAAGTTGGAATACTAAACAAGCTCCTGGAATATTTGGTGGAAAGTCGCACATTTCCCAAATATTCTAGGACTGGAGTTAGAATAGTAATTTTGTCTTTCCAGTGTCCTCCATGCCCACTGCTGCCCTGAGTTCAGGGCAAGAAACACGCACCTCCCCATCAGTTAACAGAATTTTTGTGCATCCGATATTGTACCATAAATTTTTCCGCCCATCATTTTGCCATCTTCACGACTTTACAAGCAAATTAGGATTTTCCTCTGGGGCAATTGCAGTTTGCACCACCACAGTAACAAGCATTTACAATGCAATAGGTCTCGCATTACTAAAGTTTGAGCTATTGGCATTGTAAACGACAATGCCTTTTATTTATGTGTTTCAAAAAGCTGTATGCGGTGCATAAACACGCCCTTTGTACTTATAGTCCTTGCTTACGAAAAGGAAGGCTGGCAGTAAAAAAGGCATAGTTACTGCCAGCGTTGCTTCTCGTAAGCAACGACTGCAAGTACAAAGTGCCTGTTTACGCACCGCTTGCAGGTTTTTAAAATACAGAAATAAAAGGCATTGGTATTTACAATGCCAATAGCTCAAACTCTCGCAAATGCGACACCTATTGCATAGCAAAAGCTCGTTTTCTTATTGCGTAGTAGAACCACTCTTTGTGGAAAACAACAATCATGCCATGCCAGATGGTCTTACAGGCATTCACAGATATACAAACCTACAATATGTTTCCTAAATTCAGGTTTTGGAATGTTCCGTTTTTTAAAGCACAATAAAGATGGGGGGCTGTTGGTGGGGATGTAGGCATGCACCGAGCTTCCTGGCACTGAGGGTCTATTCCATGCGTGTGGGTATGCACTGTGCTTCCTGGCAGTGAGGATCTATCTCATGCGTGTAGGCATGCACCGAGCTTCCTGGTACTGAGGGTCTATCCCATGCGTGTAGGCATGCACCGAGTTTCCTGGCAGTGGGGGTCTATCCCATGCATGTAGGCATGCACCGTGCTTCCTGGAAGTGAGGGTCTTCCCCATGCGTGTAGTATGCATCATGCTTCCTGGCAGTGAGGGTTTATCCCATGCATGTAGGCATGCACCGAGCTTCCTGGCACTGAGGGTCTATTCCATGCATGTAGGTATGCACAGTACTTCCTGGCAGTGAGGGTCTGCCCCATGCGTGTAGTATGCATCGTGCTTCCTGGCAATGAGGGTCTATCCCATGCGTGTAGGCATGCACCGATCTTCCTGTCACTGAGGGTCTATTCCATGTGTGTAGGTGTGCACCGTGCTTCCTGGCAGTGAGGGTCTGCCCCATGCGTGTAGGAATGCACCGCGCTTCCTGGCAGTGAGGGTCTATCCCATGCGTGTAGGTATGCACCTTGCTTCCTGGCAGTGAGGGTCTATCCCATGCATGTAGGCATGCACTGTGCTTCCTGGCAGAGAGGGTCTATCCCATGCGTGTAGGCATGCACCGAGCTTCCTGGCACTGATGATCTATTCCATGCATGTAGGTATGCACCGTGCTTCCTGGCAGTGAGGGTCTGCCCCATGTGTGTAGGCATGCACCATGCTTCCCGGCAGTGAGGGTCTATCCCATGCATGTAGGCATGCACCCTGCTTCCTGGCACTGAGGGTCTATTCCATGCATGTAGGTATGCACTATGCTTCCTGGCAGTAAGGGCCTATCCCATGCCTGCAGGCATGCACCGAGCTTCCTGGCACTGAGGGTCTATTCCATGCATGTAGGTATGCACAGTGCTTCCTGGCAGTGAGGGTCTGCCCCATGCGTGTAGTATGCATCGTGCTTCCTGGCAATGAGGGTCTATCCCATGCGTGTACGCATGCACCGATCTTCCTGTCACTGAGGGTCTATTCCATGTGTGTAGGTGTGCACCGTGCTTCCTGGCAATGAGGGTCTGCCCCATGCGTGTAGGAATGCACCGCGCTTCCTGGCAGTGAGGGTCTATCCCATGCGTGTAGGTATGCACCTTGCTTCCTGGCAGTGAGGGTCTATCCCATGCATGTAGGCATGCACTGTGCTTCCTGGCAGAGAGGGTCTATCCCATGCGTGTAGGCATGCACCGAGCTTCCTGGCACTGATGATCTATTCCATGCATGTAGGTATGCACCGTGCTTCCTGGCAGTGAGGGTCTGCCCCATGTGTGTAGGCATGCACCATGCTTCCCGGCAGTGAGGGTCTATCCCATGCCTGCAGGCATGCACCGAGCTTCCTGGCACTGAGGGTCTATTCCATGCATGTAGGTATGCACAGTGCTTCCTGGCAGTGAGGGTCTGCCCCATGCGTGTAGTATGCATCGTGCTTCCTGGCAATGAGGGTCTATCCCATGCGTGTACGCATGCACCGATCTTCCTGTCACTGAGGGTCTATTCCATGTGTGTAGGTGTGCACCGTGCTTCCTGGCAATGAGGGTCTGCCCCATGCGTGTAGGAATGCACCGCGCTTCCTGGCAGTGAGGGTCTATCCCATGCGTGTAGGTATGCACCTTGCTTCCTGGCAGTGAGGGTCTATCCCATGCATGTAGGCATGCACTGTGCTTCCTGGCAGAGAGGGTCTATCCCATGCGTTTAGGCATGAACCGTGCTTCCTGGCAGTGAGGGCCAATTGCATGCGTGTAGGCATGCACCTTGCTTACTAGCAGTGAGGGTCTACCCCATGTGTGTAGGCATGAACCATGCTTCCTGTCAGTGAGGGTCTGCCCCATTTGCGTAGTATGCACCGTGCTTCCTGGCAGTGAGGGTCTATCCCATGCATGGCATGCACTGTGCTTCCTGTCAGTAAGGGTCTATTCCCTGCATGTAGGCATGCACCGTGCTTCCTGGCAGTGAGGGTCTAGCCCATGCATGTAGGCATGCACTGTGCTTCCTGTCAGTAATGGTCTATTCCATGCATGTAGGCATGAACAGTGCTTCGTAACAGTGAGGGTCTATCCCTCGCGTGTAGGCATGCACCGTGCTTCCTGGCAGTGAGGGTCTATCCCATGCGTGTAGGCATGAACCGTGCTTAATGGCAGTGATGGTCTATCACATGCGTGTAGGCATGCACCGTGCTTACTAGCAGTGAGGGTCTACCCCATGTGTGTAGGCATGAACCATGCTTACTGTCAGAGAGGGTCTGCCCCATGAGTGTAGTATGCACTGTGCTCCCTGGCAGTGAGGGTCTATCCCATGAGTGTAGGCATGAACTGTGCTTCCTGGCAGTGAGGGTCTATCAGATATGTGTAGGCATGCACCGTGCTTCCTGACAGTCCCATCTGTACAAGTGAGCTACAAGTCCCCAGATGGGTTCAACAGCACATTGTGCTCTGCAGTCTCCATATGGGGCACTCATCACCATTTTCTCAGGGGGACCGAACCATCCCTGGAGGGCGGTTGCAGGAAGAACCCAGATCTGTGCTTCATTCCCAAGCCTCCCTCTCCACATCTAAGGTGATCACTTGTCTTATCATCCCGAGCACTGCTTCCAGTCCTGGCCTTTTGTGTGACAGGCTATTGCATTCTGGGCACTGTAGTCCTAATTTCCTTCCACTGAACTAATCAAACTAACACACCCGATAGCAATAATTTATGGAATACAAATCCAAGCTTGTCTGCACCTGAAACCGAATATCTGCACTTACACAAAGACACTGGAAATACATGCCCCTGCTATGCACTGCAGGGAGTTTCAGAGCACCTCCATCTTGGCACATCAAAGCCCGGAAGCACTGCCTTCTTCACAGATGGAATACAACACATAAGCGATGCTCTTCTTGAAACACTTTTCATACTCCTAGCTTGTTTTTGCAGTCATACCATAGTCAGGACAAATATTAAGATAATCAGATGACTCCCCCTCACCATCAACACCACATTCTAATGATTTTACTGATCGACCTAATGCACGCTGCCTGTGGTTCTAAAGGGGACTAAGAAACATCTAAGAAAACTCTACCAGAGGCGTGGCTCATGGAACTAAGGTTGTAGCCTATCACATGTAAAACAGGCTTCTGTGGTTGACAATTTCATAGATACTCCTGCTAGAGAAAGAATAGCAGATATCAGCAGCAAACGAGACATTTAATGGTTTATGCAGCAGCGTTAGCACTTTTCAAGGTAAATTTAAAAGTAGCAAGGGGACATAACTTGGGCATTCATTTGAAATGAAACATTATCTTGCGCTCGAAGATACCGATGGTAAATGACTGTATCCTCTGAGCCAGTTGTCACTGAGCTACAAAGGTGACGTCCGGTGATGGCGCTGCAGCTCGGGCTTGTAAGTGGCATGCAGGTACAGTTTTTTTTATTTAACCCGTGAATGGCAGAAAAAGATAGGGCCTTGGTTCAATCTCAGGTTTTTTTTTTTTTTGGCTTTGTCAGGGGTGAGCCCTGGTAGGCCCTAGCCCTCTTTGAGCACTGTTAAGTTTTATTGCTGATGAGGGCTCCAGCGGTACATCCCTCTTCAAAGACAGGAGTACTCATTCGGTAATCCAGGACTGTGAGCCTCATTTGCCTGGCCTTGTGATGACCCCTGCCAGGGACACACCCTGGAGTACTCCTTCGGTAATTCAGGACTGTGAGCCTCATTTGCCTGGCCTTGTGATGACCCCTACCAGGGGCACCCCCGTGAGAGAACCTAATTGGTTTAAAGGGTCATATGATGTGAGCCTTAATATAATATACATGTGGCTTAACGCAAACAGTGGTTTACCACATCTCAAAGATGTCATATAACCCCTTTTGCTATCACTTCAAAATAATACATTAACGCAAGAGGCTACATTAGCCATCTATACATCGGAAAGATTTCCAATGTAATACTAACGATGGGTTTTAAATAGCATTTACCGCCAAAACCTTACAGCAATAATCGGGGTCTAATTACCTGAATCAACAGGGCTTGTTTTCCCTAGCATGGGGAATTACTTCCAGTGCACATCTGGCAATGCACGCCCCGGTGGCGAGGCATGTGCCGGTCCCTGCTTGGGGTCTAAAGCGCCTTAAAGCATGTATGCCGTCCATCCTCCAAACAGGCCACCCACATCTGTTTTGAGTGCTTGTGCAGAAAACAAGCTCCCTCGTGCCACTAGCAAGGAGTGAAACGGGATGAGGCCACCTCCAGATTGTCATGGCATGCTGTTACCAGGCTTAACAAGGGTGTCCGATCCTCGAAGGAAGCTGCTTGCAAAACAGGAAGGGAGGGGAGGCTGTACTTCTAAACCAGTGGTGCGCGCGCACCACAGAGGAGCGGGGGCCAGGGAGCGCGGCAGTGGCAGCGAGGCGAACGCGCTGCTGCGCGTTCTGGCCACCGTCGGGAATGGGAGGAGCGAAGGCGGGACATGCGCCCGCCTTTGCCCAATCGCGTGCCGTTTTTCTAAAAAACGCACGCTACAGTTAATGAGGGCTTCTGAAAACAAAACCACACGCACGAGCGTGTAGGTCGTTTTCAGAAGCCCTTTCTAGAGGTCTCGCGCTGCGCGAGCAGTGCTGCGCACTGCAACGCGAGGTGCGAGACCTAAAAACTACAAAAGAAATGTGCTTTAGAATTAATACCACATTCTGCTGGCAAAGAGGGCTCTGCGTGAAAATACAGCTGTGTGAGCCGCTGCTGGGGACGGTCTGTGCATTCATTTATCAGCGCCTGCTGTACCACTAATGTAGAAATACAGCATTTTTATGCAAGGCACTTGTCATACTGGACAGACAAGAAGAATATTCGCAGCCCTTTTCACAAAGGGTTTCTTTCTGCTCATCAGTATAAGGTTGCCGCCTTCTTTCAAAATGCACGCAGTGGTACCCATAAAAGCGCACACGTACAGGGCTTGAACGTCCACGTGCAAAAGAATGTTTTTCTTTTTACGTTTGTTTTGTCTCGCATATAAGCATAACATTGTTTATAATAAATACACATATACACGTAACGTTGCGTTTGCTGGACATAGTTCGAAATCATATCACCGTTATTTACATATTCCTAAGATTCCCAGGCGTCTGTATATTCATATACAGGAGGGAAGGGAGGGGGCTTGACTCCCCGAACGTAGTACAGAAATGGGAGGGCACTGTATAGCCGACGAGCAGCTCACATAGCTGGAAGTCTCAGTATAAGAAGGTGGGGGAGGGGCGTCCCAGCAGCAAGATACGGATATGTCTCTTTACAGAAAGTGATTAAAAAACGTAGCACTAGATTCCGGCTGAAACACGTGTGTGCGTGTATTTATATAACTGAGAGAAAATAATTTGTGTTAATAGATTAAAATATATTTAACGACCGCATCACAGGCAGTCAGTATAACGCCCAGCAGCATCCACCCAGTTGCCACTGAGGAGCAGTCCACACGTGCACTGGTTTCAGAGAGCCCGTGTGTCAAGCCGTGAGTACTGACTCTTTGCAACACTAGAGTGGACATCTTACAATCCCGGGACTTAGGGAGTTGCTACTAGGGAAACTATGGAAGAAGCAGAATTACTTTAGATTAATGGAAGGCAAAACGAGGTTAAGGGCAGCATATTTGTCAAGAGGCAGGGTTTCTGGCCCTCGGTTCTGTCCAGGCCCACGTAGGGAAGTCGCCAGGACAGTAGGGTGACCAGAATTTGAAAACCAAAAACCGTTGCAAAAATAGACCAGTGGTGCGCGCGCACCACAGAGGAGCGGGGGCCAGGGAGCGCGGCAGCGGCAGCGAGGCGAACGCGCGCTGCTGCGCGTTCTGGCCACCGTCGGGAATGGGAGGAACGAAGGCGGGACATGCGCCCGCCTTTGCCCAATCGCGTGCCGTTTTTTCTAAAAAAATGCACGCTACAGCCAATGAGGGCTTCTGAAAACAAAACCACACGCACGAGCGTGTAGGTCGTTTTCAGAAGCCCTTTCTAAAGGTCTCGCGCTGCGCGAGCAGTGCTGCGCAGTGCAACGCTAGGCGCGAGACCTAAAAATGATACTGTTCACCTAATGATAAAGGTAGGCTAAGCCAAAGGGAACACGTCCAACTCATTACCTGCTTTACTGGTTGCCAAGAGTGCAAATTAAATTATTTCACTTCTTATTTAAATTTAAAGTTTACCCATGAATGAAATGAGTCTTCAATATATATGTGTATGTATATGTGTGTGCGTGTGCGTGTGTGTGTGTGTATGTATATATATATATATATATATATATATATATATATATATATATATATATAACAAAGTAACACAATAAAATAAGAAAAATATTCAGTCATTAGTAGTCTTCGCGGATATTCAAAACAATTAATGATCAAGCGTCTCTTATCTGTTGCAAACATTTGATGCCAAGAACTTATATGGTAAAATGTAATGATTAGGTTGTTCATTTATCAAAACTCATCCTATAGAGAAAACCCACTATAAAAAAGATCATTAATCCAAAACAATTTATTCTCTGCAATTGTAGGTTTGATCTACTCTCTTTGTATTAAAACACCTTTACATTGTAGGTACTGCGGGGAGTGCTGGTGCCATACACCTTCACTCAGATCACAGCCTATGCTCTACCTACTTCCTTGAGGTCCATCCACTAAATTTCTAGACCTGTTGCTTTCATGTAAAGGAGGCATAAAAGATTTGAAATGAATAGAACTCACTACGCCCTGCCCTCCTGAAATAGAATTTTAACATTGTTAACATCACAGCCCTTTTCCTAGTCTGAGCTGGGGTATAGTCGACGAGGCATTGCGACTGTTCACTGGACTCAACCACAACAAGCATTGGCATAGCCGATAGGTCTCGCCTTTGGGGCTTTATAAGTGTTTAGCTAGAGCTATTGGTTTTGACAATGTTTGTTAGCTAACATTGCTTCTCTTCTTGTTAACAAAAGGCAAGGCATGGCTTAGCTGTTCAGGATGGTGGAGAGACGAGGGTCGTGCCCAGGGGAATTAATTACAAGTAGCCAAGCTTCATTTTTCGACAACAAAAGCAATTCAACATTCTGCTAATTGCAAGCTTGCATTCCAAAGGTTCTCTCCCTTACTGAATATCGCGCTGGACATATAAACAAGCATTGACAAAACCAAGGGGTCCGATAGAGACCTGTTTCGAGGCACCCTTTTAAAAACTGCCGTGCTCAGCACCGGTGAGACCCGGCCAACTTAAAGCCCTGGTTTTAGCCAAGTTGTACACCAGTGTGGCGGCTGGTCAGAAGTCAGTGAAGTAGAGCAGAATGGCGTTTCATAGAGTAGAATGGCATAGAGTGGAGTAGTGTGTCATTGAGTGGAGTAGAGTGTAGTGTGGTATGCATGGTGTGGTAGCGCACTGCCATTACAGACAGCACATTTTCAAATAAAATAACCATTACATTTGCACAGACATAGTTTTACTGAAAAAACTATACAGTGCACAAACTATAAAAAATTGAAAAGGCATCACAGTGTATTGATTTGTTTTGATCATACTAAAATATTAGTTTCCATCACACTTCAGTATTACAAAAAATGTGCTTCATTTGTGCTTTCCTAATTCTGATATATTCTGAAATATTTGCACAGTTCATTTATAGACATTTAAATTTAGTTCTGAGCAGGAAAAAAGCCTTTCCTTTCCCACCCCCAGACTGCCAGATAAAGCCTCTCACTTTGAAGTCAGAGAAAGAAAAGTAAACACCAAGCCCTCTCAAAAGACAAGAGCCTGACATTTGGCCTTGGTCTTTGAATACACAGCAAATGTGACAAGATAAGAACAAAGTTTTAAGGCCAGTTAACAGAAAGCGAGCACTCGTGGAGGAATACAGTGAACAGGTTTTGCTCCATACGAGAGACAAAGACATGGACATTCTAAAACAAATAAAGACAGCAAATAGAAACTAAGCAAATGTGAGCTACAAAGCCAATGGGAAGCAATGAGAGGAAGGCAATCTTAGGCCAGCTTTCAGAATTTCCCCAAGAAGTCTTGAGCAAACCAGACAGCTGGGCTGACTGGTAGGCTTCGACCTAAAAAGGAATAACTACGATGGTAAATGATCTAGGGAAAATGAAAAAAGGAAAATAAAAGAGTAAATGGTGAGGCAATAAACAATACACTAAATCGAGGGAAAGTAAAAGTAGGCAAGAAAGTAAGGAGTAGGAGTCTACATAGAACAACAGCATTAAGGTAATGGAAGGCAGTGAAATGGACCAAAGTGAAAAGCACAGCAGGTGTAAAATTAATGGAGTTTAAGGGGGAGCAAGGAAAGCAGCAATAATGAAAGGAAGCTGGATGGCCCGAAATGTGAAAAAGGTGATACAGAAAAGAATTAGGCAAGGGGTGGTCTTGAGGAAACAAGGTGAAATAAAGCTTGAAGAGAGTCAATGCTGGCAGAAGATGGGATTGAAACGACATAAAAGGGGGAGCAAGTAAGAAATTAGTAAAGTTACTATACAAGCACTATCTCCGCCACATCCTATGCTGCTGTCAAGTGATGCAAAATGAAGGTTTTTTGCAAGAGCGGCAAATGGAGACAGAGACGGGTATTACCTTTAGAGAGCAGTAGTTGACCATATTATCTGAAGAGAGCAAGCAAGCAAACCCTATCGCCACAGAGCAGGAGATAGCGGTGTATAGAGCCGGCAACACTTAAGTGGCAGTCAAACTTTAAAAATAAAATAAACATTAACACCTGGACATAGCCACAGAACCAGCAAACCTCGACAGAAACCGCAAACCCTGGAGAAAGACTATAGAGCCGGCACACCATTCATCGTGAGCGAAAGCCAGCAACAAAGGAAGCAATACCAAGAGAGAAAGAGCAGGCTGCAGAGCTAGCACCACCCAAGAAGGAGCCACAGAGCAAGTGGAGCATCTGCAGCGAGACAGACAAAAAGTGGACAGCACCTGGAGGGAGAACAACCATCTGGAGATGTGGAGAGACAGCAGCACCGTCGGGGCTACGAGTACCTGGAGCGAGATCCGAACAGCCAGGCCATAGTTACTGCGAGAATGCGAGCCATGGAGATTATTTTCTCATATTACCTCGAGATGATTTTCGCCGTCTCTCCTTACCCCTGCCGGCGCTAGTGTCTGGGTTTTAGATACCTGCGCGTTCTCTTCACTTCTTTTCTTTCCCTTAATCTCTTAATGAGAGACGAGGAGCGGGGGAATAGTGGAGCTTACCGCGCCTTCCCTTGGGGGTTTTCAGGTCACTAGTCCATGATCAACACCTGCTGCTAACGAGCAACAGCTCAGGCGGGAAATGCAAACAAGGACCCAGAGCTGGTAAACAGAGGCTTGGACTGCAATTCCGATTCGGTCTAAATGTGCATCGGGCACAGGGGTTAGCAGACAGACAGGAGACGGTGAAGAATGAGATGAGAGGGAGGGCTGAAGGGGGAGAGGGCGCGGGTGTAGGGCCAGCACAGTGTCAAAAAGATGAGAAGCAAGAGGGATGCGACTTAAGAGCTAGTAAGGAAAAGAGCTCATAGATGACCAGAATGAATGTCTTAGGAAAAGGAGTGCGAGGCAATTAGGCAGTGTGCAAGACAGAGTTGTGCCAGAAAAATAATAGTACATTTAAAGATTGATTCAGAGTCGAGGCAGGAGGCAGAGGAAGAGAGGTTTGTGAGGGAAAAGTGTGTTAGAAAAACGATCAAACTCAGTGGTAAAAGAACGTGCGAGACGGGGGTTTAGAAAAGAGTATGGGGTCGGAGGTGATTCCGAGGTATGACAAGCTATTATAGAAAGATGGCAAGGTCAACTGCGAGGTAGCAAACGTGGGAAGACACTGAAGGGTTAGGTAGCAATGATTTACAAGATGGATCATGAACAAGGGAAGTCACCACTGTAGCGTCTTGTATGGGTGGAGGTATGGAGAACGGTGACGGACATTAAAAACCCAAACAAAATGGACAAAAAAAACTAGGCAAGGAAAGAACAGTGAGAAACAGAGGGATCTGGTGGTAAACTTTGTTTTTTTTCCATGCAGGTCTTTGGAAAGAGAGAACAAGAAGCGCGAGCAAAAAGGAGACGGAGAGGGCGGAGCGAGTGAGTGGCCGGGACGTGTGGGCAAGGAGAGAGGGGCGCGCACGCTTGGGAGAGCAGTCTTCACTTTTCAAGCACTGCACTCGTGCTTGTGGCGCGCCGCTGCTCGCTCCCGCAAGGTGGATGCCGCCACAAGCACGAGTGCAGTGCTTGAAAAGTGAAGACCGATGGCTAAAGGCCCTCCTAGAGCTGAGCATGCGCGCTGCCTAGGCGAGACCTAAAAAGGGCTGCAATGATGGCAATCAATGTGCTTATTTGCAGAACAGTAAATGGCAGGTGCAAAGATTTTTTTTCTTGTTATTACTTTACCTCCTCCCTCCTCTTTAGCATTATTGACACATGTCCAGCTTTTCTGCTCCATTCACCAGTCATCCTCGATTAATTTCTGCATTTTATTCGTCCTTCCATCACCATTCATCCTTGCTCTTTGTCCATTCACTCCTCTGCTTTGGCCATTCACCCTTCACATCCAATGAGGTCTTGATAACAATTGATGAGTGCACCAGAGCGGGCCAGTTCATCAGATGGGATCTCCAGAACTAACGACCGCGCTCACGATGATGTGAAGAGTGGTCATGCAGCCTTCCTTGTCTGCTGGACCCAGTGTTCCTTTTGTCCTTCCGTGATGGTCTAGTCTTTTCGTTTACCCTCTTGGGATCATTCAATAGGAGGAGCTCTGCTGCTGTCTGTGTTGTACCTGCTCAGTGTCTTGCTCAAGTCTGAGTATACTTTTTGACTACATGAAAGCTAAAACTATTGGCTTTGTCAATACTTGTTTACAAAATAATGGTATGCTGGACCCTCGCATCAATGGTCTATTTATTGATGTTGTCCCTTCTGTTCTCCCAAACAAGATGCGCACCACAGACACGCGGAGAGCGCAATCCTGTGGGCGCCGTGTATTCTAAGAGTAACATTTTCCACTTGACCAGATTCTCGTCCATTATTGCCTGCGGCTTCTTATATGATTTAAGGTAACAGTCCTGTCCTGTGCGCCCGGAACCACCAGACCAAGATATTGCATTCCCCGAGCTCGATTACTCCTAGGCCTAATGATTTTCAACCTGCTGCGGCCTCACTTCTTGCCCTTGTCGACATTAGGTGAACTTGCGCTGATTTATCTGTAATGGGAAGCCCAGCACCGGTTCTATTTGTCATGGCTGGAGGGAGGCTCGCTTGCGGTGAACTCCAGAGGGCCGTTTGTCTTTTGCGGCCTTCGGGTGCGGAACAGATACATACTGGGGAAGAAATGCAGGCAGCAGGGCTCGGGCATTGATGACGGATCTGTAATGCACATTGCCGAGGCCACAAGTACACTGGTGCTCGCCTCCAGTTTCCTCTCAGCTGTCATCAGCAGCGCCATATTTAAAAGACAGCGTTCCAATTCACTGGCGCACACGGAGGCGGGGGATCACACGGCACCCGCTGTGGGATCACACGGCACCCGCTGTGGGTCACACGGCACTCGCGGTGCGTGCATTCAAGGCTCTGTCGAAGAGGTGGGCAGGTGTGTGCATGGCTTGAATGTAGGTGACAGATTGGGATGCTCCAAAGAAAACTGACTTATGAGGCCACAGCTATTCCTTAATAGAGCTTTGCCATTGGTGAGAGACGTTTAAGAAAGGAAGGTAGACCACAGGGATGCCGCTCACTCAGGAATAGTGCGGTCTGTTTGTGTGTGGGGATCTAGAGGAGAGTGAGATGGAGGGAGGCAGGTAATGTTGTCAAAGGGTGAATAGAGATGGGGTGTGCCGATGAAAAGCGAGAGATAGGAGACTAAGAGAAAAGGATGCGTAGAATTGAGAAAGGGAGGAAAGTGGAATGTGTGAGAAGCACTTGTTTCAGAAGAGGAAGGAGAATGGATGATGGGAATAAAAACCAAGAGTGAAGTTTTGGAAAAAGAGGACAGTGTGGGACTGGGGAGCAGTCTTGTGGAAGATAATGGGCTGCCATGCGCAGGAGATTTTATGCAGCAACAAAAGTGGCACTATTATTAAAGGGTGGGGTGTGGAAGGATGAACCATCACCTCGGGTGGCTAAGCTCAGTTCACTGGCCATAGCTGCTGGATAGGGAAATAGAAGCAGGAGATAAAAGGAAATAACAGAGGTGGCAGGTGAGCGATAGCGGGGCTGAAGGAGCAGGGAAAATTAGAAAATTGTGACAGGGAAGATTTTTTTTTTTTTTTCTTGCTCCTTCCATGCTGTATCTGTTCTGTGAGGCAGCACAGATTGCAGTGCTGCATCTCGGTTGGTACCTGCCCTGTGAAGGGGGCAGCTTGCACTGCTTTTCCCTAAGCTGTATCTGCCTTGTGTGAGAGAGAGAGGAGCTTCATTGCTCCTGCCCAACTGCACCTGTTCTCAGAGAAACGGTACCTGCCCTGCTCTATCTGTTCTGTGAAGAAGAGGCACGTCCACTGATGTTACCCTATCTATACCCCTTCTGTGAGGGAGTCTTACATCCACACTGAGAGCTTACCACGGGCAGCGAGCCTTCAGCAAAGACAGTATGCTCCTCGCACAATCAGGCAGCATTTTGCAGTATGGAGTGCTAAGCGCAGGCCTGGCCATACTTGCAGCCTTGACCACTGTGGTGTTTCTGCAGTTGTGGGCATCCGGAACAGTGTTCCACAGCGTCTGAGGAGTAACAGACGAGAAGGGCATGGGCAGTACTGCATAGTTCTGCATTCAATGAAAGATGTCAAACCT
The DNA here is from genome assembly GCA_963921515.1 of Calotriton arnoldi. NCBI lineage: Eukaryota > Metazoa > Chordata > Amphibia > Caudata > Salamandridae > Calotriton > Calotriton arnoldi. The sequence continues at coordinate 2,970,750 of CAWUFW010000072.1, read as the reverse complement.
GGGCTTCTTCCTCCCCTGCTCATCCGCCACCATTTATTAGGAGAAAGAGGCGTGGCCATGCCTTATGAATTTCCCTTTCCATGTTGGTGGTTGGTCCAGAGAGTTCTGTCTGAGATTGCAAATCCAAGATGAAGTTGAATCTTTTCCTGTGATGTTGTTATTTCCCAATCATATATAATCATATAATGGAGTCATCAGCGAGGGAGGCATCAACGAGTGATGGATGTGTCAGAATATATTTCTCTTTGTTTTTCGCCGCGTTCTTCACCCACCTACTACTATTTTTGTCTCTAATTTTTTTGCTCCTTGAATCCTGAATTCCCTCTGGATTTTCTGCTGTATGCCTTTATTTTGCACAGGTTTTCTTCCCTAATGTCTAGGAGAGTTTGCTTATTTACTCCTGCATAATCTTCATCTTAAATCAAGAGTTACAAGACTGTCAAGCACGTTTTTTTGCACTTTTTGGCTTATTCCTCTGACTGAGACTTTCTAAAACACACATTTGACACTTTTCATAGGTACGGTCAGGAGCAAGGTGGCACAATGGCTACTGGGAGGAGTCTGCCTTTCTTCGGGCAATCAGTAAGGATACCTGATAGACCGTCACACTGTCCAGCCATCGACAAGGATAGAAGTTTGCATTGTTGATGCTTCCGTTGTACCCAGTCTTAAGGAAGTGAAGCATGCACTGTTTCTGCGTTTACATGAGCTGTTCTGTGAATATGACAGAACATTATGCGCCACTTTTCCTTGAGCTGTTTATGTGTTGGAGAAGATTACACTGATGTTACCCAGGAGGCATCTGTGTAAAGCGTGGGATAAAACTTTTTACCATATGAAAGCTGGAATGACTGGTATTGTCAAGGCTTGCTTTGATGCATTATATGAATAAAAAACGCAATCCCCACAAAATAAGTGAGACAAGCTTATTTTGGTTTCGCATGCGAAACAGTTTTTTAGAGAGACTAAACCACTTTGTAAAATGTTTAAAAATACCCACTAAGTGACTCCTGTTTGTTTCACAAGCCCAGGAGTCACTTGCAGTCTTGTGAAAAGCAACATAACATTAATTTGTGATTTTCTGCCTTTATCATTTGTAGGGAAATAAAGGTTAAAATGTTCAGTGGTGGAGAAAGCAGAGATGGCCTTTCAATGAGATGGAGGCATCCTACTGCTAATGGCCAAACACAAATACTTTTCTAAAAACAGTAAGGGGCATGCATGGTAAAATGACTTTATCACCTAGAGCAATGAGAATCTACATGGGGTTAGGTAGTCGAAATGGCACCACTTACAACCTCACTCCTGGCGGAATGAAGTAGTTGTGGTAGCAGGAGCGGAAGTGTCTTGAAAAGACATGAGAAAATGGGAAATGACAATGTGCTGGAACTCCTCTTGCAGAACTCTGGCTTTACATGCGAGCAGTGCTGGCAACACCTCTGTAAAACGCTGTGCATTGAAAAGGAGCAATTAGTGTTCGTACTACAGCTTACCCTTCAAAAACCTCTGAGTGTGGGCACCACTCAATCTTTGTAAACATTTGGACTTTTGTTGTAGGACATGAGGAGCAGCCTGGGTTCACACTTTTAGCCCATCATCCTCCTTGCACCAACGTGAAATTAATTATAGAAGAAGGCAAGCTTATCATCAGGGGTGGCTCCTCCGCTAAGGCTAAGGGGTTAGGGCGGGTGGGGCTGGTGGCACAGGGGGCGGAGTGGTTTGTGCACACCAAGTGCACATGACTGCTGGGCCGGCCGTCTGGGACTGGCCAAACAGTCATGCGCACTTAGCATTTTCCCCACCAGGCTGCATTACACAGCCTGGTGGTGGAAATGCTCAGGCTCCCAATCCTCGTCTGAGCGCCGAACCATGGCGCTCAGACCAATCACAATGCCTCATTGCAGCGTTACAATTGGCTTAGGGGCACCTGGGAGCCCAGGTACTTCCTGCTGCTTCCTGGTTCCGGGTCGAAGCAATGGAGTAGAGACGGTAACCGGCAGCTGTGCGGACGGAGGTGTTTTCTATTCTTTATATTTTGTTCCCTCCCCCCCTCCCCTCCCCTGCCTGCCACCCCTGTTCCCTGCCAGCCGCTACTGCTTACCAGATGACTCTGTGTCAGGCATGGTGTTTCGTATAACAGTGATCTGCATTTTAGGATTTGTGGTCCTGGATCATTTCAGTTGATCTCATGGTACTAAGATACCTAATCTGAATTGTAAAATAAAACCAAGGACTGGAGCTTTGCTTCCTTAGTGATATAAAATCATCTTGTACATTTTGTGTGCTCTAAAATCATGCACCACTGCCTCACTGTGAGGGATAGTGCAAAGTGATGGGGTCTCCCAAGATTCCAAGTACCTCTGTCCATCCATAATATCTGTCCATCCATAATCGTTTCTACAAAATCTCTTTTTTTTAATTACAGAGTGGTTGTGATCTGCTACAGAAAATGGCACCAAGGGATAGTTCTGTCAAATAAGAGCACCTGAATGGATGGGTTGACCTTCTAGTTTAAGCTTCCCACTTGTTTTGGTAGTAAGTGGGTACCAAGTACCTATTAATTGTATATGTTTTTCTAAAGTCATTGTGGTCGGTTCTTCAGTGTTAGCAGTGTAGACAAATCATTTTCTTATGTTCTACTGTTTGTATATTTTGCTGTATTGTATTGGTAGTAAGTTGAGCGCCTACATGTCAGTCAAAGAGGAGGTTGTTTGATTCTAGCAAATCTGAGAGAAGAGTGAAAATTGCTTTTGAGATCAGTTTGATAACGGAAAGTAGAACGGTTGATATAAGTCTATAAGTTGTTGGGTCTTCTGGGTCTACTTTGTGCCTCTTCGGGATTGGCTTGATGTAAAATTGTTTTTGTTTGCTATGGAATCCTCCAGATTATAGGGATTTGTTAATTATTGCTCTGGTCAGTATCGTCAGAGAAGAGCCTTCAAGAATGGTCCTGGATATGTTTGGGGGCAGAGGTCAGTAGGCTGATCCAGTGATTCTTCTTGTCATTTTTAGTCCAGTTGTTTCTTTTATGGGTAGTAGGTTAAATGTGGGGGTGCAACTAGACCCGAACTTCGGGGGGAGCAAGTACTTCAAGCCGCAGTGGTGGGACTACCAAGACATCAAGAGGTAGACTTACATGGACCCTAATAAAAGTGTGACATGTACTGGGATAAAGAACATTGTATGGGAATTCTATCTCAATGTGGTCAAATGAGGGGGATAACTTCACAATGTAAAAACATGTATGTGTTTATACTGTTAGAGCACAGACTTAGCTGGGGAGCAACGGAGTGTTGTATATTATGGGCAGTGATATTGCATACATTAAGTGAGGGCTTAATTCTTTGAAGCACATACAGTTATGCACAATTAAGGCATCATCAGAGATTAAGTGATTTGCCCAGAACTACACAATTTTAAGTTAAGTGCCAAGCTGGATTCAAAACCAGGTCCCCATGTTGACTTCATCACTACACCACATCTTCTTCCTTAGTTGATGTAATAAAACATTCAAAAAAAGGTTAACCGTCGAAAATGCTCCCAAAGTTCACCTTCACCAATCCTTGTGAACACTTATATTATTTGGATATTTTTCCATAGGCATTATGCTGTGTTCCCCATGATGTTGAGTGAGTAGATCGAATGCAAATTATTGTGGTGTGTAGTTATTATACAGGGGTCACATCTTGATAACTTTGTTTCTCGTTTTAGGTTCAGTTTTGTCTATGTGCATATGTACTGTGGGTTAAAGTTTAGAGTGATATATAACATAAAGATTTTCTTAATTCTAAACAACGTATGGATTTATTAATGGTGATGCATCTCCATTGTACCAATCAGGGTGGAACAGAGATCATTGTCCAATGACGAGTACCTTTTTTACTGGGGTATTTTCTATCACTGAAAATAGTATACAAAGGGTTGATGAATCTTTTTTCAGTCCTTGGCGCTGCAATCCTTTCTTGAAATAATATGCACTGCTGTGACAGGAAAGCACAAATATTGCAATTACAACTATAAAGCCAGTTTCTGTCTGAGAGCTGCAAGTTAAATATCTTTCACAAAAATACAGGTACGCTCCAAGCCCAAATTTGCACTTGGTCACATTTCCTTTTTCTCCGAATGAAAGAGGATTGGCTAAAGATGGCAACATTTAAATATGCGCATGCTGCACCAGAAATTAATTCTGGTAAATAATGTTGTCAGCCTTGCTTATGAAGGAGCAGAAGCTGTGTAAAAATTTGAATAAACCTTGTTAAGGTAAGCATCAGCAGCACAAGGCCCTGCAGCAGGATTAGAAAGAGAAATATGAGGATAACCAGATGGAGACCTTGGCATAAACCCATGTATGTGGGAAAGTGCCCATGAACCTGTGGCTCCTCACACTGGAATGCTGTTGCTCCAGCCGGTTGGCACCACCTGCACCACTAGCCAGTAAGGAGCTCATATTCCTCCACCTGAACAGATGCTGATGATCTCTCGCAGGAAGATGGAAGGAATAGCTTGCAGCCTAGGGGAGTGCTTAGACCTTCTGTCTGCTGAGGGAACCATGATCGGAGCCTGAGGCTGCTGAAGGAAATCCCTTCTCGTGTATCCTTGAAGTTGACCTACTCTCATAGGCGTTATGCTTCACACATCCATCCACTCAATTTGGGGTTTGCCTGCTGCAATCAATCCGGAGAGGTAGTAGCAGAAGGACTGACAGCTGTATCACCAGTGAATGACAGCATTGTGCATGAAGTTCTGAAGAAGCACGGCACTTACAACAGTTACATCCATTGACAACAGAGAGAGACACGTTTCTACTGACGCTCATTTTCTACCTGTTCTGCAGGGAAGCTTTCACAATAGACCTTTTTGTACCTCTAATGTTTTACATCACCTGTGCTGCTCCTACATCTGCCACCACATGCTCAGTACCTATTCCTTGGCCTAGAGAAGCCGCCGATGTCATGATGTGTCTCTGGTATGTTTGTTTTAGAGATCCTTCTAATACAAATTTAACTTTACAGAAGCCAAACAAATGACTTGTAAGTGCTTATTTTTATACGTGACCTTAATACAAGACCAAACTTGCAAAATATGCAAAAGGTTAATGCTTGATGTCCCAGGTGAAACACTGTTCCAAAACTGACTATACCACCTTGTACAATTCTAAAACATGGCTGCCAAGTGACTATGCTATATGTGCAACAGCTTCACACCTGCACAGTGCTTAGTTTGTGAAAATAAAAATAAAAACATAAGTGCTGTTACCCAAAATGTTTTTTTGCACCTACAACATCCACAACTAGTAATACCATTGGCCACTGACAAGGTGGCAGTCAGACTTCTGGTGAAGAAGAGAGCAAGATGAATAGGCGAAATGTGCATTACTTGCTGCTTGTTCACACGTCACTCACTCTACCATCTCCTGTTTCCCATCTCAATCACATTCTCCTCTCATTTCTTTTTCCTCTCTTTTGTCCCTCCTTATTCTCTTATGTGTTCTCTCTCTTCTCTTCTCTTTCAATGTTCTCTATCTTTTCTCTCTGTTGCTGTTTTTCCACAATTTCTTTACTCATTCCCTTCCCTCTCACTTTCATCCTCTTTCTCCTAGTGACTCACTATCAGTGACTGGCTATGCCAGACAATACCCACTCCCACAGTTTAGGAGCTGGTGATTGGTATCTCAGTCCTCACAGAAGTTCAGCTTTTATGTTGTTGGAATGAATATTGAAAGAGCTGAACTCTGTCTGTGAACTGGCTCAGCACAATCTATTAATCAACACGACTCTTGCTGTGCTGGGGCTCAGCTCTATCTATACAGGGACTCTGCTCTGGTTCAGTGCAAGAAACTGTCTGCAAAGTAACTCTACATTATATATGTAGGAGCTCAGCTCCATCTTTGCATAAACTCTGCTGTATCTGTTCAGGGTTTCAGCACTATGTGTGCAGTGCCTCAGCTGTAGTGTTACGGCCAGAGCTGCCAACTTTTGAACTGAGGAACCAGGTTCGAGTCTCAGCACAGGCTCAACATCCCCTGATTCTTGGCAAATCTCTTAGTCTCCCGTGCTGAAAAAATGAATGTGACCTTGTGTAATGTCACTGGTGCTCCTGTAAAGTGCTCCATTACCTCCAGGTTGTGTTTGTGCTATATAAAACTGAGAAAAAAAGGTCAACTCTATTTGTGAATGAACTCCACTCTTCAAGAAAACCAGGGTCTGTTTATGACCAACTTCAGTTTTGGGTTCTTGGGAGTAGGTACCAAAAGGAAGCGGTATATGGAGAGTGTGACTACAGGGATAGAGAGTAGTAAGAAAGTATGAACAGTGCTGAAGCCCAGGTGACTGCCTATGGACGATATGGTAGAAGTCAAAATGCACTGCAGTACATGGAAAGGAAAAGTAGGACGTTGGCAGAAAAGCGAAAGACAAAACTAATATGAACAAAGGGGGCTCCATGTTGGAGCCTCTGGCATTTAGGCGGGGGCAAGTGGAAGGAGGGAGACAGTGCCCAATGACAGTTCTTGCCATCATGTATGAAAATTCAAACTTTCAGCAGGAGCCAGAGAGCGGGCAATGAAGCCTGTAAAAACACGACCCCTATACGGGCAGGTGAATTCCAGATTTGGCTCTAATTATTACCCTATGGACAGGTAGTGGAGTAGCGGTCTGTAGGCTGCTGCAGTTTGGGCACTACAGTAACTATATTTTGGCTGCCAATGGGTCCTTCTTTAACAGCCTAGCTGTGATTTAGGAGATGTTTAGCACCAGGGGACCAAGATATGGCCAGGTTACTCAGGTCCACCTTTCAAAAGGTGTCCCAGTTGTAACCAGTTTTGGGTTGCTCTGAAATGGTTTAGGGTGCAACTTACTGGTTGACCCAAAGAGACTCCCGTGGTATGAGGGTGTGGCTGAGTTCACATTGTCAAGTACTAAGGTGGAGATCTAGGGGCACATTTTCTTGTGGATAGTGCTTGAAGGGCCAGCTCAGTGGTTAACCATGATTTTGAGAATTTCAGACAGAAAAGTTTATGCCTAGCCTAGTGTGTCAATATTCCGAAATTTTATTTACGTGTCTTTAGGAAAATAAATATGACCCGAGAATGTTTAATTCTCAAAACCAAGTTTCTTGTCCTCACGCTACTTCATTGCTTTAATGCTGGGGTGGGGAAGGGGGCTGGCTTAGAGTATTTGCCCAGATTTAATTCCCACTCACCCTCTGAGAGTCACTCGCTTGTGTTAATGTGAACTCTTTTTCCAGAACCAAGCTTGAGCTCTAAAATCCCCTCTTCAGGCAGACATTCTAAACATGGGAGGCATCTGGACTGTGTCTCAGCAGAAGGTGCATTAACGCACAGGACTACAGTTGCCAGATTGAAGTTGGCATAGGGTAGTAGACACCAGCTGCTGCGACAGAAAGCTTTAATGGGCGCAGTGCCAGGTGTTGTCCATACACAGTGCCATGCAGATCCACTTGTGAGTCTATTACATATGCTAACAAATGCCCAGGAGAAGAGGCACACACAGCGTTCTGTGAGGTGGACTGTGAGTGGTCAGCACCAGCAGCCCTTGATAAGTTGCAGTGGAATATTGCAACCCACGTGTGTCCCTACAGTGGTGCACATGCCCCGCCCTACCCAAACTGAGATGGATAGCAATCATGAGGTAGAGGAGCACTGTGACTGGCTGCTCTCTTCCGCTGCCTTTGTATGGAGTGTTAGAGTAACTGCATGGCTGTTAAAGTAAGTGTGCAACATGATATTTTCAAACCATCACCCTGATGCCTGTACTGCCTGACAGACTAACAGGCAGCATTAACGCTTGGGCCATGGCAGGCCACCATCTTCTTCTGGTATAGAACAGGCAGCCAGGAGCATTTTACTCAGAGACTGCCCACAGGACCATCTTTTAAAAGTCAGTGCCCCCCAATAAAGAGTGCTGGTTCCACGACCATCTACCACACGAGCATTTTCATTGCAATAGGTCTGGCATTTGCGAGAGTTTAAGCTATTGGCATTGTAAATGACAATGCCTTGTATTTATGTGTTTTTAAAACCAACACATATTTAAAATGCATTGTTATTTATAATGCCAATAGCTCAAACTCTCGCAAATGCGAGACCATTTTAATGGTGGCCACGCCCCTTTCTTTAGACGCTGCTCGCCGTATTCAGGTTACAGTGAGCAGCGTCTAAAGAAAGGGGCTTGGCCAACAATAAAGTGAAAGCGCAGTATGGGACGCTTTCACTCAAAAATAAAAAATAAATAAACAAAGATTTGGTAGCGCCACCGCTAAAGTTAAAGCGGACCGCACCGGCAAATTACATAAAGAAAGAAACGTGTCCTCTATAGTTAAAGAGGATCACGCTGAAAATTAAATAAATAAATAAATAAGCGTGCCCGCTATAGTTAAAGCGGAACGCGCTGCAAATTAAATAAATAAATAAGCGCAGCCACTCTAGTTAAAGCGGACCCGCAGCCATTACTATTAAAACTATAAAAGCGGGCGGTGTGCTGCCTTGTAGGAAAGCATGTCGTGGGTGGAATTGTGGAAGATAATTAAAGAAAATAGTGCTCACAGACTAGATAAAGCAGACCGTGTAACAAGACAAGTAAAAATCCCAGTCTTTATGGGAGGTTACAAATGCAGACAAGGCGGTACCAAGGATGGACTACTAAGCCTATTTATCAATCAAAAGCAACGATTTTGAAAGGACAGTAACAGTAGCAAATTGAATAGAAGGGCGGGAAATGAGCAGAGCTTCTATTCCATACCTGAACACAGCATGCCTCGCAGAGCAGCGCATGCGCTGCCCAGGCTAGACCTAATAAAAAAGAGGGGCTACTTCTATGTTGGTGTTCACAAGGGCCTTGATATTAATGAACATTGACATCAGTTGTCATGGGATGAATTGCCTCATAAACGTTTGATGAAAAACACTATTAGCAAATGGATGATACTCAATGTCTCGACATCTGAAGGATGAAAGGCTGTCCTGCTTGAACTGCAACTTGTGACATACAGATAAAACAGGTACATTGACCAACTAAGCTATCACATTAAAGCTGGGGGGGGGGGAAAGCCCCGTTGGATGTAACGAACGAGGATGGGGGGGGTGTGTGTGTGTGGGGGGGGTGACCGGCCTTTTCAAAAGCCAAGCTAGAATCACATCACCACCTCTCATCCTTCTAAGGCCAATAAAAAGAGTACAGTGTCAATAGGTAATAAACAATGTTACTATTATAAGTTCTTTGAAACCCACTCCATGGTATAAAGTGCTATAAATTGAAAGGCAATAAAAGACTAATCAGATACTTGAATTGGAGCGTGTCACTTGCAGATTATATACAAATTAAAGCAGGAAATGCATGACCACTCAATCCCCCTACCCGTTACTCCACAGCCTCTCTCAAATTAAAGTTCGAACCGGATGTAGGTCAGCAAAATAATGATGCAGGCAACCTGGAGAGAAATTCACAAAGACATTTTCGTTGGAATACATACTTTTACTGCCCAAAATGACTGCGTTTGGCATGGAGTTTTTAACAAAAGGTTTCTTAGCAGGCGTGAATGTTTTTACTACTGCCTAATTGTATGCCACAAGGGCGTGCAATTACACAGTCGCAAACACCTTCGAATGGGCATAACAACGCGTGGTTTTCCTGGAGAGTTTGTGAACAGCTGCAAACCTGCGAGTTTCTGAGCATCACACACTTCTCTCCAACCTTCCCGGAAGTGGGCAGAGATTTCTCTATCAAAGTGCCGGAGTAGACTTTGCCAGAGTGGGGTGGGGACAGAAACCCGCCAAACTTAATGGGATTGTAGATGAAGTTGTTTCACCGCCAAGAAAAATGTTATAAATAATGTTATAAATAAATAAAAAAATATATAAATAATATATAAATAAAAAAATATATAATAATATATAAATAAAAAATAATAAAATAAAATAATAAAATGAAATAATAAAAAAATGTCAATTGACAACAGCTGCCTTTTCCCAGTGTGGAGTTTTATACCCCCAGTACTGTGCTGTACAGTGCTTACATCTCAACTCTGCAATACAAAAGGGGATGATGGACGGAGCGTTGGAGCAAATCAAACACTCACCCCCAGTCAACTGATCTGGGTTTAATCTATCATCATTCTTTAGCTCACTCCACCACCCCAGTTCAGACATGGCCATATGCAAATCAGTCTGACCCTGTGCCTCATGGGAACAGTCCAGCCCGAACTGCCAAGCCATGTCTTCCCTGGACCGGAAACAAGCATCCTGGGACCGGTTTCTGGCTATTCAGCCGTCATCAGCCAGGCTAGCTTGAATCCAGTGGCAAAGTGAGCAAGGGACCCACGTCTGGGCATACCCTGCCAACTTAGGGCGAACAAAGCAATACAAAAGGGGATGATGGACGGAGCGTTGGAGCAAATCAAACACTCACCCCCAGTCAACTGATCTGGGTTTAATCTATCATCATTCTTTAGCTCACTCCACCACCCCAGTTCCGACATGGCCATATGCAAATCAGTCTGACCCTGTGCCTCATGGGAACAGTCCAGCCCGAACTGCCAAGCCATGTCTTCCCTGGACCGGAAACAAGCATCCTGGGACCGGTTTCTGGCTATTCAGCCGTCATCAGCCAGGCTAGCTTGAATCCAGTGGCAAAGTGAGCAAGGGACCCACGTCTGGGCATACCCTGCCAACTTAGGGCGAACAAGCCTGAAACCGGTCCTAGGATGCTTGATTCCGGTCCAGAGAAGACATGGCTTGGCAGTTCGGTCTGGACTGTTCCCATGAGGCACAGGGTCAAGACTGATTTGCATATGGCTATGTCTGAACTGGGGTGGCGTGGTGAAGCAAAATAACGATGGATTAAACCCAGATCTGTGACTGGGGGTGAATGTTTGCCAATGTGCAGCATTCCGTCCATCATCTTGTGTGTTTTGCATTTCGCCCTAAGTGGGAAGGGTATGCCCAGACGTGGGTCCCGTGCTCACTACGCTACTGGAGTCAAGCTATCCTGGCTGATGAAGGCTGATAGCCTGAAACCGGTCCTAGGATGCTTGATTCCGGTCCAGGGAAGACATGGCTTGGCAGTTCGGTCTGGACTGTTCCCATGAGGCACAGGATCAAGACTGATTTGCATATGGCTATGTCTGAACTGGGGTGGCGTGGTGAAGCAAAATAACGATGGATTAAACCCAGATCTGTGACTGGGGGTGAATGTTTGCCAATGTGCAGCATTCCGTCCATCATCTTGTGTGTTTTGCATTTCGCCCTAAGTGGGAAGGGTATGCCCAGACGTGGGTCCCGTGCTCACTACGCCACTGGAGTCAAGCTATCCTGGCTGATGAAGGCTGATAGCCTGAAACCGGTCCTAGGATGCTTGATTCCGGTCCAGGGAAGACATGGCTTGGCAGTTCGGTCTGGACTGTTCCCATGAGGCACAGGGTCAAGACTGATTTGCATATGGCTATGTCTGAACTGGGGTGGCGTGGTGAAGCAAAATAACGATGGATTAAACCCAGATCTGTGACTGGGGGAATGTTTGCCAATGTGCAGCATTCCGTCCATCATCTTGTGTGTTTTGCATTTCGCCCTAAGTGGGAAGGGTATGCCCAGACGTGGGTCCCGTGTTCACTACGCCACTGGAGTCAAGCTATCCTGGCTGATGAAGGCTGATAGCCTGAAACCGGTCCTAGGATGCTTGATTCCGGTCCAGGGAAGACATGGCTTGGCAGTTCGGTCTGGACTGTTCCCATGAGGCACAGGGTCAAGACTGATTTGCATATGGCTATGTCTGAACTGGGGTGGCGTGGTGAAGCAAAATAACGATGGATTAAACCCAGATCTGTGACTGGGGGTGAATGTTTGCCAATGTGCAGCATTACGTCCATCATCTTGTGTGTTTTACATCTCAACTCTGGGCACATGGCAACTCAGTAAAGTGGCCCACGACACTCCCAGTAGTGCACCTGGAAACCTGCCTCTAGTGCTGCATTCTAGGCGTGCTGCGGCCACTGATTGTAACAGAAATTAGCAAATTTACATCCGAAGTACTGCAACTACAGATTTACTGTTGCTTTCTGTGAATCGGGTATCTTCAGCTCGGGAGACACAATATCCAATTCGGGTTGAGGGTACGGTTGGTCGGAAAAGGAATTGATTGAATGCGTGCATGCGTGAATGAATTGAGTATTTGTATAGCACTGCGAACGTAATTGTTTCGAGGCGCTTCTTGCCTGTGTGCCATAGATACAAGCATTTGCAAGACTTTGAGCTATTGGCATTGTTAAATGACAATGCCTTTTATTTAAGTTCGTTTTTAAAACATAAATAAAAGGCAATGTCATTTACAATGCAAATAGCTCAAAGTCTCGCAAATGCGAAACCTATTGCATTGAAAATGCTTATGAGCTAAGTGGGCGCTGGATGAAGCAGCGCACGTCCAGCCTGTCCAGGCAGAAACCAGGAAAGGGGGATTTGTGTTGAGGGCGATTAAGCGGTTTTCAGACCCAGAGAAGGACTGCAGCTGTTTTTTCCAGCTCCCCCTCTCTGTCCCAACCGGGTGTGAAACGGAGCATGGGGATGGAGAGTGCCCGCTTTGCCTGGCCCAGTGCTGTAAGGCCAGAGGCAGGCATGGGAAGAAAGCTCGGTCGGGCTTGCTCTCTTTGGAGGCTGAGCTGGGAGGAGGGGACGGAGTTCCAGGTGACTGCTGCTGGTGTGAGCAAGAATAAATAAATAATAAGCGGTGCTTAACGATGTACGTGAAACGGGCGCCATAGTAATTAAATTTAAAAAACAGCATCAAAGCGTGTCCGGCCTGAAAGTGAAAGCGCGCATGGCGAGCTGAATGCTACAGGATAGCATGTCGTGCAAGCAGTAGGAGAAACTTATAAAAGAAAGTAGTGCTTACAGACTAAATTAGACTCACAGTTTGACAACTGAAGTAAAAGGGCCAGTCCTCATGGGAGGTTACAAATGAAGACAAGGCGGTACTAAGGAGGGACTAACAAGCCTATAAACGAATCAGAAGCCAACATTTACAAAGGACAATGACACAAGCCAATGACAAATATGGGCGGAGAGTGGGTGGGGTTTCAAGCCCATACTCCAATACTGCATGCCTCGCAGCAGCGCATGAGCTGCCCAGGCTCGACCTAAAAACAAATAACTTTGTATGTTACGACTTATTAGCCAGTACTTGGAATTTTTACAAGCAAAAACACAAGTGCCCCAGAATGCAAGACGTTGTTGGTGAAAAACAAATTCTTAACTGCCTGATGGACACTGAGTCACTGCAATGCCATTTTAAAAAAGATAAAAATTCTCCCTTTTTGCATTTATATAGCGCTTGCTACCTTGTCAAGGGTAGTAAGTGCTATATAAATTTAATTACTTACAATCAGGGCCACTGAAATTATGAGATGGGGTGGCCAAATTATGCGGCAGGGTTGAGTAGATTACACAGCAAGAAAAGCCAAATTATGCGGTGGAATGTGCCAAATATTGTGACACTATTACTTCATTATTTTGTCATTTTTACACTTATTAACACTGTCTGGGCATTAGTTGCACCTCATTAATACCAGTATGTCACCCAAATAAAGCAATATGCAACAGATAGGTGACCAGTCAAACTTTGCAAAGGGTCTTCCACTGCCCAGTATCATGTGTTGCTGCTTATTGTAACATTTGAACTGTTTGAGCTATACACAATTTTTTTTGTTATAATCTGCAGATTATGCAGCAGAAGATGGATTATGTGACAAATGCAGTAAATCTATAGTTATGCAAAAAACGCCACAGCCACACAATCGCACAATTCCAGTAGCTCTGCATACAATATAATTTGTCATTTGTACCTTCTTTGCTTGGAAGGACTTAGGTAAACAGTCAGGTTGAGAAAAGGGCAGAGATCGCCTATCAATTGCAAATGCTGCCTCCATCATCACAGTGTTAATGGGCAATCATTGTCTCTCCTTTAAAACAGTGAGGAATGCTAAATTACATGCTGTGCACAGTGAAAGCCCCCACCATGGGACCGGTGAACTAGCATTTTACGAATCACTGGTGACCTCCACCCTTCCTTTGAAGACACTTTCCAGCAGCAGGGGGAGCTGATCGTGTTTCTCGTAAAAAAAGAAAATGTTTACTCGAATGCCAGCTTCTCAAGCAGTATCCTGCCCAGGCAAGCACCTGAGACAAGCCCCCATAATGCCGAGCCTGGCCTATGGCACACGACCGGGGGCATGAAGCCCTTTCAGCCCAATAGGCATTGGGCGCCTGGTTAAATGAGAATAGTTTTGGATGTGTGTTATTTTGGGCATAGTTTGGCCCAGTCGACAGACAGATGTGGTTGCTGATGGTATTTGTTAGTGGGTTGGTTTTCAAATTCTTCGCTGGTTCAGTCAAGTTTCTGGAAGTCAGTTTGGTTCTAGAATTCCACAATATTGAGCACATACAACTATTGTGGCATCTTACTGATTCTCTCTGGGTTTTTATATGGGCTCTCTAGAGTGGGTTACTGCAAGTATCTTGGCTCGCACTTTGTTTGAGATGTTCAAGAGGTAGCACAGTTCAGTTACTTAATGCATGTTTTAAAGTGCATGATTTACTGTCACTCACAGACCAGCTATTCCTGCAAAGCATGCTCCGCTAAAGCGCAAGAGATCTCCTAGCTGTAGAATGGGCTGGTGAGAGCAGCACTTTGCAAATTGGTTGATCTAGGGCCCTGTGGTGGTTGAGTAAGTGCAGAATGGTCTGCCATTAGGCACTGGCCATGTAGGTAAAGGGTGTTCTTTTATCTGCAACCATTCGCCAGTATGTGGCCCGTAGTGCATGCAAAGAAAAGGAAATTGCAGGTGGGATAAATGTGGTGATGTATTTTATCAGGTTTGAAGGCAATCTGGTTACATGCATGTTTGACTAGCACATCTCGCAATCTAGTGCACAGGATTTGGTTATATGAGAATGGCTTCTGAGGATGTAGTAGCACGCGCTCCTGTTTTTTTAGTTCAATTGTCTACTCACAAACGTGCGATGAGGATGTGTTGAACCTGGAATGGATATGTTGAGGAGTGAATGTAGAATTGCTCCTTACCTTGGTGTGCCCATATGTCCTTGGGTTTTGGTAAATAGTCGTGGTTGTTGGGTCAGTTTGCTGCAAGTCTGATGAAGAAGAGTGTTGTTCTCCAGTGCCATGGTAAAGAGCCATGGTTTAAGGACCAGGTTTCATGTAAGAAACATATGTTTCTAGGGACGGTTTCTATACCTTACCAACTTGTATGGCGAATGAGGATCCTACGGGATATTTTTGGTGAGGGACAATGTAGAGTGTTTTTTAGAAATATATATTTTTTAAATATTTTATATCAAACATAAAAACAAAGGGTTGTTCATGCATAAATCCATGGATTTCATGCAGTCAGGTAGTTCAAATATAACCCTGACATCTGACTTGGCGGACAACAAACCACATTCTCTGGGTTACATCTTGCATGCATTTCATATTCGTAATCTCTTAGATCGTTACATTAGCTACATAGGACAAGAATCATTTAGACAATGCGGGGTCAAGACCTTGCTTAATGCAGGGAGTTATGAGAGCGGGGTAAGGCCATCTTGGGTTGCAGGAATTTGGGATTAAACCGTATATTGCTCTGTGAAAGATGAAACATGCCTTGAAATTGATTGATTTGTCTTTAGGGTGCTGTGGTATGGATTTAAGTGTGTTCCAGGGATGGAATATAATTTGGGCAGCATGTGCAGTGGTACTGAGGCCAGAAGTGTGAGTTGGCCACCTCATCCCAATAAAGGGTGCCTTAAAAACAATCATGATGAGAGGCCTGTTACCTTGCTCGTGTTATAGCCCCTGGCACCCTTGCTATGCCACTGTGTGTTCCATGACTTTAAGTTGTCTTGCAGATGAGATGCTGAGGCCTTCTGGTCATTTTTAATTCTGATTCAGATTGAAATGTGGTCTGTGACTGTGACCCGTGTGTTGCTGTTTGGATGTGCGTTGTGGTGGCACATTCTCTGAGTTTGGTTGTATTGGCTGTGTTGGGGCTAGTCGGTGGGCTGGTGTGTGCACAGTGGCAGGGGAAGTGGCAGTGGTTCTTGCGGTGTCCGGGGTTGAGGGTGTAGAGCTCGGCGATGGTGCATCTTCAGGTGGCGGGAGGGTCAGGGGACATGGCTCTGGATGCGATCCAGGCATAGATGGGTGAAGACAGGCTTGCCTTTGGTGTGCCAGCGGTGCGGTTGCACTGCGGCCTGCATTAAGTAGGTCCAGGGACGTCTGTTGGCGGTAAGAACAGTGAGTGGGAAAACCCGGTTGGGAGAACCCCAGCGGGTAAACCTGGGCAGATGCGGTGTTACTGGATCAGTCTGGAACAAGCAGGAACTGGTGGCCACTGACAAGTGGAAAGCTAGATGTCGAGGTGCCTACTCCTGGAAATCAGTCTGTAATTGGATGGCACATGTGGCAATGTCTGCAGTTGTTTTTTCAGTGGGAGGGTCATGATTGTATGTTTCAACAGTGGACATGACCACTAACAAAAGAGGTTTTAATTAGGCCTGTGACATCAGCTGCAATGGATTGATGCAGTTTCATATATGCTTCTGGGCATGGCTCACAGGTAAGTTGACGGATGGTATTTTCATTACAAGGTTTGTGACTTCCTCATTGGTCATGAAATTGAAGAAGGTGAGGAAGGATTATAAGGGTGAGGCTTAATGACTGTTAGAGTGAAAGTAGGGCACATTTAAAAATGCCTTGCATATGTTTGTAATCTTTGACCCCACTAAATTCAGTTGATCTTCCCAATCTTGCCAGGATTTACTGGGTAAATTTTTTAAGCATTTCAGGATTTATCAATTCTTGGACGACATTGAAAATATCCTTTGTTTATTTTGAGGCCTCAATAATTTGTTGGGTGTGGTAAGCCTTCTTTGTGCTTTTAACTGCCTTTTGGTATCCTCTACTCCTGCAGCTGGCTTGCCCACCTCTGATATAGGGATGCCTCGTCTGCATCCTAGATTAAGAATGGTTTATTTAATTACAACAAGCATGCTGTTATACCAGGAATTATTCTTGTATTTCCTTTTACTGAGAAGGCATGGAAAGTTTCTGTAAACGGCTATGTATATTTTATTTAATTATTCTGTGGACGAATTGTGTACTTGCCTAGTTGGGATTTGGCTGTGATTCTGGGTTGGTGCACGGGTGAGGCAGGTATAAGAGGTTAGTGAGTAGGTCGAAGGACGATAAGAGAAGAGCCAAGCCAATTTGTGGCAGCAGATTTAATGTCTGGGATTTAATATTGTGAGCGAGTTCTATTGTGTGCCAGCTGAGTCAGTAAGACCTTCCACCACTCAAGTGAATCACAATGCTTTCATACTTCTGCAGGCTGTTCCCTATATGGACTGCCCACTCACAGGTTAACATCTCTCATAATAATTTTCTTCTGAGCGAAGTGATGGAGTAGAGGTCCGACGCCAATGTAGGTACTTTGTCCATAAACTTGTGCTTATAGTTTGAGGGTCGAAACACTGTTGTAATGAATGAACTATTTGGGTCGATAACACAACATGTAGCTAAACACTCGGAAGAGGAGCATTGCTGGGATTACTGTGGTACTCACTGGCGAAGAGTGTTTCAATGCTGCCTTTACTCCTCTCTTGAAATCTCTATCCATATGTATTATTTCTGGTATCCTGGAGGTATAAACTCATCAAATATGGTGTACGAATAGTAACTTGAACCAGGTGTTGTTAAGTCCAACTATGAGATCTTTTGTTTCAGTAGAGTTTTCCTGTACATCTACGGCCTGCTTGCTGGTGGTTTGTGTGCTGATGATGTCCAATTTTATAATGCGCTTGAGAACACATTTGGGATCAGATAGGATCTAGGATAGATTACGCAATGTTATTTCAGTGCCTAGCCTCCAGTGCTATGCGCTTTGATGAAAAAGACACTTCCAGTGGCAGCTTCTGGTTGGAGTCTGACATTTGACTATAAGCTAGGACTTGCATGCTTTTCAATACTTGGAAGGTGGGTGTTTCTAGGAGGAAGGCAATTATTGCGTTACACTGGACCTTGTAGTTTCATAGTAGAATGTGTAGTAGGTTGTGTGTTGGAGACGTTGGGTGTGAGTGGCGTCGTATGGCCATAGTGGAATACTTTTTTATAAAACTTTTTATTACATTTTCATACTTATGGACAAACAGAGAAAATAAGGCTCCAAAGAAATCACCGATCACTGCAGACAAATACCGTTTTAACCACAAATGAACAAGGCCCAGATTCACAAAAACAGGTGTTCCTGACTGCTTCCTAAATGAGGACTCCTCTTCCCTCAAACCCACCCCAGGTGAACTACCTGCCACAATCCTTGATTTCTTCATCCAGGGATTGTCAGGATTCCCTAATGGCTCAATGAGAATGCCTCTATACTGACACCAATCTGCCCATATTTTGTGGTGCTTCTGGGGACATCCCCTCGCCATGTATACAGAGCATTCCAAACTCATACAAAAATTTAAGCCCTTCTTCCACCCCTCCAAGGACGGGGGTGCTGCATCCTTCAACTCCCTGTTGATATCCCTTTTAGCTACAACCAGGCCGAACCACATTAGTGGCAACTTGTTTCTATTGCTATCCATATTAATTGTTATGTGTAAGAGAATGACCTTTGGGTCAATGATGAGAGCCAACCCAAAATGCTTTCCAAGCAATAGAGAACCTCTTCCCAGAAGGGGGACAAACCTGCACAAGACAAAGTTGTGTGCACAAAGTCCTCCCTCTGGGTGTGGCACCTCAGGTAGTCTGCTGAAGGGATCACACCCATTTTCCAGAGTCATACCCTTGAGTAATATGCCCTGTGTAGATATTTTAACTGAATGGCCCTAAACTGAGAGGCAATCACACTTTCAATGAGGGTGTTGCAGGCCTCTCTCCAGTCGTCTTCTGTCAGGGGGCTCAAATCCCATTCCCATGCCTCCTGCAGCCAACCATAGGAGTCCAGCGATATTTACCATGAGGGATCAGTATACTTTCAATATTTTATGATCAGCCAGGTCTTCCAACAAGACTTCCAGGTTACATATGATAAAAAGGTCATGACAAAGCTGCAAATAGCGAAAGAGCTGAGATCCGTGGAGGCCATATTTACTTTGGAGTTCAGCAAAGAATTTGAGTGTAACGCAAGACATGACTTCACCAAGCTTGGAGATATCAATGATACCCCACCCTTTAAAGCTTTGCAGCCCGGATACTTGTTCCAACCAGTCTCTGCACCACAGGGGGTCTCACCCTTTAAACGACGAGCCCAGCCCAGCACCCTATTTGTGGCATTCCAGAGAGCCAGCACCATCTTTGTGGCTGGGGGAAGTGAACAGGGAGCTGCCCCCCCCCTTAACGGAAATGCAAGACTGAGGTTCCCTACATTGGCCATTGTTTTGGGAGGCAAAAGCCGGATCCTCTTGGGTGTCAAACCACCATTCATTTAGGATGATTAAGTGCGACTCCCTATAATAGGAGCTGATGTTTGGGTCCGCTATATAGCTGTCATATGTAGATTTGTTGAGAATGATTCTAGGGCGTGGTGGCTCCATAATAAATCCCACAATGGGGTGTCAAGTCGAGTGGAAAGGATTGTGGGAAGGTTTATGGGTAGCTTTGGAGCTGTTATAAAAGGCACGGCAAGATAACCATCTTATGGATTGATGTACAAACCAAAAAAGACAGTGCGAGTGCAGACCAAAAGGTCAAGTCTCTGCTCAATCTGTCTAGTTGGGGTTGAACATTCGGATCCCAGGCACTCCGTGTATCTGGTGTGGTATAGACCCTGAGGTACTTAAAGCCTTCTCGAATCACTTGGATACCCGTGGCCCGATGGAGCGCCAATGTGGGACAACTAATGGGGCAGATAGATGATTTGGCTTTGTTGATAGTGAGTCGCAAAAATTTCCCAAAGTTTTGAAGTATCTTGAAGGCCTGAGGTGCTGAGTCTTGGGGTTCAGACAGGAAAATAAGGACGTCGTTGGCATAGATCGCCACTTGGCCCTTGGTCCACGGGGCCCATTCAAGACCCCACAGAAGGGTGTCTACCCTGAGCCTATCAGCCAGCAGTTTGCTTGCCCCAGCAAAGAGAAGTGGGGACAGCAGACAGCCCTGGTGAGTGCCCCGCAGCACCGGGAAGAGATCCAACACCGAGCACCATCTACATAAGGCGAATGTGTCTGATAAATTAAGGCCAAAGTTAATTTTGCCAGTCGGGAGAACAAGTACTCCCATCCCACTGAATATAAAAGCCTTCTGGAAATCTGCCAGGAGAAGCACCTGGGTTCCGTGCAATCTCTCAGCAAGAGCATTGGCATTGTAGTCTCTTCTGATGTTATGTCAAGTAGCGCGATTTGGCATAAAGCCCAGCTGGTCCGTGTGGACCGTCGTTGAATCAGGCAATTAGCAAGAGCCTTTGCCCAAATCATAAATTCAATATTGAGGAGAGAGATAGGATGATATGATGAGCAGTAGTCCTGAGGGGGTGTCCTGGGTTGGGAATAATCACTAACTCCACTAACTCAGCAGTACAGAGATCCACGGGCAATACCCTCCCCTGAGCACCTCAACAAAGATCGCATAGGGGCCCCAACAACTGTGATTTTAATGCCTTAAAAAATTCAGTGGGGAACCTGTTAGGCCCCGGGAATATGCCTGACTGTATTTACACAAGGGCCTCCTCCAGTTCTTCTACATGATTCAGCTTTCAAGAAACTATCTTCAGTGGTTAGGGCATGATTTGGGAGGCCTTTTATAAAGTCTGCTGGGGCCGATGTGTCGGGCGTGGAAGCTTTATAATATAATAATATAATATGTTTATAGAATATGATAAGAGGCAAAGCAAAATGCTATCTCCTACTCTCCATGAACTCTGGAGCCATCATCTGTTGTTATGTAAGTGATAGGTTCTTGCCACACTGCTACAGAACACAGCCAAATGAAGGGTCTTACTAGCCTCATCCCTCCATTGGTATATGTGACTTTGCGTGGCGAGCCACGCATTTCTAGCCTCCCCTAACACTGTGTGTTGTAGAACCTCTTGGGTGAGCAATGAATATCGAAGGACGGACGATGAGAACGACTGTGAGCGGTGTTTTTGTAGCACCTGAAAGCGGGCTTAAGTTCTACTATCTCCTGCCATTGATGCCATTGCTGCCGGCATCTGCCAGTTCAGTAACTAATGATTTCCCTGTGCAGGGTAACTCTAAGAGACTCCCAGAGTATTTGGAAGGAGTCCACAAAGCCTGTGTTTGTAGCAAGGAAGTGAGTAATGGCGTCAAGGCAAGCGGGGTCAGTTAACCACCATGCACTGAACCTCGAGCCAAGTAGCGATATGGCTTCCAGCGGAGTGCAAGTTTGACAGGCGAGTGGTCGGGAAGGCCCCTCCCCAGTACGTGGATGTCAGTATCCCGGAAAGTCTCAGCGTGTGGCATGAGTAAATAGTCAAGACGGGAAAACATGTAAATGGCCATATCTTTCGCTGGATCTGTCCACAAGCAGGTTGTCCACCCCGTTAAGGGCACCACTGGCATCCACAGCCCGGAAGGGAGCTGAGCTATCAAAACTCCAGTGACTTTGAGGGATTCATCTGAAAGGGGGTGGGAAGCATACATAGTGAGTAAAGAGAAAGTCTCCCAATGCAGCAGTCCAGTCACCGCCATGTATCTGCCCAGGTTGCCATGCCAGACCTGAGTTCCTTTAAAATGTAGATGGCTGTGGATCAATATATCAGTCCTTCCAGACCCTCTAGAAAAGCCAGCATGAAACACCTGGGTAAACCCTGCTGGATGAGGAAGGGACACCTGTACCCCGCCAGATGGGTCTCTTGGAGCAATAAAATGGCAGCCAGCAAGTGCCTAGCTGCCTTTAACGCCACCCTGTTTAATCTTATCCAGAATACCATTAACATTCCACGTGCAGATCTTTACGAGGCTCTGAGCAGGTGTATCACCCACGTTTACCATGGAGAGCGAAGAAGTGTTGGTTGTGTGTGTCAGGAGCGTATATGGAGAACAAGTGACCCAAATGGTGGATGGGTGGGCAATTGTCTGAAATGTGCCTTAAAATGAAAAAAAATCCAACACCCTAGCTCACCCCATCCTATAATTCTAGAAGTACCTCTCAAGCTTAAACTAGGGCTATTCCCCAACGGGGCAAACTGATTACAACACTGTCCCTCTGCATCTGGAATCCCATGCTCACACACACAACACAAAGTTGACAGAAAACAAAAGTTTTGGGGTGTGATGGTTGCCAAGGGCTACCTCTCTACTTAACAGAACAGGTGTCAATCTGCTAAGTATACATAGCATGAAGGGTTTCTAGGGGACCATTAAGCGGAATATAATACTAGCATGAATTATCGGGTTGCAGTGCTGTCAGGGCGGCCTCCTCCAACGAGGATCACTGATGTTTTGGGCTTTTGGTCAGTGTCTCCTCCAAACTATGTTATCTCCACATCCTCCTATTGCGATGCAGGAGCTGTCTCCATGCCTGGTCGTCATCACGCCCTTCACCTGAGTCTGCCCTCGGAGGCTGAATCGGGTAGAAGCCTGGCCGCTCCTCCATCTAGGCTCAGGCACTTTCAGGAGTGTCAGACAACAGGGATTTCCCATCAAAGATGACCTTAAGAAGCGCCAGGAATAGAAATGCATATTGGATCTGCATCCTTGGCCCTAAGTTTTTGTTCCACTTCCATAAATGTAAGGTGTTGTTGTTGAACCTTTAGGGTGGAGTCAAGGAACGCCACAACATGGCAGGAATCGCAATGCCATCAGACCTGTTTGCAAGTAACTTTCAAGATAACGTCTCTGTGAAATCACAGATGCGGGTGATAATGGGACGTGGCGGAGCCCCCAGCAGGGGAGAGAGGGCAAGAAGCCAGGAATCTGTGCGCTATCTCCATTGCAAAACAAGGTGAGACATCCTCCTTTGGCACCCAGGATTGCAGCCACTGCGATATCAACTGAGTGGGCGACGATCCCTCAAGACTCTCCAGTACCCCTACAGTCCTGATATTATTCCACTGAACCCACCCTTCGATGTCCTCCACCCTGGCTTCAAATGGCGAAAAACTCTTGTGCAAGCCAGTAATTTTGGAGTGGAATTGCTGAATGAAGTCCTCGGCCTCCAAGATCCTCCCCTAAACTTAAGTGACCCTGTCAACAGTCTTATGCAAATCCTGCCAGAGCAGCGACAGGTCAATGCTAAGTTTGCCAATGTTTCCTTCCAAGTAAATTCTGGAGTTCTGGATGGCCTGGAGGATTGAGGCTGGGTGAACTTGTGTGGTCTTGCTGGCCGCCATGAGTGAGTGACTGGACGAAACCAGGGCAGACCTGGTGAATTTGTCAATTGTTGTCCGAGAGGGCTGTGGCCCATGTTGATTGTCCTTCCCCATGGTTTCCGCTGTCTGGAGTTACCTGCAGCAGGCTGTTGTAACTCCAGCGAATCTGTCCACACACCGCAGTAACCCTCCTTTCAAGGGAACCAATGTGGCCCAGCAGACTTGGGCACAACAACGAGCCAGTCCAGGGATCGGGCCAGGGCGTCCCACTCCTGATTCACCAAAGTGACTGCTGAGGTAACTTGGTGCTGCTTATTCCACTACAGGTTCTAATCAGGTTTCGCCCATCTGATGAACCTGGACGAAGGGACTATCACCTCTGCCCCACTCAGGCAGGCATCTGTCAGATGATGTCTTGAAGGGACAGGGGGATGGGGAGGGCTTGCACTCGCTGAGGCCACTGACTATGGCCTGCTCCTCCTGCTATCAGGGCTGTCCCGGTAGACCCCCCGTCCCCGTTGGGCACCGCTCACCAAGCCTCAGGTCCAAAGCACTGATATCTTCACTTGGTTGTGGGGATTGGTGCACCACTGCCTGAAAGCTTTGCTCCAGCGGCTGCCACCTAACTCTGTGAGCAGTAAGGTTATGCCAAACAGCCGCCAGGCCCACCCACGGGCCAGCTGTGTCTGCTGCTGCACGCCACCAGCAGGCCTGTGGGACTTTGCCACCCGCAGCACCTCTTCCCTTACAGTAGGGAAGCCCGCCACCAGCTCTTCTTCCACATTTCTCACCAACCTCACGTCACCTCCCCCAGCTCCGGCCAGCAGAACAGAGTTGCAGTGCCCTGGCTAGGAAGGCAAAGTAGATTTCTCTCCCCACGTTTCGCCGCTCAAACCCACGTCAGCTGAGTGTGGAGACACGGTGAACTAATGGCGGATGGAAGCAAAGCTAGTGGCGGAGCCATGTTCGGGGTCTTGGCCATGCCCTCCATGATGGAATATTTGGTGATGGCCAGCCTCTAAAAATTCTTTTTGAGGAATGTCACATTTCTGTTGTTGGTTTGGACCATTATGCTGCAGCTGGACTAAATTTTCCTTTGGGGAGATGGGCATCAAGTTTATATCCCCTTAGAATTCAAAATTCATGGAAATAGCAGGATTGGCTGTGAATGTCTCTATCCAGATCTCAGGTTTATGAATAAAAATAAATCTGTTGTTGCTATGTCAGTTTACCGTTTGTGTATTTGTCTGTAATAAGTGTCTCTGAGAATCTTCTCACAATGGCATGCTTGCTGTGTTTCGTGGCATTCTTCAAAATAGCCGTAGCCATGTAGAGGTAAACAATAGGTTCACTATTGGATAGTATGGAAATCTATTTGAATTGTGGAGGTGCCCAGTATCGGTCCTGCAGTGCAGACGTAGATTGCAATAAAGGTTCAAATGACATTTCTCTTCCACGAGGCATCCCAGATGGTCCTTCATGCTGGTGCTTGGTCCATCTGGGCCCTATCTTCTTTGTATTTGTTGATTCGGAAGGCTTTGTTGTAGGCTCTGTAGTATTGTTCTAGGTCAAGGAAGACCAGACCACTCCGTGTTTAGGTGCTTTCAATAATTTAAAACACTTTTTCTTAATTTCAGTTTAGATTTGTGCATTTCTGTTAATCCCCTAATTGCCTGATGATTAATGAGCAGCTTTTTAAATCTTTGCAGATATCTCTTGATGCCGTATTAGTGCTTGCTTTAGCCATAACAAAAGTAATGCACATAAAACTGAGAAATATTTTAATACTGCTGTAATGATGAAATAAAAACACCTGAGATAGATATTACTGCATAGCTACATTATACAGATGTTGCAGTACAAGCACAAACTCCAGCTGCCCACACAATTGCATTTTTGTTGTCACTGTTTCTCCGTTATTAGGTTTGAATAAAAATTCTCAATTTTTAAATTTGAATAAATAATCGTGAGCTTTCTGGCTCAGGGCAGTTTTGTTAACATACACATATAGCATGGGGACCCTGACTGTACTAGTTGGTTTCTTCCGGCTTGTGGATTGCTCCCGATGACCATTTCTCCTTCCTGTCTCAAGGCACCCAGTAGCTATTCTGCTAAAAGATTAGGACACCTCACAACTGATCTCCAGTGGAGCCAAGCATGCGAGGGGTGCGACATTGCTGTATTTCATGTATCCTGTAAATTAGAATGGTGCCTGCCTCCTCTACCAGCAGCAGGAAACAGGAAAAATGTTGGCAAAAGTCCATTTTGACCTGGTGTTGGCGTTGGAGAAGGAAGATGAACTTCTTGCCAGCTAATTTGTATGACTGGAGGGGAAACCAGACTGCTGCCCATCTCACCTACTGCAGAGCAGCCTTCTTCATTGGAAGACATAACAGGATCACAAGAGAGAGCCGTTTTTATTAGAAAAGATTGGGGCAGAAATGGCCCAGTGCACAAACAATTGTGTCATATTTTTCACTGGAAGATTATTTTTCTCTTGGCAGTGGTTTGTCTTTACACTTTTGAAAAAACACTTTGAAATTCTGATGCAAGAGCTGTGAAATGTTCCATACTTGAGGGCTGCGGTGGCACCTAAGACCTCATTTAGGGATTAGCATAGCATTGTAAACTAGCAGTCCTTCCATCTTCCAAACCTGTGGTTCCCCTGCCTATTTAGAGTGGGTTGCCATCTGCAGAGCCTCTGCTGCCACCACCGATGGTAAACCCTGATACAGTGGTCTGCCTGACACAGGATCGCTGGGCGTTAGTGCAGTCACCCTGCCCTATTGAGGGCGTGGCAACTGCCACTAATTTGTTTTGACCAGCCCTGCCAATTACCACACATCAAGCGTTAGACTAATGCATTTCAGTGTGGTGGTCCGTATCACAGCACTAAAATTCAAAGTCACACACTATAGCGCCTCTTCTTCTGTCAAGCTGGATCACTGCTAATTCACCATACTGACTGAAAGCTGGAGTGGCAGCGTGCGGTGCGAGCTGCACCCGGCCGGCTTGGGGGCTGGGTCAGCTGCTCACAGCTCTGGCTGCTACTCTGTTACAATGTAACACATAAGGATTCACCCGAGACACTGCACGGCATTACTGATACATCATGAATGGCGTCATGAGTCAGTGCCCATTGACTACTACTCATATAGTCAGTGAGGTGAGGTCAGGACATCAGTTTTGTCCAACACTCTTTAATAGGCAGACGTCCTGCCACCCGCGGAGCAGGGGGCAGTTCAATAAAGTTAGTTTTGGCTGCTGGCAATGGCAACGCAGCTCTGCAGCTGCTCACACCGCGTCGGAATCTTTCTATGATCCCCAGCCATAACCCCACCGGCTGCCAGCTGAGTGAACCACGGACCACGGCGGACGCTGCAATGCCCGGTTACTCACCCGTAATCTTCATTACTCCGAGTCCTGGTCTTCCCGTTCCATTCCTTACAAGTGATTAGCTTGTCTGCTGTACAGAAACCTTTTACCATAGCAACTAAAAACACTTCCCCCAATACGGCATGCATAAAGGGGAAAGTACGACAGAACAACATCCTGACAATACCAAGACAAATAAAAACAATCACATGAAACAAAAAAACAGGGAGGGAGGGACAGGCTCAGGAATGGAAAAGGTGTTTGAAAACACAAAGACCAGAAGGATACAGCAGAACCAACAGGTCAAATTTAATGAAAACAGAATCAGTACGGATCACAAATCATGTACAGCAGACAAAACATGAGAGCAGACGCTGCCGTCCCAAACTGAAGGCGGCAGTGGGACACAAAAGTATGGGGAGAGGCCCAAGTAGCAGCATTGAAAATATCATGCAAGGAGGCACCCTTAAACATGGCCCAGGAGGAGGAAACCCCACGAGTGGACCGGCCCTGGACAGAAGAAGGAAATGACAGCGTGCAGTCTCGTAGGACAGGGCCACCGCACACTTCAACCACTGAGTCAAAGTTGACAGAGAAGGCTTCAGACCCATGCCAGATGACCCGTAGGTGACAAAAAGAGAATCCACCTTCTGAAACTCACGAGTACGGTCCAGATAGATGCGAAGAGCCCACAACACATCAAGGGAATGCAGAACCTCCTCCACAGGAGAAGAAGCAGCAGGAAAGAACACAGGAAGAACAATATCCTCCTGACAGTGGGAGGCAGACAAGATTTTAGGCAGAAAAAACGGACTAGGCCACAAAATCACATTGTCCCAATCAAAAACGCAAAAAAGGTGTAGAAGCCACAGAGCCCCAATCTCACCAACTCTCCTACCCGAAGAAATGGCTACCAAAAAAAGAACCTTAGCTGAAAGGAACTTAAGGTCAACAGAAAGCAGGGGCTCAAACAGGGAACCGATCAACGCCTGAAGCACCAAAGGAAGATCCCAAGCGGGAACTGGAGAGCGGGAGCCAGGACGCTGAAGCAAAAAACTCTGCAAAAGGCGAGACACCAAAGAAGAGATAGAGGTCATCACAGAACCCCGGGAGGCAAGAATGGCAGCCCATTGGGTACGGAGAGTGGAAACAATGAGACCCAACATAAAACCATACAGCAAAAAATCCAAAGCCCGGACAGGATCACAGGAGGAAGAGGACAAGCCCTGCACACTACACCAGGACTCAAAGTTCTTCCAATGCCGCACGTAAGACTTCAGAGTCGAAGGCCTATGAGACAACTAAATAGACTGGGCCACGTCCAGCAAGCAACCCTGACCCAACAAATTCAACCTCTCAAGTGCCAGACCCCCAGCCAGAGGTGAAGAAGAGAGGACACGCTGAGAAGGGGAGCAAGCAGAAGAGATGGGGACAGGGGAAACTGCCAATGGGGACACAACGCCAAACCCCGAAGTACGGAAAACCAGGGCCTCCGAGACCATTCCAGGATCACCAAAAGCAGCTTCACCCGATCCAACCAGACCTTCCTGAGAACCTGAGGAATCAAGGGAAAAGGAGGGAAGGCGAACAGGAGTCCCTGGGACCATGGGATGCAGAAGGCATCGATCGCCCAGGCCAACCACAAGGGAACCAGGCTGCAGAACAGAGGAAGAAGGGCCGTCTCCTCCAAGGCAAAGAGATCCAGCCAAGGAAGGCCGAACATGGAGACGACTTGCTGAAACAGAAGAGGAAACAGGCACATGGTCACGGACGAGGGAAACACTCGGCTCAAAGAATCCGCAGGCCCATTCTCCGCCACTGGAAGATTAACTGCCAAGAGAGAAAGGAGATTCTGCATGGCCCACAGACCGAACCTCTGGGAAATGAGTAACAGAGACCAGAGCATCCCCCCTTGCCTGTTGATGTAGGCACGCACCACCTGATTGTCTGTCTGAACACAAACAGCCCGGAACCGAAGGAGGGGAGCGAACCAACGCAGGGCCTGCCAAACTGCCATCTGCTCCCACCAGTTCCTTGACTGGAGAGACTCTGAATGGGTCCACCGCTCCTGGGCCATGGAATACCCCAGAACCACCCCCTCCCCGTGGCACTGGCATCGGTGGACAGGACCATCGAGGAAGGGGTGCGGAGAAGGTCGAAACCCCTGGCGAGATGGAGAGGGGACAGCCACCACTGGAGGGAGTCCCGAACGTCCGGAGACACAGGAATAAGAGCCTCGTAGTCCTGTGTAGCAGGATCCCAGTGGCGTAGAAGGTGATGCAAAAGGGGATACAGATGGAGACGGGACCAAGGGAGGACATGCAGAGTGGAGGCCTCCTCCCCCTGACTGCGCAGCCAGAGCCGGGCTGACACCAGAGACTGGGAGAGCTCCCAGGAGAGGTGCTGGAACAGAGCCAATTGATGGTACGGAGACAGGAACACCATCCCCAGGTCCATCCGGATGAAGGCCCTCAGAAACGACAGAGACTGGGAGGGATGAAGGGAGGACTTTAGGTGATTGATGAGGAAACCAAAGGCACCCAGTAGATGACAGACCTGACGAACATCCTCCAAAGCATGAGAGAAAGAAGGAGAAACATTCAGCCAATCAAGTTAAGGGAATACCTGAATACCACGGGAATTGAGGGTACCCACCAGGGGGGCCAAGAGCTTCGTAAAAACCCTTGGTGCCGATGAGAGGCCAAAAGGAAGCACCTGGAACTGGAAGAGCCTGGAGCCCACAGCAAACCTCAGAAATTGCTGATCCTCCAGATGGCTTGGAACATGCAGAGGTAAGCGTCCAATAGGTCGAGGGAGGCGAGGAAGGACCCCTGGTGAACCAGCTGAAGAACCGAATCCAAAGTCATCATCTTGAGGCGGTGATGTGTAATGGGCAGGTTCACACCCTTCAAATCCAACACAGTGTGGAGGTCGGTGGTATCTTTCATGGAAACCAAAAAGAGAATCAAATAGTACTCCTTTCCTCTTTCTAGGGGCGGAACCTCGATGACAGCATGTTTCAGCGATGACAGCATGTTTCAGCAATAGAAGCCGAACACCCTCCAGCAAGGCCGCTTGCCTCATGGGATCCCGTGGCAAAGGAGTCACCTTAAAAAACCTGAGCTGGCCGAGACGAGAACTGGATCCGGTAACCGGATACCACCGTCTGAACCGCCCAGGCATCGGAAAGACCCTGCCAGTGGTGAGAAACGAAGCAAAGGCGACCCCCGACAGGGAAAGGCGGACAGTCATTGCTTTGGAACAGGAGTGGAGGAGGCAATAGAAGACAGAGACCAGGACTCGTTACCTCCAGGGGCGCCCTGGCCACGACCCCTGCCTCGAAAGGGCTGGTGAGCACCTCTAGACTGAGGAGAAGCAAAAGCAGGGCGATAACCAAAACCCCGACCCCGAAAGGGAGGGCGAACAGGAGCCACCAGCTTCCTGTTCTCAGCCAAATGCGTGACCATATCTTCCAGCTGAGGGCCAATCACCTTAGCACCACCAAAAGGCAACTTCATGAGGATCGATTTCTGTGAGGACTCCGCCTTCCAAGTACGCATCCAGACATGGTGACGAGCAGCAATGGAAGCCCCAGAAGTGGCAGCGGCCGCACACAAATTATCAAAGGAGATGTCTGATAAATAGCGAACTTGGAGCTCCATAAGGGCCAAGAGGGAGGAGGTATCCCTACCCTTACTCAATTGAACAGCCAGGGCCTGGAAGTCCTTCAAAAGGGACTGGACTATATAAGTCGTATAGGCAGTAGCCCGAACCGAAAAATTGGAGGCAGCAGAAGAGAGCTTCACAGCCCCGTCAACCTTCTTATCAACGGGGTCGGAAGGAAGAACGTAATCAGAAAGATCCATGCCTTGTGACGAGAGACCAGCCATCAAATTATTCACTTTCACTGACTGAGGGAATTCGTCAGAAAACCCCTCCAAGCTGTAACGTTTCCCCAAAAAGCGAGAAAAGGCAATCTTGTCAACATCACGCCACTCATGTGCAAGAACCTTGCGGACAGCAGAATGGAGTGGAAAGGAGTCAGGATCAGGCTGGTGGTACTGGGTGGAAAAATCCTCCTCCAACTCATTCACCACAGGAGTAGGAAACCCCAGATTGCCTCTAACATGGGCAAATAAGTCAGAGAGCTCAGCTCCCTGAATAAAACGACCCCTCCGGCCCTCATCATCCCCAGGATCCTCCACACCTGCCACAGGCTGAATCCGAGACACCTTAGCAGGAGGACCATCTGCCTCACAGGCCTGCAAGGCAGCCTCCACCACCTCATTGATCAAAACACGGAGGGCATCCAAAGTAGGAACACTCGAGTAGCAGCCAGCAGGCAGACTCCATCATGGAAACACAAAGGAAAGGTGCTTCCTGCAGCAGACCCGTTTCTAAGGAAATGAAGTCTCGAGGCCCTGACCACTCACGGGAGGTGCCAACCAGCAGGAGGCGACCGGAACATTAAAAAACAGCCCTTAAGGGTGGGGCCCGCACAAGGAGGGAAGCCGGATAAAAAAAACGGAAACGGGAACAGGCACGCTTTGCGATGCCACCTGTCAACAGAAACCAAGGCCTGCTACAGCAGGGCAAGCAAAGAAGGTAAGCATAGTGCCAAGGAACAGAGGCAGCTAAAGCAGGCAGCGTACGCACAAAAAAAAAGGCAGCGCGGCTGCAAATGGAGGCCGCGCGACTAACAAACAAGAAAAGGCAGCGCGGCTGCAAAAGCAAGCTGCGCCGCATTCCAGTGAGGAAAAAAGGCAGCTCGGCTGCTAATGCAAGCCGCACCCGCCCAATAAACAAGAAAGGCAGCATGGCTGCTAATGCAAGCCTTTCTGCATACCAAACACAAAAAAAGGCAGCACGGCTGCTAATGCAAGCCACGCCCCAATAAGAGAAGAAAAGCACACTTACCTGAAACCATGGCAAAACAGAACTGCAACGCAGAAAAAAACGAACAGGATGTTGTTCTGTCGTACATTCCACTTTATGCATGCAGGTCAGTGTAGGCAGCGCCATATTGGAGGAAGTATTTTTAGTAGCCATGGTAAAAGGTTTCTGTAGAGCAGACAAGCTACTCACTTGTAAGGAATGGAACGGGAAGAGGGACGAGGAGGTAATGGTTCTCTCAGCAGCCCAGAGCACACCACAGTCAACCGTGCAGGCAGCTGAGCCGCCCTCGGAATCATGCCCTGTGTTGCCTCGGGAGAATCCGAGTCATTGCGGCCACGAGGCGGCC
This sequence comes from Calotriton arnoldi, assembly GCA_963921515.1. NCBI lineage: Eukaryota > Metazoa > Chordata > Amphibia > Caudata > Salamandridae > Calotriton > Calotriton arnoldi. The sequence continues at coordinate 2,938,805 of CAWUFW010000072.1, read as the reverse complement.
TGTACCAAATTACTGCTTGCCTCACAAAGAAGTAAGTGGCAGTACCTGGAGTGCGATATCTCTGCTTCTAATAAAAATGTGCTTTTTAATAGGTCGCAGTCAAGATGAGCATTCCTCTTCAGCTGCCTGTGCGAGCCCTGCTGTGTTACCACTGAACTCTGCAGTCTCACACTGCAGTCAGTCTGTGTTGACCTCACTGTAGTTTTCAGCGATGAGCGTGTTAGTCGCACTAACTCGTTTTGGGTCTGCTCGGGGTGAGCCACTGTGATGCCGGTCCAACATCTACTAAGTCAGCAGAGACTGTAGCTTTGAGACAGGCTGCGGCTGGTGTGAGATCTGGTGCCACTGCGGGGCTGGGCAGTAGCACAGTCGCGGCTCCTGGAGAGAGTGCTGCGGGGCGGGGGAGGGGCAGGGTGAGGGGTAGTAAACTCCGGCATACGGCCGAACGGAGTTAAGTACATAAATAAATAAATAAATAAAACGAATTACATTGCGCGCGCCGCATCGCCATTTGGCGTTGCAGCGTGCGCAATGTAATTCGTTTTATTTATTTATTTATGTACTTAACTCCGTTCAGCCGTATCCCGGAGTTTACTACCCCCTACCCTGCCCCTCCCCCGCCCCGCCCCACCGCCCCGCAGCACTCCCTCCAGGAGCTGCGACTGCAGGAGCAGCATGCCGACCGGGGCGGACCACTCAGCTGCTCGGTAATGATTTTTATTAGTGTTGTCAAGTGTCACTCATAGTCGTTGAATGTCACTCATAATTACACTGAAATTATGAAAATGTCACACATAAGCAATCTGAAACCTTGCCAGCCATGCTTGCCTACGTCTATATTTATATTTATATTTATTCATTTGTAGAGCGCATGGTTACACCGCCCGGTGTGTCCCGCGCTGAGACATAGCTAGTGAAACTACTGCTGCCCACTGCAAGACCCGTCGAGCTGTATTTTACACAGTTTTTGCGAACAGCCAAGTCTTCAGTTGTCTGCGAAAGATACTTTCGCTTGGTTCAGTTCTTATGTCAATTGGCATAGTGTTCCATATTTTTGCTGCTAGGTACCTGAAGGAGCGAGCCCCCATTCGTGCTCTGAATATTCTTGGAACTGTCACCAGTGCCTTCCCCAAGGATCTTAGACTGCGCCCTGGGGTGTGTTTAGTCAATAGTGGTTGAAGGTATCTAGGACCCTTATTTGATAGTATGCGGTGACAATGGCACATTGCCTTGAACACGACTCTCTTTCCCACTGGCAACCAGTGAAGGGTTGTCAGGGCTTTCTTCGTGTTAGCGCTCCTTGGAAGGCTGAGAACCAAGCGTGCCGCCGCAATTTGTACCCTCTGCAGTTTGGATAGGCCTTTTTTGGACGCGCCGAGGTATAATACATTCCCATAGTCCAGTTGGGAAGTAATTACTCCGTGTACTATGGTCTTTCTGGCATTAGATGGTAGCAAGTCAATGACTTTCCTCAAGGTTTTCATAGCCCCATAGCATTTCCCAGCTACCTTCCGAATCTGATTGTCAAATGTCAGTTTGGCATCGAACCAGATTCCGAGGTTTTTCACCTCTGTTTTCGGGGTGGGGACTTGTCCCAGTCATTCTGGCCACCATGCGGATGACCATATTGTTGGCATCTTGCCTACCACCATCACCTCCGTCTTATTCCCATTTAGCTTGAGGCAGTGGTTTGACATCCAGTCCGCCACCTCTTCTAAGCATTTGGAGAAGCGGATAGCTGCCTGATCCTTGTCTTGGGACAGCATTACAATTAGCAGCGTGTCATCCGCATATGACACTATCGACACCTTATGCTTCTCCACACATTCTGCCAGTGGTCCCACATAAAGATTAAAAAGGGTGGGGCTCAGAATTGATCCCTGTGGGACCCCCTGGGGCAGAGGGAAGCTTTCAGACAGATACGTCTGTTGTGCTACTTGGAAGCTCCGTTGGGAGAGAAACGATGTCATCCACTTCAGAGCGTTCCGCCTGATGCCACAGGCCTCTAGTCTTTGGAGAAGCAGTTGGTGTGAGATAGTGTCAAACGCCGCACTGAGATCCAACAGGATCAGTGCGGCCGTTTGCCCTTCATCGGCATATTTTCTCAACGTCTCTGTGGCCATCAGTAGTGCTGACTCTGTGGAATGCGCCATTCTAAAGCCTGACTGGGATGGATGCAATAAGTCATTAGTATTGATGTGGTCAACCAACTGTTTATTTGTGATTTTTTCAGCGATCTTAGCCACGAATGGTAGTAATGAGATTGGGCGTAGATTCTCTAATACTGTATATTCTAACGAAGGTTTTTTCCTGAGTGGTTTGACGATGGCCTGTTTCCATTTGGTTGGGAACACACCAGTTTGGAAGGAGCAGAGAATGAGTTCCGCGATATACGGCATGATCGTGTCTGCCCCTTCCATTACTCTCTCTGGTCGGGCAGGGTCTAAAGGGGAACCAGATTTTATTCCTTTTGCCATGTCTATGACTTCCTCAATTTCCTGTATCTTAAATTCATCCAGAGTTATTCCTGCAAAATTCCTATGACTTATTCCGCCTAACTTGGTGCCTTGCCGTATTTCTATTGGGAAGGTCTCGTATATTTTAGTTACTTTATTGGCAAAAAATTCTGCCACCTTATTACAGCTCTCTTTGGAAGATATTATGGCCTTACTCTCTTCATGAGTTTTGAGAGACTTCAAAATTGTGAACATTTCTTTATGGGAATTGCTAGCACTTTCTATTTTATCCGTGTAAAATTCACATCTGATTTTTTAATTAATGAATGATAGTCCTTCAGTTCCTTTTTATATTCTTCTTTGGACCTATTACAATAGTCTTTCCTCCAGGCTCGTTCTAATTTTTACACTTTTTTTGGCCTTCATTAATTCATCATTGAACCATGGTGCTGTTTCTTTTTGTCTCTTAGGGATTCTAGTGCTCCATGGTGCCGTCTTATCTAGAGCATCCGTAATCCATGTCTCCACCTGATTATTGGCTAAATTTATATTTTTATCCAGCGTGAGATTCTTCTCCCTAAGAGCTTGGGTGAAGGATGCGGAATTAAATTTATTCCACTTTCTGGTTGTGATTTCCTTCATTGGGTGTTGAGTCTTCCTTCTATGAGATGGCACTGTGAAAGGGACTAGGTAGTGATCCGACCACGGAACTGGCCAAGGCGCTCCTACTTCTATCTCACTAAAATTTGAGAAAATAGGGTCTAAAATGTGTCCCCCCTTGGTGAGTTTGTGACTCTACTTTTTGTGTTAGATTCAATGTCAGCATGTCCTTGCATATAGCCCGTATTTCTTGGTTATGTGTGTCGTCAAAGTGTATATTTAAGTCCCCTAGCACCAGAAATTTTTTATATCTTAGGGCTGGATGTACTACCTTTTCTTCCAGGCTCGCCATAAACTGCGTTATTGGGCCCGGTGGGCGGTAGATTAGAAAGCCAGTTATGGTGTTATCTTCCGCCGTGGATAGTGTGAATGAGAATGCCTCACAGTTGTCTAGGCCTGCTTGTTTGATTACGCACTTCATGTTGGCTTTATAGATTATGCCTTGTGATGCATGGTGCACACAGGCAGATAAAATGCAGAGTGGTTGCCACACACAGTAAGAAAACCTGTACATCGTCCGGTGCTATTTATTGTTTGTTTCACGAAAACAACGTCAAACTTTGGTAATTTGCTTTCTCAAAACGGAAATGTTTGCCATGCAGCTTTTTCAAACATTGCACCCACTCAGTAAACCTTCAGTGGTGTATACGGAGCTGCCACCACGGCGGCTCTTTCTCAGCACAGAGATAACCACCAAGCAGGCTGGAGTCATTAAATAGGGCAGGCAGTCCTCCTTCAGGGTGCAGAGGTCATGACTTCCGGCTCCGATGCCAGGGCCAAATAACCCTTTTGGACCCTAGGAAATAAGTTTGAGCTAATGGAGGCTACATTTAAAAACACTTGAAATTCAGAGCAGGAGTGGTTTCCTTTGGCCCATCTACCCCCAGTTCAAGAGACCTAAGTGCTAGTCTTCCAACAGCCTGCTCCAGAGAGTAAGGTCCAAATCTATAAATATTCTCTAAGGCCACCTGAAATGTAGACCACTCCTGTTCTACTGAGTCGTCGTAAATCACACATTGTGTCTCTTTGTCTTTGCAACTGAGAGTCCATGTATACATGTTTTGTGAGTCTACAAGATAAGGAGTTCACCTTTGTATCCGAGTGGAGTTACCCCATCCACTCTCCCAAGCCAAAAGAATATCAACTCTTTTTATCTTAAATTTCAGATTCAAGTAAGAAGGTTTGTGCAAAAAATATGTATTCTTTGGATCTGACCTGTCCCAGGTGCCCACTTCCTCTACAAACATTACTAATTCTTTCCATCCCTATTTACTCACCCTCAGGACAAAGAGGGAAACAGGCTTTAGGTTATTGTCCATAGATGTGCTGCTTTTAGCCTCTGTAACAGAGAACTGCATATGGACTGAAGTCATCTAACACTGGAAAACCAGTACTTCTGCAACAATAGATACACTGTCCTCCAAGATGGAAGCCATCTGCTGTACATGGGATGCATAATTAAATTACCATAAGAGAGTTCGCCCACCAGCATTTTTGAAGGCTTTATTAGATGAAGTCACAAAAGTCAGCTGCTGTGCCAAGTCTTAGTGCAATGCAAATGCCACCTTCTTGGGGCCATATTTACCAATTTCTCACGCAGTGCAGCAGACGCAAATGCTGCGCTGTGTGAAAAGGAGAGAGCGGGAGAGCGCCAAATTTACTGAAATATGACACTCTTCTCCCCTCTTCCTAGCACCGGTGCAGAAACTAGCTGCCGTGCACCACGGAGACACCTTTGCGCCATAGTGCAAGGGTGTCTTCGTGAGTCAAGCATAGGTTTTGTACTGGAAGGATAGCCTTCCAGTACAAAATACTATGCATAGACTAATTTTAAACATTTTCCCACTTTGTATGTGTGCTGTACAGTGCAGCACACATGCGAAGTCGGAAAATAAAGGAGAAAAAAAGTATTTCTCAATCATAGCGCCTGGTGGAAGGGTGCACTATTTTCTGATGCTAAATCATGTCTACTTTATTTCGTAAATTGGGTTTAGCATCAGAAACCTTGGGTGGTTGCATGGGAACGCCCATGCACATCCCATGGTACGCTCCCTTGGCGCTAAGTAATGGAAAACGCTGCTTCGTTGTTTTTTTTCCGTAAATTTCCAGCGCTTAACAAGTTTAGCACTGGAAAGAAAATCGGACAAAAAGATTTTGCGCCGATTTGCGTCACTTTTGTGACGCAAACACAGTGTAAAATCTTAGTAAATTGCCCCTTGGTCTTGTGTGTGTACACACATTGTGCAAAGACCCTGAAGGATGCACAGAGAGCACCAAAGCACAGGTAAGTCCAACTCAAACCAAACCATGCCTACAGAATGAATAGTGTGGATCCTAAATATTGAGCAGGAAATATGGTTATACCATAATATTGTACCCATAATATAATAAAGGACAAATATCAACAGGTAAGTATGTATAGATTTTCTATACCACAGTGGACTGTGGTGGCCAATAACCAGTTTCAGTCACACAAAAACAAAAATCTGTTGGCACATTACAGACAAGCGATACATCTTTACTGCTACACATGCAACCACCGTCAAAATACAACTCTTTGCAAACAACTAATTTACACAACTATAATCTTGCACAAAACAAAACTACTCTTTGTGCTCAACACTCAAAACCTTAACATTATAGATACAAGTCAAGACCTACTGTTGTTCTAGGTTTTTCGCAAGAGAAGCAAACCAATACAAAATCCATAAAAGACATACACATTTATGTTACATAGCAGGTTGAATTATCTTAAAATGGAATGCTGCGTTAAACGGCTCCCTCCCCACACCTTGCAATGATGTCAAGATGCGTGGTGAGAAGGTGTCTTTCATCTGTTTTTCTGTTAAAAAAAAATATTTCCCGAATGAGCACATCTCTAAATGCCCAGGGCCTCTTCTAAACGCATGGTGTTTAGAACTGCCCTAAAACAAGTATGGCCCATCAACTTCTGTGACAAGCGCGAGCCTCGGCGCCCCGACGGCTGTAGCTTCTCTGCGTGGAGCTTGTCTCCTATCAATGAAGCTTGTGGAGCGTCATGCTCCCCTCCCCCCACGCGTGGATGTTGTGGCCTAAGGGGATGGAGGAAAGTGCAATCTGTTTTATGTTCTTCCACATCGAAAAAATTGTGGCAGATATCTGAGCTTATTAACTGGTTTATTTCCCAACTGCTGTAATATTTTGTTAAACCTAGAGCATGTTCTATCAAACATCGCCCCAGGTGAGAGCAGAGCAAATTGATTTTACATCATTTTGCTGCTTAACAAATGAGCAAAGAAGAAAACGTGTTAGACGTGTTCTCCGCCGATTTATTACCTTTTGTGTGGGAAATGTGGGTGTTCTGTAATACCTTACTCTAAGCAGCAAAACGCGTCTAGGGCATGTGCTGCATATGTATGTTAAACCTGTGCCTTTGACACTAGAGTCAAACGGTCAGGGCCACTGGAATTATGCAATTGTGCGGCTGCGGCGATTTTCGCATAGTTATAGATTTGCCACATAATCCGTCATCTGCTGCATAATCAGCAGATTTTAACAAACAAAAAATTTGCTTCTGGATGAAACGGTTCAAAAGTTAATAAAAACGTAGCAACACGCGTGACGCGTTGCAGTGCAGTGGAAGGCCCTTTGCAAAGGTTGACTGGTCAACTTTCTGTAGGTTATTGCTGTGTTTGGGTGTTAACCTGGTACAAGTGAGTTGAAACCAATGCCCCAACAGTGTTAGCAAGTTTAACAAGCATTTACAATGCAATAGGTCTCGCACTGACATTATTTTGAGCTATTGGCATTGTAAATGTCATTGTTTTTTTTTTTTCCTTGGTGAAGCATTAATCAAATGGTGTAATGCAAAATGGCAATCAGCAGACAACAAGACATCACATTAAACAACAGAATGCAATATTAGAAAACATGATGTAACACTGTGCAGTATGGTACCACAGTGCGCACACCAGGGCAGCTCCACAGACGACTGCACAACAGCACAACACAGGACAACATACAACATGGTACTGTGCTGAACAACATGCCCCAATACAATGCCATCACACTAGACAACATGATACCACACAAGACAACAGAACACAAAACTAGACAACATGCAGCATACCATCAAGCTCAACACCAGAGATCCACATTAAAGCATTGCTTTGGACAACATAAAACATGGTGCCACAACGTACAACACAACATGGACATTACACTAGAAAGTATGAAGCCACAGTGGAAAGCGTGATGGCACCATATTAAACAACATGGCATAACTTTGGTTAGCATGACATCACAATAAACAGCACAGCATCAATGTCGCTAGGCTGGCAGTTCCTTTGGCTGACCAGATACGTATTTCCAACTTGTGTGGTTAGGACAAATGAAGCGCATTGTTACCCAGCACAAACGTATATAAGAATACCGGTTGGGATTTTCTTTCTGTCTTATCCTTTGTCCTCCACCCCCCTTCTTATTCGTACATTCTTAGTATATTCTCTGGATAGACCATCACCTTATCCTGTATTGGATTTACAACCTAACGATAATCATATAATTGTACATTGCCATAAAATGTATTGCAATATGTAATGATCTTCTGAGATGGGAGATATATAATATGTATACGGGCTATTCTACTCTGTTTTGTTTTAAAGTTCCAAGAAATAACAATAAAACAAATTTAAATAAAAAAAAAAAATGGGTGAAATTGACGAATGAATCGAGAATGAACCCAAGAATTCTGACCCCACAGGAAGAGATGAGAATGGTGACCAGATTACATGCCAAGATAAAATGAGGTCATTTTTGTGAGAGGGTGTAATCCATTGTGGGCAGAAGCAGACTTGTTCAATCCAATATATCCTGGGTAACCCCAGACCCTCAGGGTAGCCTCTAACAACATTCTTCTCTTCAAGTATTCTCTCATATGTTCATCTTCTTCTGGGGCATCAGTTCTGATGCAGATCTTATGCCCTCTCCCAAGAGGCAGACTTTCCCTTCCAGTCCTTCTGCAAAGTTGCAAACGAAGCCACTGAAAGGGATGTGCATTGATACTAATACTCCTGTCCCTCACCAGCCACCTCCTGAAGACATGTCACTTAGTTATATCCTAACTCACCACCCCAGGACAAACACCAAGACTAATTTGCTTGCCTTGAGTCTTCTGTTTTTAACAATGTCAAAGGTCTTCGAGAAATCCAAGTGGGCCGCAACCATAGCTAATCCTAAATTAAAGCTACTGAGTCACACAGCTCATAAAGTCAGTGAGTCTGTTTGACACGACTTGCCAACTGGAACCATAATGGAGTGTGGCCTGTAATTTCATTGTTAAAATACCCGCCAACATAAAGTTCTTCTACTTTTGTATCATTTGCCAAACATTTTCAGCCATGCTGCTCCCGTGTGGTTGGCAGGGATCTCCCTCCAGACACTGTCAAATACCAGTATATCTGCTCTGCTCAAACATTTTGTCAGATAATTATCCTAAATTTTTTTTTTTTTTAAATAATCGAATATTTTGACTGCAAGCAAGAACAACACTGATATTTATAAGTGCAATGCTATAGAACGAATATTGAGAAAAAAATGCATTTGAGGCAGCGTGCGTGGCATTGTATTTGGAGTTTTTCTCCCATGATCTTCAGAAGCATTAATTATTTCTCAACGCGTAGCTGAATCTGTCCCGTAAAGTCTCAAAATGCCTTCCTGAGCTATTCTAGGCTTTGTGCCCCGAACAAAGTCCAACAGGTGGTTTGTGTCAGTTGTACTTGTGCGCTATAAAGTCTGTTCCTAAATAGTACTAAGAGTGCATTGTGAAAAGGGTCGAAACTTAAGACATGTTTTATACAATTAAGCAGATTCCCGTTTCAAACCGCATCTATTAAAACTAGTGGAGCAAAGAGCTATTTTTTTGTTTGGCCTTTCTGGAAAAGCAGCAGACTCACAAACCCCCAGCCCTCTTTCCACCCACCCGCACTCCTCGAGGCTTGGTAACATGATACATTGTGCTGGTCTTGTGTCTTTGCTTGGGGAACACGCATGTAACCCCCACTTGGCCTATGGCTGAACAAAGAAGGCCTGGTGCTAAACTATTTTACCCGCATATGGCGTTGAGAGGAAAAAGCACTCTTACAGAAATCCACAGTCAGGTGCGGCTTGAGTGATAGGGAGAAAGAAAGACAGAGCATCCTTAGCACCTGCACAGCAGCATCAATCACGGGGTGTCCCAGCAAACCGCAGCCCCCAAGCAAAAAGCTGGGCCAATAATTAGCCACGTTGGCTGACTCAGGCTAAAATCCAAATGTGCGCTGATAATGCTAGTAGTCATGCACAGAGGCGTGTTTATTGTCCGTACTGACAAAGTACTTTTATGCCGAGTATTTAAATTTAGTACTCAGACCCGGACTGGTTGTAGCGGGTATCATGCGTTTTCCCAGGTGGAGGGCGGTTTTGCAGAAGTGGGGAGGAGCGGTTTTTTGTTGCTAGGGGGCGGTTTTTGCAGCGTTGCTGCAATATCGGCCCCTAGTAACAAAAGCAGCAGTGCTTCACACTTGCAAACCCACCCGCAGCCGATCCCCGGGGGAGTGGGGTGGTGGGCGGTGGCTGGTTTTACAAAAAGGCCAGGGCTGCTTTGAGTTCCCAGTACGGCCCTGTTAGCATTGCGTCATTCTTCATAGTCAGGCAACGTCATGTGTCAGTCGCACGGGCCATAGAAATTACTTCTGGATTGATGTATTTATACGTTTAGAGCCTAATTAAAGAGTGGCTTGCAGCCTTGAGTTGAGTTCCGTGCGCTCTTGCGCCAGTCCTTATGGCGTGCCACTGAGTGTAAAGGTGTCAAAGTAGTGAACGAGCAGTTTCCTTTGTTTACCTCAAACACATTTCTCATAATTAAGACCACGTAGCTCAAAACTTCTTGTTCAACTTCTTATTGCAGAATCCTTTATTGCAATTCTGTTTAAATTCTGGAGGAAAGTTCAAAAGTAGACTCTGTACCCTGCTCAAGAGTTGTGTGTGCCCTGTGAGTTGATATGCATATGAGAAAATTGTGTGTGTGCTTGCTCCAGTTGAATGGGACCGAGTCTGTGTGTCAGTGGAAGTGTTTGAGCCCTCCCATGTGTGTGCCATGGTTTATGTTGTGCATGTATTTGAGTGTGGGGTCATAAAGAGATGCGAGTTTCAGTATGAGAGTGCGCGCGAGGGGCCGAAGAGTTTGTGTGTCAGCATGTCTTTGTTTTACATCGGTTTCTGCAAGCGCCCTCCATCTCTGCACTGTTGAAGTAAATAACTTCTCCTGTTAACTGCCTCCATTAATCAACCTTTTAAAAACGCTGATCCTTAGGTCAATGCAGCCTGTTCAAAAAAAGCTGGTGTCAATCATGTTTAAGCTGCTATCAAATACGTTCCAGCACCCAAATTAGCAGAACAAAAACACAGGTTGCGAGTGACCTTTGAACTCTCTCTTCATAGGCCAGGGGGGCACCGCGGGGCTGCTCTCTCAGTAGGGAGGCTCCCTTCAGCCTGCCTCGGAATCCATATTCAGTCTGTGACCACCAGGGAGAGACCCGGGGCGCCTTGGCCCCCCTCCCCCCACCCCCAGGCGACAGATTGTAGTTCACGTCGACCCTCGCTGTGAGGAAGGAACCCCTCGGCATCGTGAATATTTTTGAAGTCCGCTTTCCCTGTCCTGTTCGCGTTTTTTTTCTTCAGGATAGGAAAATCAATCCTTTACAGTGAACATCTGTTCTGTAGCAGAGAACTCTACACGCGCAGCAGTGGACCGCATAAAGGATTGCACTGCAGATGCCCACTCATGTCTGTGCAATCCAGAACGAACATCACTCATAATGCACGGGGGTGAAGGCATATCAACGTGTTTTGGTTAATGCAGTCGCCATGTGTTTTGTGTTACTCACACGGAACACGGGAAGAAATGAAGGCATCTGAGAGTATCAATGCTAAGAGAAGCTGTAGTTCGGCAACAGTGGGGGGAGTGGACTTGGGGGGCTGGATGGATGTAGTTGGTGCCTTATGTAAAATAGCTAAACACTGAGAACGTCTCCCACTAGCAGCGCAGAAACGGCTCAGTGATGGGTGGCTGCCCTAGGAGAGGGAGGGGTGAGAAGAGGGGGAAAGAACGCGCCCTCACTGCTGGCGCAGCTGAAATAACCTTATCTTTAGGTGGGGCCATCTGTTTCTAATTAGCATGGCCGCGCTAAGGCCATGCTAATTAGAAACAGATGGCCCCCCCTAAAGATAAGAAAGTGCTTCACGACAGCTGTGAAGCAGACGAGCCAGGCCGGATGGGCTGGACGAAAGGGAGAAAGGTCAGTGGCGAAAAAGCATCCTTTTCAATGGGAAGCCAGCGTTTAGCATAAACGCTGACGCCACCCAATGAAAATGATGGGGGGGGCTTCAAGTCCCCTTCTGTAATCTCCTCTCTCACTATATGTCTCGCCGAGCGAGCAGCGCATGCGCTGCAACGCTAGGCGAGACCTAAAAATGACAAAATAATAAAGTGATACTATCCCAATTTGGCCCTCCCCTGCCGCATAATTCCAGTGGCCCTGCCTATAGTGCAATCAGGAAGTGCCTGAAGAGCTGATCTGACAGGTCAGTGTGTGGAACAGTTTTTTGGCTGTTTGTGGACCTGTTTTATGGTCTGCCGGGAAGGTTTTTACTGCTGATTTCACCCTCACATCCATGCTGTTTTGCATACCTTGCAAAACACTTATATAGTGTGCCTATACAAGTTCAAAACTACCCTAGTTTGCTAACATGGGCCACTTTTTTTAATCTTTCTAATTTAATAATGGGTGCCACTTTTATTTTGGTGCTTGGGCCTATTATTTTATTACACTCTGACCCTGCCTGACACTGGAAAGCATGAGTTCTAATCTGAGCTACTGCACAGGTGATCTCTCCACCATTCTAATTATTTTTTGGGGAATGGATTTGCTTGGAGTCATTTTTTATTAAAACAATTCTCCACACTAGACAATGCAATTCATGGTTTTATTTTTTCACTTTCTATGTCTATTGCAAATGTGGGCCAAAAAAAATAGCAGGCTAGTCAAGGCCAGACCAACTGGCTTTGTCAAATGCAAATTTTTTTGTTGGAAACTGGCTAGTGCTTTGACAAGGAGGGCTAAAGAAGTTGATTATCTCAGATCATTGAACTTCACGTATACTTTCAAGGCACTATGATAGTTATGTCAAGCAATGTTATGTGCATTCATACGGGGCTTTACTCCCATTGCTATGAACCTGTTGTGCTTTGGAACCGGGCGCTGTTTTACTTCTGAGGTATTCGATTGACCAGACCCAAAGAGGTCTGTTGACATAGTTCTTGACTGTGTTTCATCTTGTTTCGGGGTGTTTCATGGTAGTTGGTGGATCGTTCATGCTTCTTTCCCAATGAGTATAACTTATTTATTAAATCAGACTTTTCTTTGCGACCATTTCCACCAAATTTTGTGATATACTTGCTAAAAAAAGCAACATTTTCTGCGCATATCAGCCATACCCTGTCCTTTTCCACTGAGCACGGTTGAGAGATCGTAAGTCATGGGCCTCTCTCTTTTAACTTTTGACTTTCCACTTTGGAACTTTCTATCGCGTTCCTGCTCTGGCACATTTGACATACTTATCTCAGCACAGAACAGCCCTCTTGTAGTCCTTCATTACCGACGATTTGCCGGAAGGTGTATAGAGAATCACAGAGAATATATATATATATATATATTCACTGAAAAAACCATAGGTTTCAGGGACGTTATAGTTAGAAATTAGCATTTAAAAAACCTTTGAAATTCACTAAAAAAAACATAGGTATCAGGGACGTTATAGTTAATTGGACATTTCACTTGTACAAAACCAGAGAAATTCGGCCGTTATAGTTAGTTCAGCTAACTATAACTCGCGCCCCCGCAATGCACTGCTGATGACGTCACATATTACATCATTCATGACATGGTCAGTGACATCACTGATGACATCACTGATGACATCTCAAATGACATCACTGATGACATCATCCAGTGACTGTGTGTTTCTGTAAAGTTTTAATATGTTTTATATATATATATATATATATATATATATATATATATATATATATATATATATATATATATGCCAAGGTGTATTGAAGAATGGGTGGGTGTATAAGTGTCTGAATGGATGATTTAGTAGGTGCGTGACTGACTGTATAAGTGAGTGATTAAGCGTGTCTTACTGAATGCATGGGTTAGTGACTAAATTGTGTGAATGTCTGTATCAGTCTGTCAGTTGGTGTGTAAGCGGCTGCATGGGTTGGTGAGTAGCTACATGAGTGTCTATATGGGTTATTGATTGGTTGTCTGAGTATCTGTATGGGTGCCCGCATGGATGTGTGAGTGGGTGATTCACTGGGTGTATGGGTTCAAGAGTGCATCTGTGAAGGGCTGTATGGGTGGGTGAGTGTGTGTATGGGTGTCTTGGTGAGTGAATGGATATCTCAGTGGTACATGTGTGAGTAACTGCATATGTGAAAGGCAGTATATGTGAGTGTTGGAGTACATAAATGACTATATGTGAGAGTGAGTGATTGTGAGAGTGGCTGTATGGATGAGTGTGTGCTTGTATCAGTGATTGTATAAGAGAGTAAGTATGTGCTAGTATCTGTATGAATAAGTGAGGTGGTGTGTGTATAACTGTATAGGTGAGTAAATGGGAGTGTGATTGATTCTTTGCATGACTGACTAGGTGTGTGAGTAACTCTATGGATGAGTGGCGGTGTGTGAGTGTCTGTATAGGTGTATGAGTGCATATGATAGTGGCTGTATTGATGAGTGACTGCATGTATGAGTGACTGTATGAGTGAGTGAGTGGATGTGTGTGTAGACCTAGGAATCACTGAGTGAGTATGTAGTAACTGGTATTCGTGTGTCTATGGTTTCGAAAATGGTAGTCTGCATTTTAGAGTGGGTGTATCAAAGGCTATAGTAGGGTATGAGGAGGTGCATCAGATTATCACATGGATGATGTCATCAGTGATGTCACAGACCATGTCATGAATGATGTAATATGTGACGTCATCAGCAGTGCATTGTGGGGGCACGAGTTATATTTTGCTGTACTAACTATAAGGGCTGAATTTTTCTGGTATTGTACGAGTGAAATGTTCAACTAACTATAACGTCCCTGAAACCTATGGTTATTTTAGTGAATTTCAAAGGTTTTTTAAATGCTAATTTCTAACTATAACGTCCCTGAAACCTATGGTTTTTCAGTGAATTTCAAAGGTTTTTTAAATGCTAATTTCTAACTATAACGTCCCTGAAACCTATGGTTTTTTCAGTGAATTTCAAAGGTTTTTTAAATGCTAATTTCTAACTATAACGTCCCTGAAACCTATGGTTTTTTCAGTGAATTTCAAATCTTTTTTAAATGCTAATTTCTAATTTTAATGTCCAAAAAATACTTTTTCAAAATTTTTAAAGTTTTATAAAAATAATCTGATATTTCTCCTTTCTAAAATATGTTTTTTTTAAAAGCTGGATTCGAGTACCGATCGTGTACCAATCACAGAGGTTGTGCGAATCCAAGAATTTTGCCGCCATATTGGTTAAGTCGTGTACGATGCGCGTTCGGTATGCGATGGGTGCGCGGTTCTTGGCCCCACGTAACATCACGTACGTATTTCCGGGGGTCGCGCCAGGTGCGCGAATCCATTTCAAATCTTTAAGTTTTAAAAGGTTATCTATATAACTTTATTATATATATTATACCAAGAGATAACTTAATATAACTCTAAATATCATATATATGTAATTGTAATAAAGATATATTATTCTTAAATATGTTTTTCGGAATTCGCGTCGGGTGCGCGCCGTTTGCGCGCCAGGTGCGCGAATCCCATGTGACTTCAAAAGAAAGCATTTCATTGGTTAAGAAGCTTTTGATTCTAGAAGTTGAAAGAGCCCACCCATTTTTTTCATTCTTTCAAGAGCATCTCAGAGGACACACCTGTTGTCTTTTGCTACTCTTCTTTTAATCCTTTTGGTGTTTTTTTTGTTGCATCAAAAAATGGCAGCTGGAAATCCATCACAGCAGCTTCCACCAGAAGAGGAAGAAGATTTGGAGGAACCTGTGAAAGTGCAGTATGAAAGCATCGTGTGGGCATTTTTCTCCATACCACCTGGGGAGAAAAAGGTCAATGCCCGTAAGGAGGCGTGCACCATTTGCGAAAAGGTCCTCTCACGAGGATCAGGAAAAAAATATTCTTGTGGAACGTCATCAATGCTTAAGCATTTGCAAACCATGCACCCTCGGCATCTCGCAAGAGAACAACTGAGATGTTATTTACAAAAGCAGGCAAGTGAGGAGAACACTGCTGGACCCAGCACCTCATCTGCTGGCACAACAACTCCTCCAACCAACATCTTCCCTGAGTTTGCTAAAGTTGAGCAGCAATGTTTAAAATGCAAGAAGACATTATGTGTTGGTGAGCAATCTGCAAATGCTGTCGTGGTTGCCATTAAGAACCACAAGTGTTAATTTTTTTTTCCGTTTACGCAATGACTATCAATTGCATAATTTTTTGAATGGTTTTCTTGTTGGTTCAGTTTAGTTTTTCTTTTTTTAACAAAAAAAACACAATTTTTTTTAAAAAGAGTTAAAAAACACACACAAAATATTTTTAAAAAGAAGAAAAAAATGGTTCTTTTCAGAACCGCCTATTTGGTTAAAAAAAGAGAAATTTGTAAGTGTTGTATGAATTGTGCAAAGTTGAATATATGGAGAAGTGTATGTTTAGTGTATGTGTGATTGAAGAAGTGAATGTGTACTACCTGAATGATTGTATGAATCCATGTGTAATGCTTCAGTGATTGTAGGTGCATCAAAGAGTGTCTCAGTAGTGCTTGTGTGATTGCATAACTACATAGATAGTACCTGGATGATTTTATAAGTGCATGGGTAATGTCTGCGTGATTATAGGAGTGTATGGAAACTGCCTGAGTGATTGAAGGAGTGCACAGATAATGTCTAGGTAATTGCATAACTGCAGGGGTAATGTCTGGGTGATTGGAAGAGTGCATGGGCACTGCCTGAATAATTCAAGGAGCGCATGGGTAATGGGTGGGCTATTGCATGAATGCTTGGGTAATGCCTGGGTGATTGGAGGAGTGGATAAGTAGAGCCTAGATAATTTTATAAGTGCATGGGTAGTGGCTGAGTGATTGGAGGAGTGCATGGGTACTACCTGGGTGACTGAAGGAGTAGTACCTGTGTGATTGCATGAGTGCAACTGTAATGTTTGGGTGATTGAAGGAGTGCATGGGTAACGCCTGGGTGCATGGAGGAGTGCATGGGTAATGTTAGGGTGATTGTATTAGTGCAGGGGTAATATCTGGGTGATTGGAGGAGTGCATGGGTAATGCCTGGGTGCATGGAAGAGTGCATGGATGGTGCCTGGGTGCATGTAGGACTACATAGGTAGTTCTTGGGTGATTGGAGGAGTGCATGAGTAGTGCTTGGGTGATTGCATGAGTGCTGCAGAAGTGCTTGAGTGCCTGTATGAGTGCATGGGTAATGCCTGGGTTATTGCATAAGTGCAGGGGTAATGTCTGGGTGATTGGAGGAGTAGTGCATGGGCACTACCTGAGTGATTGAAGTAGTGCATGAGTTATGCCTGGGTGATTGTATGAATGCAGGGGTAATATCTGGGTGAATGGATGAGTGCATTGGTAGTGCCTGAGTGATTACACAAGTGCATAGGTAGTGCCTTGGTGATTTTATAAGTGCATGGGTAGTGGCTGGGTGATTGGAGGAGTGCATGGATAGTGCCAGGATGACTGGAGGAGTGCAAGGGTAGTGCCTGGGTTATTGCATGAGTGCATAGGTAGTCCCTGGGTGATTGTATGACTACATGGGCACTGCGTGATTTATTGAAGGAGTACATGGATAATGCCTGGGTGATTGTATGAATGCAGGGGGAATGTCTAGGTGAATGGAGGAGTGCATGGGCAGTGCCTGAGTGATTAGACAAGCGCATAGGTAGTGCCTTGGTTATTTTATAAGTGTATGGGTAGTGGCTGGGTGATTGGAGGAGTGCATGGATAGTGCCAGGATGACTGGAGGAGTGCAAGGGTAGTGCCTGGGTTATTGCATGAGTGCATAAGTAGTGCATGGGTGATTGCATGATTGCAGGGGTAGTGCTTGAGTGATTGAAGGATTGCATGGGTAATGCCTGTGTGATTGTATGAGTGCAGGGGTAATGTCTGGGTGATTTAAAGAGTGTATGGGTAATGCCTGGGTGCATGGAAGAGTGCATGGGTAGTGCGTGGGTGCATATAGGACTGCCTGGGTAGTTCCTGGGTGATTGGAGGAATGCATGAGTAGTAGCAGGGTGATTGCATGAGTGCAGGAATAGTGCATTGATGATTGGAAGACTGCATGGGTAGTGCTTGGGTGATTGGAAGAGTACATAGGTAGTGAGTGGGTGATATTATAAGTATATGGATTCAGGCTAGGTGAATGGAGAAATGCTTGGATAGTGCATGGGTGATGGCAGGAGTGTGAGAATAGTGCCTAATTATATAGATCAGTGCATGGGTAGTATTTGAAAAAATAGATCAGTGCAATAAAAAGAACTGTAAACATTACTTCATATTATTATGCTTATTACATTATTTCATCTTACCTTCTTTATTAAAGTACATACCAAACTCAGTGAAACTATTTTACAGTTGTTTTGTTGTACACTGAATTTAAAATCTTTTCAAGGTGTACTATTACTTTCTGTAATAAAAAAGAAGGAAAACTGTTATTACATATAATATTATGGTTTTAAGAACACAACATAATTTTACAATTACATAACATATTCAGTTTCCCTTTTTGCTGTTTTCAGATTCTAGTGAATTTCACCGTACACAGTGATTTCAATGTAGATCATCATATAACAGCGGGAAAAAAATACAATTAATGAGATTGTAAAAAACAAACAAATCTGCAGTCGAAAATATTTACAACAAATTCAACTATCTGTTTACCTATCTACAGTTTCTAAATTACATTCTTCAACTACATTAAATTATTTATTTCTCTGAAGTACATTTTCTAAAATATACACTCTCATTAACATCGCGTATAATATAAAGATCAAATATATAAACAAGTTCCTTCAAACACCATTTTGCAAATGCAATAAGAAATAGCACAAACAATAATCCAAACAGTAATTGTTCACATCTTCCCAATAGGCCGAATAATGGTTCCAAATCCATTTGCATTGAAAATATCCAAAATAAACTCGTTAATTCGTGTTCACATCTTCCCAATAGGCCGAATGATGTTTTCAAAATTTTGGCATCAAAAATATCAGATATGAATTTGGTAATTCATAAGGCAACCTACATTTGAATTCCAAATGGGCATCATTGCAATGTGTCCGTCCTTTATTACACTTTAAATACACAGTATAGTGTCCAGATGTTGTAGTATGTCCATCATGGAAAATAATAGCCACTGCTTTAAAAGTTCTTCCTGAAATTGACACTTGACTTGCCACAAAACTTTTAATTTTAGTTTCCAATTTTCTTCCATTTGCTTTACAACGTTGCAGCATTAATGTGACATATTTTCCAAAGCTTTCTATATATAATGTTGACAACATTTCTGATTTACAATGAGAGCATTTCATATCTTGATTAGCTCTTTTTTACTAATTTGTTAAAAGACACTGATTTACAATCTGGTATTGTCAAATATATGAATCGTTCAGTGTCTATTTCAGTGGAAGAAGAAAATGAACACTCTTCACATTTATGATCCCATCTGTAACTTAGTCCAAACAAATTTTCAATTTCTATTCCTTCTTCTTCAAATACTGCAAGTATAAACATAAGAAATTCTTGTGCCTCTTGTTGTATATTAAGTGTAAATTGCGAAGAACCAGTACATATAGCCAAAAGATGCCGAATGCCAGAAACAGTATGGATTTTACTTCTATCAGTTATCAACTTTTGAAAAATATAATGTAATAAAGAACAGAATCTTTTTTCTCGATTTTCCATAATTCATGATGAAGATCTTCTAGGTAGAAGACAACATTCACAATTACATTAGCATAGCAGTTGATACCTGAACTATTTTCTAACTGGTATCCTACAATATCATTAACTAACACTGTCCATTTTCATTTTCTTTGCAGCTTCATCATTTTCTTGAATTGTTTTCTTTTTTTGAATCTCACTAGAATGTTTCTCATATATCCATTTTGGACATACTACACATTTTTCATATATGGGATATTCACCTAAGTTAGGAGCATGCAGTCTTCTTAACCGATTATACTCTCTTACACAATTTGTATCAGCACTAACCTTTTTCTCATCAAAATCAATCAAATACAAACCAGATAATGTTCTTACTCGAGACAGTGCAACATATGCCATGCCCTCTTTAAACACTGTACTTCCAATATTTACCAAAGCACTGTCTACACTTAAACGCTGTGATTTATGAATGGTCACTGCATATGCTAAAGAAAAAGGAAATTGTTTTCTACGAACATACAAGTCTTTTACAAGCAAAAAACGAACAGCACAACGTCCAATCTGTTTTACCTCTTCAATCTGATCAAATTTAATCTTCAAAAATTCAATTCCATCTCTCTTCTGATAATTAACAAAATCAACAACTTTTCCCATTGCTCCATTTACTAAACCTTTTTCTACATCCAAATTACGCCGTAATATTACCAGACAGTTTACACATTTATTTATTTATTTGCAGAGTTTTATATAGTGCTGGCTAGACCCGGAGGTATCAGAGCGCTTTACATGAGGATTAGCGAGTTACAAAATTACGTCAGTTACAGGAGCCTAGTATAACATAGAGAAAAAAAAAACAGGGTTACACAGTAACATGAGTTACTAGAGCTTAGCTGAACATATACACACTCATCCTATGGGGTATATAAGGAATAGGGGAAGAGTAAAATGGGGTTGGAATGAAGATCAGGTCAGGAAAGACCGGCAAGGGGGAAAGTAGTTCAGGAGAACCAAAAAGACAAAGTGAAAGTCAAACAAGCCGGCTGATTCGTCGGAAGGCGGGGGAGGAAAGAGACACGGCAGAGAGACGAAGGAAAGTCTGTCCAATGTCCGGCTGGGTAGGTGACGGCCGAGGAGGTGATCCACAGCCCATCTCCTCTATAGCTACCTAGGTAGCTCCACCGGGCATCGGCCAAAGTTGCTAGGTCTGCTGCCCCACTATCTATGGGGCCCTCATTACGATTTTTGTCTGAAATTGATTGAAATGGGACCCAGGGGGGAAATCCTTAAGATGTGGAGGCCAGGCAACATAATTTAGGGAGATTGAGGGTAAAGTACGGCCACTTCTGAGTCTTGCAGCAGCTCCAGTGCCTCGGGCCCCCCGCACCGGCGCCATCACGTCTGTGGCCGCCCTAGGCTATATGGCTGATAAGGGCTGTAGGTTAACAATAAGCGCCTACCAGGGGTGATTAGGCGCTGGCATCTGTAAGTATGCGTCAGCTTCAGCCGGCCGATAGGTGCCGCGATCGCACTAGTGCGTCTCAGGGATGAGTCTCTGTCACCGGTTCCCAATCGAGTGACGGAGAACCTGTGGAAGTCTGTACAGCCCCAACTGCAGCCACAGAGTAAGTACACCAACTTGCAGTCAAGAGCCCAGTCCGTGCTGCCGAATCAGTTGTCAGGTGGGTGCCAGTCAATGTGGATGCGCAGCATTTCAATGGGCTGCGGGCACTGGATGCGGTGCGGGCGTGTCTGCCATTGTTTGAGTTGAGGGGCGAGCGTAGGTCGATAGTAAGATTGATGAAGGCCTACCTCGCAAAGAGTCTTTGGTGAGCCGAGGGACACCGATCCTAGGCAGTTACGGCAGCAGTATCCCGGTCCAGTTGAGGCGGCCCGATATGGAGCCCCCTGGACTTGTCCATTTTCAGGTCAGGGGAAGGCCTTTGTTTCCCCGGGCAGAAATGAATACGGGGCGGTAAGAGACTCCAAGCGTGTGCCTAGATTTAAGATGGTGTGGGTTGGAATGTGGAAAGCACTCCGGGCCCCCACTGTGCAGAGTCCGACGATCAGGCACGATTAGAGCCTGAAATGGTGGCCCCCTTGAGGTAATAATGTCACATGGAGGCCATCTTAAGGTCAGACAATGGATATGTGCTCCCATGTATCACTAATCCTGTGCCTTCTTCACATCTGCCCACGACATTACAGGGAGCCTTACTTCAGTCCTCCTTACCCCCATGGGACTACAGGGAAGCCTCCTGCACCCCTCCTGTGTGAGGGATGACGACCGCCATTTTGGGGTCACGCGGGCCTCGATATGTGCTATTCCTCCTTTACTGTGGCCGTGTTACTGTACCCCCTGCACTAGTGACAGAACTCCATTTGTGGTTGACTATCATCCATCAGCTCCCAACTACAGAAATATAATGCAAAAAACATTTCCCTTACTGTCTACTTGTGAAAAATTGCAAAATGTTTTTCCAAAACCGCCAGTCATTGCTTACCGCAGAGCTCCAAATTTACGATCTCTTATTGTGAGAGCTGAACTCAAGCAAGTTGTAACAAATGCAGGGGTTCATTGCTGTGACTCTAAAAGGTGCATCACGTGTGAATACCTTTACAAACATCATCAGTAACTAGTTCTGTTACGAGAAGGACCTATGGAATAAGACAGCATCTTACATGTCGCTCAACATGCATTATTTATGTGATTCAGTGCCAACGGCAAAGCTGTAAAAAACAATATGTAGGCCAAACAGTGAATGACCTCCGTACACGATTCAGGAACCACAAATCGGCAATAATTAATAAGAAAATTGACCAGCCTGTAGCCAATCATTTTAACCTTGTGGATCATTTACTACAAGATTTGAAGATTTTCCCCGTGGAACATGTCTCAAAGGAAGAACTACTGGACTCCAGAGAAAACTTCTGGATGTACCGTTTAAAATCACTGCATCCAGATGGACTGAACATTACTGATAATACAACCTGATTACTGCATATCTCAAGAGCTCTCAGGACTGCATTGATTCCACATTCCAAATGGAATCTTCACTCATGATGCTTTTTGAAAATTCAGCTGTGTCATCTGTGCAGCCACTGAGCAAACCATCTTGTACTACCTGAGGAAGGCGGAAGCTGAAACGTTGTAGTGGAAATATATTTTTGTTCTTTGGTGAATCTATCTGTTTGAGTCACTTCTTTCTTGGATATTTTATTTCTTTGTGACTCATTGTATCCTTTGCGATCCAGATTTTTGCCCTGGCTGGCTGTTGTTTTCTTGTGATCCTTCATCTTCAAGTATATATATATATATATATATATATATATATATATATATATACATATATATATATATATATATATATATATATATATATATATATATATATATATATATATATATATATATATATATATATTCAATACAATGAGCACTCGAGAGTGCTCGGTTTCGAAGAGGAACACTGCTCGGGATTAGTGAAGGCAACAGGATTCGCTTTCCTTTGGAATAATTTAAAAGCCTTACGCGTTTCGGAGCTCTGGGCTCCTTGTTCACAGGCAGCAATGCCAGAGCGCAGGAAACAGAAGATGCACTTCAAACAGCATGTCTTTATTTCATGTTTCAGTAACCAACAGGTGAGTAACATTTGTATTGCATGCTGGGATAAGTAGTTCCCTTGTTGCCTTAGTAGGCTTTGCTGTGCCTCTTTCAATTGTTACCCTCAGTGGGTTCTGCGTTTCAACATTATTTTTCATTATTAATTTCGCCCTCCAGTGGGCCTCCGCAGTTCCAGGTCCTCCTTGTAACTGCCATCCTTCGTACCTCAGGAGACTTGGACTCAGTTCTATGTCTCCATGGCCCCTCAATTAAAGGGTGGTTCTCTCTTCACGGTGGCCTGCCGTCATAAATTATTCAATACAATGAGCACTCGAGAGTGCTCGGTTTCGAAGAGGAACACTGCTCGGGATTAGTGAAGGCAACAGGATTCGCTTTCCTTTGGAATAATTTAAAAGCCTTACGCGTTTCGGAGCTCTGGGCTCCTTGTTCACAGGCAGCAATGTCAGAGCGCAGGAAACAGAAGATGCACTTCAAACAGCATGTCTTTATTTCATGTTTCAGTAACCAACAGGTGAGTAACATTTGTATTGCATGCTGGGATAAGTAGTTCCCTTGTTGCCTTAGTAGGCTTTGCTGTGCCTCTTCCAATTGTTACCCTCAGTGGGTTCTGCGTTTCAACATTATTTTTCATTATTAATTTCGCCCTCCAGTGGGCCTCCGCAGTTCCAGGTCCTCCTTGTAACTGCCATCCTTCGTACCTCAGGAGACTTGGACTCAGTTCTATGTCTCCATGGCCCCTCAATTAAAGGGTGGTTCTCTCTTCACGGTGGCCTGCCGTCATAAATTATTCAATACAATGAGCACTCGAGAGTGCTCGGTTTCGAAGAGGAACACTGCTCGGGATTAGTGAAGGCAACAGGATTCGCTTTCCTTTGGAATAATTTAAAAGCCTTACGCGTTTCGGAGCTCTGGGCTCCTTGTTCACAGGCAGCAATGTCAGAGCGCAGGAAACAGAAGATGCACTTCAAACAGCATGTCTTTATTTCATGTTTCAGTAACCAACAGGTGAGTAACATTTGTATTGCATGCTGGGATAAGTAGTTCCCTTGTTGCCTTAGTAGGCTTTGCTGTGCCTCTTCCAATTGTTACCCTCAGTGGGTTCTGCGTTTCAACATTATTTTTCATTATTAATTTCGCCCTCCAGTGGGCCTCCGCAGTTCCAGGTCCTCCTTGTAACTGCCATCCTTCGTACCTCAGGAGACTTGGACTCAGTTCTATGTCTCCATGGCCCCTCAATTAAAGGGTGGTTCTCTCTTCACGGTGGCCTGCCGTCATAAATTATTCAATACAATGAGCACTCGAGAGTGCTCGGTTTCGAAGAGGAACACTGCTCGGGATTAGTGAAGGCA
This sequence comes from Calotriton arnoldi, assembly GCA_963921515.1. Classification (NCBI taxonomy): domain Eukaryota; kingdom Metazoa; phylum Chordata; class Amphibia; order Caudata; family Salamandridae; genus Calotriton; species Calotriton arnoldi. The sequence goes on along the minus strand of CAWUFW010000072.1, from coordinate 2,914,687 downwards.
ACAGGATTCGCTTTCCTTTGGAATAATTTAAAAGCCTTACGCGTTTCGGAGCTCTGGGCTCCTTGTTCACAGGCAGCAATGTCAGAGCGCAGGAAACAGAAGATGCACTTCAAACAGCATGTCTTTATTTCATGTTTCAGTAACCAACAGGTGAGTAACATTTGTATTGCATGCTGGGATAAGTAGTTCCCTTGTTGCCTTAGTAGGCTTTGCTGTGCCTCTTCCAATTGTTACCCTCAGTGGGTTCTGCGTTTCAACATTATTTTTCATTATTAATTTCGCCCTCCAGTGGGCCTCCGCAGTTCCAGGTCCTCCTTGTAACTGCCATCCTTCGTACCTCAGGAGACTTGGACTCAGTTCTATGTCTCCATGGCCCCTCAATTAAAGGGTGGTTCTCTCTTCACGGTGGCCTGCCGTCATAAATTATTCAATACAATGAGCACTCGAGAGTGCTCGGTTTCAAGAGGAACACTGCTCGGGATTAGTGAAGGCAACAGGATTCGCTTTCCTTTGGAATAATTTAAAAGCCTTACGCGTTTCGGAGCTCTGGGCTCCTTGTTCACAGGCAGCAATGTCAGAGCGCAGGAAGAAGATGCACTTCAAACAGCATGTCTTTATTTCATGTTTCAGTAACCAACAGGTGAGTAACATTTGTATTGCATGCTGGGATAAGTAGTTCCCTTGTTGCCTTAGTAGGCTTTGCTGTGCCTCTTCCAATTGTTACCCTCAGTGGGTTCTGCGTTTCAACATTATTTTTCATTATTAATTTCGCCCTCCAGTGGGCCTCCGCAGTTCCAGGTCCTCCTTGTAACTGCCATCCTTCGTATATACATATAAAGTCTTTTCTAAACCAGCAGTCTTAGATACAGACTTCTCCAAAGAATCCAATTTTGACTGTAATTTCTCAGAGAGAAGAATAGTAACTCCTTCGTGCTCCATTTTATCAATGGCTTCCATTTTCACTATTGGTTGTTTTTCCAGTTTCAAAAGTTCTTGATTGAATGTAGAACACTCATGCAGTGTTGGCATTAGGCAAAGTATAGACTTCTTTTCTCCAATTTTTTTGTACATTATTTCAGGTGCAATATTTTCATTTGGAAACAAGTTTGTTAGTAGCCGACTTTGTAAAGCTTCTTTACCATGTTTTGTCAAAACACCAATTCGAATATCTTGAAAAATGTTTCCATAATGTTCATCACTTGCTTGTCGCATATTCTTAATAAGTTCTTTATATTTAAAAAGAGACCAAATGTTTATATTTCCAATACTTCCCAAAGATTTCCTGGTGTCTTCATGGACAAGTGTTTTAAAAACTTGTTGTCCTTTCACAGGAGTAAGTTGTAGTAGATCGCCGAATACAATTACATGTTTTGCTCCAAATAAAACATCATAATCTGTTTTTAAAATCTGTTGCATTCTTAAATGTACAAAGGCAAGCATTAAGTTTGAGACCATGCTCACCTCATCAATGATCAGAAGTTTCATTTTCTTTAGTACTCTTGAGACTTCATAACAAGCTTCTCCAGATAGCTTGTGATATTCCAACTTATTTTCATGTTCAACTGGTAGCATGAGTAATCGATGTAATGTAATCCCTTTAATGTTGTGTGCTGCTAACCCAGTTGGAGCGGTTACAACACAAGATAAATGTGATTCAGTGGTTTTCTGTAGATAACAGGTCAAAACTTTAATTAAGAAACTTTTTCCTGTTCCAGCTTGACCACTGATATACATTCGAATAGGTTTAAATGATGTGCATTGGCATTCTTTTTTTTCATGCAGTAAACCATGCTGCATCTGTTCTGTCACTTGCTGATATATTTCTTTTTGTTCAATGTTTAGTTGTTCTTCCAAGTTTCCCAACTCAATAATATCCTGTTGTGCTTCTTGCATTGCCGTTTCTACTTCATTCATGGCTAAAGCTGCCTCATTTTCAAGAATTGATTGTCCTAATGGATCTTGACTTAGTGGAGCAGAACTTTGACTATCTTGAGAACTGTCTCTAGCTATTTCAGCTGCAATAGTAGTTTCTTGTTCAATCTCTTCATTTAACATTTGTAGATAATTTGGAAAAATTGTGCATTGAATGCTATGTTTACATGCATTAAAAGAAGCTCCATAGCAGTCAAAATCTCCAAGTAATTCCATTTCACTACGCCAAGGCTTGAAAAGTTGCAGAAGTGCCAAATAGAAAAATTCCCTTTTATCTGGAGTTTCGCAACTGAGTTTCCTGTGGTTAATAAGATTTCCTTTGGCATGTTTTACCAAACATCCTTCACATCCAATTACTGCATATTTTTCTTTCTTTATATTATCTGTAACATTTCTCTTAAAGCTGTAATGTTGCAGTACTTCATAGAGACATATGTTTTCCAGATGTGGACTTCTTTTAGGATAGCACGTATCCAACATATTCGTTTTAACAATATCTGTACTTTCTGGTTCATTCGATGCTAAGTATTCAATTTCTTGTACAGATTTCAATACATGATTTCGTGTTGCAGCAAGACCTAGACTTACCCAAATGATTCCTCTTGACTTTGAATATAAACTTGCAGAGGTCAACCGATCCGAACATTCGTAGGATCCAATCTCTCGATGGGAAAGCATCTTCAAACTAAAGCTGTACAATTTGTTACTAAGAGTCTTCTCTTGTGAAATTTCTTCCCACATTTCTTTCAACTCCGACTTTTCAGATTTGGTTATATATGACGTAACATAGCGAGCAACAGCAATCGAATTATCTACAACATACTGGATATCCATATTTGCATTCCACATTGTCAAAATCACTGGATTGTAGTCATTAATATACTTAGAATCTTCAGTTCTTTTTATGTTGTAAGTATTCTTCGGAGATTTTCGAATTATAGTATGCCTTACTGCTGACATGAAACTGTTGACTCTTCCTTTTGGAATTACTGGACGTGGGAATCCAAAATGACATTTTGTATAAAATCTTCCCTTTGATTTGTATTTCCGTCGACAATATTTCCCACATCGATGACTTTGAAACCGTAAAACTTGCTGTCTCAAGTTGTTTTCTCCTCCTTCTTTTGGAATGGCACAGGTAACATATTTTTCAATGAAAGACAAAACACTTTCATCAGTATCAGTTCCAAATTTTGGTGCATTCTTGATCCATAACAGCATGTGAATATGAGGTGCACCTCTGGCTTGGTAATCCTTTCTCCAAAAGAAATCAATAACTTCTCCAAGAGGTGGATTATTGTTATTGCAGATAAAAGACACCATAGCTTGAAACCTATGATTAAAATATCTGCACACATTTACAAGATCCAAGGAACACAGTTCTCCAGTTCTCTTCAATTCAATGTTTTTTACATTTGAATTTGCTTGTCATAGAAATTCAAGTACATCGTCCCATGCGTACTCAGCACAGCTAAGCGTAACAAACCACGTAGGGGTTCCTAAGTTCCTTAACATACATTTAAGTTCTCAGTGATGATGATACCAATACTCATTAGTACCACGTTGACACGCCACCAAATTAATTACCTGAGATTCTAAATGATCGTCTCTTTGTTGAACTTTGTCCAAAAATTCCTTTGCAGAAAGATGTGTAAGATGAACTCCTGTTTTTAATATGTGGTTCACTGCATATGAAAGTCCAGACAAGTCACTTTCAAACAGAAGATGAAATAAATATGGAATACACTGTCGAAATCTTGGATCTTCTGAGTACAATCTTGTTGTACGATATTCTGAAGCTGGAATCTGTACTGGTCATTCATCATATCGTCCACCTTTTCCAGTGGGGAGGAGCTGTGGAAAACAATGAGCTTCCTAACCTTTTCCCCATACACTCATGGGAGTTCCCTTCGCTTTCTTCATTTGGAATAATTCAATAGTGTTTCCTATCACTTCTTTTGAATGTAGAGGATGTATACTAGAATGTTCATAAATTTCTTCACTCCTCGAGTTATCCACTTTTTCTATTTGGCCGGTTGAAATTTCTCTTTTATCTTCTAAAGATATTTTTTCTTCTTCCACATATACATTTTTATAAAAAATATTGTTTTGCACAAGATATAATGTAGCCTTTTGAAGTTTGGTGACATCTACTAACTATTGCCATATTTTCCGACTCTTTGTTGGTACACCATTAACTAGAATGACTACAGGTTCACTTTCCTCTCTCTCTACACCAACAGTTTCAATATTTTTCTTAAAATCTAAAGGTAAATACACAACTCTTCCTTTTAAACCTCTTTGTAAATCTGTTGGAGGCAGCTTACCTGTTTTAGGCTCCATACGAACTATAGCCTGAAATGGGTGCACAGATTGAATAAGAATGGACTCATACGTATTTAAATCTACCAGTTCCGGAGGAAAAGCTACCAACTCTGGGTTGATATGTACAGCTCTAGCTAGCATTTTGTTCTCTTCTAATTTGTTGTAACAATATTTACAAATCCGTTGATCAGTACCCAACTCAAAATGACCTTCCACCAACAAATAAGCACCAAATTGCTCCCACTTATCATTGTTTTCCTTTTCACTTTTTAAATACACATCAACATTCCTAGTTTGACTTCTATAGTGAGTACGTGGACAAACAATACAAACATAGGGGGTCATTAAGATGACGGGCGGATCGCCATTTCACACCGCCCGCATGCCATTTCCCCCCGCTATATTACGATGGCTGGGGGGTCCGCGGCAGACGGAAAGACCGTCCGCCGCTTTTCCACCGGTCGACTCGTCGACCGGGCGGAAAACATACATTATATGGCGGCGGTGTCTGCTAGACACCGCCGTCCATATTATGATGATCGCGGAGAGCAGCCTTTCCATGGTGGTGTTGCCGCCAGGGAAAGGCATACAGTCTTCGCTGTTGTGGGCCCGTAGCGGGCCCCCAGGATGTTGGGGGGTTACACATGGGTACCCCCCTGCATTGGCATGGACAAGGTGGCAGGCACCGCGCGGTGCCTGTCACCTTGTGCATGTGAATGCCCAACGTGCATTCCCAGCATTGTGGCGGGCGGTGCTATGAACATCGCCCGCCACAATGTTGGGAATAGGGGATGCCACCGCCACCGTGGCATCCTAATAGTCACGGCGGGATCGCCGCTCCTATGGCGGACGGTCCCATTCACCGTTATGGTGGCGGGCGGACTTTGTCCGCCCGCCATCGTAATGACCCCCATAGGTTGGATTTTCACAAGGAACTACCTTAAACTTTGTAATTTCTTCTGCAAACTTCACAGTAGTAGTATCTTCCATCTCTTCTTCAACACCTACACTTATCAAACTCTCACTTTCTCTACACTCCTCTTGAGGACCAAAGAAAAGAAACTCTATATCATCAGAAACTTTTTTAACATCCAACACTGAACCATGCAAAAGAGCTGTGTTTATTTCATTTAGAGATAATGCAGGACTTTTTACATAGTATAATCTTCTTGCTAACTTCCGCATTTCCGAATGATGTACTGCTAACATTCTTAAATGATGAGAAGTACTTCAACACACTTTTGTAGAAAGACAAGCCAGAGAATGACCCTGAAAGTTAGTATATTTTCTCACTTTACAAGGATCTAGTCCTTGCAACATCTTAATCTTCTGTTTAACACTTTGTTTTACCATAATCTTGTAAGAAATGTTGTAATATATCAATAGATTCATGTCGTATACTACAAATACTACTACAATCCCACTTATACTCTGGAGCTTTTGCATGTCTTCCTTGAACTTCTTCAGCTATTACTTCTTCCACATTTCTAGGAACCATCTTTTCTTTTTCAATTGGACAACCGTTTTTAACTTCATAACAACGACCACTGGTATCAACTGCATGAACTAATGTAATTTGTTGAAAATAGCTTTCTTCATTAAAAAAAGGCTCCGTACTAGAAGTGTGCTTCCATTCACCCGAACGTTTTTTGCCAAAGTTAGTTCTATTAACAAGTCTTTTTCTTTTACTTTTCTGCTTCATAAAGTGCATTGTTTTATTCAATGTTTTAATTCTCTTCAACACTAATATAAACAATTTTCTTTTCAATTCAAAAGCCTTTTCAAGTACACTTTCAATCTGTTCTTTCTTTTTGTAAAATGCTGATCTTCTTTTATATTTATGCAAACTTTCAATACATTTTGTAGTACTCTACTTTTATGCATTCTCTTCCTAATGTCTTTATATTGTTTCATCCTTTTTTCAACATGGATTGTTTTCCTATAACCTGATTTTGCATTAATTTCTCCTTTTTCTTTTCCTTCTGATTGCTTGTAGTACTTATCTTTCTCTTTTCCCCATTTTCAAAATCGATTACTTTAAAAAAAAAACTTTTAACAAATTCTTTTGTTCTCTTCCCAGAAGACTTTTTCTTCAACGTCACATGTTGTACTTCATCTACTTTCTGCTTTTCTCTATCCTTTAAATAGTTCTGTTTCGTTTGTTGTCTTTTCTTTTGAACTTTTCTTGTCATACTGAATATTTCTTAACAATTATGAAGAATTAAAAAAAAAAAGTTTATTATCTTTCTAAAAAATATTTAATATTATTAAAATAACTATATACAAATATTGTCATCTATAAATAAAGAAATACATTGAGTAATGCCTAGGTGAATAGATAAGTGCAACAGTAGGACCTGGATGATTCTACAACTGCAAGGGTGGCATGTAACTAGTGCCTGGGTGATTGCATAACTAAAGGGGTAATATCTGGAAGATTGCTGCAGTTTATAGCAAATCAGTGGGTGATTTTATAACTGCATGAGTACTGCTTGGGTGATTGCAGGAGTACTGAGGGAATGCCTGAGTGATTGGAGGAGTGCAAAGGTAGTGCCTGAGTGATTTTATAAGTGCATCAGTACTGGATGAGTGATTACATAACTACAAGGGTAATACCTGCATGATTGAAGGAGTGCAAGGGTAGTACCTGAAAGATTATATAAGTTCATTGATAGTGTCTGGGTGATTGAAAGAGTGCATAGGTAATACCTGGGTGAATGCATGCCTGCATAGGTAGTGCCTGGGTGGTTTCATGAGTGCAGGGGTAATAACCTGGGTAATTGCAACAGTGCATATGTAGTGCCTGGATCATTTGAAGACTGCATAGGTAGTACTTGGGTGTTTTTATAACTGCATAAGTGTTGGGCCTAGCCAAATACAAAGCAGCACACTATTACATGACTCAACCATAAGTCTCTCCATATTGTTAAAAACATGCATACATACGTTTCTACCTTTTCAAATCATCATATCTAAAAGAAATATGTATACAATATTTCTGAAATATAGTGAAACCTAGAAAATTAGACATGTAATAGATCTGACTGAGTGATTGCATAACTCCATGCATAGTGCTTCGATGATTGTATGACTCCAAAGGTACTCGCTAGGTAATTGCAGGAGAAGATGGATAGTGACTGGCTAATTCATCAGTGCATACATACAGGTTGAGTGTATGGATAAGTGTATTAATAGCACCTGAAGGCATAGATGAGTCATGGAGTAGTGCCTAGGTGAATAGATAACTGCAACAGTTGCACCTGGATCATTCTATGACTGCAAGGGTAATGTGTAGGTTATTACATGACTGCATAGGTAGACACTGCTTGATTGTATGACTGCAAAGGTACTACATAAGTAGTGCCTGGGTGATTCCATGACTACAGGGTTAATATCTATGGGATTACTGGAGTACATAGCAAGTGAGTGAGTGATTGTATAACTGCATAAGTGCTGCTTCAGTGATTGCAAGAGTAATGAGGTAGTGCCTGAGTGAATAAAAGAGTGCAAAGGTAGTGCCTGGGTGATTTTATAACAGCATGACTACTAGCTGAGTGATTACATAAGTACAATGGTAGTGTCTACATGATTGAAGGAGTGCAACGTTAGTGCCTGACTGATTATATAAGTGCATATGTAGTAGCTACATGATACAAAGAGTGCATGGGTAATACCTTGGTGATTGCATGAGTGCATAGCTAGTGCCTGGGTGATTGCATGACTGCAGGGGTAATGCCTGGGTGATTGCATCAGTGCATATGTACTGCCTGGATCATTGAAGACTGCATGGGTAGTACTAGGGTGTTTTATAACTGCATGAGTGTTGGGCCTAGCCAAATATAAAACAGCAGACTATTACATGACTCAACCATAAATCTCTCCATATCGTTAAAAGCATGCATACATATGTCTCTACCTTTTCAAATCATCATCATATCTAAAAGAAATATATATACAATATTTCTGAAATGTAGTGAATCATAGAAACTGAGACATGTAATAGATCTGCCTGAGTGATTGCAAAACTCCATGGGTAGTACTTGGGTGATTGTTTTGTGGAAATGAGCCTTTTTAGGGGCCCACCGGTGCAGGGTTCACCCTTATCTGTCCACGGGTCCTTAAACCAACAAAGAAGAAATTGGCACTGAAGCTGAAATATCAAATAACATGTTTATTCATCACTCATGAGTGGGACTACATCAATACAGAGCCCTCAGGAACTGTATGAGGTAGTACATTGAAGTCACAGAACACAGGCCTTATATACAGCTTTTTCTGCACAGTAAGCGTTGAGACTCAAAAAGAGGAGGTACAGGCATACACAGGAATAGCTATTGACAAATATGGTCGGACAAGAATCACTTAGCCAGCAGAGTGGGAGGGGAAACCAGAACTGCTTACATCAGTTTGAATAGCGTGACAGTTACACTCTAAGACAGGTGCATTCTAGCAGCTGTAGGCCTTTCTGAGCATACATTGCTCTGGCTCAGTGCTGAAGGAGTTAACTATAGTTGATGACTCAAGCAGAATAGAAAAGCAGGCCACAGTAAAGACGGAAGAAGCAATATGGCTAGCACGTGGCTAACTAAAATGGCTGCCACAACAAAATGGCTTCAGCTTATGCTAACAGTAATTTCTGCGATTTCCACAGTATGACTCCAAAGGTAGTTGCTGGGTAATTGCAGGAGAAGATGGATAGTGACTGGCTAATTACATGAGTGCACACATAAAGGTTCAGTGCATGGATAAGTGTATAAATAGCACCTGAAGACATAGATGACTCACTAAGAAGTGCCTAGTTGAATAGATGAGTGCAACAGTAGGGTCTGGATGATTCTATGACTGCAAGGGTAGTGCCTGAGTTATTACATGAGTGTATAGGTAGAGACTGCATGATTCTATAACTGTAGGGGTAGTACATAACTAGTGCCTAGGTGATTGCATGATTGCAGGGGTAATATCTGGGGGATTACTGGAGTACATAGGAAGTGAGTGGGTAATTTTATAAGTCCATGAGTACTGCCTGGGTGATTACAGAAGTACTAAGGTGCTACCTGAGTGATTACAGGAGTGCAAAGGTAGTGCCTGGGTGATTTTATAACTGCATGAGTATTGCCTGAGTGATTACATAAGTACAAGAGTAGTGCCTCCGTGATTGAGAGAGTGCAAGGATAGTGCCTGGGTGATTGAAGCACTGTATAGCTAATGCATTAGCGATTGCATGAGTACCGAGGTAACGTCTGGGGGATTAAAAGAGTACATAGATAACACCTGGGTGACTGCATGACTACAGGAGTAATATCTACTGATTTACATGACTACATAGAAAGTGACTAGGTGATTTTATAAGAGCATGGGTATTTCTTGGGTGATTTCAGAACTACTGAGATAACGCCTGAGTGAATAAAGGAGTGCAAAGGTAGTGCCTGGGTAATTTCATAATACCATGACTACTGGTTGAGTGATTACATAAGTACAAGGCTAGTGCCTATGCGATTGAAAGAGTACAACGTTAGTGCCTGAGTGATTATATAAGTGCATGAGCAGTGGCTACATGATTCAAAGAGTGCATGGGTAATACCTTGGTGATTGCATGAGTGACTTACTTGAGACAGAAGTCCATGCACGCCTTAAAACTTGACAGACTTCACCTCCAATTTTAAAGCAACAGCTAAAATTATGCGGTATACTACAAATGTACATATCCACACACTAAAACAAACTACCATAATCACTAATCCATCTTCCAATATACACATATTACTATACAGAATATATTTCAAACAACATTTAACTACAATAAAACAAACTACAATACACATCTACATTTATAGACATTCCACGTCTCTACCTTTTCAAATCTTCATCATATCTATAAGAAATATGTATACAATATTTCTGAAATATAGTGAAAGCTAGAAAATGAGACATGTAATAGATCTGCCTGAGTGATTGCATAACTCCATGCATAGTGCTTCGGGGATTGTATGACTCCAAAGGTACTCGCTAGGTAATTGCAGGAGAAGATGGATAGTGACTGGCTAATTCATCAGTGCATACATACAGGTTGAGTGCATGGATAAGTGTATTAATAGAACCTGAAAGCATAGATGAGTCATGGAGTAGTGCCTAGGTCAGTGGTTCCCAAACCGTGCGCCGTGGCTCCCTGGGGAGCCACCAAACCTAGCCAGGGGAGCCGCGCACCAAGCACTTTAATGCATTTTATGTTAAAGGGTCTGTTGGCTTCAGTTAAACTAATTTGACTTAAACGCATAATGCTGATGATTTGTAAGTTACATGCCTAAAGCTGTAAATGTAGTGCTTAATTGATGGCATGTCTAGGGAGATAACCTCTATATTTCACTGGGTCCCCACGTTCCAACACTCCTGAAGTAAGCGGAAGATGCCTGATTTATTTTGTTGGACTCGTTAATAGTTTCGTTTTTTCCCAAATGCATTTTACACCAATGCAAGTTATCAGGAAAGTACAGTTGTCCTGTCTATTACATTAAGTATTATCAAGTATTGACACTTGTACTTGAACCATAGGTACTTCCAGTTCATATTTCTTTCAGTACACACACATTTCCAGACAGACCTGCTCGCTCCATGAGCACAGGGAAGTAAAACACCACATACGGCATAATGCCAACATTTGGAAGCAAGAAAGAAGGACATTTAAAAAAATCAACAAAAAAAAATCTGAGGAATTTATTTGGCTTGCATTGATTTGGAGGCAATTTTAGGGAGGAGACAGCAAAAATAAAGCTGTATGTGGTTTAAAAAATCGTGAGTCACCCTGCTGAGACAGGTGTGTTGGCAAGTATGACATGGGTAGAAACGGAAGTTCATGCAAATATTCTTCAAGCGCAGAAACACTTTGGCAATGGGACCTACATGCATAGGGGTGCTATCAAGCACGGTAAGTGGGATAAAAAAAATTGAGAGGGTACTCTAAAAAAGGCATGGGCAAAGAAGTGTGACTAGGAATATTTTATTAGAGACGCCGCCTTAGTAATACGAAACACCCTGTGTGTATGATTATAATACCTTCAACAGCTTCATCCCAATTATTCACAAGAGAAAAATGCAAGTATTCCCGAGGCCGGGCTTACACCCCCCCCCACCCTCCAAAACAAGTAAATATGGGGAGCCACGGGCAATGGCCAATGGGCCAAAAGAGCCGTGGGTCGAAAAAGTTTGGGAACCACTGGCCTAGGTGAATAGATAACTGCAACAGTAGCACCTGGATCATTCTATGACTGCAAGGGTAATGTGTAGGTTATTACATGACTGCATAGGTAGACACTGCATGATTGTATGACTGCAAAGGTACTACATAAGTAGTGCCTGGGTGATTCCATGACTACAGGGGTAATATCTGGGGGATTACTGGAGTACAAAGTGAGTGAGTGATTTTATAACTGCATGAGTACTGCTTCAGTGATTGCAAGAGCAATGAGGTAGTGCCTGAGTGAATAAAAGAGTGCAAAGGTAGTGCCTGGGTGATTTTATAACAGCATGACTACTAGCTGAGTGGTTACATAAGTACAAGGGTAGTGTCTACATGATTGAAGGAGTGCAACGTTAGTGCCTGACTGATTATATAAGTGCATATGTAGTGGCTACATGGTTCAAAGAGTGCATGGGTAATACCTTGGTGATTGCATGAGTGCATAGCTAGTGCCTGGGTGATTGCATTAGTGCAGGGGTAATGCCTGGGTGATTGCATCAGTGCATATGTACTGCCTGGATCATTGGAAGACTGCATGGGTAGTACTAGGGTGTTTTATAACTGCATGAGTGTTGGGCCTAGCCAAATATAAAACAGCAGACTGTTACATGACTCAACCATAAATCTCTCCATATCGTTAAAAGCATGCATACATATGTCTCTACCTTTTCAAATCATCATCATCATATCTAAAAGAAATATATATACAATATTTCTGAAATATAGTGAAACCTGGAAACTGAGACATGTAATAGATCTGCCTGAGTGATTGCAAAACTCCATGGGTAGTACTTGGGTGATTGTATAACTCCAAAGGTAGGCGCTGGGTAATTGCAGGAGAAGATGGATAGTGACTGGCTAATTACATGAGTGCACACATAAAGGTTCAGTGCATGGATAAGTGTATAAATAGCACCTGAAGGCATAGATGACTCACTAAGAAGTGCCTTGGTGAATAGATGAGTGCAACAGTAGGGTCTGGATGATTCTATGACTGCAAGGGTAGTGCCTGGGTTATTACATGAGTGTATAGGTAGAGACTGCATGATTCTATAACTGTAGGGGTAGTACATAACTAGTGCCTAGGTGATTGCATGATTGCAGGGGTAATATCTGGGGGATTACTGGAGTACATAGGAAGTGAGTGGGTGATTTTATAAGTCCATGAGTACTGCCTGGGTGATTACAGAAGTACTAAGGTACTACCTGAGTGATTACAGGAGTGCAAAGGTAGTGCCTGGGTGATTTTATAAATGCATGAGTATTGCCTGAGTGATTACATAAGTACAAGAGTAGTGCCTCCGTGATTGAGAGAGTGCAAGGATAGTGCCTGGGTGATTGAAGCACTGTATAGCTAATGCATTGGTGATTGCATGAGTACAGAGGTAACATCTGGGGATTAAAGGAGTACATAGATAACGCCTGGGTGACTGCATGACTACAGGAGTAATATCTGCTGATTAACATGACTACATAGAAAGTGACTGGGTGATTTTATAAGAGCATGGGTACTTCTTGGGTGATTTCAGAACTACTGAGATAACGCCTGAGTGAATAAATGACTGCAAAGGTAGTGCCTGGATAATTTCATAATACCATGACTACTGGCTGAGTGATTACATAAGTACAAGGCTAGTGCCTCTGTGATTGAAAGAGCACAATGTTAGTGCCTGAGTGATTATATAAGTGCATGAGCAGTGGCTACATGATTCAAAGAGTGAATGGGTAATACCTTGGTGATTGCATGAGTGCTTAGCTAGTGCCTGGGTGATTGCATGAGTGCAGGGGTAATGCCTGGGTGATTGCATCAGTGCATATATACTGCCTGGATCATTGGAAGACTGCATGGGTAGTACTAGGGTGTTTTATAACTGCATGAGCGATGGGCCTAGCCAAATATAAAACAGCAGACTATTACATGACTCAACCATAAGTCTCTCCATATCGTTAAAAGCATACATACATATGTCTCTACCTTTTCAAATCATCATCATATCTAAAAGAAATATATATACAATATTTCTGAAATATAGTGAAACCTAGAAACTGAGACATGTAATAGATCTGCCTGAGTGATTGCAAAACTCCATGGGTAGTACTTGGGTGATTGTATAACTCCAAAGGTAGTCGCTGGGTAATTGAAGAAGAAGATGGATAGTGACTGGCCAATTGCATGAGTGCACACATAAACATTGAATGCATGGATAAGTGTATGAATAGCACCTAAAGGTACAGATGACTCATTGAGTAGTGGCTAGGTGAATAGATGAGGGAAATAGTAGGACCTAGATGATTCTACATATCATACAGGGTGATTGTATGAGTGCAGGGATAATATCTGGGTGATTGGAAGGAGTGCATGGGTAATGCCTGGGTGCACGGAAGAGTGCATGGGTAGTGCCTGGGCGCATGGAGGAGTACATAGGTAGTTCCTGGGTGATTGGAGGACTGCATGAGTAGAACCTCGGTTATTGCATGAGTGTACGGGTAGTGACTGGGTAATTACATGAGTGCATAAGTACAGCCTGCATGATTGCATGAAAGCAGGAGTAGTACATAACTAGTGCCTGGGTGATTGCATGACTACAGGGGTAATATCTGGGGGATTACTGGAGTACATAGCAAGTGAGTGGGTGATTTTATAAGTGCATGCACACTGGCTAAGTGATTGGAGGAGTGCGTAGATCCTGAAAAGGAAATTGGAGGAGTGCAAGGGTATTGCCTGGGTGATTGAACCAGTGTATAGCCAAATCATTGGTGATTGCATGAGTTCAGAGGTAATATCTGGGGGACTACAAGAGTACATAGAAAGTGCCTGGGTGATTTTATAAGTGCATCAGTACTGCCTGGGTGATTAGAATAATACAGTGGTAGTGGCTCAGTGATTGCAAAAGTGTAAAGGTACTGCCTGGGGGATTTTATAACTGCATAGGCACTGGCTAAGTGATTGGAGGAGTGCATAGATCCTGACAGGGTGATTGGAGGAGTGCAACGGTAGTGCCTGCATGATTAAACCAGTGTATAGCTAACGCATTGATGATTGCATGATTGCAGGAGTTATGTCTGGGGGATTAGAGCAATACATAGAAAGTGCCTGGGTGATTTTATAAGTGCATGTGTACTACCTGAGTGATTAGAGTAGTACCTGAGTGATTGGAGGAGTGGAACATCCTGAGTAGTAGCAGAATACTGAAACTGCAGCACAAAAGTCAGGTCTATGACATAGTGTGCACTTTTGTACTGCAGCTTCAAAATTCTGTAACTACTCAGGGTGTTGGGCGTACTCAAAATAAAGCATAAAAGCTAAACATGAGTCTGTTATAAATCTCACCATATTCCTGAAACTATACATGCATATATGTCTACCTTTTGAAATCATCATCATATATAACAGAAATAAACAAGTAGACTGAACTTTACATTTCAAAGACACACCTTCATTTCTGCAGTGTATTTCAAGTGTACCTTTCCCCAGACTCATAGAAAGTAGCCTAATCAGTAATCCCTTCTGCTAACATGTCTTAAAACTCGCTTTTGTGCTGCAGCTTCACCATTCTACAAATATTGGGCCTAGTCAAACATAAAGCAGCAACCTATCACATGTCTCTACCATAACTCTAACCATATTCCTAAAAGCATACATGCTTCTATCTATACCTATTGCCAAAAGCATTACACATATTAGAATACATATACAAGTAGAAACATAACCACACTCACAAGACCATAAAGGCCTTAAACCCTGACAGACTACACTTAACATTTCAAACACACCTATATTTATGTGGCAAATTTCAAGTGAACTTTTACACAGGCTCTTATAAAGTACCATAATCAATAATTCCTCTCACAACATATCTTAAACATCACTTTTCAACTACTACAGCTTCACTATTCTAGTAGTAATCAGGTATAGAGCATAGCTAACAGCAAAGCAACACTTCACTTATCTTTCATAAAAGTCTCCCCATATTTCTAAAACCATGTATGCATATGTCTGTACCTTTTGCTAGCAGCATCATATATAAAAGTAATAAACAGATAAATGGATACCTGTGTTTTATACATCTATCATCTTCAGACACATAACACATAGCGTAATATATGTGCAAGTAGACACATATCTCAGTCCCAACACCATCCACAGCTCAAAACTTCACAGACTACACTTCAATTTTCAAACAGACACTGAAAATTATGCGGTATATATGAAATATAACTTTCCTCACATCATACAAATTACTCTAGTAAATAACATCTCTACAAACATCTCAAACCTCACTTTCAGGCTGCTGCTTTACCATTCTACAACTACTAATGTTACACCTACCCAAATACAAAGCAGGAACCCTTTACATGTCTTTACTAAAAGTCTCACCATATTCCTAAAAGCATACATGAATATGTCTGTACAATAACACTATCCAAACCTTAAAAGTTCACAGAGCAAACTTTCAATTTCAAGCAAACACCAAACATTATGTGGCATATTTCAACTGTACCTCTCTAGAAACTTAAAAAAAGAACCCTAATCAATAATACCTTATGTCAACATCTTTCAAACCACACTATTATGCTGCATCTTCACCATTCCACTACTACTCACAGTCTTGAGACTACCACATAAAAAGCAACAACACCTCTTTGTTATACATCATGCACCTTCAAATGTATAAGACATATGAAAATACATATACAAGTAGAAACTTACTTGAGACAGAAGTCCATGCACACCTTAAAACTTGACAGACTCCACCTCCAATTTTAAAGCAACAGCTAAAATTATGCGGTATACTACAAATGTACATATCCACACACTAAAACAAACTACCATAATCACTAATCCATCTTCCAATATACACATATTACTATACAGAATCTATTTCAAACAACATTTAACTACAATAAAACAAACTACAATACACATCTCTACATTTAATAATATATTTCAAATATCACAGTTCATCATTAATTTTTAAAGATTAAAAATAAACCTAATACACAATACACCTCACTAATTTATAACTCACCTTCCAAATTGATTTGTAGAATTTAAAATATCACAAACTCATAAAAGATTTTCTTATGCACACAATCAATGTAATGCACCACTCTCAGCAAGATAAAACCAGTAATGGCAAACTTTCCCTCTCTTTCTCCACACAAATACATGTAAGTAATGAATCACATTGCTTCCTACATTATTTCAAATTATAAAACACATTTCTATTGGTTAGACATATTATCCCTTACCAACTGACTTCTAAAAGTGCCCAAACTGGTTCTGGAATTTTTTGGAGTTGCGACTCCACCGTGCACCAACGCGATGGAGCCGCGAATCCATACGGGAGTTCAAAAATATATTACAAATAAAAATACCACTATTATTTTTAGAACACACCACTTCTAAAGATAGTACTGACTTGGGAAAACTTACTTTAATAAGATATCACTTATATATAAATTACAATTTCACATTTTAAGTCCACAGTTAAGTTTCAACCCTTCCCCCATTCTGCTTAGTGCCAGTTTCCATAGTAACAGTTCATGGAACATTCAACTGAACTGACAGGTCACAAGTTCACCATGTTTTCAAGTTCAGCACACAAGGTTACAAATGCAAACAGCAGGTGTGGTTGATGTTTGCAAAAAATGACCTAATCCTATCTACTGTACCTTTCAAACATTTTTTACTAACAACTAATAAGAAACATGCTTTTTAAAGAAAGTAACATGCACCCTATTTTTGAATGTACAATGTTCTTAAACAGCCAATCAATTCTCTACTTTTTTTAAAAACAGCATCTTGTCCACCATTTTAGATACCTCTCATTCTACCAACTGACTTACTCAGCTTCGGACATCTTTTCAGTACTTCCAGACATCCCTTCAAGATGCTTACAGTATGGATTGTTGGGCACAGCTATGTTTTCTGGTGCAAAAGGTATGCTGAACGCAGAGGTATTTACAAAGACCTAGCTTTGCAAAATGTAGATATTAAATGGATTGCACAGAGAGGATTAAAAGGCACCAATTACTGCCTTTGGTTAAAACCTTTTTGTAAACTCCAACCCCCTGACCTCATGATTGTGCACTGTGGTGGCAATGACCTAGGCACATTGACTGGGGTAGGTCTGGAAATGCTAATGAAGGACACCTTTGCACATTTGATGTTGCTTTTACCTCAAACTGTCTTTGTATACTCTAATATATGCCAAAGACAGAAATGGAAGTGGTCAACTCAATTCTGTCCACAGTTTGAGAAAGCTAGGAAGAATGTCAATAAAGCTGTTTCTGCATACCTCAGAGATCATAGAATGGGGTCCATCTACAACAACAATATATGTTTTGATATGGATGACATCTACAGAAGTGATGGAGTACACTTCACAGATCAAGGAAACAAAGTCTTTCTCAACAACCTAAAGCTGTGCATCCGCACTTACATGTAGCTACAACAAACTCATAATGAAAACAAGGGCTCTTTTTGAGCCACCCTATAACATAATAGTAAATATAATTTTCTTTTTTCACATACATATTTTTAAAAAAAATTGTGGATTCGCGCACTTGACGCGAATCTGCAAAAGCAGGAATTCAATGTACTACAACACAATACACTTTTCAAGTTTAACTGTTAATTTTATATATTTTTAACAACTCTATACATTGTAATCTTGTTTTTAACTGCAATTCCAGTAACTCTTTAAAACATCTTCACAAATAAAACAGTACCTTCTAAATTATATACTACTTGATTATTTATTTAAGGTGAATTCGCAAATCCAACGCAATGTTACACGGGGGCTGCGCTGAGAGCCACGTTGGGGTCGCGACTCCAAACTCGAGACAAAAAACCCCCGCCTCTCTTCCATTATTCCGTATTCGCCCCAGGGACCTGCCAGCAGTTATTATGCTAAAAAAATGAGGGGGACCGCGTGGCCCCCCTCCTCAGGCCAATAATGGCCCGGGGATCCCATCCCCTGGGGCCTGCCACGATTTTTTTTTTAATAAGAGGGGGACTGCGTACCCTCTTCCTCAAGCCATTAATGGCCCCGGGGACCCCAACCCCCGGGGCCTGGCCTCAGTGTTGGGGGCTGTGGGGGGAGCCCCAATGCCCCCACGGTCCCTGCTGGCTCCCCGTCTCCTGCGGGAGCCGGCATTGCTTTTGGGCAAGGGGAGCTGCTAACATGCAGCTCCCCTTGCCCAAAAGCAGTGTTTGCTATGACAGGGCGGGAGCCGTGCTCCCGCCCTGCCATAGCAAACAGCAATGTCCCGGGGGGTGGGCACCCCGGGACATTGCAGGAGCCGGCCCTGGATGGTGGTGGTCCCCAGGGCCATCAAGGGCTCCAGGAGGCGGGCGGCGCGGGCCCCCTCCCTTCGTGAAAATAGCCCCAGGGAGGTGATGGTCCCTGGGGCAGTGTGGGGGGGCTCGAGCCCCCCCACACTAATTATTTATCAAAGCCCCGGGGAGGTGGTGGTCCCCGGGGCTTGAGGGAGCCTGCGAGGCCCCCCCACCCTATTTTAATAAAGCCCCGGGGAGGTGGCGGTCCCTGGGACTTGGGAGGCCCGCGAGGCCCCCCACCCTATTTTAATAAAGCCCCAGGGAGGTGGTGATACCCAGGGCTTGGGGGGGCCCGCAAGGCCCCCTGCCCTAATAAAAATAAAGCCCGGGGAGGTGGTGGGCCCTGGGGCTGCGGGGGGGCTGCATGCCCCCGCACATTTTCAATAAAGCCCCAGGGAGGTGGTGGTCCCCGGGGCTGCGGGGGCCCCCGCGGGCCCCCGCTGTATAATAACACATTGCCTCCGGGACCTGGCCCACCCGGGGGTTAAAGGAAAATGAAGCACGGGAGACCGCGCATCGTTTTTTTTTTTTTTTTTTCTTGGCAGGATTCGCGTACCCAGCGCGACTTCCGCCGAAAAAACAAAAAAACAATGCTTTTTTTGGCCCTGACCAGCCCTAGGGGGTTTGGGGGTTTCTACCCTGACCCCTTTCCTACATTTACAAGATTTTTCAACCTTTTTGATGTGACTCGGTTCTACCGAGTCACAAAATGGCTGCCAACACACTATGGTTTAGAGTGTTGGCAGCCAATAAGAATGAAGCTTGTGCTCGGGAGGATTCGCAACTCCTCCTCTGTGCTCAGATATCGATATTTTTATTTTTTGAATTTCTCAAGAACTACTGAACGGATTTACACCATTTAAAAAAAAGGTCGCTTTCTGAACCAAGAGCTACCTTTTTGCCAAATGTGGTGTAATTCCGTTCAGCAGTTCGGGCTGTAGCCTGTTCCAAAATTCCTATGGAAATTAACATGGGGAAAACGCGTTTTGGGACTCCCCTTTTTTATCAAACCCCGCTTAATGAATCACCCCCAAAATTTTAAGACAGGAGCTGACCTGAGTGAACCATTAGTTTGGAAAATTTCGCGAAGATTCGTCAAACGGCGCCAAAGATATTGGCAAAAGAAAAAACACTTTTTGAATAGAAACAAGGTCTTAACTATAACTACCTACTGGTGACCGCCAGTAGGTAATATATAAAATTTCACATTCCAGACAACATTTCTGGGTTTTTTTGTCGACCAATTATTGAAAATCACTAGCACACGCGCGTGCTAAGAATCAGTCAATAGCACGCATTCTGAGTGAAGATCTGGTGGTTCCTGTTAGAACTGAGAGCAAAAATAATCATCATTTTATCTATTTATTTTATTTTACTTTACTTTACTGCCCAGCTGCGACCTGAAACTTTCTATGTCTATTGTAAATGTGTGCCAAAAAAACAGCAGGCTAGTCAAGGCTAGACCAACTGGCTTTGTCAATGCTTATTTTTTTGTTGGAAACTGGCTATTGCTTTGACAAGGAGGGTTAAAGAAGTTGATTATGTCAGATCATGAACTTCACGTATAGTTTCATGGCACTATGAAAGTTATGTCAAGCAATGTTATGTGCATTCATATGGGGCTTTACTCCCATTGCTATGAACCTGTTGTGCTTTGGAACCGGGCGCTGTTTTACTTCTGAGGTATTCGATTGACCAGACTCAAAGAGGTCTGTTGACATAGTTCTTGACTGTGTTTCATCTTGTTTCGGGGTGTTTCATGGTAGTTGGTGGATCGTTCATGCTTCTTTCCCAATGAGTATACTTATTTATTAAATCGGACTTTTCTTTGCGACCATTTCCACCAAATGTTGTGATATACTAGCTAAAAAAAGCAACATTTTCTGTGGATATCAGCCATACCCTGTCCTTTTCCACTGAGCACAGTTGAGATATTGTAAGCCATGGGCCTCTCTCTTTTAACTTTTGACTTTCCACTTTGGAACTTTCTATCGCGTTCCTGCTCTGGCACATATGACATACTCATCTCAGCACAGAACAGCCCTTTGTAGTCCTTCATTACAGACGATTTGCTGGAAGGTGTGTAGAGAATCACGGAGAATATATATATATAATTTTACTGCACATTCCAGACAACATTTATGGGTTTTTTTGTCGACCAATTATTGAAAATCACTAGCACACGCGCGTGCTGAGGATCAGTCAATAGCACACATTCTCAGTGAAGATCCGGTGGTTCCTGTTAGAACTGAGAACAAAAATAATCATCATTTTATCTATTTATTTTATTTTACTTTTTATAAAACGGTCTTTCGCAAAAGAGAGCACCTTTGCTCTTTGAGCAATGAGAACCCAGCCAGGGAAAAAGTGTGAGACCGAAGACTGGAACACATGGGTGCATCAGCAAAACAAAGGTCCTAAGGGCTTCCTAAAAAACTGATGGCTTTGGAGATTGCAAAAGTGGTGGAGAAAATCATTCCAAAATATCCGGGCTAAATATCACAAGGGCCATCCTACTGCACTTGAAAATATCCTTCCTAAGTATCATAAGTATAATAACGAGCATCCTCCTTCACCTGCACAATATAATGCCTAATTATCAGAAGTATCGTGAGTACCATAAGTATTGCAAGAACTGTCCTCCTGCACTTGCACAATATCATGCCTAAGTATCACAAGTACCATAAGTATTGTAAGGACTGCCCACCTACACTTGCCCAGTATCCTTCCTGAATATCATAAGTATCATAATGACCGTCCTCCTGCACCTTCACAATATCATGCCTTAATATCACAAGTATCATAACTATCATAAGTATTGCAAGAACTGTCTTCCTGCACTTGCACAATATGATGCATAAGTATCACAAGTACCATAAGCATTGTAAGGACTACCCTCCTGCACTTGCACAGTATCCTTTTTAAGTATCATAGCGACCGTCCTCCTGCACCTGCACAATATCATTCCTAAGTATCACAAGTATCGTAAGTATCATAAGTAATGCAAGGACTAACCTGCTGCACCTGTACAATATCATGCCTAAGTATCACAAGTACAATGAGTATTGCAAGGGTTGTCCTCCTGCACTTGCACAATATCCTTCCAAATATCACAAGTATCGTAAATACCATAAGTATTGAAAGGACCGTCCTCCTGCACCTGCACAATATCATGCCTAAGTATCACAACTATCCTAAATATCATAAGTATTGCAAGGATGGGGGCGTGGCTAGGTGCCAATGGCTTATTCTTTACACTGTTTACCCAAATTGGCCCGGTGGTACAAGGAAACATGACCCCCTTCCCAGCTGCGACCTGAAACTCGCCCCCGCAAGGCAGAGCTACTGCGGGTGACAGTATGGAGCAGCGCGGAGGCAGCAGACATAGAGCCGGGGCTTTAAGTGGGCGGGGTCTCACCGGTGCTGAGCAACGGCAGTTTTTTAAAGGAGACCTCGAAACGGGTCTCTATCGGGCTCTGTTTGTGCCCTGGCACAGGCGGGCGTTTTTTCCGTACTGCAGGCACATCGATGTGTGCATCTTCACACGACTCACTTCTCACTAGTGGAGAAGTTACGGCATGACTTCATGCCAGGTGAGCGTTGTGGGGGAAAGGAAATCCTTTAGAGAGAGTCATTTTCTATCTGGATTTCCCTTCTCTTGTTGAAACTCAGGAGCAGCAAAATTGTTGTGGTGTCACCAGGGCTTTAAGTGGAAGCTTTTTCAATATTATATACAAGCCATAGTTGCTGCTTATTTATCTTATGCAACTAACAACCATTGGCAAAGCCAATAGTCTTGACTTGTTGTAGGTATGATGTTACTTGTATCATATATCTGGATGCAATGACAGAAGCAGAAAAATACAAGTCAGGCGGCACACTAAGCTAAGCTAAGCCCAGATTTTTAGCTTACATGTTCTTAAGCCACGCCCTTAATTACATTGGCCATGCCCCTTCGAGAGACGCCCCAGTTTTTTCATCCCACTTAAAGCCCTGCATAGAGCCTTCAGACACTGGGGCTGCGACTGATCCATGGCATGGTGACAGCCCCAGCCGAGTGAGAATGGACCGCATCAGGGCTGTAAGTGGGCCGGGTCTCACTGGTGCTGAGCACCGGCAGTTTTTAAAAGGGGGCCTCAAAACGGGTCTCTATCGGGCTCTGTTTTGTGACCTGGCACAGGTGTCCGTTTTTTTCCGGACTGCAGTGACAGCAGGCACATCGATGTGCGGGTGCTCACACTGCTCACTTCTCACTAGTGGAGAAGTTACGGCATGACGTCATGCCAGGTGAGCATTGTAGGGGAAGGGAAATCCTTTAAAGAGAGTCATTTTCTCTCTGGATTTCCCTTCTCTTTTTGAAACTCAGGAGCAGCAACATTGTTGTGGTGTCACCAGGGCTGTAAGTGGAAGCTTTTTCAATATTCTATACAACAAGCCATAGATGCTGCTTATTTATCTTATGCAACTAACAACCATTGACAAAGCCAATAGTCATGACTTTTTGTAGGTATGATGTTACTTGTTGTATCATATATCTGGATGCAATGACAGAAACAGCAAAATACAAGTCGGGCGGCACACTATGCAAAGCACAGATTTTTAGCTTATGTTTTTAAGCCACGCCCTTAATTACATTGGCCACGCCCTTTGAGAGACCCCACAGTTTTTTCATCCCACTTAAAGCCTTGGACCGCATATCGTAAAGCCCGCTGCTCCTGTGGAGGCCGTGGGAAGCAGAGACCCAGAGGGAGTGTCGAGCAGCGGAGAGAGCGGAGGTGCCCAGCCGGAGCGAGACCCACAATGGGAGGTGAGGCGGGGTGCGGTGTCCATACAGGGCTTGTTGAATTGCCGTACTGCATCGGGGGCTATGGCTGCTGGGACTCCCAAGGGGACCCCCTTTAGGAACAGCTGAACAGACGAATCGTTGGTTGGCTGTCCCCACCTTCCGGCCTGGCTGAGACCACTGGTGAGATCCGATTAAAGTCCGCGATTGCCTGGGGCAGCTGGCGCACCCTCTCTCCTGTGGCATGTCCCATTGCCATCGACACCACTCGGGCCTGGTCTACCTATGCCAGAACACATTGCTTTGGCCCTGCTGCTAGGATTGTACGATAAGGCTCCTTTCAAGGTAACAGCAATGAGAGAGGCCTATGGCGCGGGGGCACAATGCACTGGAGGTTGAACCTGACTACTTGGAGCACACAGTGAGGCTGACTGAGACTTGGGCCTTCAGAATCAAGGGCACCAGTCAGCGCCTACCTGCCGCGGCCCACAGTACAGGTCAGCTGAGGCCAGTGATGCATGTCAGGTCGCGAGCCTGGTCGGGCGCTGGTGCTGAATGTCTTGGGTGGCCTGGAGCAGTAGGGGGCCCCCCACTGGGATGCACCAGGTCGGATGCGCCAGGGGTCCATCGATTCCCAAGAGGCGGAGGCCCAATATGATGGCGCCGGCTTTCAGCTGCACTGAACTCTGTGAGTACCAGTTGGAATTTGATAGAAGCCGCATGGTCATCCTTCCTCCCTCCCTGCTTTCCTCCACACACTGACTGCTTCCCACTAAGGGGTATATGTACAAGGAGTTAACGCCGCCGTAGCGTCAATTTTTTGACGTTATGGCGGCTTTGTTTTTATCGCCATATGTACAAGTTGCCGCTAACCGCAGTTAGCGACAGTGTGCTGGTGAAATCGTCCGTTTTTCCGAACGCCACTTCTGTTAGCGATAGCTAACGAAAATGAGATGCAAGGTATGCGTTCCCGTGCAAAAACGGCCACTAACCCCACTTCGCGTTATTTACAAGGGATTCCCGGTCCGGCGATACTTTCCAAAAACAGCCGCTAAGGCCCTTTAGCAGCTGAATTTGAAGACCAGAAAAAGGGTGGTCTTAAAAATGGTGAAAAAAAACAGTACATAAGGGAGACTAACCCAGAGCCTCATTTGCTAACCTACTGATGCCATGGAGGTACTACTCTTGCAGCTTGGAGCCCCAAGAAGACCACCACAACAACCACCACCACCACCTCCAGGACCACCACAGATGCAGCGCCAAAGAAGACAGCGGGTCTATTGGCAATGCACCACCCTGATAGACCTCACGCCAGAGGATGTGATAGCCCACTACAGGCCCAAAAGGAGCTCCATCCTCAGCATACTGACCCAGATAGCCCCCAGGCTGCAGGCACCATCATAGCATAGCACCAACATCCCTCCGCAGACAAAGCTGCTACAGTGCTGCACATGTTGGCCTCTGGTACCTTCCAACCAACTACTGCCAGAGTTGTTGAAGTCTCCCAGGCATCCTTTTCAAGGTTCCTCCCAACTGTCTTGGATGCCATTATAAGCCTGACGCCACAGCACCTACGCTTCCCCAACACTGTGCAAGAACAACTTGACACCAAGCAAGGCTTCTATGCCATTGCTGGGTTCCCGCATGTGTTGGGGGCAATTGACTGCACACATGTTCTGCTTGTGCCTCCTGCGGACACTGCACACATCTACCGGAACAGGAAGCACACACACTCCATGAACGTGCAGGCAATTGTGGACCACCGGGGCTTGTTCACCAATGTTGTTGCTAAGTTTCCAGGGAGTGTGCATGACTCCTACATCTTCCTACAGTCCATCATCAATCAGCGGTTTGAGAATGGCACATATGGAAATGTACTGCTTGTTGGAAAGTACTAACTGAACACACCACACACCTCAAGACCCCAATCAAGTAGCTCAAAAATGTGATAAATCACATGTAGCAAATGTAATACAACATGCCTTGTAACAGGTCCACCTACCATACACAAGAACCCAAGGGACTGCGGTCAGCGGAGGTAGCCCCGTAGACAAACTTTCCTCAAAGGTCCTGCCCCTCCGTCACACATTTGCAAATGCTGGGAGAGGTGGGACCGAAGTAGGTGTGATGGAGGGCCAGGACCTATGAGGAAAGTGTGAACACAAGGCTACCCCCACACCCGCAGTCCCTTGAGACACATTAAATCCACCTGAATAGGGCACACAGAAAACACTACAGAACTGGATGGGAGATAAGCATACCTTCCACCTTTTCACGAGAGTGCAGCTGTCTGCGCCCTCAATTGAGAACAAGATAGGGAAACACCCCCACTGAAGACCCAGGGATGTAAGCCCATTTCGCTATTAAGAAAACCCAGGACCCATGTGGGCCACCCACTAGGGATGAAGCATATTCTCACATCCCCTGCGACTCAGTCGTCAAAGGGATACCTGGAGATGGAGGAGCATTAGTAATCTTCAGACCCCCTGGCCTATCTCTCTTAAGTGCACCCTGAGATATGGTTGAACCCACCCTGACCATTAGGAGTCAGGGTGAACCCGATGATGAAGCATGACACCACTAGAGTGTGTGAGGGTTATTTAACAAAAAGGAATTGCGTCCTTCCCCGCATTTGAGCGGTTGACGCCACGAGAGTTCAGTGCCAAGCTTTCATTACACTGGATGGGATACCTCTGGTGAATAGTATTTCATTTGGGAGGACGTATCCACACCCGGGAATACCTCTCTACCCTTGCGGGTTAGGTGAAGGGCTCTTCTACCTTAGCCAAGTATAACATGCATATGATTACCCTGGTGAGGTTCAGCAATATGATGCACAAAAGCTGAAATAACAATGTGTGTCAAATGTTAACTGACACACACTGAAATAGTGATGGGTATTACTCAAACATGCATATATGCAGAGTCAAAGTCAATTCATGCACAAGGACATCAATGCATATGTCCGTTGTCATCACATGTCCCAGTGAATACATTGCACCAGGTAGCAGTGCCACTATCACTCAAACACTGACCCACCTTTGGGGCAAGGTGGATGTAATTAGCCCACAATGACTTCAACGTTTAGCAGACAAGGAATCTCTTTCACAGCTACCCTCAGCACAATCACTCACAATGAGGCATATAGATGATGTCCCAAAAGAGTCATTGTCAAAAACTTAAGGGGATGTGTCAGCAGGCACATGTGCCAATGGTGCACCCCATTAAATATGTGCACATGAGAGGATCAGTATGTGCAACAGGCCTGTAAACAAACTGTAATCTATTTACGAGTTAAACATACATCCTACACAGGATCCAGACAATGCCACCATGGTGATGTGTAGGCTGTCAAGTATAGGCAATTTAATTTGCATTGATGCTGGTCAATTGTCTGAAGCTACACATGACAAACCTGAATTTCCAAAGTAGCACAAATCACACACCTCAAAATAGAAACTCCGCAAATACAGCAGGCACAAAACTAATGGACACATCTCTCCATTATATGTTTCAGGTGATCAAGGATATGCACTCTCTCCATGCCTGATGACACCCCTCAGAGCCACAGGCACAGAGACAGTACAATGTTGCCCTTGGACGCACCAGGTCCATTGTCGAAAGGACATTTGGCGTGCTTAAGTCAAGGTTCCGGTGCCTCGACATATCAGGTGGCAGACTGCTGTACAGCCCAGAACTAGTGTGCAAAATTATCCTGGCATGTTGCGTCTTGCACAACATATGTGTCCGCACAAATGCACCATGGCTTGAAGTGCCGGATGAACCAGACAATCCTGAGGATGACCAGGAAGACGAGGCAGATGCTGCACACACCACAGCTTCTGCTGCAGGAACAGCACGTAGGGAACGAATTATAAATAATTTCTTCACATAAGCACGTCAAAATATGACATTCCTTATTTATTTTATTTTGGAAAATGCACAAAAGCCTAGTTTGTGCAATAAAATATTACTACACCAAAACCTTGTGTGCATATTTATTCTCTGCATAAGTTCATATATCTGACAAGTGAAAGTTAAACATTGTGCGGTTAGTAATGGTGAATTGTAAGTTTTAGGGTGGGTATGTGTTTTGGGGGTCAGATATGAATTTTAGGGTATGTTTTGGGGTCAGATATGAATTTTAGGGTGTGTTTTGTGGTCAGACATGATTTTTAGGGTGTGTCTTGGGGTCAGATATGAATTTTAGGGTGTGTTTTTGGGTCAGATATGATTTTTACGGTGTGTTTTGGGGTCAAAGGCGGGTCTTTGGTGTGGACAGGACTGTCTGACAATGGAAGCACCGATGGCAGGATTGCGTGGGCCATGAGGGTGACATGTTGGACCACCTGGGAGTCCTCATTGGCCTACAAGGTGGTAAGTACAACCTCAAAATTGTTAAATTAACACTTTAGTAAGAAATCAAAAATGCTGTCTGTAACACAATGGGGTATATGTTCAAGAAATTGGCAGAGTGAGGCGTCATGCCTTCACGCCTAACTTTGCCATAGTGCAAGGGTGTCTGCATGCAGTGCAAAGATTGTTCATGTACAGGAAGGGTGACCTTCCTGTACATAGACAATCCAAGGCATTTTGCTATTTCCATGTGTGCTGCACAAGGCAGCACACATGGAAAAAGCAAAAAGGAAGAAAAATAATGCATTTCTTCTCGTTTTGCAAAGTTAGGATCAGGTTTTCCCTGACCGTAACTTTTTGGCACTGCCTCCTATGTACGCTGCCCTTATACCTAGGTTTTCTGTAACGTTTGATGAGATAGGAAAAATGTGTTCATTTGAAATAGGACATCTCCAGAGTGTCATACACCATCAATAGTTGTGACACACCCTTGTGCGATCTGCAGTGATGCTATTGTCTACAGACCATGGAGAACATGATGTTGTTGGGAGAAAGGGGCCTTGGGAATGTGTCACACAAGTAGTGTGTGCAAAATGTGCAAATGTGCAAGCAGGATTGCCTTGTGTTGCCAAACTCTGCATTATCATGTCTTCTGGAAATAACAGGCAAAGTAGACACAATCATGTATGCAACCTGAACTGCTACAGTACAGTTACAGAGCATTGTCATTGATGTTGATGAATCGGATGATGAATAGGACACATGTGTGAATTTACGTCTGATACCAACCAGTGCTTAATTTTTAAAATAATAAGTGCCAGGGCTCTTGTCAGGAGGCCACTGCAGCTTGCAACTCACATAGCCCTTGCTATGCTGCCAACGATAGAAACAACACAAGTACTAACCATCAAACTCCCACAAGTGTGACTATTCGGACTATTTCAGGCCCCCAAAGCTATAAGAATGGCTTGGGAGGCAGGTAATAGTCATTTTAATGTTTATTGAATGAATAATTACCTGTTGCTGTGCTCACCTCCAAATTAGCCAGACAGCGCCACCTTGTGGCAGCTGTCACAAGCGCTGGTTTTGAGAATTAAGTACCGGTTCGAGCACGGAAAACCACAGCTCAAACTATGCACTGGTTGCAAATCACACCTCCCGCTGATGAGGGAGGGATAGCTTGCAGCATATTTCACTAATTGAAGTTAATGACCTCAACCGAATCACACTATATCAGGAGTTTTCTGTACAGGTAATTCACTGGCTCAAGCAACGAAAGAAACTCCACCATTAAAAAGTCAGCACCTGCAACACTCCTCTGGAGCATGGCACGAATTAAACACTGATACCAACACACTTTTCTTTTCATGTCTCACAGCTGGCAGACCACTGATCACACAGGGGGACTCGACGCCTTCAGGGACCCACACGCCACTGGTGAGTTCACCTATTAAATATTGTCATTGTGAGATGTGATGAATGTCTGGCTAAAATCCTGTACGTAGTAGTATGCAGTATGGGTGTGTATCACATGTACCTTCCCTCCAGTGTGATGATGTTTCATGGAAGTGTGAAGTGTGAACTAATCAGTAAGTGAATATGGAGCAATGCATATGTCTTCCGGATGTAAGTTTGCACATCCCTAGTCAATGATACACATGCAAGAAATATCAATGGCTTCTGTCACTACAGCACATGCATGTGGATTACAGAGCATACAGACAGGAGAGGAGACATGTGAGTGGTGTTGGTGATGAGTATGACCAGACATGGAATGCGTGTACATCCTTGACTGAGATGACTGTGCAAGTGGGCCAGATTATGCACAAGGAGGTAGTGTTTTTCAGGCCGTGTGGGCTCAGACACAGGTCTGCAAAGTACTATTGTAGGTATGCTGCATACCAGCTTTCCAGAAGTTGCAGGGCGTAGGTTTAAGCCAAGGATACCAATGGCACGCTCCCCAACCACCTAGCAAAGATGGCCTTATGTATCTAATTGCCATGTTTTGGCACTGCAATGGTGTTGTCAAGCTGTCTCCTTAGGGTCATTCCCCTGGTAGACTCAGGGGCAAATGTACAAGCCCCTCTCACCACCACTACGTCACCACTATGTCACCTATTGTGAAGTTGTGGTGGGGCGAGGGGCTGCGCCTCATGTACAAGTCAGTGTTCAGCCACCTAACGTTGTTTTTCCATGTGTGCTGCCTTGTGCAGATCAATTGCATAGTTTGATTCTGTGCAGGAAGGTGTCCCTTCCTGTGCATGTACAAATAAAATGAAATATGTGATCTTGATGCTTCCATGTGTGCTGCTTGATGCAGCACAAATGAAAGTGACAGTAGGGCTTTTCCAGGATTGGTCATGTGCAGGAAGGGACACCTTCCTACACATAAACAATCCTCCCCTGCACACAGACACCCTTGCACTCTTGTGCAAGGGTGCCTGTGTTGGCGCTGAGTTGATAAACTTCACGCCATCGCCAGGGGACACGCAGGGCTGCACCACATTATTGTACATATGGTGCAGCCCTGTGTTACAGAAGTGTAGGAGTGAGGCACTACACCCGGATGGCTAATGCCTCTCTCCTCAAATTCCTTGTACATGTCCCCCTCTGTCAGGGTATGTGACAGCATCATCATTTGACACTAACAGTCTCATTGTGTTATGACACTACATGTCATATGCCATCACTGCTATGTCAGTGTCACCATCATATTGTAACTGATCCTTAAATCAACATTGCATTGTCCATGTCACCTTCGACTTTACAATCTTTCATTAGAGTGTAGGCTCCCATGTTTCACTGACCTTGTGTTTCAGAGTTAAATGGAGAACATTGACATAGTCATCAGGACTCACATATTGTCATTGCTCTTATTTTACAGACAACATGTCGCCAGAGGAGGCACACGCGTTTCAGGTCAGGAAAGACTAATAACTGCATATACGCAAGGTGGCCAAGGGCTATCACAACATGGAGAGGAGGCACCGAGCTGACCGGGCAGCTGGGAGGTGGAAGTCTGTGCCTGAAGTAGTACTCCACCAGATGCAGAGGGACACACAGGCCATACTGGGCCCTTCTGGCAATAGGCGTGGGTCCCAACATGGACAGAGATCAGCACATCACCCCGAGACACCACACAGACAAGCTGCTGCGCCTGGATCCGGCACGCATTCTGGTGCCCCCTCACAGCCACATGGACAAGGGACAATGCCATCTGCAGCACCGACACAAGTAGTCGGATTTACCATGAGGGACCGTCGCTGCATGATGGACATGAACGTTAGACTGGCACAAGTTGAACACAAAATGGCGGAGCACACCACCCACCTTCAGGACATTAAGGCTGCTTGGGTCTCCCATTTTGACTCTGAACAATAGTGACCCATCCCCCTTTTCTCCGTTCCCCCAATGTTTTTTAATCTCAATAGTTAGTGCTAGGTAAGTTTGTTAAGTGTTAGGTAGTCTAGAATTTAATGTAGGAATAGGTAGTGTAAGATTTTAACATAGTTTATTCTCTTGTAGTATTTGGGGATACGTTTCCTTTTTCTTTGGGTGGGGGGGGTTGATGTATTTGTTGTTATAAAAAAGAACAAATACCATAAAAATATATATTTGTGTAGGATAACTGTGTAGTTAGTTTCTGTTTAGCTAAGATGTATTTGTCCTGTCTTCTGATGTGCTTTAAGGGTGGGAGGGGGTTGATGTCTTAGATATGTTGTTGCATGTTTAGGATTATTTACGGTAGATAGTTTAGATTAGCAGTATCAGTATCATTAATCTTTATTTTGGCCTGTAAGGCCTTAAAAGCACAAATAAAATAAATACAATACATTGCATACAACTTGCAGATAATGTCCCTTGATAAAAATATAGATTTCCAGTTTAAGTTTTTATGTTGGCGAGATCAGCTCCTCTACTTGACCACCTTGGCATAGTTGTACAGTATACACACAACATATAGCCTTTACATTAACCGCAAAATAGAGATCGATAAAGTGCATGTGCATATACAAAGGGGTAATTTTAGGAAAAGATTATCTTCACTCAAATATGGTCTCCTTGGAAGGTACAAAAACAATGACTTGAACAGCATGGGGTCAATTTATGATGTTTAAAAAAGCAGTTTCATTAAAATGCATTAGTAGTGTCAAGATAAAAGTGTAAACATTAAAAATTAAAAAGGAGTCCATGAAATTAAGAGGAGCCGCCGACTTGGCTTCCAGTTCCTGGGAGAGAAAAAGTGCACATGCAAAGCTTCAACTACAATGGGGTTGTTGCTTGGAATTGGGACCATACATACTAATGTGCCTAGACAGGGCACAAGTAATACAGGGGTTGATGCTATTTACATACAGCAAGTTTAAAATAAGACAATATAAAAGAGGCAACAATTTGTAGAACACTTGAAGATTAAAATAGTACTAAACATAAGAGTCGACAATTGATTTCATTCAATTTTAAAAGAAAGAGAGAGCAGAGCCCTGTTAACATAGTGGGCCTGATTCACAGAACTAACTTACGTCAAAACGTAAACGTAAACGTAAAGTTAGTACTTTTTAGGTATTCACAGAAGTTAGTAGTCCTAACTTTAGGACTCCTAAATGCCTTCTGTGAATACCGAAAGTTGGGATTTTTCTCAGTTTAGGAGTAGTAAAGGTAAGTAAAATCCTAACTTTAAGACTTTCGGTATTCACAGAAGGCATTTAGGAGTCCTAAAGTTAGGACTACTAACTTCTGTGAATACCTAAAAATACTAACTTTACGTTTACGTTTACGTTTTTGACGTAAGTTAGTTCTGTGAATCAGGCCCATTAAGTAGTAATAGACTGGGCAGGCCTATGAGCTCTTCTTTAAAATAGCTCTTCGAGTACACCACATGGAGGATAAAAAGCGCGAAATAGAATACACAATGGGCATATAAGTATCATATTTAAGTAACCTGAAAACCTTGCGACAATGCCTGGACCCCAAGTTCCTACATATCTGTAGCAGCCAACGAGTCCTTGCCCTCCTATAACCTTGGCAGAAAAATAACACAGGTGTTTCAGTCTCGTCTGCGTTTTCGCACACTGGGCAGACCGGACTGGGGGCGCCCACCCACTTAATAGTAAATGAACGAAGCCGGAGCACACCTGAGGGTTAAACGACCAGGCGTGGGCCCCCTCCATAGCTAGGTCAGTTTGTATTCTCTATAGCTCTCTAGAAGTACCTTTCTAGGGGTGAAGAGGCAGGCTTCTTCTGGAGTGTTCCACAGATTGCCCCTCCCCATGGCCTTGCAGGTGCTCCTAATAAATACCAGCCATGGGAGTTTTCCCGCACCCTGGAGCCCCATACCTTCTCTCAGCTCGTCCCCGTACGGGATCAGTTCGGGAGTGCTCCACAGGCGTCGCCAAAATAAGAGAGGTCTGAGAGCTACTTCATCTGCAATAGGTCTGTTTCCGAGGTCCATTCTAAGGGGTGTTAGTGGGGAGCTAAAGGGAAGGCCCAGAAAGTTGCCTAGCGAAGGAATTCTCTGTAATTGATAGAGAGCCTAATGAACAGTGACCCCAAATTTCGGCTCCGTAAAGCGCAGCACCCCTAGCCTGCACCATATAGAGTTCTACTGCAGGGCCAACCAATTTATGAGTGCAGCTCTTGTATGCCTTAGAGATACCCCCCGCTGTCTGGGCCAGCTTCAGCCTTGCTTTCTTTGTTTGTGCCCCCAGTCCATTTTCTCAGTGAGCGTAATCCCCAGGTACTCAAAGATAGATACCCTCTCTAGCGCCCTTCCTTCTAAACTGGGATTTGGGCGTGAGCTGTTATTCGCATTAAATACCATATACTTTGTTTTTTGGAGATTAATCTCCAAACCCCTGTTTCTACAGAAGACACTAAAAATATCAAGTGCCCCCTGGATTCCCATAGAGGATTTCGAGAGCAAGAGGGTATCGTCTGCAAACATCATGGCTGGTATTTTGCGGTTAGCTAGCTTGGGGGCATCAATATCCTTACCGGCAGTCAGTGACTCAATTAGGCTATTAATTAAAAAGGGAAAAAAGAGTCGGGCCAAGATGCTGCCTTGGCGTACACCCCTCTCTACTGGTTAAGGGGCTGAAAGTTCTCCATTTTTGCCATACCTAATTTGTGCAAAGTTACCTTGATGTAGGTGTTTCAGCTGGTGGTAAAGGTACTCGGGACTCCCATATCCAATAATATTGCCCAGAGTTTATCCCTCGGGACCAGATCGAATGTGGATTTGAGGTCCACAAATATTAGGTAGAGGCTGCCACCCTCTATGGTCACAGTTTTCCAGAATAGAAGTTGCAGTCAGAGGATTTGAACGATTGTGGAAATTTTAGCCCTAAACCTGGTTTGGAGGGGGGTGAGAAAATTGTGCTCCTCTATCCAGGCTTGCAGTCGCCCCAGAAGTGCACGGGCAAATATTTTCTGGCTTACGTCTATGAGACTAATGGGGCGATAGTTGGCGGGAATGAGCGGGAATAATTTCAGCCCCAGCCAGGGTGGTAGGAATTGCCATACCCTGAAGGATGGCGTTAAACAATGACCACAAATAGGGGGTCCAAACAGAAGGCTCAGAACGGAAGAGGTCCCCAGGGATCTTATCCGACCCTGGCGCCTTGGCTGGTATTATCCTGCCCAGTGCATCAGAGATCTCCTTTAGGGAGAACAAGGGGGTGACTGGAGGAATTGGCTCAGGGGGGGTGGGAGTGATGACCGCAGACCCATCCTCATCCCCTGCCAATAGGTATAAGGATTTAAAATGGGCTCTCCAGACTTCCTCCCCAATATTGGGTGTGATAGCCGATTTACCTTCTACCGATCCCGTATTAATCACATTCCAAAAAACCCTAATGTCGTGATTGTTTAGTGCATTTCTGAGCAAGTACCATTTTTCGCACTCCCAATTGCTTTTTGCCTTTGCTATGGCGTTTTTATAGACTACCCTTGCTGCCCTGATTGATGGCCTATCATTTGCTTTAATAGCAACTAAAAGAGCAGACTTGGCTGCGCTACAGCATTTGTTATACCAAGGGTGTCGAGGTTTTCTAGACGACCTAGGTCTTTTGCTAATGCAAAAGATGGTTGCCAAGGTGGAGAGTAGGTCTTGATGGTTGTTAAACATTCTTGTTTGGGAGGTGGGGGAGCCATTGATCACTGAGAGTTGGTTCGCAGCCGCAAGAAATGGAATGATTAGTTGATATAAAGAAGCCAGCTTTTCTTGCGATTGGGAAAATTCCCTCCAGCGGACTTTCCTCCCTCCATTGGTCAATGCTAATCTAGGTCAGGAGGTGATGATGTTTCAGGTGCGTTAATGGCAAATGGTGAAATTACCTCTAGAACTAGAGCATTATGGTCGCTATCGTGACGAGGAATTGTCTTAAAGTCTAATACCCTATGCCACGATTTGGTGTCTACCAGGATGTAGTCTATGACCGAGGCCTGTCCTGGTCTGTTAAAAGTGCACTTGCCTGGGCTGTCGGATACTGTGCGGCCATTACATGCTCTCAGTGAAAAGCTCAATGTGAGGGTGTGCATCTGTAGTACCACACTTCACGAATTTGCGTGTCATCCTTGCACAGGGGCCATGCTAATCTTCTCTGTATCGTTCCAATTTTAGTATATGTGCCGCCGAAGCGTTTAGATTAGCATTCACTTAGTTCCAGTAAGTTAAGATTAGGTTAGTTGTAGTAGTGCTTAGTGTTAGTTTAGGGTAGTTAATTTTGTTAATTGATAATAAATGTTTACTGTTTTTGAATTCTGGTTGCACTTATGTCAGAAGTGATTTGGTGGAGTGGTGCTTTTTACCTTGTATACAACTTATTTAATCACAGAACAATCATTTGAATGTGTACGTGTGGTCATGACGTGTTACTTAGCTGGATGGATAGTGTCAGGATCCATGTGATTTGAGCACAGGAAACTTGCATGGATTACAGGGTGCAAGTAGGAGTTATGCCCTAGGCTAGGGACACTCTTTTGTGAAGTTTAACATCTTATGTGTGACTCACAGAGTTGGACAGCACATTATTGGCCATTTACAACACAATGTAGGAACATGGCCATGAGCAGACATTGACATGGCAACTCTTATCCATCATGAAGATGGAGGTATGTGCCGTGTTCCCCAGATTACGGCCCCAAACTGCATTTCACATGAGCCTGGCGCAGAGTCCATCGACCATGCACAGACATAGGCACACTTGCTGCGTAGTGCAAGTGTGTCAGCATTATGGAAATTGGATGTTCCTGTGCAGGGAGGCTCACCTTCCTGCCCATGCAGAATGTTGTCATTTTGCGGATCAAATGTGCACGGCACAAGGCAGAACACAGTTCTGCAGCAAACAGGAGGGGAAATGTAGCATTGCTCCCTGTAGTGCCAGTGTCATACCCACTTTTCCTAGCTGTTACTTTTGACACTGCCTCATGAAATTGCCTTGAAATGGTGGTACAGCATCTGACTACATGCTAATTGCAGTGAACTACACATCCCTGGACACATTGCCCTCTCCTTTCACAGTGAGCACAGCATGAGAGCGTTCCTTTTTTCCAAGGCATTGTTAAGCCAGGGGAAGTGGCTGACTGAGGACTTGCACTTTAGGATGAGTCCCTATTGCCAGCACAACTTCACTGAAACATACATTGTGGTTCCAATAGCGGGTGGTAGATATGTGCCATTATGAATCTTCATCTATGTGAATATGGTGTGCTCTATCTTGGAATGTGACATGCAAAGACCCCCATCACAAAAGCTTTGTCCACCCCGTTGAGTGTGAGTAGATCTGCCAAGTGAGACTTGTTAGCAATGCTAAATGGAGACACTACTTGTGGCATGCGACTGACTTGGACATGTTTCCGCACATGCCTATTCCCATCATGTACGTAGGGCAATGTTGGAATCTTGCAAGAATGTTGTATTTGAGCAATGAGGGCACTGCTAGTTCACACATACCCGGTCATCTCACTTCCAATCTGGGACACAGTTAAACATGAACATTTATTATATGTCCCTTGGTGTACGTTTTGATGGATTCACTGGCCCAACATTTTTTAAGACTTCTATACTTGAATGTTCATAGGCAACACACATCTGTGTGACTTACATATTTTTATTTGCATGTGCATTGACTTTGGTGAAGACTGGCCCAGTACTTGGTCAAACAAAAAAACACATTCCATAGATTCCCAGTGGAGGGCCTGACAGAGTCCTTTGGGGGTAACATGTCCAGAGGAAGAGGCAGAGTTCAGTCAGCAGGCTGATTGCAGTGTCATTAGGAACAACACAAATTATGGCAGTACCATTAATACCAATGTCACCCTTCTCTCCCCACACAGGTAGGACCAGGTCTGACAGGTACACGATTTAGGTAGTTACCTGGTTGATGTGAGTATGTTGCCACGTCGCCAATTTTAAGTGTAGATAGTTTCCACAATATAGGTCCTGATGAATCGCATGTAGACTATTACAGTGAGCGAGAAACATGTTGACCGCATTTGCACCAATAGCGACGCTTAGATCTAAGACATAATACTTAGCCAAGCACCGCATTGTTTATATTTTTAACTAGGGTAGGAGACCCACTGATTAAAAATTGTCTTCACGGATACTCCTAACCTTATTTTAAATCACACACATACATCTACACAGTTCTGGCCCCTCACCCCCACTTCACCATACGGCTATTGGAAAAAGATCTCCGCCAAAGTGCCCCTACTATAGGGAGCCCGTTGGGTATTGCACCGCCGACCCGACGAGGAGCAGCCCAGATGATGAAGCATGACACCCGATTGGGTGTGTGAGGGCATTACAATCCAATAAATGGACTCCCAACTCTGAACCCAAACGTTCAGGGTGGTGTCAATTTCCCTTGCTCATACACTCTTGAGGAACAGCATAACCTTCTTCTTCTAGTCCATATCGAGGTCCAAGGTGAGTGTCACAGAGTGAGTCTGGGGACAGTGGAAGTTGATGTCCCGGGGCATGATGCTAAGCACAGATCCAAGGAGAAACAGTCCTTTTGGCATAGATGAATGCTACCGCTTTCTTCTTTGCAATAATGCAGATTCATCCACATCTTCATCCTCTGATGTGTCATGTGCCTCCCGTGCGCGTGGTTGTAGATTGGCTGCAGCACTGTGAGGCACTGGTACATCAGGGGGCTGAGATGTGACTGTTGAAGCAGCAGCAGCATTCATCTGTGCCAAACCTTGAGGCAGCACTGCTGTGATGAGCAGCTGTAAGGCATGGAAGATTCCAGCAACGTCTCTGTGGTGTACAGCCATGGCAGCCATTTGTGAGGCTTGCATCCACTCCATGTTCTCCATGATCATTCACATGTGACGTTACTCCTTGCTGACATCGCTGGAGCCACTGTGACTGGACAGTTGTTCTTGTCTCTGAGTCAGTACTCCAGCGATGTCAGTCATGGAATGCTGATGAGCATGGAGCGGACTGTGGGTGTCTGTGATGGTCTGTAGGTGGTCCCGAATGGGACTGAGACACCCACGTACCGCATCTAATTTGGCCGCCAGGCTGTCAAACCCCACCCGCATTGATCAGTCATCTCCTGCTGGACCTCTACTGCACGATGTTGAAATGCCAGCTGTGGGTACTCAAGGTCCTGGGAGATAGCCATGGTGGTAGGTGGTTGCTGCTTGGTGGTTTGTGCAGGGGGTGGAGTTTCCACGACGCTGCTGGATGGCCCTGCTTCCGGAGATGGGCTGCCAATGGAGTTGAGCAGCTCTTGGAGAGTGTCCTGGTCGATGGTTGCGATGTCTTCATCTTCATCATTGAAGAGTGGAACAGGCTGCTGTACAGGAGGTGATGTTTCTCCCTCTGCAATGTAAAGGGGAGATGCAGCTGTATTGTTGTCAATGTTGTTTAGCTCAGATTTGTGTCTGTGCACTGCATTGTGGGAGAGTCACCCCTACTCAGTGCACCATGAAACTTTTTCAAGATTGCTCTTTTTTGGAGGGCTGGATTGCATGGTGCCACACCTTGCTGTTGGCAATGCAACATGATTGTTGTTGTGCCATGATTAGGGCTATCCCACTGTTGTGATCTGGGTTGATGTGATGTGCCACATGATATGGGCAGGGAGGTATGCTTGATTTGCCATGATACACACAGTGTAAATACTTGTTCATTTTGTTAAGTCAGAGGGAGTGATGACATCTTAATGGATGCATGTTGATCTGCAGGTATGGTACAGCTTTGGCTTTACTGCCCCTTATCCCTTTCACCTAGTGACCCTTTCACTTGCGTGCATTTTCAATGGTGAGATGTTGTAAGCTTGACGAAATATGGGTCTCGGCCACAGTTGGGACACTTGTGCATTGTTGGCCAGCAGATGTCTGTCTTACATCAGGGGTTGTATGAACACGAGGAAGTGACAGAGTGTGACCTGCTCCTTTAAGGATGAACTCCACACTCAGCCAGTTCAGTGACCGTGGCCTGCACCATGTTAACATGTTTATGGTGCAGGCATGCATTTCATCATGCACTGTCACTTGCCTTGTCAGTGTGGCTCACAGACAGGCAGCTTTGCTGGGTAGTGCACATGTGCATGGGTTTGGTGCGAGAATGTTTATGTGTGAGGAGGGACCTCTCCAGGCACATTGGCAATGATGGACTAATTGCTGTTTCTATGTGTGCTGCACAATGCAGTACACATGTACATCCAAATAGCTTTGGCTATTGTGATTTCTCTTGTGTGCATGTCGTCAGTCATGTTTTTCCTTGCATGCATTGCTTACTGCCCTCATGTTGGCTTAATCGTTGTCAGTATGGTACAGACTTTCTATTGTTGTTGCAGGCTGAACAGACAGTAACAACACCCATTACCCTCAACGTTGACACCACGTGTAGTGTGTAAGTGGGCCTAGATTTCAGGGCTGTGGATTTCCAAAGGTTTATTATTGGTGCTCAGGCCCTATCACCCCCTCCCCAACATCACATCAGCTGCTATTGGCAGGGTGATGTGTGTTTGGGAATATGCCACGCAGATGGTCACATGGATGATACATGCTGTCCTTTTTCAGATTATTGGATGCCGGGGTTTGTGTGCGTATGATAACAGATATGACTGCAGATTTGTTCACTGACACTGTTGACTTTCCCAAAATACTTGTTTGCATGCACAAGGTGTAATGGGCAACTCACACCAGGACTAATGTAGAATACTGTTTTCAGTATGGCACATGTGTACACTTGAGAGTAGAGGAGTGCATTTTGAGCTGAGGGGTGATGGTGCCATTTAGCAATTTGACATTATTTGGTGCTAAATTGCTATTCTTGCTTGGTGTCATACTAAACTTGTCATACTTCTTTACAGGGACTTTTTACTTCTCTGAGTATGGTACACAGACAAGACATGTAGTAAAACATTATGGTGACACATTCCTGATATGCGTAGTCCATGCACTGTACTGTTGAAGGCATGTCCCCCCTGCTTATGGTATGATATCACATTTTGACTCAACTGTGCTGAATGTGTGCATTGTGGGATATGCACCTTTTAGACGGAAGGCTGCATGATCACTATGTTGTGAAAATATATGTGTTTATGGTATGCAGACTCACTACATGCTTTCTCACTTGGTGTACACAGGGCTGCATCTCATGAACAAGGAAAGGGGCACATTGCCTGGAGAAGCGGCAGGGTGTCAAAATGGCCCCCTTGCCTCAACACCACGCATATACAATTTGTCTGCACAGGGCTGCATCTCTTTGACGACAATATGAGGATGCACTGTGAACGCGACTGATTATGTGCATAATTGAGCATGCCACCACCAATGTCAGCACACCTGCACCATTGTGCAAGGGTGTCTGAGTCGATTTGAAGATTGTACATGTGCATGAAGGGGGACCTTACTGCACATACACATTCTTGCACACAACTCAGACATACGTGCACAATGGTGCATGTGTGCTGACATTGGTGGTAGCATGCTCACTTATACACATAATCAGTCGCGTTCACAGTGCATCCTCATATTGTCATCAAAGAGATGCAGCCCTGTGCAGACAAATTGTATATGCGTGGTGTTGAGGCAAGGGGGCCATTTTGACACCCTGCCGCATCTCCAGGCAATGTGCCCCATTACTCTTTCATGTTGCCCTTACTTTGTGGTCTGATATAAATCTTTGGCTATATTTTGAATTACTTTTCTGTGCAGATTTTCAAGTCTGTGACCCCACCAATATGTGTCTTGCAATATATTTGTTGACTAGGGTGATATGTGTCTATACCCCCAGGGACAAGATTATCTGGGACATGATCTGCAGTCATTGTGGGTGTGCACTGGGAGATATTTAATTGTGCATGAGTGACATTTGGGCCATCCACCCCCGTCCCCCCAGTCCCTGGTTGTTACTCACCCTGTTGCTGATGTCACTGGTCATGTTCAGCACTATCCTGTCCCTGGACTCCAACCACCGACTCCTCGCAGATGACTGCGGACACCTGTTCCTCCAACGCATCCAGCTCCTCCTGTGGCGCTGGACTCCCACCTCCGGTCTGCAGTGCTGTCTTGCGATTGGCCGACAGTTTCTCCTTGGTCTGGCACTTAGCATCATGCCAGCGCTTCTTGCAGTCGTTCACTGTCCTCCTCACCTCTCCGAAAGCATTCACCTTGGCTGCGATGGACTGCCATATTGCATTTTTGGTCCCCAATGACACAGTGGAGCTGACAAAGAGCTGGTGTTGCTTCTCTGTTTCCTCTGCAATCAGGACCTGGTTTTCCTGCTGGCTGAACCTGGTTTTCCTCTTCCCCTTGCCCTTCTCCTGGGTCTCTGGCTGGTCCTCCTGGCTGTTTGGGGGTTTGTTGTCTCCTGCAGTACTGGGTCCAGCTTCCTCCATGGTTCTTCAGAATTATTATATTTTTTTTTTACTGTTTGTGATACTTCACGGGCGTTTTGTAGTCGCTTTTCCCGCCTAACATGAAAAAAAATGGCATCATGCTAATTAGCGTGCAGTTTCTGGCCGCTGACTGGCCTGCCGCCACTTTTTTCACGTTAGCGGCAACATTTTTATCGCCGTAACGCTGTTGTTAATGTCGACAATTTCCGCTGAGATGAGAAACTATCGCCATGTAGCGACGGCTTGTACATACGTCGCTAACATGGGGATAGTTTTCGGCGGTACGCGGCGATAAAAAATTGCCGCTAACTAACGTTAGCGATAGTTATCACCAGTCCTTGTACATATACCCCTAAAAGTTTGGTCATGCACTAGTATCATATAGCGCCTACACCACCCATTGACTTTGAAACCCTGTGTAGTGGAGCTAGGAGTACCTGATCAGGTGCTGGGTAATTTGACAGCCCGTGGGAGCTCACTGAATTCATCTGCATTCCCCCCAGATGCGTTTGGTCTATAACTACCACCCCATAATTTGCAGTGCTGCTACCGGGGACTGCTGTTGGTATTGGAGAAGTGAGACTTTCCTGGACTCACATATTATCCCCTACAATCACATGGACCCCGATGCCTTGGTAGTTGCATCCACAAACACAGTTTGCCCATTGTGCATCCCATTGCCCTTCCTTGGGTCTGTGTTGGAGAGAGGTGATGGGTAAATATTCAAAGAAGAAGAAAAATGACTGAGCCATGTTCCTCTCAGGAACCGAACTCCGCTGTCATGGTTCAGGTGGCCTTGGGTGCTGGGCCCCCATCCGGGGGTCAACAAGGCACAACCCTAGGCAGTATACTACAGGCTATCGCCACCTCTAGAGAGGTGCTTGAGATGAAAATTGGCACAGTAGCCATGGACATAGGGCTTCTGAGAGATGACCACCGGAGGTTAGCTGAAAGATTCACTACTACAGAACGCACGCTGAAGGACATTACACCTGATCTGGCATCCA
Organism: Calotriton arnoldi; assembly: GCA_963921515.1. Classification (NCBI taxonomy): domain Eukaryota; kingdom Metazoa; phylum Chordata; class Amphibia; order Caudata; family Salamandridae; genus Calotriton; species Calotriton arnoldi. Next base: position 2,871,840 of record CAWUFW010000072.1, on the reverse strand, counting down.
TGCGCAAATGAATGTCGCATTTGGAGGACAAGGTTAAGACCCTAGAGGGTAATGCTGAAGAGGCTTTGGATTATAGGCCTGCTCAAACGCATAGAAGGCCCCAATGGGAATATGGTCAGCTTCCTGGAGAGCTGGCTCTGTTATGAAGTGGCAGAGGAGGGGCTTTCTCAGTTCTACACACTTGAGTGTGCACACTGTGTTCCGGCACGGCTTCCACTGACGGGGGCATCCTCCATACCGATAGTGGCCAAACTCTGGCACTATAGAGATCGTGACCACATCCTAGGTCAGGCACGAATGAAAGGGGACATCATGGTGGAAAATCAAAGAATAATGATTTTCCCGGATTTCACCAGGGATGTCCAAAACAACAAGCCTACTTCATGGATGCCAAGAAGCGCCCTAGAACTCTGGCGATTCCCTATACTGAATTGACCGCCTCCCTGAGTCAGGGGAATGCTCGTCTACTGGTAATCGGTGGTGCCTCAGAGATCCCCCAGGAAGAAAACAAGGAGGGGAAGTGGGGCTGTTCCATCTTGCTCCCAGGCACTGCACGAACCGCAGAAAGTGGTGGAGCTGGTGGCGGACATCAGCGGAGCTAGCTCCAATCCTCTTTCTGTGATAGGAGAGCTGACCCGAGGGACACTGACTCAGACCATGCCTCGATCTCCACACAAAGCTCAGGGGTGTTGCTGCCTCTGGTTACCCCTGACACCTCTGACGAAATAATTTAATTGTACCAATGTTATTGTTATCTAACAGTGCCATGTGTGAGGCTAATCTGTGCCTGCAAACTGCTCCTGCCTTATTGTTGCCTACTCACAGGGTCAGTTGTGGGCCTAGCTACCTTCTCTGTCCTCTGGATGGTGTGATGTGAAGCAGGGAGGCGTCGTGGATGGCGCACCCCCGTATTAACGTGCGCATGTGATGACTGCATGTGAGTTGGATGTTTGTTTTGTGGTTTGAATGGGGAGTCGTTCTCTTCTTGTCATGGAGTTGGGGAGTTGGGTCCTTGAGTTCTGGTTATTGGGTTTGTATGTTGGAATGCCACTGCCCATCCGGCTGGTTCTTTCCCAAGATGGTCTTGGGGTCCTATTCACCCTGAGAAACCAATACTCCAGCCCAAAAGAGCAAAGAACTATAGTGACAACCCTTCCCTGCTGTGGATCCGCCCTGGTGTACCGTTTCAAAAGACAAACGAGTTGATCGACCCTGATGGGAGATACGTGATAGTAATGGGTCGCCTTATGGGCCGTGACTTGACTATTGTGGGGATTTATGCTCCTAACACAGACCAAGGTGGATTTTTTGCCAACCTGTCTAGAATCCTGGCCCTGTATATGGTGCACAACATACTGCTGGAATGGGACTTCGACTGCGTTGCAGACCCGACCCTCAACAGATCTCACCCACCGCTGGGGGAGTCCCTGGTCCACCGATTGGCGCGAGCTTTCACGACCTGGTAGCAGGGATGGGGGTTGGTGGACTCCTGGAGACGCTTGCACCACGGGGCCAGAGATTATTCGGTTTTTTTCGGGGATGCTTGAACTGCATGTGCACGTTGATGCTTTCCTGTGCTCTCCAGGGGTCCATGGGGTGGTCCGGAACATTGAATACCTGTGTCGGATTGTCTCGGACCACAACCCGGTGTTACTCTCTCTGAACTGGCATATAGAGTGACCTCGAATACTATACTGGAGCCTATGGGTGGAGACCCTAGAGGACCCAGTGTTCCTACAAATCATCGGTAAAGCCAAACAAAATTATTTTGCGGATAACAAGGCCACAATTACTTCACCCCTTGTCGACTGGGATGCGTTTAAGGCAGTCATTAGGAGGCGATGTATAGCGGAGATAGTGGAAGTGCGGCACACACTAGCAGGCGAAGTCGTAACCCATGAGAGAATGTTGCAAGACTTGGTACTTGCTAGGCCTGGGAATCTGGGTCTAAAGCAACAGTTCTTGGATGCTAAGGAGCAGATGGCGGTTAATGCTGAGAAGCTCTGTTGCTTCGATCGTCCCGAGTATATGATACGCGCTCACGCTGAGCGTGATAAGGCAGGGACCCTACTGACCTGGCTGACTAACCCTAGGAGCTCCCTAAATCTGTAGATAGAATCAGAACTCTGTCAACACCTCTAAACCCAAGAAAGCATAAATAGTAGATTGAACAATACTTTACAACACTATATGCCCCCCCACCAATGTTGCCCCGGACTGATGGGAAGCTTTTTGGACCCACTGATACTCTCCATACATATGCCCGAGGAAGCGGAGGCCCTCGAAGGGGCTATCACGCTCCAGGAGATACAAGAAGCAATTAAGACCATGGCTCGAAGCAAGGTCCCGGTGACCCATGGCCTACCAGTGGAATTCTATGCAGCGTATGTCAAGGATCTGGCACCAAAGTTGGTCACTCTCAATGTAGCAGCCCGACAGATGGGGTGCTTGCCTACCTCGACTGGAGAGGCTCTGGTTGTCCCACTACTGAAACCAGGCAGACCTTATCCTTGCTAAACATGGATTATAAAATTCTTAGCGGAATATTGGCCACTCGCCTCCTGCCTCTTATGCCCAGATTAATTCATAATGACCAAGCTGCATTCATCCCGGATCCCGGGGCGTAACACAGCAATCAATATCCACAGGCTCCTCTCGGTCCCTGAAGCGGAGATCCCAGACAGTCATAGAGTGTTGATTGTGGCAATTGACATTGAAAAAGCATTCAATAACTTTCCTTGGGACTTTCTTTATTGAGTGATGTCGAAGATGAGCCGAGGATGTGGGTTTGCCCAGTGGACTAGGCTCTTGTACTTGGCACCCACTGCCCGAGCCTGAACCAGAAAATGTATCTTTGATTCTTACATTGTAGGAAGGGGCACCAGGCAGGGATTCCCTCTCTCCCCATTACTGTTTGCCATTGCAATAGAACCATTTGCTAGCAGTGCACGCTCTGGCGCAGTGTATAGGGGATTAGACATTCGAGGTAGATTACATCACACCGCCCTATAAGCGGACAATATGCTTTTGTTTCTGTTTGACGTGGATGACGACCTGCCAGGAGCAATAGCACCTCTGGAGCGCTTTGAAAATTCCTCAGGCCTACGTTCTAATTGGCATAAATCCCATTTATTTCCACTCAGTGGTGCAGTGCCCCAACCCCAAGATCTGCGTGGCCTTGCCTGGTAAGGGACCTGCCTGAAATACTTAGGAGTCAAGGTCTACCAAGACCCACAAGAGCTTCTGGAGAGCAACATCAGTGTAGCCCTCAGAGGACTTCGCGCCAGTGTGGACTTTTGAAAGAGCCTGCCACTGTTAGTAGCTGGGACAATAGTGGTGGCAGAGATGATGGCACTCCCCCGGATGCTGTACTTCTTCACCACACTGGCCATCATTATTCCCTGGCAGATTTTCCTGGACTTAGATTTGTTGTTGATCGAACTTATCTGGGGGATGGGCAGATGCCGAGTGGCATTGGCCAAGTAACAATATCCAATGGCAGAGGTGGGACTGGTGGCACCAGACATCAAGGTCTGCTACCTGGCAGTGCAACTCCAGTGGTTCAACCAGTGGATCTTTTTGTGGATGAACCCTAGGGAGGAAATCAAGGGAGCGACTCCGAGTCTCCGTACACGAATTCAGTTTCTACTGTACCCCAGGTGACCTCTTCATGAAGGTACTACGGACTTGCAGGTTATTCATCACTGATGGCAGCGTTCCCTCCAACGTACTCATACTGGGATGCTCTATTCACAAGATCTTCCACTGCCGGGGTTGGAACAGGTGGTTCCAAGAAATGCACTGAGAGGTCTTGCGGACTCGTCTCAATATGGGGTGACCCAGGTGGGCGATCTATACATGGATGGGGTACTCTTGACATTTGACAACTTATCAACCACCTTATGAACTACCGGGGGGCCAATTTCTTTTACATCAAGCAGTGGTAGCAACCCTACATGAACACTGGAGAGCTGGAGTTGCTGAACCCCTTGCCCACAAAAGTTGCCAAGTTCTGTGCACCGTAACTGGCCGTTTCAGAGCGGTAACATGCCTGTATCAGGCCCTGCGGTCCAACATTGCTACACCCCTGGTGGAGCTGTGTGAGAAATGGGAAGAGGACATTGCACTCCCAATTACAGAAGTGGAATGGGCTATGATACTTACCCACACTTACACACTCTCTACGAATGCCAAATTGATTTAATTTTTACTTTTTGCACAGGGCATACCTCACTCCTGGTAAGATTATCTGACTCTTCCGGACAGCTGAGGTAGCCTGCCCCAGGTGCGGAGAGCAAGGTGCCGAAATGCTTGACATGGTGTGGTCTTGCCCCACGTTGGTTGATTATTGGAAGGAGGTAGTTAAGTGTATCAATGAGGCTATCCAGTGGTCATTCCCATATACTCCATTGGCCTGCCCAACAAACGTAAAATTACCACCAGATTTGTGGATTTTGCCCTGGTCCTTGCAAAGCGGAATATTGCCATGACCTGGAAGGCCTCTAGATGCCCTAGGTTGGTTAAATGGAGGGAGGACCTCACCCGGTGGGCAGGATATGAAAATGCAGTATTATTCCAAGAGACAAGAAGAGGACGTGGGTCGAGGATACGGCCAGGGCGTGGGATCATTTAGTGGATTGCCTCACGGTGCCTGAACCTGATACCCCTGATTGTTCCCCATTGCCTGAGAGAGATCCAGAAGAGGGACAGCCTTAGACACACCTAATACTTTCACATCATGGAATGTGAGGGGCTTTATTTGTATGGTTATTTGATGTGATATTAGGGTATGAGGGGTACATAATGTTGTGTGAAATATTTACGAGCAGGGGAATATGTTGGGTGGCAGTAGGGGTGGGGGAATTACTATGTGTGCTGGAAAGAGTTGCTATCAACGTAACAAGATGTGCCATGTATAGATATCCTCGGATATTCTCACTGTACATATATGACGACTGATGCACAGCACATATTGAATTGCATACTGTTTCAACAATTAACCCAGACTGGTGATGTTTGTTTTGTTGGAAACAACAAAAAAACATTTTTTAAAGTATTGCAAGGGCTGTCCTCCTGCATTTGCACAATATTATGTCTAAGTATCACGAGTACCATAAGTATTGTAAGGACTGCCCTCCTGCACTTGCACAATACAATATAATACAATACAATACAATAAGCATTTATAAAGCGCACAGCTACCTCGAATAGAGGTGTCCCGGCACTATACATATATTGCAGTAGAGGATTAGCCGACCACCTAAACCCTACCTTGGCTAAAGAGCCAGGTTGTTAAGGCCTTCCTGAAATCACGTTCCGACTCTATCTGGCGCAAATGAGATGGTAACGAGTTCCAGAGTCTGGAGGTCCTGACCGCAAAAGATCTTCCCCCAAGCCGAGACTTCGCAAAGCGCGGAACACGGAGCAGACACTGATAGTTAGATCTCAATGTTCGTTTCTGTCGATACGGACTAAGCCTAAGCTTAAGGTAACCTGGGCCCAGGTTCCGGGCGGCTCGGAAGACCAGGGTAAGAGCCTTAAATTCAATGCTCTTAGCCACCAAAGTAAATATCATAACTATCATAAGTACGATTAAGTACTTAAGAACCATCCTCCTGCACTTGCACAATATTTGGCATAAGTATCACAAGTACCATAAGTATCATAGGGACCGTTCTCCTGCATTTGCACAATATTTGCCTAAGCATCATCCTAAAAACAGTCCTCCTACACCTGCACAATATCTGGCCTAAATATCACAAGCATAATAAGTACCATAAGAATCATAAGGATTATCCTCTAGGACTTGCAAGATATCTGCTTAAGTGCCATCATAAGAACTGTCCTCCTGAAGCTGCACAAAATCCGGCCAAATCATCACAAGTATCATAAGTACCATTAGGACTTGCCTCCTGCACTTGCATGATATCCGGCCCAAGTATCACAAGGATCATAAGTACCATAAGAATCATAAGGGCTGCCCCCTCACGTGCACTGTGGGGGCATCAGAACTATCATAAGTAACATAAGGACCCCTGCACTTGCACAATATCTGGCCTAAGTGTCACTAGTACCTTTCGTATGATAAGGCCCGTCCTCTTGCCCTTGCACAATGTCCGGCCTAAGTATCACTAGGACTGTCCTCTTTCACTTGCACAAATATCTGGCTAAAGTATGACTAGTACCTTTAGTATGATAAGGGCTGTCTTCTTGCACTTGCACAATATCCGGCCTAAGTATCACTAGTACCTTTAATATGATAAGGACCGCCCTCTTGCACATGCACAATATCTGCCTAAGTATCACAAGGATCATAAGTAACATAAGAATCATAACGGCTGTCCCCCTCACTTGCACACTACCGGCATCAGAACTATCATAAGTAGCATAAGAACTGTCCGCCTGCACTTGCACAATGTTCGGCCTGAGTACCACTAGTACCTTTAGTATGATAAAGACCGTCCTCTTGCACTTGCACAATATTTGCCTAAGTATCATCATAAAAACAGTCCTCATACACCTGTACAATATACGGCCTAAGTATCATAAAGATGATAAGGATTCTCCTCTAGGACTTGCATGATATCTGTTTAAATGTCATCATAAGAGCTGTCCTCCTGAAGCTGAACAAAATCTGGCATAAGTATCACAAAGATTATAAGTACCTTAAGAATCATAAGGGCTAAGTAGCACTAGTACCTTTAGTATGATAAGGACTGTACTCTTGCACATGCACAATATCTGCCTAAGTATCACAAGGATCATAAGTACCATAAGAATCATAAGGGCTGTCCCCCTCACTTGCACTGCACTGGCATCAGAACTATCAAAAGTAGCCAGAGAACTGTCCCCCTGCACTTGCATAATGTGCGGCCTAAGTCTCACTAGTGCCTTTAGTATGGTAAGGACCATCCTCTTGCACTTTCACAATATCTGCCTAAGTCTCATCATAAGGACCGCCCCCCTGCACTTGCACAATATCCGGCCTAAGTATCACTAGTACCTTTAGTATAAGGCCCGTCCTCTTCCACTTGCACAATATCTGCCTAATGTTCCTCATAAGGGCAGTCCTCCTGCACTTTCACGACATCCGCCTAAGTATCATCATGGGCTATCCTCTTGCACAATATCCGGCGCATGTATCTCAAGTATCATAAGTACCATAAGTATTATAAGGACTGTCTTGCTGCACTTGGCACAATATCAGGTATAAGTGTCACAAGTACCTTAAGTATCCCAAGAACCGCCCTCCTGCGCTTGCCCGTTTCCAGCATTGGGCACGCAGAAGAGGATGACAGCTGGAGAGCAGAGCTCGAGAAGCGGCGCATCTGAAAACCTGTCACTCAGGCAGGAGGGATCAAGTCCCTAGCAAGAGGCTATGCATAAGGCACTGAGCCTTGGATCAGGGTCTCTGCTTCACAGGAAGTCAGTGATCTCTCCTAGCCGCAGATGGTAACATTTCCTCCTTTTGCCTTCCAGACAGTGAACATTGTGAAGTTCTGAATATACTGCAGTTTGACAGACTGGAGACAGGCAGGCCCAGCTATATTGTATTACAATAAGGACAAAACACAAGCAGAGAACACTTTAGCGTCCAGTACCCGAATGTCGTGCGCTTTAAGAACCCTACGACGGAGTCACCAAAACAACGAGAAAGGAGTGTAAACTCAGGGAAAAATCTGCAATACTTACTTGCATTTCTACGCTGAGCGTGAACAGTGCCTGATGTCACATGAAGTGATTGGTATCCAAAACCTGTAATTCATTTTTTTAACAAAAATCCCACTTTGCAAACGGACATGTTAAGAGCCTACAGGCCGGATAGAGATAATAGATGCAATGGGTGGCTTTGAATTGTATTCAAGTATGAGAAGGGGGTGGTTCAAAGATGGCCGCGTGCAGGATGAAAGGAGAGAAGAGTGCACGGTCTATGCACGGGTCATACTAATGGCACAAGCAGAAAGCCTCGTGCATCTGGCTTCAAGCGCAGCTTCTTGAAGTGCAACAATTTCTAGGTCAATCAATTTGGTTTTCATGTCTTTGACGTGACTTCAAAGGCACCTAAGTGAGGCAATAATCAGGATGAGAAAGAACATTAACGAGAATCTAAAGAACAAATTATCTGTCCTTACCGTCTGAAGCTCTCTTCCTCCAATGAATGGAAGGCAACCTCTCCTGCTCTCTGTTTTCCAATTCTGAGAGCAAAAGTATGGGCGAGCAGTCAAGGGGAGTTCTTTGAGATTATATGTAACCAGAGGGAATGGCAATGACAAAGGGAAGAAACACTTCTGAGATGCCAAGTACTATTTTAAACAAATATAATCTGTGGAAGTTTTGACCGCTTAGCTCACATTTTCACAGTTTTCTTTTTCTGAAATTTAAAAGGCCCAAATAGTAGCGTGCACGATTGAAGCCAAAGATGGCTGCCTAGGCATGAGCGTCAGGCTGTTCCCCTTTTGCTTGTCTGAGGTGCTGCTCCAGGGTGATGCAGTTCATGCCTAAGTGGACAGTAAGCAGGGGAAGAAGTGATGTCCCAGTTGGCCTGATCAGGCTTAGAATCTTGGCGTTCCCATCCCACACATTGTGAGCGGACTGCGGCTGTGAATGGACCTGTGCAGGTCTTCACACTGCAGTGGTCGTGTGTGGCTTGGCTTCCTGTCTTTGTAGAGCCTAGCCTACTGTACTTGTAGAGCCTGGCCTCCTGTACTTGTAGAGCCTGGCGTCCTGTCTTTGTAGAGCCTGGCATCCTGTCTTTGTAGAGCCTGGCATCCTGTTCTTGTAGAGCCTGGCGTCCTGTACTTGTAGAACCTGGCCTCCTGTACTTCTAGAGCCTGGCCTCCTGTACTTCTAGAGCCTGGCCTCCTGTACTTGTAGAGCCTGGCCTCCTGTTCTTGCAGAGCCTGGCCTCCTGTACTTCTAGAGCCTGGCCTCCTGTACTTGTAGAGCCTGGCCTCCTGTACTTGTAGAGCCTGGCCTCCTGTACTTGCAGAGCCTGGCCTCCTGTACTTCTAGAGCCTGGCCTCCTGTACTTTTAGAGCCTGGCCTCCTGTACTTTTAGAGCCTGGCGTCCTGTACTTGTAGAGCCTGGCCTACTGTCTTTGTAGAGCCTGGCCTCCTGTACTTGTAGAGCCTCGCCTCCTGTACTTGTAGAGCCTGGCCTCCTGTACTTGTAGAGCCTGGCGTCCTGTACTTGCAGAGCCTGGCCTCCTGTACTTGCAGAGCCTGGCCTCCTGTACATGTAGAGCCTGGCTTCCTGTCTTCGTAGAGCCTGGCTTCCTGTCTTTGTAGAGCCTGGCCTCCTATCTTTGTAGATCCTGGCCTCCTGTACTTGTAGAGCCTGGCCTCCTGTACTTGTAGAGCCTGGTTACCTGTACTTGTAGAGCCTGGCCTCCTGTACTTGTAGAGCCTGGCCTCCTGTACCTCTAGAGCCTGGCCTCCTGTACTTATAGAGCCTGGCCTCCTGTACTTGTCGAGCCTGGCCTCCTGTACAAGCAGAGCCTGTCTTCCTGTCTTTGTAGATCCTGGCCTCCTGTACTTGCAGAGCCTGGCCTCCTGAACTTGCAGAGCCTGGCCTCCTGCTGTTGTAGAGCCTGGCCTCCTGTATTTGTAGAGCCTGGCCTCCTGTATTTGTAGATCCTGGCCTCCTGTACTTGTAGAGCCTGGCTTTCTGTACTTTTAGAGCCTGGCCTCCTGTACTTGCAGAGCATGGCCTCCTGTACTTGCAGAGCCTGGCCTCCTGTACTTGCAGAGCCTGGCCTCCTGTCTTCGTAGAGCCTGGCCTCCTGTACTTGCAGAGCCTGGCCTCCTGTCTTCGTAGAGCCTGGCTTCCTGTACTTGTCGAGCCTGGCCTCCTGTACAAGCAGAGCCTGTCTTCCTGTCTTTGTAGATCCTGGACTCCTGTACTTGCAGAGCCTGGCCTCCTGTACTTGCAGAGCCTGGCCTCCTGCTCTTGTAGAACCTGGCCTCCTGTATTTGTAGAGCCTGGCCTCCTGTATTTGTAGATCCTGGCCTCCTGTACTTGTAGAGCCTGGCTTTCTGTACTTTTAGAGCCTGGCCTCCTGTACTTGCAGAGCCTGGCCTCCTGTACTTGCAGAGCCTGGCCTCCTGTACTTGTAGAGCCTGGCCTCCTGTCTTTGTAGAGCCTGGCTTCCTGCACTTGCAGAGCCTGGCCTCCTGTGCTTGCAGAGCCTGGCCTCCTGTACTTGCAGATCCTGGCCTCTTTGTACTTGCAGAGCCTGGCCTCCTGTACTTGTAGAGCCTGGCCTCCTGTCTTTGTAGATCCTGGCCTCCTGTCTTTGTAGATCCTGCCTCCTGTACTTGTAAATCCTGGCCTCCTGTACATGTAGAGCCTGGCTTCCTGTCTTTGTAGATCCTGGCCTCCTGTACTTGTAGAGCCTGGACTCCTGTACTTGCAGAGCCTGGCCTCCTGTACTTGTAGAGCCTGGCCTCCTGTGGTTGCAGAGCCTGGCCTCCTGTACTTGCAGAGCCTGGCCTCCTGTCTTTGTAGAGCCTGGCCTCCTGTACTTGCAGAGCCCGGCCTCCTGTACTTGCAGATCCTGGCCTCCTGTACTTGCAGAGCCTGGCCTCCTCTACTTGGAGAGCCTGGCCTCCTGTACTTGTAGAGCCTGGCTTCCTGTCTTTGTAGAGCCTGGCCTCTGTACTCGCAGAGCCTGGCCTCCTGTACTTGTAGAGCCTGGCCTCCTGTCTTTGTAGATCCTGGCCTCCTGTACTTGTAGAGCCTGGCCTCCTTTACATGTAGAACCTGGCTTCCTGTACTTGTAGAGCCTGGCTTCCTGTGAGCCTCGCGTCCTGTACTTGTAGAACCTGGCCTCCTGTACTTGTAGAGCCTGGCTTCCTGCACTTGCAGAGCCTGGCCTCCTGTACATGTAGAGCCTGGCTTCCTGTCTTTGTAGATCCTGGTCTCCTGTACTTGTAGAGCCTGGCCTCCTGTACTTGTAGAGCCTGGCCTCCTGTACATGTAGAGCCTGGCTTCCTGTCTTTGTAGATCCTGGCCTCCTGTACTTGTAGAGCCTGGCCTCCTGTACTTGTAGAGCCTGGCCTCCTGTACTTGTAGAGCCTGGCCTCCTGTACTTGTAGAGCCTGGCCTCCTGTACTTGTAGAGCCTGGCCTCCTGTACTTGTAGAGCCTGGCTTCCTGTCTTTGTAGAGTGGATGGTGGGAAGCACCAGAACATCCATCAGTGGATCCTGCAGGGAGAAAGAGGAAGCTCGGAATGCCGGTAGGTTGCTGCTTAACTGGGCCAGAGATGGCCATTGGTGGACTTCGGGTTGGATAAACAGCTGGTGAAAGACTCCAAAGTTGGCACATTGAAATCTCTGAGGGGCAGGAATCCCTGTTGTCTCTTAGACATCTGGAAGACAGCTTGCGTGTGTGGGGCTTAGCTGTGTGGCTGTGATCTAGCACCTCTAGGTTCTATGGCTTGGCTGGAATGGATCGAGTGTGACACGTAGGCTTGCAACAAGGAGGCCTTGTTGGCTATAAGTATATTACGGTGTAGTGAGCTGTGAGAGGCAACATGGGAGATAAGAACTGCAAAGCAGAGTACTTTACACCTCAAAGCGCTGTCAACAGGATGAATCAGAGGGAGATAGTAACAGCAGGGGCGGTTTCTGCATTAGGGCGGCGGGGCGTTGCCCCACTTATAATTATTTATAACATAAAGTCAGTCAGAACATCATAAAGTACATATTTACTTTTTTTAAATCATTAGCCGGTGCCGCGAGTCAGTAGTTGGCATAGGGGTGGGGCTGGGGCAGGCTTATGGACTCCGTCACATGACAACGATGAGTCGAGCGCACTGTCAGCAAAGGGAGTGCGCATGTCGGTTTGACCAGCTGCCTTTCCCCGGCCAAACCAACATGCGCATTACAGGCTTCCCTGTATGCACATTGAGTGATTGAGGGTTGCTCAAAATCGCAGACACCTAGGCACTAAATGAGCGGCGAGTTTGCCTGCTCACGCCAATCCTAGTGCTGCTATCTTGAAGAGAGCAGCATCTGGATTGGCTGCAGTGCAGAGCGCGGTTGCCAGTCTAGTCTCTAGTGTAGCACTAGCAGACCGTCTTAAAGAGTTTTTATACTCATGGCACCGCAGGGTGGGATGGTCCGCCCAATGTAGCAATGGCCAATCATTGTATGGCTTAGTGTTAAGCCATGCAGTGATTGGTCATTTCTGCCATCGCTGGGCAAATCGGCCACCTGTCTGTCTCTCCCCTCCTCTCCGCGAGAAGAGCGAGACCGAAGCTCAGACACGGGTCCGTCCCAACTCACGAAGAAGATCTTACGGAGGAAGAAGTGGTCCAGTGGACAAGCCTGGCCCTGGACACATCTATTAACAAGCATTGGCATAGCCAATAGGTCGCGCCTTTGGGACCTTATATGTGTTTAGCCAGAGATATTGACTTTGCCTATGTCTTTAAGCTGTGCTGTACAGAAGTCTGCAGCATGCTGAAAAGTTATAATAAAGAAGTGTCAGAAGCATTTTTGTTACCTTATATATGACCAAGAAAGCATTATGTACAACTGAACGACCATATTAAAAAATATTGTCTTGAGGTTTTTTTTGTCCTTTCAATGCTGGCAACTTCTATCTGCCTGTCCCAATGGTTGCTTGTTATGTTTTTTTTGTTATGGGGGCATAAATAACAGGAGGGTGAAGGTTGGGAAATAGTACCTGTATAACAGTCAGTGAGAGAGTCAGTCAGTGAGTGAGAGAGTCAGTTAGTTAGTCAGTGAGAGAGAGAGAGTGAGAGAGTCAGTCAGTCAGTGAGAGAGTCAGTGAGAGAGTCAGTCAGTCAGTCAGTGAGAGAGAGTGAGAGAGTCAGTCAGTGAGAGAGAGAGAGAGTCAGTCAGTGAGAGAGAGAGTGAGAGAGTCAGTCAGTGAGAGAGAGAGAGTCAGAGAGTCAGTCAGTGAGAGAGATAGAGTCAGACAGTGAGAGAGTGAGAGAGTCAGTCAGTCAATCAGTCAGTGAGAGAGTCAGTCAGTCAGTCAGTCAGTGAGAGAGTGAGAGAGTCAGTCAGTCAGTCAGTCAGTTAGTGAGAGAATGAGAGAGTCAGTCAGTCAGTGAGAGAGTCAGTCAGTCAGTCAGTGAGAGAGTCAGCCAGTCAGAGTGAGAGAGTGAGAGTGAGAGAGTCAGTAAGTCAGTTAGTCAGTCAGTGAGAGAGTCAGTCAGTCAGTCAGTGAGAGAGTCAGTCAGTCAGTCAGTGAGAGAGTCAGTCAGTCAGACAGTGAGAGAGTCAGTCAGTCAGTGAGAGAGAGAGTGAGAGAGAGTCAGTCAGTCAGAGAGTCAGTGAGAGTCAGTCAGTCAGTGAGAGAGTCAGTCAGTCAGTGAGAGAGAGATTGAGAGAGTCAGTCAGTCAGTCAGTCAGTGAGAGAAAGTGAGAGAGTCAGTCAGTCAGTCAGTGAGAGAGAGTGAGAGAGTCAGTCAGTCAGTCAGTGAGTGAGAGACTCAGTCAGTCAGTCAGTGAGAGAGAGAGTGTCAGTCAGTCAGTGAGAGAGAGATTGAGAGAGTCAGTCAGTCAGTCAGTGAGAGAGAGAGTTATTCAGTCAGTCAGTTAGTGAGAAAGAGAGTGAGAGAGTCAGTCAGTCAGTCAGAGAGAGAGTGAGAGTCAGTCAGTCAGTGAGAGAGAGAGTGAGAGAGTCAGTCAGTCAGTCAGTCAGTCAGTGAGTCAGTGAGTCAGTGAGTCAGTGAGTCAGTCAGTCAGTGAGTCAGTCAGTCAGTGAGAGAGTCAGTCAGTGAGTCAGTCAGTCAGTGAGAGAGTCAGTCAGTCAAGAGAGATTATGAGAGTCAGTCAGTCAGAGAGTCAGTGAGAGAGTCAGTCAATCAGTGAGAGAGTGAGAGAGTCAGTCAGTCAGTCAGTGAGAGAGAGATTGAGAGAGTGAGTGAGTCAGTCAGTGAGAGAGAGAGTGAGAGAGTCAGTCAGTCAGTCAGTGAGAGAGTCAGTCAGTCAGTTAGTCAGTCAGTGAGACAGAGTGAGAGAGTCAGTCAGTGAAAGAGAGAGAGTCAGTCAGTGAGAGAGAGTGAGTCAGTCAGTGAGAGAGAGTTAGTCAGTGAGAGAGAGAGAGTCAGAGAGTCAGTAGAGAGAGAGAGAGTCAGAGAGTCAGTCAGTGAAAGAGAGAGAGTCAGATAGTCAGTCAGTCAGTGAGAGAGTCAATCAGTCAGTCAGTCAGTCAGTGAGAGAGACAGTGAGCGAGTCAGTCAGTCAGTCAGTTAGTCAGTGAGAGAGAGAGTGAGAGAGTCAGTCAGTCAGTCAGTGAGAGTCAGTCAGTCAGTCAGTGAGAGAGTCAGTCAGTCAGTCAGTGAGTCAGTCAGTCAGTGAGAGAGTCAGTCAGTCAGTGAGAGAGTCAGTCAGTCAGTCAGAGAGTCAGTGAGAGAGTCAATCAGTCAGTCAGTGAGAGAGTGAGAGAGTCAGTCAGTCAGTTAGTGAGAGAGAGATTGAGAGAAAGAGTCAGTCAGTCAGTCAGTGAGAGAGAGAGTGAGAGAGTCAGTCAGTCAGTCAGAGACAGAGTGAGCGAGTCAGTCAGTCAGTCAGTGAGAGAGAGAGTGAGAGAGTCAGTCAGTCAGTCAGTCAGTCAGTGAGAGAGTCAGTCAGTCAGTGAGTCAGTCAGTGAGAGAGACAGTCAATGAGTCAGTCAGTCATTGAGAGAGTCAGTCAGTCAGAGAGAGAGAGTGAGAATCATTCAGTCAGTCAGAGAGTCAGTGAGAGAGTCAGTCAGTCAGTCAGTGAGAGAGTGAGAGAGTCAGTCAGTCAGTGAGAGAGAGATTGAGAGAGTGAGTCAATCAGTCAGTGAGAGAGAGAGAGAGTGAGAGAGTCAGTCAGTCAGTCAGTGAGAGAGTCAGTTAGTCAGTCAGTGAGACAGAGTGAGAGAGAGTCAGTCAGTGAGAGAGAGAGTCAGTCAGTGAGAGAGAGTGAGAGAGTCAGTCAGTGAGAGAGAGTTAGTCAGTGAGAGAGAGAGAGTCAGAGAGTCAGTCAGTGAGAGAGAGAGTCAGAGAGTCAGTCAGTGAGAGAGAGAGAGTCAGACAGTCAGTCAGTCAGTGAGAGAGTCAGTCAGTCAGTGAGAGAGAGAGTGAGCGAGTCAGTCAGTCAGTGAGAGAGAGAGTGAGAGAGTCAGTCAGTCAGTCAGTGAGAGAGAGAGTGAGCGAGTCAGTCAGTTAGTCAGTGAGAGAGCGAGTGAGCGAGTCAGTCAGTCAGTTAGTCAGTGAGAGAGAGAGTGAGAGAGTCAGTCAGTCAGTCAGTGAGAGAGTCAGTCAGTCAGTCAGTGAGAGAGAGAGTGAGAGAGTCAGTCAGTTAGTCAGTGAGAGAGCGAGTGAAAGAGTCAGTCAGTCAGTGAGAGAGTCAGTCAGTCAGTGAGTCAGTCAGTCACTGAGAGAGTCAGTCAGTCAGTCAGTGAGAGAGTCACTCAGTCAGTCCGAGAGAGAGAGAGTGAGAGAGTCAGTCAGTCAGTCAGTCAGAGAGTCAGTGAGAGAGTCAGTCAGTCAGTCAGTGAGAGAGAGAGTCAGTCAGTCAGTTAGTGAGAGAGAGATTGAGAGAGTGAGTGAGTCAGTCAGTCAGTGAGAGAGACAGTGAGAGAGTCAGTCAGTCAGTCAGTCAGAGAGTGAGAGAGTCAGAAAGTCAGTTAGTGAGTGAGAGATTGAGAGAGTGAGTGAGTCAGTCAGTCAGTGAGACAGAGTGAGAGAGTCAGTCAGTGAGAGAGAGAGTCAGAGAGTCAGTCAGTGAGAGAGTCAGAGAGTCAGTCAGTGAGAGAGAGAGAGTCAGAGAGTCAGTCAGTGAGAGAGAGGGAGTCAGACAGTGAGAGAGTGAGAGAGTCAGTCAGTGAGAGAGTGAGAGAGTCAGTCAGTGAGAGAGTGAGAGAGTCAGTCAGTGAGAGAGAGAGAGAGAGAGAGACAGTGAGAGAGTGGAAGACCTGGGCTGGACTCTCTGGGTCACAGAACGGCGCAGCGTCACAAACAAGATATATGGAGCATAACTTAATAATCTCCTTGCGACTTGGAGTCTCATTGTAACTAGCCCCAGGCAAACCAGTAATATTGCTCAAGAACCGAAGAAGAAACAAATACCACTACACCTGGGAAGCAGTGTTTTGCGGTCATATATAGTGGGAAAACCAAGGTACATTTAGACACGGGTAGTCCACAAGGAATACAGAGCATAGTCAGAGACAAGTATAACACGAACGACTGAGGGAACCGACAACAGGCAAAACAATGAAGTAGAGGAAGCAAGTATGAACGCAAAGTAGTAGGATAAGCGAGAGAGTGGTAACAACCGCCCCTGTTGCCAGACATCCATCCATATTTCAAGAGAACCTTAATAGGGATCCACAGCAGGAGGTACAATGAAAGAAACACAACTAGAAGGGAACTCACAACTAGATGAGGAATCATCAAAAGATGAATAAAACACATGATGGGTTGAAAACGATGTAAACATGCGAAAGCCTTGGGGGGGCGTGGCTAGCCAGCCATCATGGTGGACGGGAATCCCTAATGCTCCGCTGAGTATCCCCCGTTTATCCTGAAAATCTGCAGCAATCTTACAGCATCGGGCTCAAAACACAGCCGCATAAAGCCCACATGCCAACGCAGTTACTTGCCTGCTGAATCAGAGCTGCGACCTGCGGGGAGGCGGCCATGACGGACTCCTGGCCCCGGCCGCTGCGTGGCCTCTCCGCTGCTGTGGGCGCGAACGCGCTCGGTGACTGGGCCGCAGCAATTACGGCAGAGCCCTCGCTGCTGCGGTTTTCTATCTGGGCCCTCACGGCATCGGATCCGGCGGGCTGAGGAGCGGTGAGAGGGGTGCTGCTGGTGGGTCGCCTGCAGACCCTGCGGAGCAACTGTCGTCCGTCCTGATCAGCGGGGGCCAACTGACACTAAAGGAACCTGGGAGCTGGACTGCCGGAGCCCGGAGTCGGCGCGCTCCTGATGTCGGGGAGGCACAGACACAGAGCACTACAAGCCGGGGTACGTCTGTGAGGAGGGGGCCGCGACCCCGGAACTGGATGGCAGCAGTTGCACGTCAAGAAGCTGGTAAGAGGCCCCCCGTGAGGCTGTGACACCCGCGAGGCCTGCCAGTGCTCAGCCAGTGCGGAGTGGCGGGCTGCCGGGAGCGGGGCCCTGCCTAGACACGAGAGACGCCCCTGGCCTACCCCGTGGCTAGGCCGCGAGGAGAGTGAAGAGGAGATCGGGCGGCCTGGGGCGGCGCGGGACTACGGCGGCCGTGACCGTTGAGGTCCTTACATTGCTGTGGGAAGTGGAGGCGATCCAGGTGAGCCCGCAGCGGTGCTAATCAACTGTGGTGCGGGGGTCCGGGGGTCGGTCGGGCCTAGGTCCCCCCTCAAACGTGGCGTGGAGTAGTGGCGGGAGGCTGTTTGGGCCTACGCTGGTCCTGATCCATCGTTGTGTCTGCTGCCAGAACCGGGGAGAGGCCTGGTTGTGCTGGGGGGGCTCCGGGGGCCGTTCGGGCCTAGTTCCTCCCCAGTCCTACACTGCTCCTGACCCCACCAGGGAAACTGCGGCCTGAGCCTGGGTGAGACTGGTTGTGCTGGGGGGGTTCCGGGGGCCGTTTGGGCCTAGCTCCCTCCTGGCGGGACCACCCCTGTCTGGGTCTGGTGGGGAGGTGACAGAACTACAATTGCCTGGTGGGGACCCTCGCCCATGTACCAAGTGCCTCACAGACACTTGCTTCATTCATCTGGGTGACCCCTAAGATGGGGCATAGTTAAGAGGAGCGAGCCTGCACTGCCCCTGTCTCTGTCGTGGGAGCTGACCTTTTGGAGCTGAGGGAGGTCTGGCAGGGGTAGGGGAGGTCCCGGGGGTCATTTGGGCCTAGTTCCTCCCCTCTAAGGACTTGCCTGCTTCTGTCCGGCCGGGCGGTGGCCACAGATAAGACAAGCTTAGGGTGTGCCTACTTCATCATGCCCCCTGTTGCAGCGGGTGGCTGCCTGACCCCTATAGGTACCCTCTGGGGCAGGGTACACTTCTGTGGCATCAGGAGGCACAGAGGGAGGGCTGCACAGTCCACGGACGTCAGACTCCATTACCCCACTCCATATGCGGAGCGCCCAGCAAATCGTCATGGGCCTCATACGCTCTAACATGCACCAAGACGCCCCCTCAAGGGGCCAATCTGAGGGAACAGTCACAACCTCGGGACCCGTGGTGGGGGTGAGTCCGCCAGATATTGCTGCCAAACTAGATTCATTCCTGGTGGCGGTGGAAAAGATTGGAAATACGTTGGAGCTGACACGCACCTCCCTGGAGAGCAGGATGGACATCATTACCTCAGACTTCACACTCCTCCGTGCCGACCAGCATAAGCTCTCGGACAGGGTCCGCGAGGCGGAGACCACATTGGCTGACCTTCAGCCCCGTTCTCGCAACTGTGCATCCACACTGCAGGATCTGTTGGACCGCGTGCGCACCCTCGAGGAGAAGGTGGACGACGCTGAGGGGAAGTCGCGTCGAAACAATGTTCGGGTGGTTGGACTACCGAAGGGGGCAGAAGGACGCGCCCCGGAGGTCTTCATCAAAACCTGGATGAGAGAACTGCTGCCTCCAGGGTCACTTTCCTCACAATTTGTAGTGGAGAGGGCGCATAGAGTGCCGGCCCGCAAACACCCTTCTGGGGGCTCGCCCTCATCCGTTCCTGTTCCACGTAATGAACTTCAGGGAGAGGGATGTCATACTGCGGGAAGTTGGCAAACAGCCTGGCCCTAAGGTGCAAAATGTCACCGTCTCCCTCTTCCCTGACTACACTGCTCATGTACAGAAGAGGCGAGCCACCTTTGGCGCAGTCAAGAAACAACTTCGGGACTTGGACCTCCGATACTCTCTCCTCTTTCCCGCCCGCCTCCGCGTAATCAGGGATGGTAACACCCGGTACTTCGATTCCCCCTCAGAAGCTTGGGACTGGCTCGAAGAGAATGGGTTGGCAACAACACCGAAAACAGCGGAGGATTTTCGATTGCACGAAAGACCCCGCCGCGGCATGCGCAGAAGAAAAGGCAGAGACGAGCGCTCGCTTGCAACAGTCCCAAATGCCGATCAGATCAGGTTGGAACGACAGGAGGCGGTGCAGACGGTGGCGGCCCTTCAGTCCACCAGGTCACCCTCACCCGCCAGTTCCGCTAGATCCTTGCCAAAGTCCGGAGAAGCTGGCTCTACACCTGAGTGGTCAACCGACGTGGGCTCGCCCCGCTACCGGACATTACCCCTCAGACTGCAGACGGCATTATTTGAATAGCTAGTGCCTACCATCCCCAAGATGTCTAGTTCCACAATAGGGCAGAAAGCATACGCCTATCTTACACACTGGTTTTGTACTGTTACATGATGTGCTCCTGGGACATACTGTACTTAATTTCTATGCCTGATGCTCTATCTCCTACTAGGGAGGGGTAAACTCGGGGGATACATCTCATACCTGCTTTCCCTACCTCCCCCGAAGTCGAACAACGACCATAGACTAATTGCCATGGTAAGGCAGACTTGTTTGGGGAGATCTCCATGTTGGGAGTCCGCTCTTATGCTGTTTCACGATGTTAAAACACACAATATTATTTTTCCCCCACACGAGTTGCTTTGTTCAGAGACCTGCTGCCTGTGCATATCCCCTACCGGGGGCTGTCCACCATACACGGGGAGGCCCACCATATGGGTGGAGTCTACTGGCCTAGATCGTCATAATGACTAATCTCAATGTTGTAACTTGGAATGTCAGGGGCATTCACACACCCTCCAGGAGATATGCCATATATGCTTACCTGCAACGAAGAGCAACGAGTGTGGCGCTCTTGCAAGAGATGCATCTGACACGCCTTGAGGCTGCCCGACTGCGCAGTCACTGGAGGGGCCAGATATACAGCACTGACTTCTCATCCATGGCTCGAGGAGTGATAATATGGGTCAAAGCGGGGGTTCCCTGGGAAGAGGAAGAAATACTGATAGACCCAGCGGGACGGTATGTGCTGGTGAGGGGTAGACTGAATGGCCAGCCGGTTTTGTTGGGTTCCATATATGCCCCTAACACTGCGCAGGGCACCTTCCTAAACAATCTCTCAGAGGTACTGCTCCGGTGGAAAGAGATCCCTTGGCTTCTGGGAGGGGACTTTAATGCCGTGTTGGATGTTTCTATTGATCGCTCCTTTCCCCCCCTGAATCGCACTACGGCCTCATCCAACACGCAATTTTTACGAACCTGGAATGGTCATTTGGCACTCTCAGACGTATGGCGTGAACGCCATCCGCACTCCAGAGTGTACTCTTTTTACTCCCCGGTGCATGACCTACATGTACGCCTCGATCGCATTTTAACTTCTGCTACTCTACTCCCTCTGATACAGTCTACAGACTATCTGGGCCGGACGCATTCCGACCATAATCCACAAATAATGCATCTGGCCTGGGACGTGCGTCCATCTCCGACTCCGATCTGGCATTTGCAGTTAGCGGCCCTGGAAGACCCTGAGTTTCGGGGTTCGCTAGAGACTGCGGTGGCTGGATATTTTGAGCTCAACGCGGCTTCTACAGACTCAACTTCAACTGAGTGGGAGGCGTTCAAAGTAGTGATTAAGGGTCACTGTCTGGGGCAGACTTGGAGTATTCGCAAGCAGCTAGACACATCGCTGTCAGCAATTGAGAGACAATTGCTCCACCTTGAATCGAGGACCGTCACTTGCCTGGACCAACAAGGGCGGCTGGACGATGTCCATGCCGTAAGGAGAGCGCTGCTGGAGAGACTGAGATGCCATAATTACTTGGCACACTCGGCCCGCTCTCATTCTATGGCAGACAGAGCAGAGAAGTTGCTGGCCTACCTGATATGGCAGGAGCACCCCCAGCGCCCCATACAGATGCTAATAGACGACCTGGGACGTGAGTGAGTCACTCAGAAAGATATCCACGCAGCCATGACGGAGCACTACACTAGGCTATATGAGACCCGGCTGATGGGGAACGTCCAGAGTGTGGAGTCGTTCCTGGCCACGGTAGAGCTGCCCACTCTCACAGTTGATCAGTTCCTTACTTTAGACTCCCCACTGACGGAGGATGAAGTGCGGGAAGCGCTGCGATCCCTGGCCTCCGGCAAGGCTCCAGGTCCTGACGGACTCCCAACGGAGTTCTTCAAGACGTACGCGGAAAGGTTAGTGCCACGTTTACACTCACTATACACAGAGGCAATCTCAGAAGGAAGTCTGCCTCCGACCATGCGCTCTACCAATGTGGTTTGTTTGCTAAAACCCGGCAAGGATCCCACATCCCCCGGATCCTATCGACCAATTGCAATACTAAACTCGGACTATAAAATTCTGGCAAAAATTTTAGCCAATAGGCTGGCTCCGTTGGTTCCTTACCTGGTACATTCTGATCAGAACGGATTTGTTCCCCAACGCAACACCGCTCTGAACATCAGACGATACTTTCGGGTAGCGGAGTACGCCCCTACCATGTGGCCTCGCTTGGGGTGCATGCTATTGGACCTCGAGAAGGCCTTCGATTCGCTAGCTTGGAATTTCCTATTCGCTGTTCTGACCCGCTTTGGTCTCGGCCCATACTATATCAGTATGGTTCGATTGCTTTACCATAATCCGTCAGTCCGAGTCAAGACGGGGCCCTATATTTCGGACCCCATTCGGGTGAGACGGGGGACACGGCAAGGATGTCCGTTGTCCCCCCACCTGTTCGCGTTGGCAGTGGAGCCACTGGCGGCGCACGTCCGCGCCCACATTGACATGGGTATCGCTTTGGGAGATGGCACGCACACCATTTCACTATATGCAGATGACCTGTTGTTATATGTCTGCGACCTTCACAACATCCCACCCTCTCTAGATAGGGCCCTAAGCCATTTTGCACGTGCCTCGGGACTGTGGGTTAACGCAGCGAAATCGATTCTCTCACCATTCCTACTGGAGACTCCCGACCCAGGATATGTCCTGGGAGGAATCCCAGTCACATGGTGTATAGATCCTTTCCGATATCTGGGGGTGCGTGTCTACCGCACCAGAGCTGATTTACTCGACGGGAACATACTCAGGGCCACCACAGCCATTCAAGCACAAATGAGTTTTTGGAAAACCCTTCCACTGCCGATATCCGGCAGGATTGCTCTTATTAAAATGGTAGCCCTTCCTCGCCTTCTCTACTATTTCACCACTCTACCTCTTGTCATTTCCCCGCCCTTCTTCAGTCAACGGGAAAAGGTTGTGAGGGACCTCATATGGGGGACGTCGAGACACAGGGTTTCCATGGGGAAATTATACTTGCCCGCCGAACAGGGAGGACTAGTGGTGCCTAACTTCGAGCATTATTATCTAGCCCCCAGCTGCAATGGGCTGCTCGGTGGCTTTCGTCCCGCTATTTAGGGGACACAGCGTCATTACAACCCCCAATAACGCTACATAACCTACTACAGGCTTTCCACCCATGCACAAGATCCAAACCCCCAGACACACTGCTACTCGCCGTGGCCTATAAATGCTTTCGTAGGAGCCTCTTCCTCACCAGAGCCACCACCCCGTATGCACCCGCTATCCCACTGCTAGGAACCCCGCGAGGGGACACATCCAACGCAGCTGCCGAGCTACGGCACTGGGCCTCAGAGGGTATTCAAGACTTGGGTGATCTTTTTCTGGATGGCTCACTCATCCCATATCAAGAACTCATAGCGGAAGGGAACCTGCACCCTGGACAGTTTTTATTGCACAGAACACTTATAGCCTTGTTATCATCTAAGTGGGGTACAGTTGCTCAGGAACCACCCACACATCACACATTGCAATACCTCCACGTGATGGGGACTGGGAGGCACTTGACACGTTGGTTTGCATCCTCCATTCGTCAGCACACAGAGGCTGACCTCACTCGCCTGAGACACCACTGGGAAGGGGACTTAGGGAGGGCATTCACTGATAGAGAATGGACTTGCAGTCCGCGGCAGCCCGACGTACATTCCACGTAATCAACGATTTAAGCAAATCCAATTCTTCATGTTACACCGAGCTTATCTCACCCCAGCTCAGATTAATAGATACTACACATATTGCACCTATTTAGCAGGAATAAAAAGCACAGGGCTACCACCCGGTTCCTAGATTTGGGACTGATAACAGCAAAACGCTTGATTTCCAAGCGATGGAAATCCCCCTATTCACCTCACCCAGTAGCCAGGCGCAGATCGTTACTTAACTGGGCTGGGGCGGAGGGAGTGACGCTGCGCAGGGAAGACCTGCTTGGTATCCGAAAGTTCCCCCTGGCATCTCAATGGGACACCATGGTGTCAAAGCTGCGGGAATTGGTCACTAACACCGGGGAACCGCAGGGGGATATTCAAGACTAGCACACACAACCCATCCCCCCCTTGGCAGAGGTGATGTGTAGCCCCGACCTCCAAAGCGATATGGCCCTCTCCTTGCAACATTCTGTTGTCCTTAGGCCCGGATGGAGCTGGCATTCCCGGTCATACTATGCATGGCAGCAGGTCTCTTGAGACTTCCTCATTCCTCCTTGCTTCAGTTGTCCTCCTTTTGTTGTACCCTATGTCCACAGTTTGGCCTAAGTTGCACCGCGTCTGAAATCTTCACGAGCCAGCCAGAGTTAAGATTTTTAAGCGCTGCTGCGCCTTTTGTCCAGGCACTGTCAGGAGTCTACTTTTAACCTCTGTTACACCACCTATCTGTCCCCCCTTCTCTACGGAGGGGTACTGGATAATGTAACGCTTGCAGTTAACTGATCATGGTGTATAGGCATTGCTATGGTTATATGCTGTAAAATGAGCAAAATGTTAATAAAAAGATTTAAACAAAAAAAAAACATGCGAAAGCCTTGTTAACCCCAAAACGTGTGCCTCTTTGAGAGATGTGATGAAATTGGTGTTTATAGACAGTATAGAGGTTACAACGGGTAGAAAAGTGGACCAGCATGGGGCGGTTGCTTTTCTGTCTTTACTCTCCGTGCCATTTATGAACTGAAAGTAAAGGTCACACTGTCGGAATACACTGTCACTTTCAGCAAGCGCGGTCCCTAAAGTGAAACCGGACCGCGCTACAAAGAACAAACAAAGAGGAGTGGGAGGGGTGCAAACATGGAGCGCAGGCTGCTAATTAGTAACCTGATCCACGATGAGGGAGGAATGCAGCTGCCAGCCTGCACGCCGCTGCTCGCTCCCGAGAGCAAAACGGCGTGGGAGTGAACATTTGAAGAAGAGGTGGGACATGCACCCGCCTTTGGCCATTTGCTTGCTTTCATTATTGAAAGACACACCAAAGGCCAATCAGATGTGTGGGAGGAGTCCGACCTACACGGAGAAGTTTTGAGCCCTCACAAGAAGCCTCCCGTAGTGAAGCGCATGCGCGCTGCGCTAGGCTTGACCTAAAAATCCAGCGTTCAGTTCCAGCCACACTTCATGTTGAGTAAACGTAAGTAATGGCACTGGCAACAGCGTTGCAGAGTGGAAAAAATGCAGACCACAGTTAAAGTTGGAGGGAGGGGCCGCTCGCAAGCACTTTGTGCTTACTTTTGTGCTAGAGTTTCTGATCTTCGGCTTATTCTGCATACTGCACATCAGGGGTAAAAAACTGCTTTAAGCAGTATGGGCACGTCGTGCCCCTCAGATTCCACCCACTCGACCAATGATTATTTTGTTGTAGGCTCTGTTAAGCCCTAATGAAGTAGCAAAAATTTCGCCAAAACGCATTGGTTGTATGATCCTTCAAAAATGTGTAATTGTTGCTGGTTATCATTGTTTGTGTTTGCCGAAGAAATAATTGCAAAACTGGCTTTGAAAATATACAGTTAATGGAATTAATTAAATGCAAACGATGCAGTTCGAAGTTTGGTGGTTGTTGTTAGGCCAATAAAAAAAGCCTACACTCTTGTGACTCGCATTGAGAAAATAAAATACAAAGAGTAAAAAAGGGGTTATACAAAAAATAGTTTTAACACCTAAGACGACTTCCTCCTAGGACGCAAGATTCGAGTCGTATTGTCCTCCATTTTTTCTGTCAATACAACACAAATAGCATTTACATCTGAAAAGTAAGTATGTGTAAACATTTTAGAGTGCAGAAAAGATATATACCTTTCTTTTGTATTGTACCTGGAAACCTACTGCTATGTTATCTTCTTTCTTTTGAGGACAGAACTTACACGGTTACTTTTCGCAGTAACCACATTTCAGCTGTTGTGTTAATTAAACAGCATTAGAGAACGGAAACAGCCCCTCTTCTGCCTGGTTAACGTGAGTGTCAGAAAACGTGGCGGCTGATCACGTATTTTGTGATACACCATCTAAGGACCTGGATCTGGTCCATCCATTTCCTTCGTGTGGGTGCCAAAATACGCTTTGTCATAGGTTTAGCTGTGAAACAAGTCCTGACTGTAGGCCTGCGACTCGGAGAGATTAAAAAGTGTTGGTCAAACATATGTATTCCAGTCAGGAAATGCCAGGCTTCAGGAAGCTGTCTGCAACTCTCTCCCCAGCAGTATCTGAGAAGTGGAGAGACGATGAAAACCTGGCAGCACAGAGCAACTAGTTTCTGAGCTGACCCTGGCCCTGGCCCTTTTGAGTTCTTCTCAGGCTTGAATAGAATTGTGGGGGGCGAGGTGATGGCAGGATGTGTTGTGGGACTTCTAATGATGTCCCAGCATCCTGGGAAAGGTCCAACATTCTCTGTGCAACAAGGTCACCTGCACTGGCTCTCTTCCCTCTGAACTCCTACCAGGAAAGTAAACTGGGCAGTGGGCACCATCCCCTATGAGTAACACCACACATCCACCAGCAGGGTACATCATTGTCACTACATCCCTGGGCTGGCTTTAAGCTAGTGACTGGGCGACTGCAGGCTGTAACACTGCAAAACCCCACTGAGATGCCATGCGATCAATATCTGCTTTATTGATTTCTATTGTTAAAATATTTTTAAAAAAGAATTCATCTGACAAAGACCATGGACACTTGCCAGGTCTTAGCAAATAGCGCGTGCATAGAAGTGTTTCACATTTCAAGCAGTACTAAGCTCAGAATGTGTACGTTTCTAAAGGTATATCAATAAATAACGAAATCTGTGAGGTACTCAGGATTGTTATCTCAAAGTCTGTTATGAAGTTCTGTATTGATAAGCAGCAAGCTACGTTATTATCATACGAAATCTCTTTATTGATGTCACAGCTACACTTCCACAATTGCTTTATTAACATTCGTGCTTTCTCAAATGTGCTTGAAAATGCACCATTTGCCAGCTTTTTTTCAAAATGTTCTTGGGGGGAGAACCCCGCTGAACCTCTGCTTCATAGGTTCGGGCTCGCTCGCTTGATTGCCACAGTGCACTGGCCTGCGACTTTTACGCTCACCACTTTCAAAAGTCACCAGCCGCCACTGAGTAACATCGGCCTCCTCCAAGGGCAAGAAGCTGACGTTTGGTGAAAGCATCGTTCTGAGACCCATTAATATTCACCACTCAGATATGGAGTGGAAAATTACAAGAGTGTAGCTGTGGTTGACTCAGCCAACAATACCTGGAAAGAGATGTATAGGAGCGTCAAATGTGTGGAACAGGTCCTGGAGGCGATTGCGAGCATAGGGACTACAATGGAGTCCCTAATGTTGGAGGTCAACTTTGGGGGTGCAAAGCTGGCGAATTTCAAGACTTGTGTGGTGGACTGTATTTAAAAAGCTGGATGCTTGATTGGACCATCTGGGCAACCTAGGGATAGGATGCTTTCACTGTTGCATGCTCACTGTTGGAATGAAAATGTTTTCGTTATTCTGTCTGTGTATTATTCTATGTAAGTTAGTGTTAGAAATGGGGGTCTCTAGTTGGCAGAGGTAGGTACCTTTGTCCAAATAGGGACCCTTCTTCCTAGTCAGGATAAGGGAGTTATGCTCCTAAAATAACCCCTGCTCACCCCCTTGGTAGCTTGGCACGAGCAGTCAGGCTCATCTTAGGGGCAGTGTGTGAAGCATTTGCACATAACCAACAGTAATACAGTGTAAGCACTACAAAAGGACAGCACACCAGTTTAGAAAAATATCCAATATTTTTATATACTTAAGACAAGACCAAAAACGATAAAAATCCACAATACAGTACTTAGCAATCTTCAGTTATCAAAATATACTTGAAAAACAGTTCCTTGATGTCGATAGCTCTGTCCGGGGCTATCACGGCGTCGTGCGCAAACAAATCCAAACAGTTCTGGCTGACCGCGCCGTCTCGGGCCAGCTACAGTGTCGGGAAGACCCGCAAACAGTACCTTTTAGAAATGCAGGGCGTCGGCGACCTCTCGTTGTGTTTCCGAAAGCACGGCGTCTGCAGGCGTTGGTTCCGGCGGTCGGTGCAGGAGTCGTTGGGGCCCTCGAAGTCACAAGTGTTGCAGATCGAACTCCTCTCTGTTGAGGTCAGGAGCGCTGGCGTCGGCAGGCGTCGGGTGCTGCGGTGCGAAGTGCAGCGGTGCGGCGTGCGGTGCCCTCAGGTCGCGGTGCGAGCAGTGGCTCGGTGGCGGCATCAGATGGCATCGTCGGTGAGACCAGGGTCGCGGTGCGAGGTGAATGCGGTGCTTGTCGCGGTGCTGGCAGGTCACGGTGCAAGCAGCGGCGTCATTGTTGCTGAAGCGCTGTCGTCGGCTGACGAACTGGAGTCGATGGCGCCGGCGTCGGTAGGCCAAGGCTGCGTTGCGGGATGAGGGCGGTGCGTCGTGTAACTTTACGAGCGGTGCCCCCGAACCAAGGTGCAAGCAGCGGCGTAGATTTCGGCAGGGAGCGTCGTCGTCGGGGATACCAAGGCGTCGTCGTGAAGTGAGGTGATGTGGAGTGCGGTGCCCACAGGTCACGGTGTGAGCAGCGGCTCGGTGGCGGCATCAGCAGGCGTCGTCGGTGAGACCAGGGTAGCGGTGCGGCGTTGCGGCGGTGCCCTCTGCGGTGCCGTCAGGACACGGAGTCGGCAGCGTCGTCGACGATGTCGTCGGGTTGCTTTTTCTTCTGTTGCAGCACGCAACACACAGTTCCCAGTGCTGAGGGCAGAAGAGCTTGAAGTTTTTGTTGTTCCTGATACTTCTTGAACAGGGGGCAAGCTCTACCTCAAGCCCTTGGAGAAACTCACAAAAGTAGATTGCAGAAAGTTCAGTCCAGTGGTGTGGCTTCCTGGCAGGAGGTGGAGACGGCATTGTCAGAGGCAGACCAGGCCCATTCAGGTGCAAGGAAATCTCCTCCCCCTATTCTAAATGCAGCCCAGGTCTATTCAGCCCTTTCCTGACCCCCCTAGACTATCCTGAGCCACTCCTGCTCCCCAGCCCTCGGTCATCCAAAACCCAGACAGTCAATCCACATTCTAGCAGAGGCACACTGGATGACTGAGCAAGAAAATACCTACTTTCTAAAAGTGGTATTTTTAAACACAGATTGTAAAAATCACCTTCACTAAAAGATGCATCTGTAGATTCTGAGTTCAGGCATACTAAACTTTATTTTCCTACCTAATTCCCCGGGCCAGTTATGTTTATAAGTTGTTATAAACAAACTCCCCATTCTGTCCTATGGGGAACAGGTAGCCTTGCAATAGTGAAAAACGAAATTGGAGTAATTTACTATCAGGACATGCGACAAACTCCAGGGCATGTCCCACCTTTCACATACACTGCACCCTGCCCAGGGGTACCTTGGGCCTACCTTAGGGGTGGCTGACATGTAAGAAAAGGGAAGGTTAGGGCCTGGCAAGTGGGTGCACTTGCCAAGTTGACATGGCAGTACCAGACTGCACACAGGCTCTGCAATGGCAGGCCAGAGTCACATTTACGGGCTGTTTGGGGGGGTGGCACAATCCAGTGCTGCAGCCCACCAACAGCATTTGATTTACAGGCCCTGGCACACACAGTGCACTTTACTAGGGACTGACACATAAATCAAATAGGCCAATCATGGAAACACCAATCCATAACACATTTTACCACAGGAGCACTTGCACTTTACCACTGATCAGCAGTGAGAAAAGTGCGCAGAAACACTAAGCCAGCACAAACTGAGTCAAAACCTGGAGGTCAGAAAGCAAAAACTCAGGGGAAACACGCCAAAAGATGCCAAGTCTAACAGTTAGCATTTGCGGCACCATTTTATGTTTGGCCGCCATTTTGGACCATGATCGAAACTAAATCCTTAGTTTCTTCATTGAGAAATGGCCTGTGGTAAGTTTAATTTCTACGAGGTTGGGCCTTGCTTTGCTAATAAATACAATGTTCTTATTAGCGCATACCTTTCCCACTAGATAGAAGCCTTCTCCCACCAGTCTAGTGGCGGGCATGGACAGAGTGACCTTGGGTAGGAGATAGCGTGCGCCCGGCCGCCCGGCCGCAGAATCGAAACCTATCCTTCTGTACTTCTTTGTTTAACTGCATCTGCCTGGAAAATTCCATTATGGGCGTGCCTTCATTGGTTCTGAATTGTACATAATGTATCTCCATGTTTGCTGATGTCAGTCCTTCTGTAGCAATCTTTAGAGACTGGGCAGACTGGGCTCCGCTCGAGTGTATCTGAATAAATATATTGGTTTGTATTCTCTACTGTCTGACCGACTCTTCATTTGTATGGCAGGCTGAGAGGTGGTGGCGAGTGACCCGGGTGACCCTAATCGGGTCACTTCCTGCATCACGCTGGTAGAGGAAATGGAGAAAACATTGAGCGAACACTTGGAGATGCAGCAGAGCCAACATAGCCTTATCAGAGGTTTTTGTGGGGCCTTGGGCAGACACTTGATGCAGGGCCCACAGGTTAAATATTTACATTTCTCCAATGATTCAAAGTATAAAACAAAAGATGTCTTACAGAGAAAATACGGCAGCTGAGACATCTGGCACCATAATGGGGTATCACCTTGTAACTTGCGACATTGTTCAAAAGGAGAGGCAATTTGCTTTAAAGAAATAAATCTATAAATTAATTATGTTAAATATATACGGGGTCTTGAAAAGCATGGGCCTGAGTTATAATGACCCAACCTTTCTTCCCTTGTGTAGGTCCTGAGCCAGCCCAGCGTTGGTAAAACCTGCCTACATCTGACGCACAGAGGAAATAACAAATCAGTGAGGAATGTAGTTGGGGGGATAGAGATGATAATCCATAACTCTACAGACTGGAGGGGAAATTCCCTTGCACAGCAATCCACGAAAAGACAATGACACATTTGTTAGAGCTGTCGATGCTCTAATTAGCTATTTAAGAGGGTTGATGAGCAAGTTCGATGTGCTTTCCTGACTTACACCCTGACACTTTACATAAATAACTGGGGTTACTGACATGTAAAGGAAAGAAAGTGCCCAGGGGCCCTGTTGCATCTGTAGGTTTCCACTGAAATTCGGAATGCAGCTTAATGGATGCATTATGTTTTCACACAGGTGGTATCTATAACAGCACGGAAATCTCTGTAGAATTTCCACAAATGGTGTCACCTTAAAACTTACTTAGAGAACCTGAGAGTTTCGCTGCTTTTTCAACTGAATAATCTTTGCCACCGTTTTCGAATACACCATTACATCACAAAGACATCACTAATTACATTTGATGTTAAGGAAAGCAAAAGAAAATCACTGTAAGCAGTAGCTTATGGCAAGCCGGGCCAGCATAGCAAAGTGCCAAGGGGCATGAAATGGGTCGGTAAGAGAAACTCTCTAGCTAGGAACACGTACTATATAGAAACAAGCTAAACATGTTGCAAAAACAGGTGCATTTCATCATCATCATCCAATGGTGAGAGGTCTTCTGATGGTCCAGCATCTTCACCCTCAATTCCCACGGTAAACGTCCACACCAGCATGAAGTCAGTTAGAAATGGCTACAACGTATTTCAAGAAGTTACATCTACAAAGGTTTTCATGAGAACCTTTTGCAAGCTTACTCTGTTTTCTACCTGATTTCTTACCATATAACAATGAGCTGTTCTATGAAATGAAACATTCAAATTCTGGTATGTCCTGGTTAGATCACGAAATGTAGACTGCAGCAAGCATTTTCTTTTCATTAATATACTTGTTCATTATGCTTCTGTGGCAAAGAAAAAAATCTAAGTACAGTAAAGTCATGTGGTGTGAGGAAAGAATGAATACATTTTCTCAAGATAAAGCACATTTCACAAAAAGTCAAGCCCTAGAGTTTAATTGTAACGTTAAATGTCTAGTTTTATCAAAACCATTATTTTTCTTAAAGGGACAGTGTTGAATAAATGAGCAATGGGAAGGAGAAGAGACAGAGCCACCACAAGTCACTTTTGGAGCCGGTCGCTGCTCCCAGCACGCAGCACTTTACACAGGAGCCCTGCCTGAGGGGCGTGGGCATTACTTAAGCCCTTCTGTGGTCCCGCAGCGTGGGACACGCGCGGGGCGTGCCCGGGCCAAGACCGGGCCAAGACGGGCCCGTCTTAGCCCGTCAGAGACTGGAGGAGGCTGGGGCCCCCTCTTGGTTGCAGGATTGGGCTCGTTATTTCCGCTAACTGAAGTTTGTATCATCAAGGGGAGTTATGACCGAAAAAGGACCGAGCAAGTAAGCCCAAATTTTATACTGTTTTCTGAGCATTGCTGAGCATTGACTCTTGAGAGCTGCTAATCATCTGAGTCTTATAATACTGAAACCGCGTTTGCATTGTTGTCTCGTTATTGATTATTGACTATTGGGACGAAGAAGCTTACCGTAGTGTAGTGAAGCCTGATTGAACGTACAGGTCTAAGGATGGGAAAAAGAAAGACAACGGCAAGCCAATCACTACAATCATTGAGTAAGACTAAGGGGGCTGGATTAACTTTACTCAACTATCTTACTGGGGCCGTAGGAGTAATTGAAAAGCAAATTTCCACGGTCGAAGAAACCTTGAACTTGGACTCTTTGGGGGCATTGGTTAAGGAAAAAGGAAATGTTACTGAGGATATGGGGGTGGGCACAACTGGTATAACTGGCCCTATCAGGGAGGGGCAACCTCAAAATGGGTGTATTCAGCACATTTCTGAAGATTTATCAAGTAGTGACCTGGAGTCAGAAACCCAGCCCCCCCCCCCAAAAGATCATGCAACCCTGCGAAAGTAGTAAGCCCCGAGATTGTTATGAGGGAGATACAAACAAACCTCCATGAACCTAGGGCTTTAAAATCTAACACCAGGAAACAGCCGCCCAAAAGCGCGAAAACTTTGACTCGACCCCTGTATAGATCAAATCCCCCGTTCAAAGAAGAAACATACCGCACCCTCTAGTGATCTTGGGAACTTAACCACATTAGTAACAAACTTAGAGAGCTATTTAAAAGAGATCCTAAGTAGTTTGACAGACAGGGTGAGCAAGATCGAGGATAGATTGGAGAGAGCGCTTAGAGTCCAGAATACTAGTAAGCAAGAGGGTATAACACATAAACATGAACTAACAAGAGTTCCATCTAGGGCCACCTGTACAAGAATTGATAGCCCTTTTAAACCTTTGACACCACATAGCGATGGCCCAGGAGGTCAGGGGAATAGGCTACATATCAAACCCCCAGCTAGTTTCTTAGGACCCCCTCAAAACAGTCATGGCTCTATGGGTAAGTCAGGGTTTGAAAGGAATAGAGATAGCTTTGCGTAGGGACACTTATATGAGTCATCCACTAGAGCCCCACCCACCTTTTCTCCTCAAGTGGAGACCTTAGATAGGTTACATCGTCTAAATTTACCACCAGCTGCCACCCCGTATTCTGTCATTCTGGCAAATGTACCAAGCCTGTGCAAGAGAGAAAATGAAACCTGGGTCTCCTTACGAAACAAGGCATTACATTGGCTGGGGAGTAACACGGGGTTGGCCAATGCATTGTTTGATGAATTTAAGATGGCTAGGAGAATCGGGTGGCTGGGCAATAACAGGAAAATCTTCCAGGGAGACTGTGTTGTTCTCACGTTCAAAACTTCACAACTGGTGGGAGAAATTCTTCGCAGAGCTGGGGACAAGAATATATCTTTTTCCGGTATTAATGTCCTCCCATTGGATTTTTTCTACCAGACAGTGAATTGTATAGGGCAAAGTGTGAATCGTTTGGCCACGCCAGGTTTTGGACAACGTAACTATAACATAGATGTATCAAATAGATTGCCCCCCTCCAAAGACTAGATGAGATTGATTGACTAACTACCCAAAAAAATCAACACTAGGTCCAGAGGGATAGCGGCCACATATATTGTTCCTGTCCTTCCTGCAGACAAACAGGATGTTGTCCCAGTTGGGGCCCTGGGGGTTATTAATGTTAGTGGTCGTCAGGGTATAGGAATTAAAAAACACACAGAGAAGACCACTATCACGAATCGGGGGGAACAACCTAGATAGTAGGGTGAACTCAATACAAGAATCCCCACCTTCGACTGAATTACCCCCAGTTAGGCCAGAAAGCAATAATGCCCAAAACGATAATTTAAACGTACTTTTCTGGAACATAGCAGGTCTGTGTACTAAATTGACAAACCCTGTGTGGACCGAGTTTACTGGGAAATTTAAAATTCTTTGTTTTCAAGAGACATGGGCAACAGGTGAAATTCACATTAACGGCCGCAGTTCCCTCAGCACATGGGAGAGCCAAAGGGGAATTTGTACCTATGTTTCAAATTTGATTAAGGTATTTAAGATCACTATGTTGATATCTGAAATTTATTATCAAATCATATTGATTCATCTAGATAAAAGTCACATATTGGCCCTGATAAACTTTTACAATAATGCCCCGAAAGACCGGATCAGGGTAGTCTTGAAGAAGTTAAACAGTGACCTGCTCAAACTACAGGAAGATAGAGATCAAGAGGTGATTTTTATCTGGGGTGGTGATTTTAATACCGGGTTATGCCCCTTAAGCGGGGATAGTAACTGTGGTTTATTTTTAGAAGAAAATGATCCTCATTCTCATTTTTGCACTCTTATTGTGGGGACTTACTAAATGAGATTATATTCTCACATGATTTGGGCTTTGCAAACAGCTTGTGCTCTCTCCCAGTCGATTTTGAGCACACTTTTATCGGGAGAGGTTTGAAATCAACAATCGACTTTATTATTTTACCTAGCCGATATGCATCATGCCTCTTAAGTTATAAAACCCATAAGAACGCAATAAGTGACCATCGCCCACTGAGTATAAGTTTAGCACTCCCAACCAGTAGGCGGAACCAACATATTAGTCAGGTACCTTGGGTCCAGAATTTATCTTTGAGGAAGACTGACAGGTATTCTTTGCGCTGGTCAAGTTGTGAACCTATAGAGTTCACCAAACAAATCGTGACCAGGTGCTATAAATCTATTTTAACCTGTTTGGAGGAATCCAGTTCCCACGTTATTACATTGGAAGCTTTTGCTCAACTTACATTGGAAATACAAAATACACTTAGGGTGGAGCATAAAGGATCACAAACACGCAGCCAGGGCTGGTTTGATACCAAATGCACGAAAGCTTACACTAAATTAAAGGCTGCCCTTCATAGATCTGTAAGGGACAGTGTGGAAATCCGGGAGTGCAGGAGGGAATATAACCAAGCCATAAAAATACGTAAAAAGGAGTTAAAAGATAACGCTTGGGCCACTCTTCATAAAGCCTATCGGAATAAAGATAGTACCGCCTTTTGGCTGGCAGTGACTGCTCCTTTCTTTACTGCCCCTAACAAACCATCGATAGAGGTTGCGATCGATGAAAAGCAATGGGTGGATTTCTTTTCCAAGGTCTATAATTCTTACCCAGAAGAAGCAAGTTTAATGCCCCCTTGTATCCAGCGGGGAACTAGTTCCTATGAAATACCTCCCTTAGACCTTTATTTTACACACGACGAGGTCATTGGTGGAATCAACGAGAGCAAGGGCGGCAAGGCTCGCAGCCCAGACGGTGTGCCAATTGACTTTTTTAAATCAAATCTGCCCCTTTGGGCTCCTTTATTGACATGGGTACTGCATGCTTGTTGCTCGGAGGGTTTTATTAAGACCTGGTCCGAGTCTATTATAGTACCCATTTTTAAGAAAGGCGACCGGCATAACCCAGCCTGCTATCGCCCAATATCTTTATTGGACTCTTTGGTGAAGGTAGCAGGGCGGGTTGTATTAAACCGACTCCAAGATTGGGCAGAAGAAAAAAATATTTTATCAGATGTACAATATGGTTATAGGCAGGGGTTGGGCACTATGGAACAAGCTCTTAATCTCAGCATTTTAACGGGGAAATATACTCAGGCCAAAACAGGGAGACTTTACCTAGCATTCGTTGACCTCACAGCCGCTTTCGACTGTGTCATACACAGTAAACTTTGGGTCATTTTAACTGAGATGGGGTGGACCCCCCGTTGGTCCTGTTTCTGAGGCAGTTGTACAGCGGGGCGACAGCCAAGGTCCAATATGGAACCAGGGGAGAATGCACTGTACCGTTTACGGTGGAAAGGGGGGTTAGACAGGGCTGTGTCCTGGCACCATTCTTGTTCACTCTATACACAAATGCCTTGGAACAAGCGATGGTGGAAAAGGTGAAGGACACGCCATATATTAATAAACGCCCGATAGCTTCCCTTCTGTATGCGGACGATGCAGTGTTGATGGCCCGTGCACAGATAGGCCTAGAAAAGGCACTTTCCACCTATACTGCATTCATGGACAATCTTGGCCTAAAATTGAACGCCACTAAAACTTACATAATGATGTGTGGGAAGGGAAGCTCGAAATGCAGGAGCATGTTCACAGGGGGCAGCAGGGTAGAATCTACAAAGACATTTTCTTATTTAGGTATTTTATTTGATTTTAATGGATCTTGGCTTCAGGCTGTCAAAAGTAGAAGTCTACTTTTCATGAAATCGACGGCAGCTGTGGCCAATTTCGCTAAAAAATTGGGTAGAAGGCCACCAGCTCTGCTCCTACAGATCTATCAAGCTAAATGTGTGAGTATAGCTATATATGGGGCGGGCGTGTGGGGATTTCAAGACTCCCAATCCATTCAGAGAGTTGAAAATGCCTTTTTTAAGTTTCTCCTTGCGGTCCCAACTAGTACTTCTCTTTATAATTGCCATAGTGAGTTAGGTGTTCCATATATTGCAGACATCATTAAAGCTCAGCCTGCTCTATTATGGCATAGGATTTGGACTTCTACCAGAACTGGTCTTAACCAAGATATCATCAAAGACAGCATGAAGCTGGACCAGGCCACTAAGATCACCTGGTTAAAATATGTAAAAAACTTCATGTACAACCTTGGGCAGCCTGACTATTATAATTTCCCTGAATCCATAAACTCTGTCTCCAGGAAGGAGTTTAAAAGAATTTGTATGACTCACCTGGAGGCAAATAGATTTATTTTAGAAGCAAACAAACCGACAGTACAACAACATCAATTGATTTTAACTACCCACACTATACAGCCGTATATACTGTATAATTTAAGTGGGTATGATAGATATGTCTTGACCCGATTTAGATTTGGGAACTTTTACCGTTCAATAAGTTTTCCCGAAATAAATAACTGGTCAAAAGAGCTATGCTGTTGTCCATGTGACTTTACAATCATCATTGCACGCGGTTTTATTTTGCAAATTGTACAAAAAACAAAGAAAGAGGTGGATTCTGTCAATCTTAAGGCTAGGGGGGTGGACCCAATGTCGACCGATGTTTTTATTTCTGCAATTTTTAGACAACGAATGTTTTACTAATGCAATTGCCTGTTTTTTAAAAAGTATATTGAGAATCAGAAAGACTATCATTATTTAAATCATGCAAGGACATGGGTTTTTGATACTCTGTGATGGACTTAATTCTGTGAGAAATTGTTTTAATTGTGACTTCTTTTGTTTGTTTGTGCCGTATGTTCATAATCAAGTCCTTTTTATGAGATGAACTGTTTTGTATTTGTTGTGTCTGCTTTTGTGATTTTACTTGTATAAAGTCGAATAAAGCTTGTTCTGATTCTGAATAAATGAGCAGTGCGGCCTAGCAAGTTAAAAATAATAAAAATAAAGCCTTCTACAAAATATAAACAACATTTTCACTTTTGCACGTTAAAGTAAAGGCTCATTTTCTGACATTTAACTCATTATGCATTTACAGGTTTATTATTTAACGTGGTTGCATATTATTGTGTGGTAGAATTTGTGTGTAAATTTTCAGCTTTATCAATCTCCCCATCTCAAGTCACAGAATGGCAGCAAGGTTGAATAACACTGCATCACCCAGCCTAGTCACAGCGTATTACAGCACGTGTATTGCCCACCTCAAATGACCAGCTGCCACATGGCCACAAATAAAGTACAATTTAAACAAAATGATGAGAGGCAACACAAAATAGTACAACAATGAGTCAGAAGGCAAAAATCATTTCTTCCCAGATTTACTTAGTTGCGCATTGCAATTTCTTTATTTTCTTGTAATTTTTGTACAGTTGGGTACAGCCAACGCGTTTCACCCCCTACGGGGCTTCTTCAGGGCAAACTAATGGTAGGCACAGTTCCAGTAAGCAATTAAAATTGCCAGAAGTAGAATCCGTCAATCACGTCCTTCAAGCTATGCGACTTCAAATGTTCAGGCGTCCTTGCAGGGTGAGCAGAGATCTTGCGTAGCTATGTAAATCCTTGCTTTCAACGTTATTCAAATAAGGGCGTCATATTATTTCTCATAACTGGATGGACTCACTTATTTGAGTAACATTCTTGTCTGTAAACTCTAACTCTGGTGTTAGATAAAATCGTATTAGTACTACTGTGATCATTATAGGTGTTATTACAATAATTGAACTCATAATATATTTACATTTATTTCTAATGCAAAAGGATCTGTGAGGGGGCATGGCCAAGATGGCGTCTCGATAGGATGCAACCGCTCCGCTCTCCGCTCCCGCCGGGCTCTACATCGCACTTCCAGCAGCCGTAGGAGCACCAGAACCCAACCGAGCGGTGGAGGGAGAGTGGCGGTGTACCCTGGGAGGCGGCGGTGAGCTGGTGGTGCCGGGAACACTGACGGAGGCCACGGCGGCAGGCGCCCAGCTCGGAGCCCTACTCAGGCCGCTGACGGTCCCCCAGAGCTGGTAAAGGGGGAGCATCGCGGCCGCATAACTTCCGCTGCCAATCCGTGTCGCCAGGGACGGCATAGCGGACACTTGCCTGAGACTGCGGGGCAGGGCCAGGGAGGCCAGAATCACGAGAGGCCCCAGCTCGGACGGCCTGGCTAGGCCCGCCCCGTGAGGGAGCAGCGCGGGGGGATTGTACATTGGCTTCCGGCTGAGGGTGGGCCGGATGGGTTGGGTGGCCGGTGCGGACCCCACCACAGAGCAGTAGTGGTCCTACTAGGGGCCAACTGGAGAGGCAAGAAGGGGGGCCGCCATTGCTCGACAACGCCCGCCATCGGACTACGTGCCTCAGCAGCACTGGCACAGATGGGCACTGGCGGCAGAGCAGGTGAGCCTCAATGGTGCGCGTTGGTCGGGGCCCGAGACCTGGTTGACCTAGTCGGGCATACACTGACACACCGCCCGCGAGGGGGAATGGACAGCAGTGCTCGACAAAAGGGGGCCCCCGTGGCAGCACATGGCCTAAACAGACTCTCCCCATAAGGCGCAGCAGGCCCCCTCACGGCTCCCCAGGATTCGCACAGGGGGGCTGACACTGTCACTTCAAGCCCATGCCAGAAAGCGCTTTTAGCAGCACCTGCAGTGGCCCACGCAGAAGGGGGAGGGAACAGGCCTGAGGCGTGCGAGCCATGTGGAGCCCGGCAGGCCTGGATGTCCCCCCCCTCCGAAGCGACCAGCAAATATGGGAAGGGAAGCCTGCTCTCTGCTCCCTTGAGACCGGTTATACTACTTGTTCCATGCAGATTTCCCGTTTGAGTCACAGGTTGGTGGGCCCCGGAGGGAGCAATCGAAATCAGCCACGAAAGCCCTGGGAAACTGGTGCAGCTCACGGGCCCTGGCGGCGCGAATTCGGCACAGAGGTCCCTGAAGTTCCCAGATCTGGGCCGACACCTGCACAAAAGGCACTACAGCAACCTTGAAATGGCGGCCTCCAAGGGCAAGAAAGATAGGTCAGTTAAAGATTTGCTCCTCAAGCCAACGGCTCAGCAAGCGGAGGGGCCACCATTGGCGAAGCACTCGGACGAAGGCGGGAACGGCGAGGCAACAGAGGGCCCGGTGAGCCAAACCTTCCTGGATTCACTGTTCTCATCGCTCCGCCAGGATTTATCCAACATGAAGCGTGAGCTCTCTGCGGACATGAGGGAGCTACATCGAGATGTGGACTGTTTGGGAGAACGAATCAACTCGATGGAAGGGCACGAAGCGGGCCGGGACGAAGAAATCGAGCACCTCCAGCAAGCAGTCCTCCAACTACAGGAACAGAACCTGGACCTCCAGGCCCACACAGAGGACCTAGAGAACCGGTCGCGCCAGAACAATATCCGTATACGTGGCATGGCTCAGGGCGAGAAGGATGGTGATGTTGAGGCACTGGTGGCTGGTCTCTTCCGCCTCATCCTAGGGGAGACTCCGAGTTCCCCATTAAGCTGGACCGCACACACAGGATGGGCCCCAGAAGAGCACCCCCGGCCCCTCCAGCGGATATCCTGACATGCGTATATGATTTCCAGCTAAAGGAGCGGATTCTCAAAGAGGCCAGGCGTCGCGCAGATCTCACCTACGAAGGATCGAAACCTACACTATACCAAGACCTGGCGGCCTCCACCCTACTCAAGCGCAAATCTTTCCACCCGATCACGTCCTACCTCAGAGATGCCAGTATCAAGTACTCATGGGGTCACCCCTTTAGACTGATTTTCCACTTCAAAGGTGAACTGAGGCAAATCCGGTCCTTTTCTGTAGCGTGTAAACTATTAGGAATCGAGGACACCACAGCAGACACGCAGCTTCTGCATAAACACCCACGCAGCCATCAGAGAGGGCATGGGTGGATCACTATCAAATCCTCTAGCCCGCCAACACGCCCTGACTCGGACACCATGGCCAGAGAACGTCAGGCAGTACTAGAGACCCTCGCTGGAGCGTCATTGTAGTGATGATCACCCGAAGGCAAAAAGTTCTGACATTTTGCAGTTATATTCTCGATGGCCGCTGG
This sequence comes from Calotriton arnoldi, assembly GCA_963921515.1. Lineage (NCBI taxonomy): Eukaryota > Metazoa > Chordata > Amphibia > Caudata > Salamandridae > Calotriton > Calotriton arnoldi. The sequence goes on along the minus strand of CAWUFW010000072.1, from coordinate 2,831,763 downwards.
GTCTAGTTTATTTGCTGATATGGACCATGCATGGGGGGAGCGGGGAGATGGAGGCCACAGGTACCCCGAGATACTTTCCTTGGACCAGTACTCTCTGGACATTGTTTGCTCACATATCACCATGATTAATGTTTATGTTGCGTTGGGGTGTTTCTATTGTATGTTATGAGTTCCCTTCCCTCCCCCATTTGTATCTTCTGGTCCACCCGACCGCTACACTGGCCTAGTTTCGACCCTTTGGAAGCTATCACACATAGGCCCGTTCTGGGAATGCGTGCTCTGCCTCATTGCACTCACTTCGCGCCGCGCCTCCCTCACCTGCCAGGATGAGTATTAAAATCCTGACCCTTAACGTGAAAGGGCTCAACAACCCTATTAAACGCAGAGCCATCCTGTCTTATTTGGAGAATACCAAAGCCCACATCTGCCTATTACAGGAAACCCACCTATTGCGCAGCGACACACATAGGCTACGATCCAAGGCCTTTCCTCAGCAATACTTCTCATCCCTCCCAACTAAAAAGGCGGGAGTTGCTATTCTCATTTCCTGCTCCTTCCCCGGGGTGGTGGGGGCACAGGTGATAGAAATCAAGGGAAGACTTCTGGCGCTCCCTCTGTCTGTAGGGCTACGTACATTCACGCTGGCTACCATTCACGTCCCCAACGAGGGCCAAGAGGCGTTCTTGCATGAAGCGGTGGCCGACTTGACCGCCTCCTCCGACAGGCAGGTACTCCTGGGGGGAGATTTGAATATCGTGTTTGATGGTCAGTGGGACCGTTCGGCCCAGCGGCAGGGCCAATCTGGCACCCTCTCTGACAGCACACGGCAGTGGCTACTCGACCTGGGCTGGTCGGCGTGTGGCGCCACCTTCACCCCCATTCAAAGGACTACACCTTTAACTCACACTCCCGGGATACCTATGCCCGAATAGACTATTTTATGGGGTCCCAATCTCTCCTCCCATTGATACAGGACTCGGCTATCGAGCCTCAGGCGCTGTCTGACCACGCAGCCTTGACCATGACCCTGCTGTCTTCCCCTACCCCTCGCCCATCCTTCTCGTGGAGACTCAGAGACACGCTCCTCCACTGGCCTGAAGTGATCGCCCGCCTCACTAAGACGCTACAGGACTACTTAGTTGAGAATGACACCCCCGAAACATCCATTGTGTCTTTGTGGGAGGCACTCAAATTGGTGGCCAGGGGCGACTTAATAGCTACATCTGCCGCGGATAACAGGGTTTGCAAAGAGAAACGGGAGGAACTCTCATGACAGGTCTCTGAATTAGAGGGGATCCACAAGAGAACAGGCGCCCGAGGGTATGGAGGCAATTAAAAAACGCACGGGCTCAACTTGCTAGCCTAGACCTGGACCGAGCTGAATACGCGGCCCTCAGGCTTAAACGCATGTTCTATACAGGAGGAGACAGGTGCGGCCGCTTGCTAGCGCATAAGCTCCACGCGCAGCGACAGGCAGCATCTGTCCCATTGATCATAGATGAGGGGGGCTCAGAACTTTCCCGAGAGGAGGATATTTCTCGTGCCTTCAGAGATTTTTACGCCAACCTTTACTCTGCACAGCAGATACCGGAGCAAAATTCCTCAGCATATTTTCAGGACATAACACACTCACGCCTATCACTGGATCAGGCCACCCTGTTAGATAGCCCGATCCGGATGGAGGAGGTAATCTCAGCCATTGCCAGGCTTAAGCTCCTCAAATCACCTGGCCCGGACGGGTTCACAGCCATTTTTTATAAAACGTTCCGCTCAGTCCTAGCACCAATACTAACGCAGCTATTCAACGAGATCGGGGATACCTCCGAGATGCCCCCTACAATCCTGATGGCATCAGTGGTAGTTTTGCCCAAGCCCGGGAAGGTTGGAAGGCTTTGTGCCTCGTATAGGCCTATTCCCCTGTTGAATATCGACCTTAAGATCTTTACCGGAATATTGGCGACCAGGCTTGGCCCACTGATGCCTGGGCTAATTGAACCTGACCAGGCCGGATTTGTAGCTACGAGGCAATGCAGCGATAACACCAGGAGGCTGCTCCATCTGTTAGATAAGGCGCACCACCAAACTGTGGAGCGAGTGCTATTATCTGTCGATGCCAAAAAAGCGTTTGACAGGGTACACTGGCCCTTCCTAGAGACCACCCTGGAGCGATTCGGGGCCGGCAGTCGTTTCCGCAGGTGGGTGCCTAGCGGGTAGAACCACCCCTCGGCCACTGCCCGAGTGAATGGCTACACGTCCGAACCCTTTTCGATAGCCAGGGGGACGCGACAGGGCTGCCCGCTCTCCCCGCTCCTGTTTGCTCTCTATATGGAGCCGCAGGCCCAGAAGGTCAGTGAGAATCAGCAGATCAGCGGGGTTTTTTTCAGAGGGGAAAGGCATACCATCAGCCTTTATGCGGACAACATTATCGCTACACTTGAATCCCCTGAGGTATCTGTTCCGGCTTTCCTGGCGGAGCTAGAGAAGTTTTCCTCCGCATCTGGCTTCCGAGTAAATGTCTCCAAATCACAGGCCCTAGGTTTTTCTCTGCGGCCGTCAACTATAGACACTCTAACTTTGGCATGCCCCATTAGGTGGGATCAAACAACTATCCCCTATCTAGGGATAACGTTGGCGGCCTCAACGGTGGAAACTGTCTCTCTAAACTACACGTGCATACTAGCTCAGAGACGGCGTGATCTACAACACTGGCGCCCGTTCGGTCTCTCATGGCTGGGCCGGGTGGCAGCCCTCAAAATGAACGCACTCCCAAAAATTCTTTACCTCTTCCAAACACTGCCTTTGGAGCCGCCCCCGGGAATGCTCAAACAGCTCCAGACTGAGTTCTCTTCCTTTGTGTGGGCGGGCAAGAAACCCAGGATGAACAGGGATATGAATTATAGATCCCAAGATGAGGGAGGCTTGGGAATGCCCAACCTAGACTATTACTACAAGGCTACTCAGATTTGGTGCCTGCTAGAGTGGCACAGCCGGAGTCCGAAAAGCACTGGCTTTTTATGGAGCGGGCACTGGCTGGGCAGCCTCTGTGGAAGATCCCCTTTCTATGTAAGGCTTCGAGGCCCCCCGGTCTCTAAGGCTCTCCGATAATGCTTGCCACTCTCAACGCGTGGGACGCCACAGCCACCCGCAATGGCCTCACTACATTCCCATCGCCTCTCACCCCTATCACCAGCAACCCTGACTTTACCCCAGGCTTAGACCAGGCAGCTTTCTGCCACTGGGAACAGCAAGGCCGCAGGTCTATAGGACATTTTTTTAACGAGAAGGGACCCATGTCTTTTGAAGACTTTAGAGCGGATTTTGCCATGGCCGAAACTGAGCGATATCACTACCATCAAATAAGGCACTGGGTGATGCATCCCCAGGTGCGCAAAGGAGCCGAACACAGGCTTACCCCCATACGAACGATGGTTACTATCTAAGCAATCCACCAAGAAACCCCCCGGAACAAGAAATTAAGTCAGCAGGGCAGAAAAGGTGGGAGGCGGAGCTGGGGCGCACACTGACTCAGAAAGAATGGAGCGACATCCATTATAGGGCTAGGCACTCAGCGCGCAATATTTCTAGGATAGAGTCCGCTACTAAGATAGTGACATATTGGTATCTCACCCCTCACAGATTGCATAGAAGCAACCCCAACCACTCGCCGGGCTGCTGGAGGGGATGCAGAGCGGCTGACACCCTGTTGCACATTTTGTGGGAATGCCCCAAGCCTCAGTCGTACTGGACTCAGGTCCTAGATGAAATAGATCTTCACTTCGATACCACTATCTTACGGTTCCCGGAATATATTTTCTTAGGCGTCTCCAACAGACTTACATTTCCTCTCAAATCGCGCAAGGGAAAGCAGATGGGTATAGCTCTGGGAGCGGCCCTACAGAATATACTGGCAGCATGGGGCTCAGACAGAATACCCTCGATACAGGGATGGTTGCACAGATTATGGTACATGCTGGGTATGGAGCGCATCTCCTTTTCTCTTCAAGGGGATGGAGCTTCCTTTTTGGATATATGGCTCCCTTTCATCGCCCTTCTATGCTCTGAGTTCCGCGAGCTCATTTGTCCCAGGTACATGCACCTCCTGCGACTCCCTGCACTATCACAAGATACCGCTCAGACGTAGGAACTATAACCTTCCTATTGCAAGCATCTGATACTTCCCTGGTCAAATGGGGCGGAGGGAGGGGGGAAGAGGGGGCCCGGGAGTGAAAGGGTGGGTATAGAGGGAGGAGGGAGGTTGGGTTGATTTTTTTTTCCCGTGTTGGAATTGTTTTAAATGTACTATGTATCGTTTCTTTGCGCACAGTCCATAAGCTGTGCATCTTTGCTAATTGCATTTCATTTTGTCTTGTCCACTAAACCAATAAAAAGATTTAAACCTAAAACAATTTCTGAGTCAGTTCAAAGCACTTTAGTTAAATAGCTGGTGATGAAGTTTTAGTGAGTAGTTTCTTTAGTGTGATTATTTCTTCTTTCTTCTTTAATTACTCCTATTCAGAGAATCCTTAGCCCTACTCCGTGTTCTTCTAAAATGTTATCCTTATACTTCTGTCACTTTCAGCTTTGGCTTAGGTTAGTCTTCTGTAAAAAAACAAGATAGAATAACAATCTCTAATAGGCACAGTTCAGGTTTCTTTCTTTCTTCATTCAGTTACAGATTTTTTCAATTATTTTCTCTTATTTTATTTTGTTTTCTTTTCAGGTGGCTCGAATAGTTCAGGGTTCACTTTGCACAAGTCTTACAAAGTGATATTCAAGGCAGGGTTCACAAAGTACAAGTATGTGTGTGTAGTAAGGATCTCTTGAAAGGGGCCTTTCCATCTGGGTTCAAGGCAAGTCTTCCGAACGTGCTTCTTGATCATGACCCAATCACCAGGATTGAGGTTGTGGCACTGTTCCTGATGCAGATCTTGTGTGGCTGCTGAGACCTGATGAGAGACAGAATTGACTACATCAGCTAATTCCTTACAATAGTCCAAGATAATGTCATCAGTAACATTCAAGATAGCATTTTCTGGAACGGCAGGTAATCTCATCGTCCTGCCCATCAGTATCTGGTGTGGAGATAACACTGTCTCCCTGTCATGTATACTTCAAATACTCATCAGCACCAAATGTAAAGCATCTGGCCATTTCAAACAGGTGGAGGAATAGACTTTGGCAAGTCTAGACTTGATGGTACCGTTTACCTGCTCAACGATACCAGAGGCTTCTGGTCGGTAACTGCAATGTAATCTTTGTTCAATCTGTAAAGCTGTGCAGATCATCTTCATGATTTCAAGTGTGGCCCCCTATCTGACTGAAGAGAGACCGGCATGCCGAATCTGTGGATCGATTCGCGTAATAACAATTTTGCTACAGTGAGGCTGCCCTGTCTTCTAGTTGGGTAGGCTTCCACCCATCTTGAGAAGACACACACTATCACCAGGATATTTCTCAGCCTGTTATGGACAGGCAATCGATAAAATCCATCTGCATCCTATTGAATGGGCCAACTGATCTCCGTAGGTGTGTTTGTGTGACAAGTGTTCTCTGCCCTACGTTTAGATGTTGACAAGGTATGCAAATATGGCAAACCTCTTCTGCCAGCATCCTGAATTGGGGTTATACCAACTCTGTCTGAAAAGTCTCACCAAGGCATCTCTTCCCAAATGTGTGTATCCATGATAATATCATGTCATTGAAAACAAAAAGCTGTCTGGCAATACCAGCCTCTCACCTGCTGACGCCCAGATGTAATTTGCACTTTTCTCACAACCTGCTTTTACCCAACTGTTTTGTTCTGCTTCTGACACATTTTCCTGCACCCTTATTCAGCTCATACCACGTATCAGTCATTTGCATCAACATAACAAAAGAACTCTCCTCTTCAGACTCCCATGTGAAACCTTCATTAAATGAACAGGCTAACAGGACACAGTATCTGGCTACTGAGTCAGTGTATCACTTGCCCATTGCAACGTAACCGCTTCCTCCTTGATGTGCTAAGCACTTCACCGCAGCAATTTCTCCTGGCAACTGTAGTGCATCCAGTAAGTTCTTGACGTGCAATCCGTTTTTGATGGGGGTTCCTGAAGAAGTAAGAAAGCGTCGCTGTGACCACAACTGTTCAAAATCATGGACTGCACTAAACACGTATTGGCTGTCAGTAAATATGGTAACTCTCATTTGAGCAGTTACACAACAGGCTCTAGTAAGAGCAATTAATTCAGCAACTTGGGCAGAATTCTTTTGAAGCCATGAAGCTTCGACCACATCATTTATGGTGCACACCGCATATGCTCCTCTGAGTGTGCCATCATTACCTCTCAAGCGTGAGCCATCTGCAAATAACACATGATCGGGCTCAATCAGGGGTACATCTTTAATGTCAGGGCTGGGTTTGGTGCACAATTCTGTGACATCTAGACAGTTGTGTTCACTTTCATCACAATTTTCATCATTTACAAGCAACAACGTTGAAGGGTTTAATATTGTACAACATTTTAACACAACATTTTTGAAAGATAAGATTCATTGTTCATATTTAGTGAGTCTAATGTGGGTCATGTGTTGCGTCCTGGTTCTGGCTAACAGCAACTCCACAGAGTGAGGGACCATGACAGCTAATGGGTATCCCATCACTATATTCTTGCTCTTTTCCAGACTAGTACTTAACATGGCCACCATTTTAAGTCAACCAGGAAGTCCTGCCGCAACAGGGTCAAGTGTGGTAGAAAAGTAAGCTACAGGTTTTTGAGATCCGCCATGAGTTTGTGTCAAAACCGAGAGAGCGCACCCATCTCTCTTGTAGTGTAGCTCCTATTTCCCTAATAGGCTCTGCGCATTGGAATAATATCCCCTATAGGTTTGACATAGGACTAAGGTCAGTATGTCCCTATCGAGTATATTAAACTTAATTACTTGTGCCAGCTAGCTCAGAGGCCACTAGAAACTCCTTGTCAAACAAGAAGGGAGTAGTTTCTGGCAGCCGCAAAACATGACAACTTTGTTTCCCTTTAGAATCAGAACGTGTCCCAGAGTCGTGGAAACAATAGATAACTATTTCACTGAGCTCAGTCGTGCATACTTAGTTTTCCTCAAAGTTACACAGAAAGAATAGACGGGCGTTTCAATAAAAGGTTTATTGAACAGTCTTGTTTCTGGTGTAAGTAAAATGTGCTGTTACGATCACAAGACAGTATGCAAGATAAATAATGTACAGCGTAAGCAGTAGAAATAAATAATACTGCGCTAGCATGATCTTTAGCAGATATTCATTTACATAAATAACACAGACTAAAAATGCGAGTACTCATACGATGCGTCTCTAAGCTAGTTCTACCCCAATGTACCTAACCTGTCCTAGGTGTAGGGAGGGGTATGAAGTAGGTGAAGTATTTCTTACTATGGTATACTAAGAGTATGTTAAGTCTAGTATGCCTAGTATGCTTAGTATGCCAAGAGTCCCTCTAGGTTCTAGTCAGCTCCATACCTTTAGAATGAGAGAGGTGGGAATCTCTTGCCAGATTCGAACTCCAACACCCCGCGAGGGAAGTCAGATCACTGGAAGCTGGACTCTCTGCGTGCAGGGATGACAGCGTCTTCTCAGTGCGTCAGGCCGGGAAACGGGCTCCTCTGAAGTCGAGGTCTCCTCTAGTTTACAAGGGCTAGGGAAGGTATATTTATACCTGAGAGGTACCCCAGAATGTTAGCATTGACGTGAATCGGTCAGCGGAAGACGTCATGAATGAACCCCTAAGGCAGTAGTTCCCAAACTGTGCGCCGCGGCACCCCAGTGCGCCGTCAGAACTCACCAGGGGCGCCACACAGTTCTTGGGAACGTGGGAAAGGTTCTGCTCTAGTACTGGTTTGAACCAGCGCGTGACCTGTGACAATTAAATAATGAGCGTGTGCGGGGAGAGGCACAACCAGGACAGTGATGCCCAGCGAGTGTTATTGCTGCCGTCAGCCACTCTTATAAACGGAAAATCGGGTAAACATGACCTTGTCAAATTACGATCAGCTGCGAGTGTTCCTGGAGTTTTGGGGGTGTGTTTGAGATTTCAGGAGAACTGTGCTATGTAAGTCTTAATCTTTCCTGCCACTGAAAATACCACGTTCCCAGTTGGCCTGCCTTATTTTCCAAAGTTAAGAATCCAAACTGCTTATGTTCCATTCTTTCTAAATGTTCACCACGCTGTGCTTACTGTAAAACAAAGCATTGAAATGCAGTGAAACCCGCATGTTTGAAAACACCCACACATCTATTGAAATTGTCTTATCTAAGCACATGGATTTTTCAATGTAATTTAGGAGTAGTTGAAAAACTTTTGAATGAGGGGCTGCCGCTTTAATACTCAAATCGTGTTTATTACAGCCCGATGCCACTTACCCTGAGGTCAGCACTGCAGAAGCCACCGCGCCGATTTTTTTCATTTCACTTATCTTTTCTTCCCCTGATTACACATTTGTTTACCTTACAATTCACGTCAACGGTATGTGTTTGCCCACAACACCAGTAAGCCTCCATACCAAAGTATCCATGTGACATAGCATTTTCTCATTTATTACATCTCCTTCTTAATGACTGTACATTCCAGCGCCTGTGGTCAGGCTTACATCACCCCACCCGGGAAAAAACTGACATGATGGGGAGCCGCGGCCAATCGCCAATTATGTCAAGGGAGCCACGGGTCGAGAAAGTTTGGGAACCACTGCCCTAAGGTATAACGGTTCATGCATAATATATGAGTCCTTGAAGAAATCAATAGTCCTGTGCTAGGGAAACTCCCGCAGCCTAAGGGTCTGTTCTTCAAGAACTCGTTGTGACGTTAGGGTGGACGGATGTCGGAGACCATGCCTGTATTTGGAGTGCACGGTTTAATGCCTAAATAAGGACTGGGATTTTATGCCTATATAAGGGCAGGGCGAATTGTGCCTATATAAGGACATGATACAGGAAAGCCTGTGTATGGACACCCTAAGAGGAATACAATACCCACTCCACTTTCGTGTGTACGATAATACTAAAATGTTAAACATTTAAAATGCTAAACATTAAATGGAGTACCGCATATTGCTAAAATATTCCATAAAACCATTTTAAAAGGCATTTAAAAACCTATTAGAATGCAAAAGGTACTGTACATTTTAAGCATTGCTTTTCATTTCAGGCATATATTTAAAAAAATGCAATATAAATGAAATAAGCAGTAATATTTACATGTGACAAAAAAAATGATCGATAAGTTTTTCAAAATCAAAGTCATTTCATGTCATGAAAATTAATGAACTGTTTTAGACACACAAGATGACTAAGTGTCCGTGGAAGTACCGCGAAGTCTGTACTATAAGGCCAGTTCTACTTTAAGCAGATTGAAGTGCCATTTTAGTTCGAAAAAATGGGAAAAAGTTCAAATTTGGAAGAGTTCCAAGTTTTTGAAATATGAAGGCCAAATTGTTACTGCATCTCTGGAACACTTTAGGCTGAATCAGAGTCAGTTTACGGGTCTGGTGTAAACATGAGATCATCTATTTCCGTAGACAAAACATCGTCCACTGAAGTTGGTGTCAGTTGGAACACCTCGTGTAGTAGATTAATTGCACAGAGATGTGAAGCATCGCTTTCAGCATAGGTTGCCGCAGCAATGTTCGCGTCCGTTGTTACCTGTGTGCCTGTAGATCTTTCTCGTACCTCAGCAGCAGCCGGAAGCATCTGTGAGATCTCAATGAATGCTGTCATCAGGATTGGTAGCCTCTGGGGACAACACAGAGCATGGGCCGTTATCGGGACCAGCAGAGTATCGACATCCGTTGGCGTTGCTGATGGAAATGTTAGACAGGTGTCCAACACGCATTCTTCACCGCATAGCAGGCATCGTAGAACAGGTAAGATGCAATCTTGCCAGATTGGTCTGAATGACAGGAACCACGTGGTATTCAGGTCCCGTAGACGAGTCATGCCCAAAAGCTGTACTATTCGCTCACTGCACTTTCGTTCAAGGAGAGCTTTCTCCATTTCGCTCGGAGTGATGTCTGCGAATAGGCTGGCCATAGCGTAGTAGCAGGAAGAGAAATAGAATTCCGGCAACAAGTGCTAGAATTAATGGTATGCCACCAAACACCGAATGTGCAAAGTTTGGGATGATTCCGAGTATTGCCTGGAAGGGTGCTAACAGACCGGAGCAGATGCTCTTAAATACATGTACAATTCCGGTTGTATCAGACATGTTAAAGATACGTCCTATCATTTCCACGAAATGTATAGGGCCGTTTGTACGTATTAAAGTCTGTATCTCAGCCGAAGTCCTTGCTACTTGTAGATCATAGGTTTCTTTGGCTGAGGTCAAAGGCACTGTTTGCTGTAAAAGCATGGCTTTCATTCTGCTCAAAGTATCAAATCTTATAAAAGAGACGTTCAGCGAAGGCCATAGAGGTGACTCCCTGACTGTGTCTATTGGGGCAAACAATACTTGCATACAGCAAGTGACCCTGGAGTTGACCGTTACTAGATATGGGATGCCTGGCAACATGCCGCAGCAACTCTGATCATTCAACATGAGGTAACTCCCATTCGAAAGTTGTCCAAACGTTGGATTAACCACAGCAGCTGGTGTACCCTGCTGACGGCAAGACAAATTTGCCACAGAACCATTACAAGCCCCGTGTAAAGAAATGTCCTGACATATAAGTGAACCGCTCAGTGCACGTTCACAGTGTGTACCGCTCAAAAACACTTCACGATCCCCACTCCAACATCTATATGTATACGGTAAATTCCAAGATGTCTTAATGTATCCCTTACCCAACCTTTCATATTTGCCTGCTTGCATTTGTCTGAGGCAATACTGAAACTGAAAAGTAGTCACAGGTAATGTGATTTTGCCATGAATGAGTCATTCTGTAGCTGGTTTTTCTGCCACTGTGAATGGTAATTTTTCCAATTTTTCAATGCTCAGCACTGTATACTTTGCTCCTGTTTGTGCCAGTTCGATCTGTTTATCAGTTAGATTGTATTCTGCAAACAGAGCTGACGTGTTGATGAAACGCCAAGGCACATAGCCCGCACGCAAAGATTGCAGCGTCCAGCTTAATAACACAATAGAACGTAATTGAGATTGGCCTTGCTGTAACATCGCCAAATCTTGTTCTAGTATGTCGATAGCAGAGGATACAATGCCATCCAATGAATATATTCTGGAGGACAAAGTTGTTAACCCATTGTCGACCACAGAGAGGGTTTTCTCTAAATTAATACGATCAAGTTCACGTATTCGTTCTGCGGCCTCCATCTGTGACACTTTCCATGCTTCATTATAGGCAGCATAAATGCCGGCATATATGAAACGTTTTTGACGCGGTTTTCTTGGTCCAAGCAAGAATTCCCTAAGGTCTGCATCTTCTTTAAGTAAGGATAAGTGTTGTTTCACATCCTGTAGTGTAGATTTCCGAAGCCAATCGAGGCATAATTTACCTACACTGTATGTTGTTACTACCCCCGGATGCTGTCTTTGGACGTATCTTGGGTCTGGCCTATGAATAGTAAAGCCCTGAGTTTTATTCAGGAATCTTTCCTGACAGTTGTTCGTGTCTGTGGGCCAGATCAACCATTTTCTCCAATCAGGATTAGATCTGTTGAGTTGTAGTATTTGGTCAACTGTAACTGCTGCCTGTGTTTTGTTATCACCGGCAGGCGTTGGTACAGAAGGTGTTTTCATCTCTTTGATCTTGGCTAGTCCAAGACAATACGTTTGTTGGACAGTTTCATTCAAAAACATTATTTGTTCAGGGATGATACAGGCGCTAAATAAAGCTTCTATTCCCTGCACTTGCCAATCTTTAGTACCCCAGACAGTTTTTGTGTCTATTGTGTCTTTCCATAAGTCGAAACCCTGTCTAGACAGTTGGGCAATAAATGCTGCAGAGTAAATCTGTTTCGTATTAGTTAACATAATTTTCAGTCCTGTTTTCTTTACATTTTTATAGTAAAACGTTTCTGGATCAGATGTATTGTACCCTGAAAAATATGGAAACTTGTTAGCAAATGTTTTTGAACTACCTTGTGGTGGTGAAGGACAATGCTCCCATTGGTTAAACATAAACACATTTCTCGGGTATGCAGATTTATGCAAATAATGATGACCATAGTGGTTATAACAATACAGTTGTTCATAGTCTGATGAACCCTCTAAATATTCATTTTTAGAAAATGCAGCAGATTTTTCTAGGTCAAACATTATGTCGTTTACAGTCTCAAAGTCCCAATCATCAGAATAGGTACTGGACGAAATTAGATCACTTAGTGAAATTTTAAACAAATGTGGAATGTTCAATTGTTCTGTCGGGCCGAAGATATCAAAATCTGTTTTGTCCCACACTATACCATCCTGTATAGGAACGGCTGTGATGTTCACTGATGACAAGTCTCTTGCTTCACGATGGGAAGATTTATGAGGTTTCAAAAGTACGTTCACGTCTTTTCCTTCAGTATTCACATGGATGTATCTGCCACTGATAAGCACGCTCACAGTTGTAACCAAAGCTAGCCAGAGCAGGAAAACAAAAGGTCCAGATGTAATCCAGAGTTCAATCCATGGTGAAACCAGATAAGTCTTTTTCAGAAAGTGAAGAAAGTCTTGTACTTGCTGCTTGAATTTCAATGATGCTGGCGTCGTTTCAAGTTCACTCGGATCTTCTGAGAACGTATCAAATTTAATGAAATAGCCAGAAGCAGTTCTGTCAATTGTTGGAATTGCATCAGGATTTGTAGAAATCGCTGGAACCAGTTGATCACTTGCTACATTGGTGTAGGCAGGTGTATTTGGACGAACTGTTACTTGGTTTTCAAGAGGGATGAGTTCCATAGCATTGTTGCTTAGTCCTTCATCTGTTACAGCTGAATTCTCAATGGTTATCAGTCTTTCAGTCTGAACCTCTTGGATAGTAGCGAGAGGAGTGCGCCTGCTACTAGGTCAGAGTCCACAAGGCATACTATTTAGTATTGGCCACATACTGTGGTTTGATGAGGTCGATGGACACAAATCTTTTCTCCTTTCTTCCAGCAAGGGGCGGCAGAAGTACTGTTCTTGTTCCTTGAACTGCTAGGACAGGTACTGGTTGTCTGTAAGAAGGTCCAAATTCCTTCTTGTCCGCAATCTTTTCTCTGACTAGATCCCCAACTTTTGGAATCCAGACAGACCTTGCTGGGACCGCCGATTTCTCCCCAGTGGTGGTTGGCTGTAGGAATACATTGCTTTGTTTCGTTCTTAACTCATTCAGTTCCTGTAAAACAGCCAAACGATCTTTGATATCAAATGTTTTATTTTCCACCACTGTGCCTACGTGATCGAGATCTGGTACCCACATTCTTGTCCCAAATAGGACCTCATACGGAGTGACCCCCCCTAGAGAACTTCTTGGCAGGTTGTTCAATGAGCTCTGGACCCCATAAAGATGTTTGACCCACCCATCACCCGAACCTAATACCCTAGCTGTTATAGACTGCTTTATGTCCCGGTTTTTCCTTTCCACAACCGAATTTCCCTCAGGATGGAATGGAGAGGAGTACCGCAATGCAACGCCCAGACTGGCCATGGCTTCTTTGTAAGCCCTAGAGCTAAACGCAGGGCCCTGGTCAGAATGTAGCATGCCTATTGCGTATGTGCCGATAAAGACTCGCAAATCTTTTATAACAGTTCGAGCGTCAGCCGAGCGCTGAGGCCATATCCATAGGAACATTGATTCAGTATTTGTGGGATTGCACTTGTCCAGTAGGACGCAGGCGCGTAGATAGTCTAATGCTGTCTAACAATGGTGTCTGTACTGGGTTGCCGCATTTGCAGCATGGTGTCTGGTGGCTCTCTCGCTGTAATTTACAGTCTAAACAGTTGTTGATGAATATGTGAATTTCTGTATTCATTCCAGGCCACCAGTACATCTCTTTTAACGTCAAAATTGTTTTAGAGATCCCTTGATGTGACAGACCCTCCCCCAAATGTGTTTCATAAATCAAGGCTGCTCTACGTTCCGTGTTTGGAATTACTCTATCCCCCACTCCAGGGATTCGAGCAAAAGGAACGTTGTTCGCATCAATTACATAAGAGTACTTGAGTGGAAACTTTTTTGGTAACGCTGCACTGCTGCCCTTGCTTGAAGCATTGACAGCCAACATTATCTCACCGTCTATTTTTTTTCTTGAACGAGTGATCGCAGCTACGGAAGCCGTCTGAACAGCCCCCTTTGCGGCTTCGTCAGCCAATGAATTCCCTGCAACGTGAACACCATCACGTTGATGACTCAGTGTGTGGATCACGTGAGCCTTTGGTAGTTCGTTTTTCAACTGAACTACTTGTTCCCAAAGCATTTTGTGCTTTATTGTGCCACCTTTCGCATCTTTGAAACCATTTTCAAGCCAGTTTTGTATATAGTCATTATACGACTGAACACAGTAAAAGGAATCGCACACTATTAGTGTGGGGAATTCTCGATCTGTACTTTCAAGTGCCAGTTTGAATGCTTCTAGTTCAGCTCACTGAGCTGTACAATCTCCTAGATATTCAGTTTTTGTGACCATAGGTCTGAAGATGCCATCTCGCATGCGACCTTTAACGATTGCACATGCTGCACTGTAAGCTTGCTTACTCCCTGTTGCGGGCTGTGGGGATCCGTCAGTGTAAATTATGAATTCGTACTGATCGAGAGGCAGAATCTCAGTGGGCAGAGGACATTGTTGTTCATATTGCAGGAATGCTTGTGTTTTTAAATCTGGATAAAAAACATATTCAACATCTGTTGCAGCAAGAGAATTAACCCATTGTATCCATCTTGGATGTAATGCTTTGGCTTTTGGAATGCTTGCTTTTGTGACCGCTTCTAAAGCTGGTACTGGGGTTACGACAATAATGCGTTTCCCTTGGGCTAAGGCTCTTTCTTTTGCTACAGCAGTTTGAACTGCTGTCAGAATTTTTTCAGTTGAACTGAAGCGCATTTCCGCTTGTGTGTACAAATGCGATTTGTATGCAATTGGTATTTTCTCACCCTCATTGAAGGTTAAGTAGGTGAATCCGCATTGACCCGAGATTATTCGGATCACCAAATTGCGTTGACTTACGCGTGTTTGTAAGTGATTTGTTGCTAACATGTTAGCCTGGAATGAACGCAAGATTTCTGTGTGTTCGTTTGTCCAGTTACTGATGGAAAAATCAGGTTTGATTAATGCGTAGAGAGGTTTAACCCTTTCTGCGTAGTTTAGTATGTATGTTCTTCCAAAATTTAGGAAACCCAGGATGGATTGTAAGTTATTTAGCGTTTTTGGAGGTTGGAGCAGCGCACATTTCTCTAGAAAGTTAGCTGCCAAGCTCTTGCCTTCACTTGAAAGCTCATATCCATAGAAATAGGACATTGAGATGGGCAATTCTGGACTTTTTAAAGTTGAATTTGTAGCCCTCAGAGGCGAAGCCCAGTATAATGGTGCTTACCCTGTTCAAGTGATTGTCCAGGTCATCGTCTGTTAGATAGATGTCATCGACATAGGACAATGCCTCATCGTCATAAATTTGTAGTAACTCCGTTACTCTCGCAGAGAATAAACCTGGGCTGTTCTTGAACCCTTGTGGGAGTCGACAAAAGTGACGCTGGGTCCCCATTATGGAGAATGCTGTTAAGTACCTGCTTTCAGGTGCTATGTTTTGACAAAAGAAACCATTTGAGATATCTAATGTTGTTTTGTATTTTTTACGCACAATGTTATTCATTAATGCTGTGCTATGTGCATTTTGCACTGCAAAGGTTTTAGAACAAGTGTTTAAGTGTCTGTAGTCCAAAACTAGACGATATGTATTGTCTGGTTTGGAGACAGGAAACAAAGGATTCTTCATTGAGGAGGTGCATGTTTCAATCACCCCTTGGTATTCAAGTTGATCTAAGATCTCCCTGACCTGTTTTTTAGCTTCTTGCTTTATTGGATACTGCCTTTGTGCAGTTGGGTCATGTTTCAGATGTATTTTATGGTGAGGGGAGTCCTCATCCCATCCTACATGATTTTTATATAATGCTGGGGCCTGGGCTACTGCCCATTTCCTGGCATATGTATATTTTAGGTGAATTGGAATATGGTTGGAGAAGGCAGGCATAATAATGTCCTCGCCGTGTGGGCACTCCCTGACAAATTGTGGTGGCCAGTCTTTTTCTGCTAGAAGTATGTCATAGCCCTTTGATAGTCTTTCCCAAAAAAGTGCTTTCACCTGTCTAGGTTTGTCTCCCTCCATCCGGAGTGTTATTTCATATAACTTTTGTGGAGTACTAACCCTGGTGTCTACAGTCTCAACTGTAATGTACTCATTCAAGTCCACTATCTCCAGAAGTAACTTCAGGTTCTGGCGAGCTATTGTGACTTCTGCTGCACTGTCCAGCATTGTCTGAGCCCATTCTCCATTCTTGAGTTGTGTTCTCAGTATTCTCGGCATGTCTGATCTTTAGACCTGCTACTTTCTTTTTGGAGAATTGAGGTTTTGTTTTATTTTTCATAGCGTGTTTGTCGTCTTTCGATTTCACGCGTTCTTCTCTATGTTCTGATCGTCCTCTTCTTTCCGAAGTCTGTGATGAGATCTGAAAGGGACGAGAGGAACGTGTATCAGTATCTTGATACCTGTCAGGTTTTCTCAAATTATCCCTATTCCTGAGGTTATACCTCCTTTCAGAGGGCTCCTTTTGAGGAGACCTACCTCGGGATTGAGAACGTTTCTCGTTTGAATTTTGTTTATTAGTCTCCCACTTCTTTTTAGAAGATGTAGGAGTTTGTTTAATTGAGTCCTTCTCAGGACTTTCAGATAGTTTCGGCTTCACTGGTCTTCCACCCAAACTATCTCTGCCTAATTCTGCATAAGATTGTTCTACAATTCTGGGTAGCTCAGTTTGATGTTCTGTAACATCAAATTCACGTAATTTGTGGCGGATCGCCACTGCTGCTGCCTCCCCTTTAATATTAGATAATATTATTGTTGAGACCTGGTCGAAATTTTTCAGTAATTTCATACCTAAATTTAGAGCAGGCTCTGCCCCGTATTCGTTTTGAATTTGTTTCAGGACATCTGGTATTACCGCAATTGACGGAATGCCATGTGTTTTAGTGTAGATGGCAGCAAAGACTGAGCCCCAAGTGGTGCAGTCTTCCAGTTGTGGTGTGATCCCCATCGGTAAACTGATGGTTAGGATTCTGTGTTTCTCATACGGGCTAGTATTTGGAAATACTGCTTCGATTTGAGTAATTTTTTGAGCTATCCAGAATGGAATTTGCTCACGTTTTGTGGGCATTTTACCCATGACTGCGTATAGAGTCTGTGGTGTAATTTTTAGTGCATTCCCCTGGTGAGGAGTTTGATTTGGAAGTGTCAATGGTGGTTGGACTGTGGAAGTCTGCATGACATATTGAACCAATTGTCTGTATATTTTTATTAACTCTGTAAGTTGAGTAAGTAGTTCCTCGTCTGACATTTCTTCAATGTCGGGATGAGGTGTATAGCCGGCTAGATCGGCCATGTTGCTCCTGGTCTACCTAGTGGACCGAGCCTGGTAATGGTTCTGTGATGTTTTAGGGCGCCTTTAAACCAGAGCTGATGCTCCTGGTATGTTAATGGAATTTCAATACCCTCGAAAGGAATGTATTCCTCTGGTGGTTCATCTTCTTTGTAGAAGTGAAAAATGTGTGTTACTGGATAGGATTCAGGAAATATTACCCATGAATAGAATACCTCTGTCTGAAAGGATTCGTGTGCCTCTATCACGAAAACTGCTCTACCGCCTCTTGGTGGTAGGCCATGTTTTATAAGTTTTAGAGTGATGGCTCTTCTTAAGTTTGGATGGATGTCTATAACACCCTCCTCGGTTTCATTTAAACCTGTAATGTTAAAAACTGCTGCTTGGGCTGGCTGATCCGCAGCTCCACCGTTTCCGGTCTCAGTGTCGGAGCCAGGCATTTTGTTGTTTGAAAAATGTAGAACAAGTTTCAAGGAGACAAAGATAAGGTGCACAATATTTTGGAACACTGTATCCTTCAACGTTGAGCAAACCAAACAGCTAATATATAGGGTGCTTCCCTATGTAGCCGTGGCGGATACTTAACCCTGCCCACTCCAGACGTCTTTTGGATTATATGGGTAGGGGTCTCTGAGAGAAAAAGCATGGCTGAGTTACTCAGTATCTAGCGTTAAATTACCGCCTTACCAAACCGTTGGGCGCCATGTAGTGTAGCTCCTATTTCCCTAATAGGCTCTGCGCATTGGAATAATATCCCCTATAGGTTTGACATATGACTAAGGTCAGTATGTCCCTATCGAGTATATTAAACTTAATTACTTGTGCCGGCTAGCTCAGAGGCCACTAGAAACTCCTTGTCAAACAAGAAGGGAGTAGTTTCTGGCAGCCGCAAAACATGACAACTTTGTTTCCCTTTAGAATCAGAACGTGTCCCAGAGTCGTGGAAACAATAGATAACTATTTCACTCAGCTCAGTCGTGCATACTTAGTTTTCCTCAAAGTTACACAGAAAGAATAGACGGGCGTTTCAATAAAAGGTTTATTGAACAGTCTTGTTTCTGGTGTAAGTAAAATGTGCTGTTACGATCACAAGACAGTATGCAAGATAAATAATGTACAGCGTAAGCAGTAGAAATAAATAATACTGCGCTAGCATGATCTTTAGCAGATATTCATTTACATAAATAACACAGACTAAAAATGCGAGTACTCATACGATGCGTCTCTAAGCTAGTTCTACCCCAATGTACCTAACCTGTCCTAGGTGTAGGGAGGGGTATGAAGTATGGTATACTAAGAGAATGTTAAGTCTAGTATGCCTAGTATGCCTAGTATGCCAAGAGTCCCTCTAGGTTCTAGTCAGCTCCATACCTTTAGAATGAGAGAGGTGGGAATCTCTTGCCAGATTCGAACTCCAACACCCCGCGAGGGAAGTCAGATCACTGGAAGCTGGACTCTCTGCGTGCAGGGATGACAGCGTCTTCTCAGTGCGTCAGGCCGGGAAACGGGCTCCTCTGAAGTCGAGGTCTCCTCTAGTTTACAAGGGCTAGGGAAGGTATATTTATCCCTGAGAGGTACCCCAGAATGTTAGCATTGACGTGAATCGGTCAGCGGAAGACGTCATGAATGAACCCCTAAGGTATAACGGTTCATGCATAATATATGAGTCCTTGAAGAAATCAATAGTCCTGTGCTAGGGAAACTCCCGCAGCCTAAGGGTCTGTTCTTCAAGAACTCGTTGTGACGTTAGGGTGGACGGATGTCGGAGACCATGCCTGTATTTGGAGTGCACGGTTTAATGCCTAAATAAGGACTGGGATTTTATGCCTATATAAGGGCAGGGTGAATTGTGCTTATATAAGGACATGATACAGGAAAGCCTGTGTATGGACAGCCTAAGAGGAATACAACACTCTCACTGCAAATTAGTGTGAACTCTTTTGTGTAATATGGCATTGCTTGTGCTGGGACGCGACACAGTTTATCTTTCAACTCCATGAATGCCTTTGCACATTCATTGTCTCATGGAATTGAATCAGATACATCTCTGTGTGTCAGTCTCAGTACAGGCTTTGCCACCAAGGAAAAGTTTTGTATCCACTTTCTACAGTAGCTAACCGTTCCCAAAAGCATCCTGATTTCGTGGTGGATTCATCTGCAAGACTGCTTCCACTCTTTCTGATGACGCCTTCCTAGCTCCTTTCACAATAATGTGTCCCAGATATTGAACTTCTTTTTGACAGTACTGCAATTTCCCTGGAGACACTTTGGGGCCGATTCCGATCTTGGCCGGTAGGGCTCCGAATCGGATTCGGCATTACCGGATCCGATTCGGAGCCCTGTTTCCCGACCGAATCGTACGCGGGTCCGGCCGAGCGAGTACGATGCAAGCGCCCACGAAATCGCCGACCGACTCGAACGCGGCTACAACACGCTCCGACCGACTCGCACGGACACAACTCGCACCGCGCAATGGAGACGTTCCCCGGCCGGGTAAGTACGATGCGCACCGCGAGCAGTCCGACCAACTCGCGCCGTCCGGCTCGAAAGAGCTGTCGGAGCCGGACTTTGGGGGTCCGCGTCGGACCCCCCTGTACGTGTAGCCGCGCGAGTCGCACACAGGGGGGACCCATGGGTCCCCCCTACCTGTGCATGTACGGCGCGACCCGCTTCGACGCGTACCCGCTGTAGGGGGCGCCCTTGTTCGCCTGGCACCCATTGAGTCAATGGGAGCCCGCATACGCGTTGTACGACCGGCTCCCATTGACTTCAATAGGAGTCCGACCGAATCGAGTCCCGGTGCATGCGTGCGCATCGTACTCGTTCGGTCGGACTGCCAGAGTCCGATTCGGTCGGAATTCTCTCCGGGTCCGGCTCGGTCGGTCGGAGAGATTTCCGGCCCGAATCGGAATCGGCCCCTTTGTGTCCATTCCCTGCCAGGTGATTCAAGAGTGAAATTGTGTAATTTTTGCTTGCATTCTGCCTTTCTGATGCCACACCCAAATCATCTTGCACTGAATTAGTGTAGATCGGTTGGGCAGTATCAGGATCTCTAAATTTCTTTTTAAAAACTGGTTAAAAATAGATGGACTCTCTGTATAGCCCTGTGAGACACAACTCCACGTTAATGTTCTCTGTTTGAAGACAGAAGAGAATAGAAATTGGCTATCTTCATGCAATGGCACTAAGAAGAAAGCCTAACACAGATCAATCACGGTAAACCATTCTGCAGTACGTGGAATTTGAAACAGTATGGCGGCTGGATTAGGTACCAGAGGACAACAGGGTACTACAATTTCATTTATTTTGCATAAATCCTGAACTATTCTGTATTTTCCATTGGGTTTCTGGAAATCCATAATTGGAGAATTACATGGCCTTCAAATCAATTCTCTCAGGATTTTTTTTTAGGTTGAGCCTTAGTAGCATGCATGCGCTGTCTGCAAGACGTGTTGTAATGAATAAACCGACTGTATTCCCACCTTCTACTCACCTTTGGTGCAGTCCAGCGTCGCTCTTCTTTGATGCCTCCTGTCTCGTTCTGCAGCCTGATACGTCACTTTCTTTCAATGCTCAGGAGCACCGATAAAACACAGTACTGAAGACTCTCCTGTCTGAAGACTCTCCTGTAGAAGAACTTAGGGTGAACAACTTGACGAACAAGACAGATTGCACCTCAGAGGCTGCTGTTCCTACGGCTGGGCTTTTATCTTCTCCCAACCGACTACCATGAAGTCTAGTGGTAGTCTCATGGAATATCGCAGGACTGCAGTCCAAGGGAGTGTCCCCTGATTGGAACTCCTTTGTTGAGGAATGCGACATATGCATCTTCCAAGAAACATGGTCAACCGAACCGCATTATCATTTGGGTTACCTAAATTATTACAAACCAGCCATTAAAGGTAATAAGGGTCGCCCCTCGGGTGGGCTCACAATCTGGGTTCGGCAGGACATTGGCCTTGCCATACAAGCGCTCGAGACGGGAAGCAATGACATTCTTGGGGTCCGCCTGGGGTGCAGGTTATATGGCAATATTGATAATTATAATATTTACGCTAGAGGGCGTAGCGGGGGACGAAGGTCAGAAACTATCTCTGATCTGGACGAGCTCCTACATAATATCTCATGGTCTTCCTCTGTAGTACTTGGAGGCGACTTTAATACCACCTTTGAGCCTTTTGACAATGGGGAATTTGACCCAGCAGGGGACGAGGATGAGCAGTGGGTATCCCTAGCCTGGAAATACCTCCGATTAGAAAATGGACAGAGGCAGCACTACAGCTGAAGACCTTAAGCCTCGAACACGGCGTAAGGGCTGTTAATGGGAGAACAAGATCTGATAAGCAAGGGGCCCATACGTTTAGAAACGGTCACCGCACAAGCCGGATTGACTATATGTTAATCAGCCTAAAAATTTGGCACACTGTACAAGATATGGTCGTGATGGATAGAACCGAGAGTGACCATAATCCACTTTGTACCACACTCACATTTAAGGATTTACAAGAGCAACCACAAGCCCCAATTCTTCCCATGACTGGTGAATTGGAACTGACTAACGATATGCGACATCTGAAATGGCAAATGGTAATTGAACGACCTGACATATTATCATCAATCAATTCCGACTTTGAACACACTCTAACCCAGATGTTGTCCTCTCACAGTGATTCTAGTCCATTGAAAGTAATATTATTATTACATAACACCTTTTTTGATAGAATATGCTCACATTTCCAAATTTCCCACAGGTCTAAGGCCAAGGGAACTCAATTACACCCACACTGGTACAATAATGAGTGCAAAACAGCGCGCAGAGCACTGGGGGGGAGGGGCAATAAGATCAGAAGATCAGCCTAGAGTCCAACATACAAGGAAGCTTTATAAGAAGGCGATTCTGTAAGCAAAAAAAGGCCTGGGATGAGAAAAGATGGCAGGACTTAAAAGAAGCATGTAATGAGAGGAACAGCGGGTGGCTCAGGGCAATCTCCCCAAAATTACGTGGACCCAGCGTCGTGGGTAAAGTTTTTCTCAGACCAATATGCAGACAATGACAACAAGGGCTACGATCCTATTCGGGTTTATTTTAATTTGACTGACACAGTTTTTAATTTAGTTGATGGGACAGCTGCACTGAATTCTATCACCAGCGGTAGAGCCCCAGGGGATCTATAAAGTGCCCGCTGACATCTTCCTCCAGAATAAGGCCAAATGGAGCCAGTATATTATGCTTTTAGCAAATGCTATCGCTCATGGAGCCCTGATCCCGGACACCTGGCGAGGGGCGGAGATCATCCCGATTTATAAAAAAGGAGACAAATCCTCACCCGGGAATTACAGGCCCATAAGCCTTATAGATTCAATCCAGAAAGTCATAGCTCGACTTGTTCTAGCAAAAACTCAAGTCTGGATTGATGATAATGACATCTTGAGCCCCCTCCAGGCAGGCATTCGGGCACACCTGAGCACCATTGACCAGGTTTTCCGGTTCATTCTAATCTACTGGCGGACGGTGACCCTCGGAAAGGCAGCATTTATGGAGCCTTTGTTGAACTCAAGTCTGCCTTTGACCTAGTCTCACGGCCCAAATTGTGGAGGGTACTGCAGGAGCTTGGGCTGCCCCCGATCTACTCTTTTTAATTGTTCGCCTTCATGAAAATAACTTTGCCCAAATTCGCTGGGGGGTTCATGGAAACAAGACTGACCGATTCCCAGTTGAGAAGGGAGTACGCCAAGGCTGCGTCCTGGCGCCTACACTATTCTCACTTTTTATTAACGGCATTGTCAGTTTTTTAGCTGCCTTTCCCACAGACGCCCCAATCCTAGCTGGTAAACAAATCCCTATATTAATGTTTGCGGATGACACGCTTATATTATCCAAAACACCAAGTGGGCTAAAGCGTGCGCTGCAGCATTTTGAAGAATTTTGTACACTGCGTGGTTTAAAAGTCAACACGGCAGAAAATAAGTTTATGACTTTTAACCAACACAGGTCATTTAAGGGGGGTATGGTAATGGTGGGCCACCCCTTGGAGCAGGTTGACGCATTCACCTATTTAGGTATCACCATGCATAAAGGGCTCAGCTGGAGGCCGCACATTGACACCATGGCCTTAAAGCACAGACAATTGGCCGGTGTAATGATTAAGGAGTTTAAAACATCATTGACCAAGCCTCTAACTCCAGTGCTGCAGATCTACAGCTCCAAAATACTGAGCTCAGCTCTGTATGGTGCCGAGCTATGGGGCTTTGAAATTTGCATCCTCTAGCTGTATCCGAGAACAAGTTCTTACGAGGGATTACAGGCTTGCCCCAAAGCTCTCCCATGCTCCCCCTGCGCTACGACTTGGGTAGAAAAGCCATAGCTGACCTAGCAAGACTGCGCCCCATCCTCTACTGGTGCAGGATCTGGTCCACACCAGAACTGGCCATCTTTGTAGAAGGTCTTAAAGACATAATGGAGGCTGATCACTTCCACAAAATCAGTTGGTTGCGCGACATCAGAACTATCCTAACCAGTATGGGCATGCCATTACTGTGGACCGACCCTAGTAGAACAGAGTTTCCATCAAAAAAACTAATCAAGCCAAGATATTGGGAACTGATCATGCTAGAAGCTAATAGAACAAGTGATGCTGCCACACTGTCTGGAAAGTTCTTAGAAATAAAACCAAGGCCGTATGTCGAGGACTACTGGGACGTAATTACTAAGCCATTAGACTGCAAACTGTATTTCCAGCTTAGAGCAGGTTGTCTACCCTTGAAGTCTTTTACAGCCACATGGTCTGCTCCAGCCGATGATAAATGTCCAAACTGTGTTAACGTGGAAGAAACATACGCACATGTGTTATTTGTTTGTCCTGCGTATGCTGTACCACGTAAAGCTTGGCTGGCACCGTTTTGTAGGAACATGGGCACACACCAGTCGAGTGTAGCAATGCGAATACTGTGTACTGATTCCTCTGTATTGTATGGAGTGCCAATGGCAAAGTTTTTAGGATGGATGTGGACAATTAGAACTAAGCTCCTTGCAGTAAAACTGACGATGTAGGCTCTGTACATTAATACCGATGTGGTATGCCTATCCTAGCTGGAACTTTTTAAATTGTTTACTACTCATCAGCATCAATTCTTATTAACAATATTATGTATAAGCTTTTTACTGTTTTTAATCCACTTTTATAACACACACTTTTATTGTATTAATTATTTTTAAACTTGTGATATATGGTTCTATTGTGATATGCTTTTATGACATTTACTGTCAAATAAAGCTTGAGTTGAATCTATCAGACAAAAAAAAAACACAGTATACTTACGCTTCCCTTCTTGATTTCCTGTTTGTGAGAACTTTTTTTTCCTTTATTTTTGTTTAAAGCACAGGATTTGCTTGCACTTCAATGATGGCGGCTGCGTGATTTTTATTTTGTTGTGGTTCACGACCACGCAATGTTTTATTTTGTTGTGTTTCTTCTTCACAGCGCGGGGCGGTAGCCTTCATTTTATTTTAGCAGTTGTTTAACACATTGCTGCCTTCTGTCTGGCCCCATGCCGCTTTCAGAAATCCTGGAGTGCCTCTCCACACAGTACAGTTAGTTCAATGCAGTGCTTCGTGATGGTTCTCACTGGTTTAAGGGTTGTGTCCTATATGGCACTATGTGCGTGAGTTTGCGTGGAGACTTTGGTCTGTGTTTCAGAGACAAAGCTTTTCGCATTGAGCGTGAGAACAATGCACATTCGTCTCAGAATCAGATTAGTTGAGAAATGTGACCTGAACCGACAGCTGCGCTGGCGTGTGGAACAGAGCAGATTGCCAGCCAGGCGTAGCACTGCACTGTGCATGTGATGAGTGTACATCATCTTAACCCCTTCCCTGCGGGGGTATTCCCCCACGGGTGCGGGGGTGAGCGCGGCGCCGCGGTGCTCGTGACGAGACCAGCTCGTCATGAGTCACAGAGGAGCTGTGCTCATGATGAGCTGGTCTCATCACAACCCCGCCCACTCATTAATTCTCCCTCACAGGCGGGGAATTAATCCCGCGTGGGCGGCGCGCAGCCGTTATGACGAGACCAGCTCGTCATGAGCACAGCTCCACTGTGACTCATGACAAGCTGGTCTCGTCATGAGCATCGAAGCGGTTAATATGTTCAAACATTTGGCTGCAGCCCACTGGCATAACGAAAGTTATGGGGGCCCCCCTTCAAGGTACATGGAGGGGCTCCGCTCCAGATTTAATTCGGAGCTCTCAGGCCTGAGTTCTGTACTGAGGGGGCCCCAGCAGCTCAGGGGCCCCCCTGCACCGCCGGGGCTGCGGGGGCCTGTGTTACGCTAGTGCTGCAGCCTCAGCTGGTCAACAACGTGTGTGAATGCAGCGGTGCAGCCAGGCTAGCGATGGTAAACATGAGAATGCCAGCAGCTGTCCATTGGTCAGAGCCTGGGATTCCTGTGTGGTATCAAAGTCATGTCAGTTTGACCACTTGTGCGCGATGGTTGGCACGAGAATGCCAGCAGTTGTCCATTAGTCAGAGCCTGGGATTCCTGTGTGGTATCCAAGTCATGTCTCTTTGACCACTCGTGCACTTAAGCAGCTGCCGCATGCACTGCTTGGCCCACGAATGATGACGCATGCTACGGCACACTGCTCGGACCGTAAGTGTACTGCCACTGCTCCGTCAGCCTGAACTAGGTGTGCCTGTCTCGGTACATACTGCTACGGCAGGCTTCCTGAGAGTGATTTAATATAACAGTTTCTTTACTTACCTACTTTATTGAGTTTTTGGAGTTATGTTTGATTTCGTTTTATTTTGGTGTATTATTATTCATTTTATATATTTTTAAACATTTTACAGTTGTGGGTTCCTTTGAAGTTATCAGTGTCAAGTGTTGTATAATATGTCATCAGTTTTCATTTAGTTCTCATCCATAAACATTTTTAAAACATGAGAGCACTATGTTTTGTGTCGAGGGTAGCAAGCAGTAAGATTTTGCAGTTTTTTCCCATTTCACGAAGGTGAACAGATGCCGGGTGCTCGACATATTGTGTTGTCAGTATAACATTGTGCATTAAAGAAAACTTTTCATTGTGATATATATATATATATATATATATATATATATTCCTCTCCTCGCCACAATCCTCCGGAAAAACGAGTGCAGACCTCATTCAGTGCCAATATTCTTTTTTATTTTTACCAGTCCTCTGCCATTACGCGTTTCGGCCGTACAAGCGGCCTTGATCACATGACAACGCTCAACAGCTTTACCCCCATATTTAAAGTGCCCGTGCTTAATTAAAATCATGGAAATAGAAAACATGTTAAAGAATTTTTTACAGAATTTTTTACATACTTTACATACCATGAAACTCATGTTCCATTACATAATATATTTTGTTATTCATTTAGTTGTTATTCATAATTTATATTCAACCTCCTATATGATTGCCCACATTATAGTGAAACAATATTACAAAATAATTTTGATACATATATATGTTTTGGTTCAGGCTAAATATCTACTTTAATGTCTCCTGACACATGTTTACGATTTCCTTTAAAATTATAGCATATATAGGAATAAAGACATCATCCACATATAAAAAATACATATCTTAATACAAAAGTGAAAACAAACCTATCACCTACCACTATGTGCTGTAAAATTTATGTGTAAAGGACACATTTCTTTGAAGAAACACCTATTTCCTATTTTGTGTCCTTAAGTTTAAATACTTTGCCAGTTCACGGATTACTCTGCATCATGCAATATCTGCTATTCATGTCTTTTTTAATACATATATTTATTCTTATTATATATATAAATATACCACATATAAATCTGTAAATTCAATATTGTTCTATTGTGCAATGGATTAGTTGTGCAATACTTTCTTTTCTTGACTATACTTGCCTAAATGCATCCGTGCACATCTCTAAATCATTTGCTACCATTGTCGACATGCTATGAATGGACAGATAAAGTGACTCAGTGCTATACTACTTAGAATTAAAAACCAATAGTGCTATAAATATTAAATATCTAAAGGGGTACACAAATGAATTCATTATATACACATACAAATTATCATACGTAAACAAATAAATTCATTATATACAAATACAAATTATCATAGTAAATTCATTAAATACATCCTACTTTAAAGTTCATACATTACTTCATATTGCAAGGGAGGTTTCTAAGACTGTCAGTAGATTGTTGGCTTTTAAAGTCTTAACACAAAGAACCCAGATGTAGATCTATAAAAAACATTAGGAAAAGGGCTTTAAGAAATCACTATAAAATACCACCCCAATTCTAAAACCATTCCTAAAAATCATACTGGTTTTATTGATTGGATAAATATAGTTTTGCTTCTTGCCCATGGTTCTTCAGACATTAAGTGCAAGCAAGAAAAGGTGTCCCTTCATTGCAATGTTCTAATTGGCTTGCCCGCTGTACAAGCTTGACCTATGGGAGACTGACTGCCTACGTTATAAAAACGTATGTAAATCTTCTGTAATATTGAGCCCGCCTGGATGATGAAGCAGTTCCTCAATTGTAATTCTGAATTCACAGTATACTGCTTGACATGCCCTTGCTCCAAACGCTACATTGGGAGCACAATACACCCAACCAAAAAACGCATCCTTGAGCACATGCGTGCTATTACAAACAAGGATGTGACCTATCCGGTTGCTCGCCATTTTGAGAAATTCCATCAGAGCAACCTTGATCTCCTTAAATTCTGCTGTATAGATCAGGTAGAGAGACATGAGAGAAGAGGAGACAGGGTGAGAAAGTTGCGGATTTTGGAATAGAAATACATTATCGATCTCCAAACCAAGGCTCCCATAGGGCTTAACAACGATGAGGAGTTGTGGGTGCACCTGGAGTGATATAATTAGAGACAAGAATAGATACATGAGTGTTTTATAAATGGCCGCCATGAATTGGATCTTTAATGTTGCATAAGTCCGTCTTTGATGTTTAAGAATAACACGTGATGTATTGTTAATTTAAATACCTTCGTGTTAGCACATAGAAACTGACATTGAAAAAGCCGTAAGGCGAAACGCGTCTGTCAGTGCAGGGGGGTCTGCACAATAAAGCATTTTGCTTGAATTACTTTCCGTGTGTGCTTTTCGCTTGGCTACGAAAGGGTTTGCCTGGTTGTTCTAATTATTAGCGGCCCACCACCGCTGGAGTGAGCACCCGGGACAAAGACGGAGCGGCGGCGGTGACGTGCTGTTCTGTGATATATATATATATCTATTTGTGTTTATTTACTCATTACATCACTTTCTAGGTCTGGACTTCGAGACAGTTTTAGCTGTGCTACCAGGCTATTGGTTTCCCTCTCCCAAAAAACATACCTAATATACATACAGAGACGAGCTTCATCCATTGGACAGTTAATTTTACATTCACATTCTTTTACCTTCAATTTCTTGTTTGGTGGCCTGCGATGCTAATGTACATACTGGTGGAGTGAACTGTTAAATTGTTTTTGTAACCTTACTCACTTTGTCCACAACGTGGATGGTTACCCCACCTGCCTTTTTATTTTTGCCTCATTCATTCTTTAATCACCCCATTTTTACTACCCAAAGAGCGGTCAAAATTGTGGCTAGCTAAAACTTCGGTTACATGAATGCTCCACTACCTTCACAGAACATGATTTCACCAATTTAGTGGGTTTGGCTTCTGGATAGTGCAGATACATGGCCACACAACATCCCTGCAAACATTGGTAAACATCACACGTATACAGACATCCTTACCCTCAAATCCATTCCGCATAAATCCACTTCACACAACACATTTTAACATTTTTTAATAATATGCTGCACATTTCAACTACACATACTTCTGCACCACATCATTCCACTCCATGCCACACAATTACAAACCAATAACATAAACTAACATAATTCCACTCCACTCCAAACCATATAATTACACTTCACACAACACAATTCAACTCAATATAATTACACCACACATAATTACATTCCAACTTACATTTCACACAACATATTTACACTGCACATATATCCACTCAATTCCAAAACACATAATTATACTAACAATGCCACTTAATTCCATATCATAAAATACTACTCTACACCATGCCACATAGTACCACTGCAGACCATGCCACATTAATTCGACATAACACAACTCAGTGCCACACAGTTCTGCACAACACAATTACACTCTACATAATACCACTCAGCTCCACATAATTACTCTACACATAATTACAGTCTACTCAATACAACATAAATACACCCACATAAATGCACTCTATGCCACATACCAGCAGTCCACATAAATACACTCCACACCATAACACATAACTCCAATGAGCCACACAATTCAACTCCACACATTTACAAAACACACCACATAATTTCACTCAAAACCACATATTTCAAATACACAACACACCACATACCTCCAAAACACACTACAAATTTAACACATCATACCACAACTTTTAATTCACATACAACACACAGAATTCCACACAAAACCACAAACATCCACTACACTCCAAACCAAAACACATAGGTAAAAGACATTGTCATTTACAACGCCAATAGCTCTAATTCTCGCAAAAGCAAGACCTATTATACAGTGGCGTTCTAGGGTAAACAGCATTTGATTTCACCATAATCTGAACTGGTTCTACACCTTTAATTAGTCCGAAGTCTTTCCCTGTAAAATCCAAAACTTCGACATTCACTGTCTCTCTCAGATCTTCGGTTAATCTGTCAACAGTTAACAAAGGGAATAACCCTGCCTCATCTTGTTGTCTGATTAATTTGAAATCCTCATCATGTGTTTGGAATGCTCCACCATCCGGTGTACAGTAAATTGTGCAATTTAACTTGCACAATAAATCTCTACCCTAACAGGTTTACAGGACTTGAATCGCAAACAACAAATTGGCGCTTCTCTCCAAAGGATGCTATTTTTAGTGGCACCCTTTCAGAAACTGGATTTTGAATTTGTTTATTTGTTATTCCTACAACTTGGATTGTTTTCCCCCGAGAGAGATAAGTCTGGGACCTGGTAGTACCAGTATCAATGAGAAATGATACGGGGTGGTCCCAAACATCTTCATCTACATATAGGCCACTCTGGTCTACCTCTAAGACTGTGCCAAGTACGCAATCTTCTTCCTTTCTCAGGCACCTTCATTGTGAATTCTCTGAACCAGAACCATCACTCTCAAATAATGGGAATTGTTGCAATGTGTTCTGATTTGTGTTCTGAAATTGTGGCAGAGCATTCTGAAATGTATTCATTTTTGGCATCTGATTCAAATTAAATCTAGGATTCCCCATCTGTGCAGGTGCAATTGGCATCATTGGTATCTGTTCCTGTAATGACATCTGCATTCCATGACCAGGCACATTTTGCATTTGCATACGTTGTGGCATTTGCATATTTGCATATTTGCTCCAGGATTTTCAAGATTATATCGACATTCCCTCTTCCAATGCCCGATTTTATGGCCGACGTGACAAGCAGTAATCCTTTTCATATCAGCAACCACTGATTCAGATCCTGTAACCACAGGAACACCTCTACCTCTACCCTGTGACATGGGCATTCCTCCTTGACTTCCCTGATAACCCATTTATGGCATAACAACACCCTGCATTCTTTGATTTCCCACAAAGGAAGGATTCTGAAAACCCTTCTGAACCAGCTTTGCAGCCGTGGGCGCTGCAGGTTAGTGCGGTGGGGTGGTGGGGCCGGCTGGGGGGGATTTCGAGAAATGACCACAAGGGAAAATTAAATAAATAATACATTTTCCCTCGTGGTCGTCTCTCAAAATCCCCCCCCAGCCGGTCCCACCGCCCCACTGCTCTTACCTGCAGCGGCTGCAGCTTTGTCTGAGCCAACATGAACTTCTCCTTTATATTTTTCTGCTTCATGTCCAATTCATCACTACAATATTTGGCATATCTCAGGATTTTGTTGAGCGATTTATTTTGGCAGCAAATCATGCTTTGGGTTATGTGCGAACTGAATTCTGGCTTCAGCCCTAGTACAAACTGGGACACAAAAATCCCCATATCCTTTTACCCAAGATACTAATGTCCACTATGCTGCTGGAATACCTGCAGTAATCTCTCATAATATTCATGTACAGTCTCCTTTGGCTCTTGGGTAGGTCTTTTAATTGTGAACCAATCCAGATCTTTCAGAGACGCTCTGCCCTTTAAAAAGGTAATAACAGCTTTATACTTCTCCATCACTATGGGAGATGACGCATTTGTCCCAGACACTCTAGCTGATTCCTCTCTAGGCTACTGCACTGCAGTTTTACATTCAGCCATAGATCGGCAGGCACAACAATGTAAAAAATTGTATTTGAGTCCGTCCACAGTACCTTTGAAATTTTTAGGAACCTTTCCACTTGTGCATATCACTGCACTGGCTTGTCTCTTAATTTTGGAAAGGTGTTTGTGAATGCAGCCGAATCACCACAACAACAGGGAACATGAACATATGTACCTCCAGCTTTTTCTCTAAATGGATAAGCTGCGGCTTCTCCTTCACTTTCTTCATCTTGCTTTCCTGCGATAACTGATTCCCTCTTTTTCTTTTCATGTTTGTTGGCCCATTTGACTTCTCATTTTTCAAACTCACCCCACCTCTGCGAATGCAGTTAAGCAATTCTATAATGTGCAATCGCAGTCCTGTAGTCCTTATATTCTCAAGTGCCAGGTCATCTAGTTGAACCCTATAACTTCTGTGCAGATGCACATTTTTTGTAAGATCTTCTCATACTTCTGAGCAAGTTCAGTTAATTTGTCATGAGTCAAATCTGCTCTCCTCGTAACTTCCTTGCACAGGTAAATTAATTCTTTCCTTACATACTGTTCTAAATGTTCACATTCTAGGCACCCCCTTATTATTTCTTCCAATTCAATTTTCAGTTGTGTGATATTTATTGTCTTTTCTTTTTTAATCTCTGAGGGGCATATTATCAAGCAATTTTTTGCCGCTTTAGCGGCACTTTTGTGCCGCTAACGCGACGTTAATTTATCGCCCTATCATCAAGCTGTCGCTAGCAAGCGTTAGCGACAGCTTTCTGGCGATCGTGGCCGATTTTCCTATCGCCGTGTATGCCAGCGATAGTTTTCGCTAATGATATGCAAATTAGGCGTTCCTTCTCAAAATTTCACGAAAAAAGTTGCTAACACCACATCGCACTATTAGCAAGGATGGCTCGGACCCGCGAAGCAATAAAAAAAGTGACGCTAAGGCCCTTTAACAGCAGGAACTTAAGACCGGAAAAAAGCTGGTCTAAAAATGGTGAAAAAGGGAGGTATATAAGGGAGAGTAGCCCAGAAACCCATCTGAACTGATGCCATGGAGGTACTATTCATTCAGCTTGGAGCACCACGAAGGCAACAACCACCACCGCCACTGCCACCTCCCCCAGAACCACCACCGAGGCAGTGCCGAAGAAGATTGCAGGCCCTGTGCAGACTTGTCAGCCTCACAGACCTAACGCCAGAGGATATCATTGCCCACTACAGGCTCAAAAGGACATCCATCCAACACATCCTGAACCTGATAGCCCACAGACTGACGGCACCAACACAGCGGAGAACGAACATTCCTCCGCAGACAAAGCTGCTGGCTGTGCTGCACATGTTGGCCTCTGGGACCTTTCAACCAACAGCGGCCAGAGTCAGCGGAGTATCACAGGCAGCCTTTTCAATCTTCCTCCCTACTGTCTTGGATGGCATACTCAGCCTGATACCCCAGCACCTTCACTTCCCCAACACTGTGCAGGAACAGATTGCGACCAAGCAAGGCTTCCATGCCATAGCCGGATTCCCGCAGGTCTTGGGGGCAATTGACTGCACACATGTCCTATTTGTGCCCCCTGCGGACAGTGCACCCATATACCGCAACAGAAAGCACACACATTCTATGAATGTGCAGGCAATAGTGGACCACCGGGGACTGTTCACCAATGTCATAGCCAAGTTTCCTGGGAGTGTGCATGATTCCTACATCTTCCGACAGTCCATCATAAACCAGCGCTTCCAGGATGGCACATACGGAAATGCAGTTCCTGTTGGTAAGTACCAACTTAACACAACACACGCCTCAACTGCACATACATGCAACTCCCAATTGTTAGAATGTACATGTCATAATTTCTCATACAACACATCAATCAACATGCCCACTTACCAGACACAACAACACAAGGAACTGTGGGAACTGTGTAGACTAACCATCCCCAAAGGCTCAGCCCCTCCGCCACTCATTTGCAAATGTGGGGAGAGGTGGGAACTAAGTATGTGTGACGGAGGGACTTGATCCATAATGAAAGTATGTACACAAGGCACAGTGTGTCGGGGTTGTGCTGGACAGTCGGGACTAAGCTGAGTGCAGACCTGCCAATGTGGGCATATAGTGAGTTTCTGTAGTCCAGCATGATGCCAATGACTGTGTGGGTGACTGTCTTACCTGACAATGGGGGGATCCATTTGAAGTTTGCATGGAAGATGCAGAGGCAGTTGAAGCAGCTGCAGGCCACTGCGTAGACCTATTGGTTCATGGAGAGGGAGGAGTCACATACGGTGCCTACGTACCTAGGCTAGGGGGGGCTGCTGAAGCTGTCGTCCCACCAGGTGATGCCACATGCTGATGGTTTTGTTATGAGGATGAGGACTCATGTCTCCTCTACGTATAGCACCCCCCAGCTGGTGATCATTCATGTTGCAACTGACAGCAATCCCTCCTGGAAGCCAGGTTTGGTGTGTGGGCGTATTGTTGATGGAGAATATGAGCTTTGTGTCCTTGTAGGTGGTGATGTTTAATTGTATCCTCAATCTTGTACCAGTTCTTCTCCATGTGTCAGCAGTTGCATCTGCCATCTTTGAGTTTGTTTGTGACCGAGGTGGCATTTCTTGTACGCTGTATGTTGCAGTTGCATAGTGGTACAAGTGTGTATGCGCAGTTGGAGATACATGTCAGTAACATCTGATCTAGCGCCATTGGTGACTACTGCAGCATTGTGGGTGTTGCTGTTGATGGTGGTGTGTAGCATCACCTCATTGACTGAGCTACACTAACTTTGTGTGGGTCTGCATGTGGTCTAGGGTGGCTTGGGGTTGATCGACAAGGAAGTGTATGCGTTTGTGGTCACTACATGTGCGTTTAGTGGGGTTGACAAACTAGTCGAAGTTTACACATGCTAAGAAGGAGTCAAAGGTGTGCCCTGCCTTGTGGGTCATTGTGGTGAAGATTTTGGACAGTCTGATGTCAGTAAACATTTCACAGATTGTAATGGATTTTGTGTATTCGTGGTATGTGATTTGGAGCCTCCGCTCAGGAATGCGTACGTAGTCCATGGAGTGGATGGCGTGGCATCTGATGATGTTGATGGTGTGGGTGAAGCGTTCCTGCCGTCAGTGGTCCCTGCAGGCGAGGGGGCTGCTTAGTGTTGCTTTGTGGCAGCTCTGGACATGAAACAGCTTGTGTTGTGCGGTCGGGCAGGTCTTGCGGTAGCGGTAGCGGCAGCATCAGAACTGAACGTGATCCGTGTCTGGTGTGCCCTATTGCCATTTGAAAGTTATCATGCCATTGAGTTTCAGGATGGAGGATGAGTGCAATGGCTAGACGCTAGGAGAGCCAGGGTGCTTGTTGGTGTGTGTGTTATGTCTGCGGTTATGCGCAGATGGCTTTAACATTGTAGCACAGTAGGAGTGCCAGTGATGCAACCGCTCACAATCAAAATGGCTCGGGGGACGGAGGATCAACTGTGAGGCAACGCAATTAGCATTGATGCTGGTAAACAGTCAGAAGCGACACATGGCTAACATGAAATCCAACATAGCACAAATCACACAACACAAAACCATCCACACTAACAACACAGCCTGCATAACCAATAATGAACACATCTCTCCACCACATGTTACAGGTGATCAAGGATATGCACTATGCCCGTTGATGATGACACCCCTCCGAAACCCCACCACCCAGGCACAGAGACAGTATAATGCGGCCCACAGACGCACCCGGTCCATTGTGGAGTGCACATTTGGTGTGCTGAAGTCATGTTTCCGTAGCCTGGACATCACAGGTGGCAGACTGCTGTACAGCCCCGAAATGGTGAACAAAATCATCCTAGCATGTTGTGTATTGCACAGTAAATGTGTGCGCACCAATGCTCCATGAATTCAAGTGCCTGCTGCACCGGGCGATGACCAGGATGAAGATGAAGATGAGGCAGGTGGAGCACACACCAGTTAATGCAGCAGGAACTGCCCGAAGGAACCGAATAATAAACAATTTCTTCAACTGAGCACGTCACATTGTGACATTCCCCATCAAATGTATATCACTGCAAAATGACCCCAATCACGGTTTAGTCAATAAAAATACACTACACACATACCGGGCCTGATTCACAGAACTAACTTACGTGAAATACGTAAAGTTAGTAATTTTCGGTATTCACAGAATACACTTATCACTACTAACTTTATGTCCGCTCCCGGGCCGGAGATTCAGGCCCTGTGGCGGAATTTCCGCCTCTGGGCCGGAATCTCCGCCTCCGGGCTGGAATACCCTCATTTAGGCCGTTTGAGTATTTCACGTAAGTTAGTTCTGTGAATCAGGCATTTTACTGTCCTGCATAAGTACATCACTATGAAAAGAGTACATAGCACAATGATTGCAAAGAACATCACAATACTCAATTAATGGTGGGAATGTCTCCTCAGTAAAGAGATGCTCTTCAGTGTGTCAAATGTGCCAAAGTACACTTTTAATTGTGTAAATTGTGCTAACAAACTCTAATATTTGGTGTGTCCTGTTGTGTAAATCATGAAACATAGGTTGCCCTCTGTGCACAAATCCTAATTGTAGGGTGTCGTTTTGGGGCAACAAGTCAATAGAGTGTGTCCGTTTTGTTAATTTATGCAATTTAGGATGTGAAATGGGGTAAAATATGAAAAATGGGCGTGAAATGGGGTAAAAGATGAAAAATGGGCGCAAAATGGGGTAAAAGATGTTTTTTAGGGTGTCATCTGCAATTACCTTTGAACCCACTTCCACCTCAATTTCATAAACCACCAAGACAAATTGCTGGACCACACACCGGACGCAGCAGCCGGACCACCCGCAGCCCTGAGACACCAACCAGACCATCTCCAAATGGACACCAGGCATGGATGAAGACACCGCCTACACCATGAAAGGCATCCACTCGGGGGCCCACACAGACCCCTGGACCCCTTACAACTACAACAAAAAAGGATATGCTGTTCCTAAAAGATCCTACAGATCACGGTTATACAAAAGGCAAGTGGGTGCTAGTAGAAATCGGAGAAATGATTATCTCCTTTCAGAAAAAGACCCTCACACACCCAGCCAGCTAGGTGTCTTGCTTCATCACTGGGTCTGCTCCTTATCGGGTCGGCGCTGCAATACCCGATCGGCACCCGTGGTGGGGCCTTCTTGGCGGAGATCTTTTTCTTAGCCGTAGGGTGTAGTGCGTGTAAGGGCCCTAGTGAGTGTAGATGTGAATTGTGTGAAATCTAAAACAGGGATAGTGAACCACCCAAAACTATTTTAATGACTGTGGTCACTAACCTGATTAAAAATAGAAAAGGCGCACACGCCTGACCAAGGATTGCAGGGTTGTGTGCTAAAGCTCAGGCCAACATGTTTCATGCCTAATGTTAATTTAACGGCAATTCTTCAGGACCTACTATCGACATTCTACACTTTATGGTTGGTGGTCTAAAGATACAGTTCAGTGACCACTCATACCGCACCCTATAAAGTGGTACCTGTCGATCAATAACACTGCCTGTAGGAAAAAGAATCAGTGATTAATACAAAGTTCTACTGTAGTCTGCAATTCAACCTTATTGCGACAGCATAATTATTGACCATGCTATTGTGACATTGCTGATTTTCTCATTACCACTGACCCAAAAATCCCCTATTTTTATATCCTCCCTAAAATTCACAAGGAGGTGAACCCTGTCCCTGGTAGACCCATTGTCTCAGGGATCGGGTCTATTTTGGAACCCTTATCTAGGTTTTGTGATCACTTTCTCCAACCTCTCGTAAGAGCTATCCCCTCTTTTGTGAAAGATACAACTGATGTTCTACGACTACTCGAGGGGTTCCAGCATCCGGAGGACATTAATTTTTATTGACTTTGGATGTTGAGGCCCTCTATACTAATATCCCCCAAAGGGCCACTCTTGAGGTGGTGGAGGACGTATTCAGCCGAGAAGACTGGATTTCCCCTACTCCGGCGGCATTTATACTGGAGTGTGCCACATTGGCACTAACAGAAAATTTCTTTGAGTATAACAAACAACTATACCATCAAACGCAAGGCACTTCGATGGGCAGTACTTTCGCGCCGAGTCTGGCGTGTCTGTACATGGCTGCATTTGAGGAGAGGGAGATTTACCATCATAACAATCCATACTCAGCGAATATTCGTGTCTGGAAGAGGTTTATTGATGATATATTGGTCCTGTGGGAAGGAGACCGCAGTACATGCGATGAATTTTGCATTTGGATCAATACTCTGAACCCTTTCTTGAAATTTACGAGTACCATTTCAGAGACTAGTGTACCCTTCCTCGATCTGTTGGTGAGGCTGGGGGATGGGCTCATCACTACTACTCTCTACCGCAAACCAACAGATAGAAACAGTTTGCTCTTATTCAGTAGCCATCATCCCAGAGCACTGAAACAAAATCTTCCATTTGGTCAATTCCTTCGGATAAGAAGGAATTGTAGTTCATTGACAGACTACCTCACTGAATCAGACACTTTGGCTCGAGACCTGCGACAGAGGGATTATCCTCAACACACTGTGTCACTCTCTCGCAAAAGAGCCAGAAATAACAATCGGGAAAGTTTACTTGAAAGCGTACAAAAGGATCCCGAGACAACGATTACCTGTGTGACCACGTTCACACCTGACTCAAATCGAGTAAGGGGCATCATTAAGAAACACTGGGGTATTTTGAACACTGGATCTTTAAATCTTCCTACCCCCAGATTTGCATTTAAACGCACTAGTAACTTAAAAGACATGCTCATACACACACGACCAGGTGTCCAGGAAACTAATGTACAAAGGGGACTATGGGATCTACCGCCCGTAGTTGGCCATTTCCCATGTGGGACCTGTTCTGTCTGTCCGCTTACTAAGACCACAAAAGAAATTACATTCAGGAATGGGGTCAAATGGGTCCTTAAGAGGCATACCAATTGTAACACGAACAATTGCATTTATGTATTGACCTGTCCGTGTGGACTCCTTTATGTAGGGATGACGACCAGACCGGTGAAAATCCGGATGACAGAACACAGAAGCAACTTTAGGTGTCATAGAACTAACACCAAGATGACGAACCACTTTGAATACCTTAAACACCCTCCTGACTCCTTTCGGTGGGTAGTTTTGGAAGCTCACCCTGGGATGCACCGCGACACTCTGTTCCGTATTGAACAGAGGTGGGTGCTTAGGTTGTCCTCTGATAAGGAGGGACTCAATGAGGACATACCTTGGAGTTTGCTGACGTGATACATCTAGCGATGTACTGGCTCCATTTTTACCTTTCTATATTCTGTGACTTGAGATTGTTACTGGCACCACGTTGCTCTAGATACTACCACCAACATACGCTACTTTGACATTTGTCATGAGTAGTTTTTAGGTAGTTACGCGATCCCCTCCATCTATTATTACGAGGGTCTTTACCCCTTGTTTGTGGCCACTATACAATAGGTTATCCCTTTTTATCTCCGTTTGTATCTGCTATCCTATTCTGCCACAGACATTTTGGGTTGACTATATGGGTAGGTTCTGTACTTTACAGTAACCATGGCGATCATTGGTGGGTTTTGTTGCACATTCCTGTTGGTACGCGTTCCCCGCATTTACATGTTAGCTTTGCTATTCTGGCTATATCACTAAATAGACACTCGTTCCTTGTTGGCAATTTTGCTACAATTGGGGCCATCACCACTGATGCATAAACATAGTGTGTTCCAATATGGCATCCCGGAAGTGGAGTCTGACGCTCTAGTTGTTGCCCCCATCGTACTACCGGAAGTCCCGCCTACATCTCTGTCCAACCGGGGAATATCACTCGCACTCGTGTGCGTAGAGACATCCATCCGAGTCCGGCAGAGTGTGGGGTAGGTCGCCCGTGTACAGACGGAACTGACAACGTGAGTACTGGGTATTGGGGTGAGTCCTTGAGTGGTGGACGTGCCTGCCTTGCTTGAACCTCCTATAGGGTATTCTGTGGCGATTGAGCAGAGTGTCAGCATGGCGGGACCTGCCTTGCTGTGTCCCGCTACCCTCCTTCCTCCCATGGCGGATATTGGATTCTATGTTATCGCCCGAGTGAGTTTTTCCACTGTGCATACTTAGGAGGTATTGGCGACACTGCGTGGTCTTTGTTCCGGTACATGGAGCTCACTCTTGTTACGCTACTCTTCCCTTGTGTACGTTGCACCAATTGGTTGCCGGCGATATCAGGGGTGTCAGTGGCACGTTGGAGTATACCACCCTCGACCAGATGGCCGAGGTGATTAGCTGGAACCTGCGGTATGAGACATCCCTGTTGTACCGCCGACTACCAAAGGGCAGTTGACACCGTGTTTTTCTAAGCATAGGCCATCTTACTGGGCTAGTCCGCTCATGGGCCAGTTTTTGGCAACATCCAGCTTAGGTGTAGGTCTTGTGTGTTCACATGTATGTTGGGGTCAACATTATGTGAGCGTCTACTCATTTACGATGCCTTAACTTGATCCCTCGCCCTCCCATATTTATTGTTAATATCCATAGGACACTGAATCTTGCAGTGTTTCTACCTGCCGTGACATCTTGGGGGTTTTGAGCTGACCCTAGTTTGGGTGAGTGTTCAAGTATACTGTATTTATCTACATCTTCCTGGCTACTTCTGTTTTTATCAAATTCACAATGTACACCAGCACATACATTTTGAGATGAAGCATGCTCACATCTCACGTGTGGTTTGCAATGTCACAATAGCATGGTCAATAATTATGCTGTCGCAATAAGGTTGAATTGCAGACTACAGTAGAACTTTGTATTAATCACTGATTCTTTTTTCCTACAGGCAGTGTTATTGATCGACAGGTACCACTTTATAGGGTGCGGTATGAGTGGTCACTGAACTGTATCTTTAGACCACCAACCATAAAGTGTAGAATGTCGATAGTAGGTCCTGAAGAATTGCCGTTAAATTAACATTAGGCATGAAACATGTTGGCCTGAGCTTTAGCACACAACCCTGCAATCCTTGGTCAGGCGTGTGCGCCTTTTCTATTTTTAATCAGGTTAGTGACCACAGTCATTAAAATAGTTTTGGGTGGTTCACTA
Organism: Calotriton arnoldi; assembly: GCA_963921515.1. NCBI lineage: Eukaryota > Metazoa > Chordata > Amphibia > Caudata > Salamandridae > Calotriton > Calotriton arnoldi. Next base: position 2,790,791 of record CAWUFW010000072.1, on the reverse strand, counting down.
TCCCTGTTTTAGATTTCACACAATTCACATCTACACTCACTAGGGCCCTTACACGCACTACACCCTACGGCTAAGAAAAAGATCTCCGCCAAGAAGGCCCCACCACGGGTGCCGATCGGGTATTGCAGCGCCGACCCGATAAGGAGCAGACCCAGTGATGAAGCAAGACACCTAGCTGGCTGGGTGTGTGAGGGTCTTTTTCTGAAAGGAGATAATCATTTCTCCGATTTCTACTAGCACCCACTTGCCTTTTGTATAACCGTGATCTGTAGGATCTTTTAGGAACAGCATATCCTTTTTTGTTGTGCTTACGTGGGCCTGTATGCTGGACCTTTTCTATTGGCCCTTAGTCCCTCCTTGTTGTCTTACCCCTTACAACTACCACAGAGCCGCATCTGCCAATGCACACGAACCACTACGCAACATCAACACCACCTTCAAAACATGCACCTGCACAGACAAATGGAAGCGTGCAGAAGTAATGGCCCTGCTCAAGAAGCACACAGCTGAAACCACCGGCCTCAAGAACTATCGGACCATCTCACTCCTCACCTTTGCAGCCAAAGTCACTGAGAAAACAGTCAACAGGGAACAGACAAGATTCATCAAAGAGAACGCCATCCTCAACCCATCACAATCATGATTCAGAAGCAAGCACAGCACTGAGACCGCCCTACTTGACGCCACTGACGACATCAACACACTCCTCGACCAAGGACACTACGCAGACCTCATCCTACTCAACCTTTCAGCAGCCTTCAACAATGTCACCCACCGCACACTAGTCACCAGACTACATGACGCAGGCATCCAAGGTACAGCCCTGGACTGGATCCAATCATTCCCCACCGTAAGAAGGCAAAGGAGCAGACTGCCAGACTTCATCTCTGATCCCACGACAATCACCTGCAGAGTCCCACAGGGCTCATCACTGAGCCAGATGCTCTTCAAAATATACATGTACCCCCCTCGCAGACATCGTCCAACAACACGGCCTCAACATCCTATCCCACACTGACGACACCCAGCTCATACTCTAACCCACCAAAGACCACTCCACCGCCACTATCAACTTCCTGAAAGTAATGCAACAAGGGGCAGTCTGGATGACCAACAGCTGCTTGAAGCTCAACCCCGAGAAGACAGAAGACCTCGTCCTTGGAACCAGCCCTTCAGCATGGGACAACACCTGTTGGCTCACGGCCCTCAGAAGACCACCTCTCCCCGCAGACCACGCTAAAAACATCAGCATCATACTCGACTCATCACTCATCATGAACCAACAGGTCAGCACCGTCAGCTACAGCTGCTTCAACACACTCCGCATCCTCTGGAAGTCCTTCAAATGGATCCCCCCTGAGGTAGACAGTCACCCATGCACTCATCACCAGCAGACTGTGCTATGTAAATGCACTTCATGCTGGCATCAGCAAGTCCATACTCTGCAAACTACAGACAATACAGAACACCGCCGCCAGACTCGTCCTCGTCATCCCCTGGCACATACACATCAGCCAACACCTACAATGACTCCACAGAGGAGAAAACAGTCAGCTCCAACATCCTCATCTCATGCCTACAAATGCCTACAGAACAATGGACACAAATACCTCAATTACAGAATCAACTTACATGTACCCAAAAGAAAACCACAATTTACAAAACTATCACTGGCCAAAAACCCTCGCATCCACAGAGCCTGAGCATGCGGAAGATCCTTCTGTAACATTGCAGCCAAGACCTGGCCCAAGCTACCAACAGACATCAGACACGCTCCCTCCATGAACACGTTCATGAAGCCCCTCAAGAGCTCGCTCTTTGGCCAACAGATCTGCGCACCACCACCCCAGCGCCTCGTGACCCCCACTGGTGAGTAGCACACTTACAATTCCCCTGATTGATTGATTTTATTGTTCTGAAATATGCAATTATGGTGTCAGCTGGGGTGAAAGTTGCAATTTAGGGTGTCATTTGTGTGCTAATCAAGCATTTCATGTTGTTATAGGTGTCTGAAATGAATTTAGCTCTAAGACTGTACATCTGTGTATGAATTTGCTGTAAGCGTGAAGATCTTGCCGCTACAACGATAACGCGATGTTTTTTTTACTCGCCCGATGGAAAAATACATCGCTCAACACATTGTACAATGCTAAATATTACTCATGAACCTATTTGCGTGCAGATTTTACCGCTTTCTCAAAAACGGGCCACATTGAGACAGGAAGTGATGTCTGCTTGCTTCCTGTCTACTGGAGTAGTGTTTTGCACTTTCACTTTCTCTTTTGAGCACATTGCTGGTGATTGTGGAGAGTGTTGGAGCTGTTTGGTGGTGTGTGCTGCAGTGTTGAGATTTTGAGAGTGTTGCTGTGTCCTGTTGATAGTGTTTGTGAAGTGTTGTGTACTTATTTTGTGTGTTTTTTTGTCTCTTGTACTCAAATTTGTGGGGTGTTTGTCTGGGGTAGTTAACTTTCTTAGTAGTTTTTGGGGATATATTAGAGGGTTATAATTTTTGGCTGTGGGCTCTCAGGTGTGCAGGGAGATGCCGGGTGTGGGATGGGAGGGCAGGATGTCCGAGGGGTGATAAAATTCTACCTGCCCTTGATGTTGGAGAGGGGAGGCCGTATCCTTCAAGGATACAATGTCAGTGTGCGGAAGATGAGGTGGGAGCGTGTGCGGGTGCAGAGGCTCCGGTTCTTTGGAGTGGACCGTTCCGTGCGCCAGTGGAAGCACCGCTGGCAGGATCTGCTGGCCCGTGAAGCTGACCTCTTGGACTACACGGGAGTCATGACTGGCATACAGGGTGGTAAGTACAAACTCTACATCTAATTGTGATTGCTTAAACTAAAATAAATTAGGACGTGTGTGACACTGGTGTCACAGTGAAAAAAGGTTGCTGAGTGAGGTGGGAGATGTAATGCACTCACGCATAACATTGGCACATCTGAGACTCAACGCTGGATCATATTGACAAGCATAGGGTGCTAGTATGTGTTAACCACTGCGCAGGAGCAACACTTAGCACTGCTGTGCCATAGCTGGCACACCTGCACAAAACTTGCGTGCATGCAGAATATTGTTTGTGTACGGCAGGGGTGTCTGTACATGCACTATCCAAGGAACTGTTCATGTGAGCAGTGTGCTGGCCAAAAGGTAGTGTTAAAATGCTTTCCTCATGAATTGTGTTACGTTACCTACGCTGCCCTGTGAACATAATTGATGTGTGACAATGTATTTAATAGGAACAAATGGTCAAAGGAAATTGGACATGTCCAGATTGTCATACACCAACAAGCTCTGTGAAACTGCCTTGTGCGATCGGCAGCAATGCAATTGTACAAATAGCATGTATAACATCATGATGCATGTAGTAATGGTGCCTTGTGGATGTCTCACACTACTAGCATGTGCATGTTAGCTAGCATTACAGTCTGGTTTGTCCCGACTCAGCATTCACTGTTCTGTTGTGAATGGCAGTCAAAGTGGACACAATCATGTATCCAACATGAAACGCAACACTACAGTTACGTAGCATTTTCTGTTATGGTGATGATTGGTATGAGGAATATGACACATATGATTTAACGTCTGATACCAACACATATATTTTTTCTTGTCTCACAGATGGTCGGCCACCAATCACACAGGGGGACATTGACAGCTTCGAGGACCCACACGCCACTGGTGAGTTTGGACATAATATATTGGCATAGTGCGGTGTCATGGATGTCTGGGTCAAATGATCAACGTTGTAGTATGCAGTATGGGTGTGTATCACATGTCCCTTGCCTACAGCATGATGATGTTTTGTTGAAGTCAGAAGTGTGCACAAATCAGTAAGTGAAGTATGAGCAATGCAATGGTCTCACTGTTGTAACCGTGCCCATCCCCAATCTGTGATACACATAGTAAGTAAGGTGCATATCATCGAGACCCTATTGCCAACACAACATTCACTTTCAGTGGTGTTGTCAATAGAGGCCTAGCATCATGAGCGAGCCAGCGTTAATCCACTTCTCGTGTAATAACGCTTCATTTGTAATAAGGCACACTTTTACGCTGTGTTTAGCGTGAAAGTGGCGTGCAGTGGGTGTTGCGGTTGGCGTTCCACAACAACACCCATTGTATTTGACGCTGCCACCTATGTACAAGTGCGGCGTTGATAGATGGCAGCGCACAATTTAACAACAGTGACATCCTGGTCGTAATCTGGCTAAATGAGGATGAATCTTTTTTTCTCATAATTTTTTCTTTTTACATGTGAGCTGCCTTGTGCAGCACACATTGAGTAAGCAAAATGACATGGTTTGGATATGTACAGGACGGTGGCCCTTCCTGTACATACAGAACAACTTTACAATAATCAAAATTGTATCTTTCCTGTGTGCTGCACGACTCAGCACACATGAAAGTTACAACATTGTATACTAGGATTGGTTATGGCCATGAAGGGGCACCTTCCTGTACAGAAAAAAACCTCCCCTGCACACACACACCCTTGCACTCTGGTGCATGTGTGCCTGCCTAGCTGCTAAGTTGTGAGACTTGCCGCCATCGCCGGGGGGAACTCAAGTCTGCACCACTTCCTTGTTAATATGGTGCAGACTTGCGTTTCCAAATTGGCGGTGAGAGGCGTTAAGCCAAGGAGGCTAACGCCTGTCTCCGCTACTTCCTTGTCAATATGCCCCTAGGTCTATGGGTACTGTCACCACAGCACATGCCTGTGGATTGCACAGGACACTGATAGGAGAGGAGACATGTAAGTGGGGTTGCTGATGACTATTAGATGACATGGAATGCATCTACATCATTGCATGAGATGACTGTGCAAGTGTGCCCGATGATGCACAAGGAGGCATCGCTTTTCAGTCTGTAAGTGCACAGACACAGTTTGGCACTGTGAATTTGTAGGTATGCTGCATGCCATCTTCAAAGAAGTGGCAGTGTGTATCTTTGAGCCAAGCATATCAATGGCACGTTCCTCAAACACACAGCAAAGGTGGCCCGATGAATCTCATTGGCATGTTTGTCCCCTGCAATGGTGTCGACAAGCTGTCTCCTTGAGGCCATTCCCTGATTGACTCTGGACCAGGTGTGGGAACTCCTCTGTCCCAAGTGTTGCCATTACTGTGCATGCATTTCCCACGCATGGTTTGGCTCTGCCTCCATTGCTGTGCCATTTATTTTACAAAGCAGGGCTATCAAACGCTATATGTGAGAAAGCATTACCCCTAAAAACACTATGAGCATCATGACTGAATGGTGCCGTTACAATGGGGAATGTGTAGTAATTAAGACCACGCTGGTATGATGTAATCCAAGTAGGTTTATTCAGGTAAGTAAACAGTTAGTATAAATCCTCAGTAAGTCCTCATCAACAGATGTAGAAATGCTGTAGGGCAGCCTGTTAGTCATCATCAACAGCCCCACCAGGAGCAGCCTGCTAGCTGCTCAGCCCCATCCACCAACTGTCCTCACTCATCCAGACACTCAAGCATTCCACTCATAGCCCACACACCAACATTCCACTCAGAACACTCACAAAGGCTGAGCAGCTAGGAACAGGATAACATAGGGAATGAAACGTAATGCAAGAATACTACATATCTCTTCCCTAATGAACAGAAGAACAACAAAAGCAAAACAATAAAACTATAAACATGAAAGTACACTTAAACAGTCCACAACCCAAGGATGAGGGAAACACCACCCGCATCACAAAAAGGAATAGGAAACGTAAACAGTCCACAACCCAAGGATGAGGGAAACACCACCCGCATCACAAAAAGGAATAGGAACTAATACAATGAGAGTCAAAAGCCCAAACCCAGGGATGACAGGAACACCGCATCACGAGAGGGTAAGGGACTAAAGACAAGAAGGAAAGATGGATACAGAATACCCATCCCCCTCCTCCAATAACCAAAAATAAACGTCAAGATGTAAGTTCTCCATGTAAGGAGACTAGTCATGTGGACCAAAGGGACTAAAACCCACTATCTTGCCCCCAACTTAAACAAGGGACAACAATGTTACGTAAGTGCTCTCCAAGTAGGGAGACAAGTCGTGTGGACTAAAGGGACTGAAACCCAATGTCCTGCCCCCACCATTGACAAGGGACAACCTGTAAAAAAAAACGTATATGCTCTCCGTATAGGGAGACAAGTCATGTGGACTAAAACCCAATGTCCTGCCCCCCCATTAAGAAGGGACAACCTGTAAAAAACGTATATGCTCTCCGTATTGGAAGACAAGTCATGTGGACTAAAGGGACTAAAACCCAATGTCCTGCCCCCACCATTAACAAGGGACAACCTGTAAAAACGTATATGCTCTCCGTGTGAGGAGGCACACAAGGACAAAACCCTGCAACAAAAAAAATTTGCGGCAGAAGGTGTCTTACGCACACAGGGGACACACCCCTGCAACAAACAAATAACATGCGGCACAAAGTGTCTTATGCACACAGGGAACCCAACCATGCATCAAAATTGATCGTGCGGCACAAGGTATCTTACGCACGCAAGGAAAGTGTCTCCTTGCAACAGGTGAAAAAGGAGAAAGAACCCTTAGTGTCAACCCTCATGTAAGGCTTGTTACGCCCATCCAACACATAAACATGGGCACAGTGAAATTCAATAGTAAAATTCCAAACAGATACTATTTAAATCTGCAACCATTTTCTAAAACAATATGTAAATGAACAAACATAGTAGCTTTGCTAACATTAAACTACTACATAGTCGAGTAACCATTAATTTAAGGTGCTGCCAGAAGATGGCAAATACACCACCCAATGTGTGTAGCAAAAGCACAGCAGTCTCTGGGACGAAATGTCATGCGAATAAAATGAGCAGACCTACAACCCATACGATACCTGACACCACATTGGATCAAATAATAACCAAAAATGCTGGGTGTTGATAGGATCGGTTCAAACAATGTCAATGTTCAAAAACTGGCTTCATATCTCATGCTGTGACTCAATACCATGACTGGACATGCAAACGCCGCCATCCCTCAAGAACTGGCTTCCTCAAAAGTCGCATTGATAGTGTCGGCATGCCGAACTAGAAGTTAATTCACAACTGTGCACCAAGTACCTCCATGTAAATCGGCAAGCAAAAGGGAAAGTACCTGTAACTCCTCGCTGCTCCAACAACAATTAAAGAAGAAAAGAAATGAAGAAGAAAGATCTCCACATAACGTCCCCGGTCAGCATCAACATCAACAAAACTTTATTGCACATGAAAGAACGTGGTTGGCAGAATGAACCCTGCACAGTCCAATCGAAAGATGACTTCCCGCAGCGGTGACGCCGCGCCGGATGGCTCCCGGCGTCACCGTGCTCCCAAACGTCGATGACAGCAGGAAGTCAAGTGAAGATACGCACGTCACAAAGCATCCAAATGGAAGCATCACAGGACCGCTGGTCTAAGGTAAGACTGCATGCGCACAGTGTGTGCGTGCTGACTGTGACACGCGCCTGCATTTTAAACTTCCAATTAGCAGTTGAACTGGCGCAGTTGAACGATGGCTCAATTGTCGCAAATAATAATAGACGATAAATGTCTCACATGTAATCGTGACACTGACATTGGTAATGAACCACCAGTATGTGCGTGGACCCACAGCTACATTGAAAATTGCTGTCACCGATGTGAAAACTTGTGATATCCACACAAAATATGCCAACTTGAAGTCCCGTAAATGAAAGCAGACACAACACAAACGCGAGCGAGGCTCTCTGTTTCCTGCCTCCAACACTGTCAAATAATTCCTCTGTCCCTGCGCAACATTCATTTGAGCCAAGTGAGCCACATACAAGTAAAAAGATGATGCTTACTTCTCTTGATCGTGCACATACTGTCAATATACGCCAGGTGAACACAACACACGCTTGGGCTGGGCTGTCCGATGTAAATGGACACTGGTGGGGCTGCCTTGCGTGCTCTCTATGGTCCCTTTGTGACTCCTTAAGTTTCTTTGTTTCATCCTGTGGCTCCTGCTTTTTGCGTCTAGTTCCTGTCGTCTGCGCCTGACATCTTCTCCCTGTTGTAGCTTCTTCCCAACATGTTGTAGAAGGCATCTTTAAGTTTCTTCAGGCTACTTGTTCCAACTGTAGTGCGTGGGGAGGTCTCCAACTCGTCGCCAAAATGTATGCAGTAATTAAGACCACGCTGGTATGATGTAATCCAAGTAGGTTTATTCAGGTAAGTAAACAGGTAGTATAAATCCTCAGTAAGTCCTCATCAACAGATGTAGAAATGCTGTAGGGCAGCCTGTTAGTCATCATCAACAGCCCCACCAGGAGCAGCCTGCTAGCTGCTCAGCCCCATCCACCAACTGTCCTCACTCATCCAGACACTCAAGCATCCCACTCATAGCCCACACACCAACATTCCACTCAGAACACTCACACAGGCTGAGCAGCTAGGAACAGGATAACATAGGGAATGAAACGTAATGCAAGAATACAACAGAATGCATTGTGACTTTTTGCGTTGTAAAGGCATGCTTATATTGATTCACTACGGAGTGAGCTTAGCGGATACAAGACATGATTGAGAATTTGGAGGAAACGTTGTTTCCCCCTCTCTGCGGCAACACTTCACATATTGTGTAGTAGTGTTAGAGAGTGGGACAGCGCATCCTGTATAACTCAGCGTTCATCCATACAACGGGTTTACATGTGTGCTGCATGATGCAGCATAGTTGAAAGTGTGAGTAGGGCTGTCCCCGGATAGCTCCAGAGCAGGTTGGGTAAACTTCCAAAACATTTACCAGGCCCCCAGCACACAGACACCCATGCATTCTTGTGCAAGAGTGCTTGTGTTGGCGCTAACTTGATGAACTGCACACAGTTGCTGGGGGACACACAGGCCTGCACTTGGGCATTGCACATATCATGCAGCACTGTGTCACAGGAGAGGATGAGGGTGGTGCTACAAACGGAGGGATAATGCCTCCCTCCTCCGATTGCTTGTACATGTCACCCTCAGTCCGGGTATGTCATGGCACCATCGTTTGACACTGTCAGTCCCATTTGGTTGTGACAGTACATGTACCATGCCATGCACTGTCATGTCAGTCTCCCCAGCATGTAGTCACTGATCCATGCTTCAACATTTTGTTGTCCAGGTCATTCTCTGACTTCACATAGTTACACTGGAGTGTAGGCTCCCATGTTTAAGTGATCTTGTATTACAGATGTTATTGCAGAACATTGACATAGTCTAAAGGACTCAAAATTTCCATTGTTGATATTTTACAGACGACATGACGCTAGCAGAACAACATGCCTTCCAGGTGAGGCCAACGTGGCAACGTGGCCAAGAGGCACCAGGAGGAACGGAAGAAATGGTCATGGAAGGCCGGTGCCCGAGATTTTGACAACTGGCACACAGCCCATCCAAGGCCCCTCTGGCGTCAGTGGAGGGTCCCAGCCTGGACAGGTGTCACATCCCCCTACGGCCACACACCCCCAAGGGACAGTCCCACCTGCACCTGGCGATCAGGTGGTGCCATTTACAGTTAGGGACAGGAGGGAGATTCATGATAACAATGTGTTCCTGGCAGAGATTAGGCGGTAAATGGCTGATATGAACAGACATTTAACGGACCTTAAAAAACATTTTGGACTGCCATGATGCCTGGAGATGTTGGACCCCATCCCCCTCTTCTCCCTTCCCCCAATGTTTTAAGATCTGTTATTAGGCAGTATTAGGTTAGTTCTTTTAATTGTTAGGTAGTGTAGTTTTAGCGTAGGTTATAGTTAGTGTTAGCTTTTAAGGTAGATTTTAGATATTTATTATTATGCCGTATTTGGGGATAAGTTTCCTTTTCCTTTGGGTGGGGGTTGATGTATTTTTGGGAAAATAAAATACGAAAAAATACAAAAAAATATATTTTTGTGTAGGTTACATGTGTAGTTAGTTTATGTATAGCTTAGATGTCTTTGTCCTGTCTCGTGGTGTGCCTGAAGGGTGGGAGGGGGGTTGATGCCTAAGATATGTTGTTGTGTGTTTAGGATTAGTTAGGGTAGATAGTTTAGGTAAGTAAGATTTTTCTAGTTAGTTTAGATTTTAGTAGTAGTTCTAGTGTTCAGTGTTAGTTTAGGGTCGTTAATTATTTTTACTGTTCAAATAAAAGTGTAAAAATTTGTATTTCTGCTTGCACTTCTGTCAGGGATGATGTTGGGGAGTGTGGTTTATTGGCTTGTATGCAACTCATACCATCACTGGACAATCCATGGAATGTGTAAGTCTGGTCATGACATGTTACTTAGCATGATGTATTGTGTCAGGATACCTTAGATGTGAGCACAGTGAACTTGCATGGATGGCAGGGTGGCAAGTAGTAATTATGGCCTAGTCTAGGGACTGTTGTTTGTCACATTCTACATCTTAAGTGTGACTCACATAGTTGTACAGCACATTGTTGCACATTTACAACACAACCTAGGGACATGGCATTGAGAGTATATATATTTTGCTAATGTTATCCATCATTGAGATGGATGTATGCGCAGGGTAACACAGATTCCGTCACACACCTGCATATCAGATGCTCCTGGCGCTGAGTACATCTACATTGCACAGACCTTTGCACACTTTCTGCGTATTGCCAGTGTGCCAGCTTCCTCTGAATTATATGTTCCTGTGCATGGACGCTCAAACTCAGGCACATGCATGAGTTAGTAAATTTGTGTGTCCATTGTGTACGGCACATGGCACAACAGTCATCCTGATTCAGATAAGTAATCTGAGAGTAAGTAATGACTTTACATTTTACGTTATTCACAAATGGCATTTATGAGTAGTACAGTTAGGTATCCTGACCTCACTTCTCATCAATGCCTTTCGTGACTCACTTAATTTTTCAAAATGTGATTTTGTCACAGGTAACGTTTTGTTGCATGCACACTGTTCTGCTGCACACAAGGGGGTAAATGTTGCATTGCTCCCTGTAGTGACAGTGTCATAGCCACTTGTCCCAGCTGTTCCTCTGGCATTGTCTCATAGTGATGCCCCCCTTGAAATGTTGGCCTTGCATCTGACTATATGCTAAGTGCAGTGCACCACACATCCCTAGACACATTGCCCAATACGCTCACAGTGATCACAGCATGAGAGGGGTAAAAATTTGTTGTGCATTGTTTGTCCACAGGAAGGGGCTGACTGACGCCTTGCACTTTAGTGTGAGTCCCTATTGGCAACTCAACTTCACTGAGGCAGACATTGTGGTTCCATATGTGTATGGTAGACATGTGCCCTTACGTGTCATCAATGTGAATATGGTGTGCACCATCTTGGGATGTGACATGCAATGCGCACCATCACAACAGGCTTTGTCCACCACGTAGAGTGTGAGTAGATATGCCAAGAGAAAATTGTTTGCAATTGTTAAGGGGGACACTACTTGTGGCCTGCTACAAACTTTGACATTTTAGCACACATGCCAAATTCCGTATTGGACGTGGGTATAGGTTGTGATATAGCTAGATTGTATTTCTTTTGCAATGAGGGCACAGATAGTTGACACATACACAGGCATCTCACTGCTTATCTGTGTCAGGTAAAACATGTACATTGCTCGTATTTCCCTTGGGGTACCTTCTGGTGGATTCATTGTCCATACACTTTTTACAGACTTCTATACTTGATTGGTCATAGACAACACACAACAGTGTGAGTTCAAGATTTTAATGTACATTAACAGAATGAAGACTGGACCAGTGCTTGGCCATACAACCACACATCGCATGGATGCCCGTTAGAGGGCCAGACAGAGTCCTTTGTTGGTAACAGGTCCAAGGGAAGAGGCACAGTTCAGTCCGCAGGCTGATTGCAGTGTCATTGGTAAGAAAAATATGATTTGGCAGTCCATGTGGAGGACCAAGGTGAATTTCGGGGGACAGTGTAAGACAGTGGAAGATGATCTTCCGTGGCATGATACTAAGCCCAGAACCAAGAAGAAACAGGCCTTTTGGCGTCGATGTATGCTACCGCTTTCTCCTTTGCAATAATGCACTATCATCCTCATCTTCGTCCTCTGATGTGTCATGTGCCTCACATGTGGGTGGTGGTATAGTGGGTGCAGCACTGTGAGGCACTGACACACCAGGGGGCGGGGCTGAGGATGTAGAAGCAGCAGTAGCATTCATTGACACCAGACCTTGGGGCAGCAATGCAGTGATGAGCAGCTGCAGGGCATGATAGATTCCAGCAACATCGCGCTGGTGTTCAGCCCTGGCAGCCAATTGTTGTGCCTGCATCCGCTCCATGCTCTCCATTATCTTACTGATGTTGGACAAATCCTGGCTGAGATTGCTGGAGCCACTCTGACCAGACAGTTGGTGTTGTCTCAGAATCATGACTCCAGCAATGTCAGCCATGGACCATTGGAGAGCATCGAGCGGGCTGTGGGTGTCCGTGAGCTTCTGTATGTGGTCCCAGATGGGACTCAGACACCCACGTATGGCATCAAGTTTGGCCGCCAGCATCTCAAACCCCACCCGCACCTGATCAACCATCTCCCGCTGGACCTCTAGCACACGGCGTTGGAAGGCCAGATGTGGGTCCTCGAGGTCCTGGGAGCCAGATGTGGTGGGAGGTGCTTGCTGCTGGTTGGTTTGTGCAGGGGGTGGGGTTGCCGCGATGCTGCTGGGTTGTCCTGATCCTGGAGGTGGGCTGCTGAGTGAATTGAGCAGAATTTGCAGTTCATCCTGATTAATGGTGGTGTAATCATCCTCGTCATCAGTGAAGGTTGGGCCAGTCTGCTGTCCAGGAGGTGGTGTCTCTCCCTCTGCAATGTGATAGGGGAGATAAATATTAACAGTGTGTTTCATGTATGATCATGCATTATATGAGTTTACAAGCAGACTGCAGGACAGTGTACATTCTGACTGTTTATTGGGAGATGCCTATTTGTTGCGGGATAGTGATTATTTTGAGGACATAACCGATGTGATGTTATTGTTGTACATTGTCATCTCACAGTTTACAGCTATGACAAAGGATGCTTGTCGTATTTGTACCCACAAACGACACATGCTGTGTCCTATGTTCATTTGTGTGAGTGATGCAGTTTGTTCCACATAGTCAATGTTGATGAGCTAAGATTTGTATGTGTGTGCACTGCATTGTGTGATTGTGGCACCTGCAGCTTTGGTTTTACTGCCCATTATACCTTTCAGGCAGTGAGCCTTTCACTTCTGTGCATTTACAATGCTGAGATGTCGCAAGCTGGGTGGAATATGGCTCTTGGTCAGAGTTGGGAGACTTGTGCATTGTTTGTCATCAAATGTCTTGTTTACGTCAGGGGTTGTATGTACACAAGGATGTGTCAGAGTGTGACCTGCTCCTTTAAGGATGTGGTCCACACTCAGCCACCTCAGTGAGGTGGCCGGCACCATGTTAAGATGTTGTGCCTGCAGGCATGCTATTCATCATGCACTGTCACTTGCCTTGTCAGTGTGGCTCATGGACACGCAGCTTTGCAGGGTAATGCACATGTGCATGTGTTTGGTGCAAGATGAGTTATGTGTGAGGAGGGCCCCCTTTGTGCACATTAGCAATGAGAGCCTACTGTTGTGTATGTGCAGTAAAGTCCACCTATTTGCACATGCACATTCCTGCACACAACTCAGACACACGTGCACAATGTTGCAGGTGTGCTGACATTGGTGGTGGCATGCCTACTCGTGCACATGATCAGTCACCTGCACAGTCATCATCATTTTGGCGTCAGAGAGAGATGTGTCCTTGTGCAGACGATTGGTATATGTGTGCTGATGAGGCAAGGGGGAAATCATGACATCCTCACGCATCTCCAGGCAATGTGCACACTTGCCTGTTCATGAGATGCAGTCCTGTGTACACCAAGTGGGGAAGCATCTAGTGAGTCTGCATATCAGACACACATGCAATGTCACAACAAAGTGACCATGTAGGCCGCTGGATAAAAGATGCCCATCCAAAAATGGTGTGCTGACATTGGTGGTGGCATGCCTACTCGTGCACATGATCAGTCAAATTCACAGTGCATCATCAATTTTGCGTCAGAGAGAGATGAATTCTTGTGAAGGCAATTTGTATATGCGTGGTGATGAGGCTAGGGGGCCATTTTGCCACCCTGCCGCATCTCAAGTTAATGTGCCACTTTGCCATTTCCTGTGGCATTTATTTTGTGGTCTGAGGGTGATCTTGGACTATATTGTGCTTAGTTTTCTGTGCACATTTCAAAGTCTGTGTGCCCGCCAATATGTGTCTTGCAATGTATTGTTTGAGTAGGGTGATATGTGTCTGTGCCACCATGTACAAGGGTATCCAGGACATGATCCACAGTAATTATGTGTATGCACTGCGAGATATTTAATTGTGCACGAGTGCCATTGGGTCCATCCGCCCCCGTCCCCTCAAGTCCCTTGCTCTTACTCACCCTGTTGTTGTTCTGTCTGGTCACGGTCAGCAGTGTCCTGGCCCGCAACTCCAACCACCGTCTCCTCCCTGATGACTCGGGAAACCTGCTCCTCCAACTCATCCAGCTCCTCCTGTGGCACTGGACTCCCACCTCCAGTCCGCATTGCTGCTTTCAGGTTGGCTGCTAGTTTCTCCTTGGTCTTGCGCTTAGTATCATGCCAGCGCTTCTTGCAGTCGTCCACTGTCCTCCTCCTCTCTCCGACGGCATTCACCTTGGCCACAATGTCCTGCCAAATTTCTTTTTTTCTTGCCAATGTCACTGTGGAGGTGACAAACAGTTCTTGTTGGTGTTCAGTCACCTCCGCAATCAGGACCTGGTTTTCCTGCGGGCTGAACTTGGGGTTCTTCTTGCTCTTGGCCTTCACATGGGGCTCTGGCTGGTCCTCCTGGGTATTTGTGGGGTTGTTGGTGGCCTCTGCACTGGTCCCAGCTTCATCTCTGGCTCCTCTGCTATTTTCCTGCTTGGAGGGCCTTTTGTAGTGCATTTTCACGCCGAACGTGAGAAATGCAGGCCTGGTGCCAATTAGCGATCAGATTCCGTCGCTAATTGGCACATCAGCACTTTTTTTACGTTAGCGTCAGGCTTTTTATCTCCGTCACGCTAAATCTATCGCCGTCCATTTCCGCAGGAAAGGGAAGCTATTGTCTGTTAGCGGCGTGTTGCTAATACGCCGCTAGCACGTTGATTGATTCTGGCGTTCAACGGCGATAAAAAATATCACGCTAAACGCGGTTAGCGATAAATATCGCCATTTGTTGCTAATATCCCCCTGAGTTCTCAGGTGTCCCCACATCCTCTGCTTTACTGGATCTTGCTGTTTCCTAAAACCAAGCTGGTATACATCCTTCCTCAGTCGCAACTATTTCTTTCAATGATATTGGAGTTGTGAGTACTATTCTTCCCCCTCTTTAAGGGCTTGCATCATTAAAGGTGGCTTCCAGACAACTATCTGTAAGTTCTGGGAAGTTGGGACAAATCGTGAAGTGGATACTTTTTGTTAGACTTGGCTTTTTCAGCAGGTTCGCCCCCAGAGTTTTTGCTTTTTGGCCTCCTGTTTTTGACCTTGTTTTTGTTGGTTTTAGGACTCTGTGAACTTTATCACTGCTATTCAGTGCTAAAGTGCATATGCTCTCCATGTAAATTGTGTTTCTGGCTTGGTGTTTCCATAATTGGCTTATTTGATTTACTACTAAGTCCCTAGTACAGTGCACAGGTGTGCCCAGGGCCAGTAAGTGAAATCCTACTAGTGGGCCTGCAGCACTGATTATGCAACCCACGCAAGTAGCTTTTCAAAGGTGTCTCAGACCTGCCACTGCAATGTCTGCGCACAGTTTTCAACTGCCATGTTGACCTGGCAAGTGAGAAGCAGGGTCTAGTTTTTACCATATAATGCCCCAGTCCCATCCTGCCCCACACCTAAAGCATGAGACCCCACCAGCCAGCATGAAGGGATTTGTTAAATTGACCAAAGTATTGTAAATTCTTTTTCTGAACACAGTAGGCCCTGTAAAGCAGACCCTGCGGCGCCTCTCTGACTAAAATCATAAGACATCTCCTCAGCGAAGCCCCAGCTCCCCCAAGCCCCCACTCTCTCGTTGCATCCAACGTGCACTTCTGTTCTCACATCTATTGAAATATATCAAAACCACAAGAACACGGAACATCTCAAGCTAAGAGGAACTCTTATAAACTTATAAAAATTTCCATGAAGTGACGCAAATCCTGTTCGATAGATGTTCAATTTCATTAGGATTTACAGTCAAACATCAAGTGACCTTTTGGTAAACGTTTGTAATGTGGATGTCACTTCTGTGTCCCTAATATTTCCGAGAAGTGGCCAAAGGTCTACGGTCAATGGTTCATCATTTAGAGAATATAAATGAGCTGCCCACAGTCCATTCATAGAACTACCTCGCACAAATGACCCCTTGGGTCATGACGCATGTGTGGTTCCCCTCAGCCATCAATCTAGGATTCTTGGCTGAGGCTGAGGCTATAATGCTTATTGTATTTTGAAATTGTCTCTTTCTCTCTCCTCTGCATTTACATTATTCTAAGCATTATTGCAATTGCATGTTCTTGCTCTCCAAGAGAATTTTCATTAAGGTTGCATATTTTCTAGTGTATTCTGAATGGCATTTCTCTCTGCAAATGTTTCATTGATCATGAAATGCATTTCTCAACTTGCGTTATTTTAACATATATCCTTCTCTTTGCTATTATTAAGAAATATATTTCTCCCATAGCACCTATCAAGACAGGTATTTTTCTTCTTGCATTCTTGCTTGTATTGTGACAATTGTCTCTGCGTACATTATCATGAAAAGTATTTCCCTATGATTTTAAGTCTCATTGCAATTGCGTGTCTTCTGCTCTCTAAGACAATCTTGACACTGTTGCATATATTCACAAATGTTTATCCTCTTGTTCCTGTATTCCTACTGTTCTAAAAGCATTCCATTATATGCCTTTGTTATATTTATAATATGTGTCCTCTGCCATTTAGTCTTTGCTAAGACACAGTGTCTCATTATTGCATTATAAAGTGTGTTCTTTACGCTCCTTGTTGGAGTGGTTTCAGTGTAATAAAGCACAACATTCCCTGATTCGATTCCTGTCACTCACACGTGTATTTTCTCATTTAAAACGCAGCACCCCGGTACAAATTAAGCTGCCCTGAATTATCTCCCTCGAACAAGTGCACCCACTTTCCAGGCCCTAACTTTCCCCTTTCTCACATGTAAGACACCCCTCAGATAGGCCCAAGGTACCCCTGTGGGCAGGGTGCGGTGTATGCGAACGTTAGGACATGTACTGGTGTGTGTTACATGTCCTGATAGTGAAATACTGTGCCGTTCGTTTTCACTATTGAAAGGCTATCTGTCCCATAGGCTAACATGGGGAATGCCTTGTAACATCTTACAAGCCTAACTTTCCATTGGGACAAGATAGAGAAATGGAGTATAGGCTTCCTGAACTCAGAATTTAAAGATACGTCTTTTAGTAAAGATATGTTTTCTATTCTGTGTTTGAAACTGCCACTTTTAGAAAGTGGGCATTTTCTTGCTTAACCATCCTGTGTGCCTCTGCCTTTTATGCATTCCTTGTCTGGGTATAGAGTGACAGGAGCAGGAGATGTGCATTCACACTAGACAGACACAAAGGGGGGTTGAAGTGTGTCCTGCCTTTCCTGGATGACTCATAACCAGGCTGAATAGACCTGGCTGCATTTACAGTAGTGGGAGGAGTTGTTGCTTGCACCTGAATGGACTGTGGCTGCCTCTCACAAAGCTGTCTCTACCTCCTGTGGTGAACCTGGCCTGAGCCAGGCTAAACTGGTTTATGTGGGCCAGAGGAACTTTGGGGCCCTGACCCCAGAACTTTAGATTACTGCTGGACTAAGGAACCTGCCAGGAAGAAGAGCTGGAAGAGCTGTAAGGAGAGACTACCACTTTGCTGTGCGCCTTGCTGGGTTGGCCTGCAGTTACTGCTTCTTTCTTAGGCAGGTAATGGACTGAACTGTGCTTTCTGCAACCTATGTATCTCCAAGGGCCTGATGTAGAGCTTGCCTCCTGTTGGAAATCTCAGGGAAATCAAAGACTTCAAAATCTTTTGGGTACCGGCTTCTGGTACTGGATATTTCAGCTACCACAGAGGAGAAAAGTAACCTGACGCCGTCATCAACGCCGCTGCCGGCCCCGTGACCTCAAGGTACCGCAGAGGGCACCGCTGCACTTTACACTGCAACCTTGGTCCCACTGCTGCCGCCTGATGCCGCCACTGAGCCGCTGTTTGCACTGTGACCTGTGGGCACCGCGCTACACACCTCCTCGCTTCACACTGCCACCCTGGTATCCCTGACCACGCCGTCACCGACGCCACTGCCTGTACCGTGACCTGTGGACACCGCTCGTGGAGAACACAGAGCACCGTCCCACTTTGCACCGCTGCCCTGATCTCCTCCCGAAGCCGCTGCTCCAAGCTGAAATCGACGCCGCTGCCTGCACTGTGGATTGGGGTCACCGCTCGTAGGTTACTCGATGCACCGCTCCATCCCACTCCTCAGTCTTGGCCCACTGACTTCAGCGCCATCGACTCCAGATCGTCAACCGATGCCGCTCCTTGCCACCGTGACCTTGGGCCCCACGTGACGCATTGCCCCGTCTCTCACCGCAGCTTTGGGTCTACTCACGACAACGCTTCAGCAACGACAACGCCGCTGCTTGCACTGTGACCTGTCAGAACCACAACAAGCACCGCCCCACTTCGCATTGCAGCCCTAGTCTCACCGCCGCCGAATGACCGTCACCGATCCGCTGCCTTCACAGTGAACAGAGGGCACTTCACCACTCAGCTTCACACCGCAGCCCCGACACCTGCCTGCGCTCCTGACTTAAAACTCATGGAGTTTGCCCTGCAATGCATGTGACTTCCAGGGCCCGACGACTCTTGCACCGACGTCCGTAACCGATGCCTGCTGATGCTGCTCCTCTGGAGCTCACCACAATGTCTGACGCCCTGCATCTTCAAAGGTACTGTTTTACGGGTCTCCCCGTCACTGTAGTTGGCTCGCGATGCCGTGACCGCCCAGAACTGTTGGATTTGTTTGTTTACGATGCCGTGATAGCCCAGACGGATCTAGCGACTTGAAGGAACTGTATATATAGTCTATTTTTGCTTTATTTGTATTTTGATCACTGTATGTTGGATTTTTATCATTTTAGTATTGATTTATACAGGTACATATTAGATATTTTTCTTAGACTGGTGTGGTGTCAGTTTGTAGTGTTTTCACTGTATTACTGCTGGTTATGTGCAAATGCTTTACATACTGCCTCTGAGATAAGCCTGACTCCTCGTGCCAAGCTACCAAGGGGGTAAGCAGGGGTTAGGTTAGATGCGTAATCCTCTTATTCTGACTAGAATTGTGGATTCTGCTTCACTTAGGGGCATACCCTTGCCAACCAGAAAACCAATTTCTAACACTTCTCCTGTAATTATTTGAGTCTCAGGTATAGTTTCTACAAGCAGAGGAGCACTGGCTATCACCAGAGTTACGGATGGAGTACTAATAACAGGTACCGGGGTTACATTGGGGACCATAACTGTAGAAGTCACTGTTTGAAGAGCAGCTGGTGGTCAAACTATTACTGATGGGTGTTGCAAAGTCATCCTTGTGCCCTGGGACCCCATTTGTTTGCTGACTGGTACCAGTGGTAACTGACTCTGACTATCCCTGGGCTCTGTCTAATCAGGCCCAGGGCCAGTGCTATGCTGAAAATACACTTAGGATACTGTGAAAACACCTACATACACTAGGGTACACTATGGGTAGGGTATCTCTATGATTGGCCTGACCTACCCTATAAGGCCCTAACACATAATAGGGCAGAGGGATTGAAACTACCTTTAAGTCCCTAGTATATAATAGGGCATGGCAGTTTAAAGGCCAGCAGCTTCTCTGCACTTGCATGTGTGCACTGATGGAGCCTGAGGTCAGTTTAAAAGCAGCCCTGTGTTGCAGAACTGCTTTTAAATGCAAATTGTGCCCAAACTCTACTTTGGTGTTTGGGCACTTAAATTTTTTTAAACTACAATGTTTGGGCATATTAGATACCCCAAGGGTCTCCCCTAGGTCTCCCAGGGGTGGGGGGGGCAGGTAGCTATAAGGAGCACCCTTATAAAATGAGGTATATATGCTGTAGATATAGTGAAATTGCCCATTTCACTCCCCACATTGTGGTAACGTGCTTCACAAAATCGACTTTGGTGCTAGGAGCACTGTGGAGTGAGGATCTGCAATATTTTTACACATTGCTTCATAAATCTACTTGTCCTGTAACAAAATCCACTTGTCCCATTTGTGCCATGTAATTTGACTGCAAATTATGGCAGCAATCCCATTATATAAGAGCTCTGAAATAGCATCTCAGATTATACCAGGGCTCCTTCTATAGTAGGGTTTGAATACTAGAAATTCCTTTATCTTGCCACGTTTCTGCAGATCTATATACTGGGGCTGAAAGTAATGGTAATCATCAGTTCCAGGGTTGGAATGCCCTTTTGAGTCTGTGTAAACCTACTAACTTGCATGTTTTAAGGGTTTTCACCAACTTTTCGCTAATCTTTTCCCATACTGGGAAAGGTTGGAAATTTACTCCTGACAATGGCAGACATAAAGCTTCTTCCAGGGTTGGGAAAAAGTGGTTGGAGGGAGAGTGAACATGCAAAAACTCAGATTTTCGTATGAGCAAATACACACCTGCATATTTTCTCATGCTAAAATGCAGTTCACAAATATTTTCTAGGAGTACTATTTCTTGGCCTACTTCAGTAAAGTTTTGTGAATTCACGAAAGCCGTATCTCTGCACTTAATGCAAGGACATGAGTGCACTTTTGAGACTTTATTTAATAATTGGGCCCCTAATTAGGTTTGGCGTTAACCATGACCTTTTCTTTTATTAAAATTCTGTCTCTCTCTCAGTCTATCGGCTAGATTCACTGTGAGTGACAGCATTTTGTTCTTTCTCAAGGAGCATATTGACACAGGGCCCGATTCACAGAACTAACTTAAGACAAAATCCTAAACTTACTACCATTTTGGTATTCACAGAAGGCACTTACTCATTTTGGTATTCACAGAAGGCACTTACTCATTTCGGTATTCACAGAAGTTAGGAGTCCTAACTTTAGGACTCCTAAATGCCTTCTGTGAATACCGAAAGTCTTGAAGTTAGGATTTTTCTCAGTTTAGGAGTAGTAAAGTTAGGACTCCTAACTTTAGGACTCCTAAATGCCTTCTGTGAATACCGAAAGTCTTAAAGTTAGGATTTTTCTCAGTTTAGGAGTAGTAAAGTTAGGAGTCCTAACTTTACTACTCCTAAACTGAGAAAATCCTAACTTTAAGACTTTCGGTATTCACAGAAGGCATTTAGGAGTCCTAAAGTTAGGACTACTAACTTCTGTGAATACCGAAATGAGTAAGTGCCTTCTGTGAATACCAAAATGAGTAAGTGCCTTCTGTGAATACCAAAATGGCAGTAAGTTTAGGATTTTGTCTTAAGTTAGTTCTGTGAATCGGGCCCACAGTTGTTTTGTTCAGTGCCCGGAACTACTTTGGCAATGTGTACTTTTTGAGACCAAAACAATTTTTGCTGTTGCCAATGTTTGTTATAATGGTGAGGGCCCGGCAGCTCCCACATCAATAAGGTTTTACAAAAACCATGCCAAAACACGTCACACATTGACAAAACCAAAAGGCTGACCAACAATTTCAGACCTACTGGCTTTACCAATGCTTGTTTTTTTATCTCCCATAATCTTATTAAAATTGGTTACACAGATTTTCCATTATGAATATTTTTGGGAACTACTAGTATACATCAAAACATTTTACTAAATGATTCTGCAAAGAAATGTTACCTACAATTTTAAGTATAGCGATATGATTTTGCATTTATTTGTGAACATTTTATTTTGAAAGTAAAGAATCATCAATCTTGCTTTCAAGCGTCTGCAAATATTTGCATCTAACCGTAGAGTATTCTGGGAGCATTATACATAGCCTCATATTGTCAAACATTGGAAAAGTGTGTACACATTTTTATACTGGAACCACTGTCAGTAGTGCAATCTGAGCTTACAACATTTACTTAGAGCGCTCACCCTAATATATAAAGTCTTTGCATTAATGAACCATAAATACAAGTTTGAACAGCATTAACACATGGACACAAATATTACCCTAACTGCAAGCAATGCCTTTCCCTGATGCATAAAGTGGTGCTGTAAACTGGCAGCCAAAGGGTTTGTGCTGTAGGGGGGTTGGTCCTACTTGTCTCAAGGACAAAATACACATGAAAACTTGTTGCCCTTGACCCCAAACAATATGTCCCGGGCGTCGGGCTATAGGAATTCCACATCCCTGGCATCTATATCCTTTTCATGTACTTATGGATCTATATATTTATCACTTTCTTCTAATTCAGCATATCCAATGCACTACCATATTTCTCACCCTATACCTCTCGCAATATATCTTCTACCCCAACTTTCTGACTCATCTCAACCTTCTTTCTACTAATCTTTCCAATGCACTACCCTATTTCTCACCCTATACCTCTATCAATGTATCCTCTACATCCACTCTCTCATTTATCCCAAACCCCATACCACTACTATGATCCCTAAAATAATCCTTTCTAGACTCGCCCCTACTCTACCCCTCCTTGCATCATCTGACACCTCTTTTTACTATACCGACTCCCCAAAACAAGCCTTTCTAAACTCTTCCCTCTGACTCTTCCCCTCGACATCCCTTTTTACTCATCCCAAGCCTCCTCCTACTGCTATGACCTCCAAAACAATAAACAAAAAAAGTCTAAATCCTTCCCTCTTCTATCCCCCCACTATCCTTTTCAATCAAAATAACAGACTAAGATGTCCACTTCTCAAATTTCATATTTCACTATACTTATTCACCACTAATCCTTTATGGGTTCCAGAGTAGCGTGCTACTCGCCAAAAAAGTGCTTCAACACCTCATCAGGGGTAGCAAGCACTATATAAATGCAAACCTTTTCCCCTCTTCTATCCCTCCGCTACCCTTCTCTATCTAAATAACTGAATAACATATCCACCACTCAAATTACTTTCATATTTCACTATACAAATTTTCAACACTAATCCTTTATGGGTTTCAGGAGTAGCGTGCTACTTGCCAAAAAAGCGCTTCAACACCCCATCAGTGGTAACAAGCGCTATATAAATGAAAACCTTTTTCCCTCTTCTATCCCTCCCCCGCCGTTCTCAATTCAAATAACTGACTAACATATCCACCACTCAAATTACTTTCATATTTCATTATACTAATTCAACACAAATCCTTTATGGGTTCCACAGTAGCGTGCTACTCGCAAAAAAAGCGCTTCAACACCCCATCAGGGGTAGCAAGCGCTATATAAATGTAAACCTCTTTCCCTCTTCTATCCCGCCGCTACCCTTCTCTATCCAAATAACTGAATAACATATCCACCACTCAAATTACTTTCATATTTCACTATACTAATTTTCAACACTAATCCTTTATGGGTTCCGGAGTAGCGTGCTACTCGCCAAAAAAGCGCTTCAACACCCCATCAGGGGTAACAAGCGCTATATAAATGCAAACCTTTTTCCCTCTTCTATCCCTCCGCTATCCTTCTCACTCCAAATAACTGACTAATATCCACCACTCAAATTACTTTCATATTTCACTATACTAATTCACCACTAATCCTTTATGGGATTTCCGGAGTTGCGTGCTACTAGCTAAAAAAGCGCTTCAACACCGCATCAGGGGTAACAAGCGCTATATAAATACAAACCTTTTTTTCCCTCTTCTATCCTTCCGCTATCCTTCTGAATCTAAATAACTGACTAACCTATCCACCACTCAAATTACTCTCATATTTCACTATACTAATTCAACACTAATCCTGTATGGGTTCCGGAGTAGCGTGCTACTCGCCAAAAAAGCACTTTGACGCCTCATCAGGGGTAGTAAGAGCTATATAAATGCAATTATAATACAATACAATACATTCAGAACCCCTTAAGTCTCTGTTAGGTATCCCAGGGGTGTGGGATCCTGGAGATATAGGCAGGGTCCTTATAAAAGATGTTATAAGCCCTGGTGTTGGA
This sequence comes from Calotriton arnoldi, assembly GCA_963921515.1. NCBI lineage: Eukaryota > Metazoa > Chordata > Amphibia > Caudata > Salamandridae > Calotriton > Calotriton arnoldi. Next base: position 2,766,628 of record CAWUFW010000072.1, on the reverse strand, counting down.
AAAATTGCTCAAGTCATTTTTCCCATTGCAAATCCCCAGCCACATAGATTAACAGGGCAAGAATTTAATAAATAATAACTAGCATCAAGGAGGTAATAAAAATATAATTCAAGGGCTTCCTAGAATGGTATTGATAAATCCAACAATATGGTATTGTTGAATGTATCCTAAAATGTTCTGATAAGAAGTTATAAGACTCTCTAGTTTGTAAGCCAACATGCAGCCCTCTAGTGCTCTGATCTAATTGGCCAGAGTTAAGTGGATTAGCCAGGCTGCTTTGATAAGGTGATAAGTAGCCCAGGGTGTCAGGGAGCCATACTGGGTTCTGCTACATAGGAATGCTATTGCAGGGGGAGGGGTCATAAAACATCTTCTTCAAAGAGAAGAGGGGACAGACAGTGTAAGCCAGGTCCAGTTACAGCCCTACCCTCTGAACCCAGCCAGATGGCAGGCTTAAGGCCCGAATATCCAGATGCAAAGGGGAGAGAGCATATTTAGACGACCATCCTGTAGGCTGGTTTAGTTAGCTCTTCTCTCTCTGCTGGAAAATCAGCCATGATTAATTTTGGAGAAATTGTGCTCTCTGGGAGAACATAGTGTCATACTTTGGAGGATGTGGTCATATCCCGGGGGCACCTCATTGGACAGGAGTGCTCTCCTGCTTGACCCAGAGAACTTGGAATAAGTATCTGAAATGTACGGAAGAAGAATGGTCCATGCTGAGTAGTTTGATTTGCACCAACCAGGCCCTGCACTCTGACTGACTGCGCCTGCTGCACAATCTGGAATTACAGCCCTGTGGACCCACCTTGCTTCAAAAGGACTAAAGAGTGGACTCCCTGCAAGCTACAGGTTAACAGAGCTCACCTGGACCATCACCACCAAGAATCCCCAGCTTGGGGTACTAGCAGTGGATTTGTAAGGGTCTTTTCCAAGTGGATTGTGGGAATAGAAGTCCCAAACTTTCAAGTACCAACTTGGAGCTTCCAGACCCTTGGAGTACATTTTGGACACTTGGGACCCTCAAAGGAACTTCAGGAAGTTCCAGAAGTTTGGAGCAACTTTGGAAAAAAGCTCCATAAGTGGACCGACTCGACCTGGCCAGCCAAGCTGGCGACCCTCAAACCGAGCAAGCCTGCCGTCCAAGTTCGTCTCGCTGTAAAGCTCTGGAGGTCCGACTTCCAGAGTTTGACCGCGAGTTGGCTGAAACCCAAGCCGGCGATCCCATACCGAAGCTGGCCTGGTGAAGAGCAGCGAGGGTCCCCTAAAGAAAAAGCTCTGTAAAAGTTTCTAAGTCTGAACATAGGAGAGTTGACCGGGACCAACTGCGAGAGTCAAGCCGCCCACCTTCAACCACGAGCCGGTCTGAAACCCTGGTTCGTATCGCTGGAAAGCTCCGGAGGTCTGACTTCCATACGTTTGACCGGGAGCTTGTTGCAAGGCAAGCTGGGGAACCCTCACGGAATCTGGACTGGCTGAGAGCTTATAAGGACCCCGGGAAGAAAAGCACCGGAAAGGTTTCTAAGTCTGAAGGTAAAAACTTTGACCAAGACCTACCGTGAGGGGTAGCCGCGCAGGGCTCCATCATAGTTGGCCTGAAACTTTGACTTTGTCACGGTCTAGCGCTATCAAATGTCCCAAAAGGCACTCTAGGTTTCTCTGTGCTTTATAGTGCTAAATCTTTACAAGTTCATATCTCCGGTTCCCTACATTGGATATGTTTCTTTTTGGTGTCATCTTAAAGATAAAAATATTTCCTATTTTTATAAATTGGTGTTCGATTTTTATTGTATATGGTGTCTTAAATATTTACTGAATTGATGTTTTTAAATTCTTTAAATACCGTCTTTGAAGTTATCTGCCTGCTCGCAGCCAAGCTACCAAGGGCTGAGCAAGGGACTAATTTTGTAAGACCTATACTGAGCCCTATATTGTGTTAGTGCCCTTATTGCCAGTGGTAGATATGTATTTACCACTACTAATAACCCACTTTCCAACAGTGGGGCAATCTGCAATATCTGCAGGGGACATTCAATCTGAGTTACAGTCGGCTGTACAGGAGCCGTTGGCACAATAAATCTCGAACTAGCACCTGAACTACTCAGTTCTGCTGCAGTCAAGTGTGGTGGAGGTCTCGAACTTAACATCTGTTCTATTACTTAATCCCCTGAATCAGTATCTGACTCACCCTCTTCCTTTGTTCTGAAGTCTTTGTCCTGTCCCCTCTTAGCAGTCTCTGACGTAAGGACTGGATATAATCTAGTCTCCTCTATGATAGTGATAGAGCAGAATTACAGTTTCACTTTTAAAGACGAGCAAAAACTGAACATGGCACATTTTGAGAGAAAAATAAATAAATGTGCGAAAACTTCACGTTATGGAAAATGCTGAAAACAAAGAATTTTAGTGACTGCATAGTAAAAGCATGCAGAAAAGAGTAATTTAGAAATAAATCATGTGGATAAGTAACATAGGTTGTTGTTTACTAAAGAAAAAGTAGTTTGTTTTCTCAACGTGTGTTAGAAATGTGTACATGGTGATTTCTCATGTTATTGAGTTTACCTCTAATCAGTTTCAAATTGCAATGACATAATATAATAACAAATGAGAGTTATGAATTAGAATGTTTGAATCTTAATATTGATAGTTAATTTGATAAAATACTTATATGTTTGATAACCAGGCGCGGCCCGTGGTAGGAGTGCCGGTCGGGCGGTGACGTGGGGCGGGGGAGGGGCAGGGTGGGGGTAGTAAACTACGGATTAAGGCCGAATACAGGTAAGTGAACATTTAAATAAATAAAACGAATTTCGTTGCGCGCACTGCATCGCATTTGGCGATGCAGCGCTCACAACGAAATTCGTTTTATTTCTTTAAATGTTCACTTACCTGTATTTGGCCTTAATCCGTAGTTTCCTACCCCCCACCCTGCCCCTCCCCCGCCCCACGTCACCGCCCGACCGGCACTCCTACCACGGGCCGTGCCTGTTGATAACATGTGCACCGAAATGACAAAAAATTAAATAAATGCTACACCTTTCCACTAAAAGATGCATTAGTGAAACTTTCAGAGAATGTTCTTTACATATGTGCAAATAATAATTGCTTGAAACGAAAAAATAATCTATACTTTTTAAGTGCATTTACATGTTGGTACTTATAAAATTGGTAGTACCCTATTTCTAATTGAATTAATATTGACCATATTAAACGTTCTCAAGTGCATAAGAAATTACACTAGAAACTCAACCTCTACGTTCTCTGTATAAATATATGTTCATAATTCTATATGTCACTGCGTTATATTAGCCTGAAATTATATAGGCCAAACTGTACTCATGAAGATTTCTGCTTTGCTATACACGCTGAGTAAGAAAGAATCACTCGATGTAGCAATCTGTATGTAACAAGTTCTTTCCCTCTATTGCGTTCTCATGTATTGTATAAAGATTTTGCTGCAATTCTGGTACCATTTACAGGACAGCTGCCTGGGAACCTGCCCTTTTCAACCTTTCTATGTGCTCTAGCTAAGGGGGTATTGTTTAATGTTTCATATAACAGGATGACTTATGGACTGCGTAATTGTTCCACCTATTTCCTCTGCATTTTGTGTCTTCTTTAAGTCACCCGATCTATAGCCCACGTGAACTGACCAATGAACTGAGTGGTCTGATCGAATGAAGTGACACCATGAGGTGTCATCCCCGGAAATGCTGAGAATATAATATTGCCTGATGAGAAAGATTTTAGGACACTTGGGAAATACTCTTGGGAACAGAGTTTTGGAGAGAGATACTCTCGTGCAGCTAATGGTGGTGATGGATTGCTGCTGTTCTGCATGCAGGTAAATTACAAACTGACTGATGAGATTTGCAGAACTTTTTGATGCAGACTGAATTGGCTTCCTTTCCAAACTAGCGCATAGGCTGCATGCACTTAGTTGGTCCCTCCCATTTGGGAACACTAGAGCTGGCATTTCACGTCCTTTCCGGAAATTGTGAGCTTTGGGTATTTGATGTGTCTATTAAATGTTTTATTTCCTATTTGATGCACTTATTCTGCTAAAAGATTTGATAAACTAAAATATATTAATTAAAATTGACTCAGTTGTCATGATTTATCCACTTAAAGTGAATGAGCATTCTCAATTTAAATTTTACTAATGACTAAAGGCGAACGGATTAGAGGCTTCAGGCCACCAAATACTAAAGCTGCTATTCTGTATTGCTTTATCTGAACTTTTAGTGTGTATGATTTTGGCTCACTTAGGTTTCTTCAGGAGATTTGGGCCTGCAGTATTGATCTTATACCTTTATAACATTGTGTTGAGAGTAATTTACATGAGTCTGATTTCTAATTTGTAGTCCAGTAGTCCAATTCCTGGTCCTCATTGAATGACTTCAGAAACCCTTTATATCCAACCCCTCTCAGCACAAGGCAAGATCCATCGGAGGACCAAATGGAGTGGTAAATGATTAAAACTTTTAGATCAGTTTAGATTTTATAGATGGATTATTTGTGAAGGGCCCAGTAAACGCTACAGCAATAGCTTTCCTCAATCTACCCTGTTGTTCATCCCATTAGGCATTTGCATAATTCTTCGCTGCCCTACTAGTCCTCCTCTGGTAATTTTCCTTCTAATTTTCCCTGGCCACTCTCTCCCATGCATTCAGTGCTTCAAACTGAAGGGGTCTAGGAGGTGGCTTCATTTTGTGCAATTTTCTCTTCAAATGATCAAGAATTCTGGTGTTAAATGTCCCATGCCTAGGAAAACTCAAAGTGCCCTCATTCTCAGTAATCCTGGTCCAATGGCGAAGCTAAGTACATGTATTTAACCCACATTCAGTAGTCATAATGTGTGCAGGCGTACCCTCAGTAGGCGCCTCTTTGTCTCTACGTACTAGGATAGTAATATCCCCTCTCACCAAACTTTTAAACTTTTAAAACACTTCATGATGACAATTTAAATCTGAAGCAACACGATTTTCAAATGCTATGATTTTGTTTCCGTATTCATCGAATTTCTGCTAACTCAATTAAATTCCGGCTATTATTTCCACAGTCTTTTGATAACAAATCCAAATTAATGATTCACTTTTAATGTTCCAATCCCAGCGCGACACTGCTACATCACCAACCAATCACAGCGCAGAAGCACATCAACCAACCAATCCCAGCGCGAAAATCTATGCCGCACAACTTCACTCCTTGCAGCGCTCACCCTCCCTCACAGTTTTCTCTGTACCTACACAAGTAATTTTCTCAACTCTTCAAACGTTGATTGCTCTTACTAATGAAAAAAACTTTGCACACACAAGAATCTCTTCAGCATTCGTTTGTGAATTCTCAACCAGCATGAAATCACCCAAATCAATGCAGCTTCGCCCATTTAAATTCAACTAACACCGATCAATATTAATCATTTACAACAATGTAATAATCCCGGTGTTACTAGTGCAGGTGATGGTACCTCACACACCGCACCTCAAAATCACTGCAAACAAGTTTTCAAATTATTATTTTATCCCAGGGATCGTTCGACTACAAGAAGTCTGGAATTTTCTAACACCTTTTTCAACCACTTATCAACAATTTTTCCTCACCCACCAACTCATTCTAATCAACATTCATCCGAACCAGAGAAAAAAATACACAATCACTGTTACAAAACATTTGCCCTATTAATACTCATACCTTCAAAACCACAAGTACCGCTTTGCCTGATCTTCAAGTTCTGGGCATCGGAGTCAGGAAGTTTATAATTATTGTCTAGGTACTATTTTATAGCTCCATTCAGGGTGTAAACCAATCCTCTGCTACCAGATTGCCAGCACTGAAATCTCTGTAGACATTTCACAAATGACGTGACCTTAAAACTTACTTAGAGAACTTGTTCTGTGCCTTTTTCAGCCAATGAATCTTTGCCACCGTTTTCCAATGGAGCATACATCACAAAGACATCAATAATTACATTTGATGTTCAGTCAATAAAGAGAGGGTTGGTGAAGTTTTAAAAGTTTATTTTCTCATTCTTAGTAGAGTAGTCAATCTTTGTATTCTTTTATTCAGATTAGTGGCAAATCAATTACAGAAATGATAAGAAATAGGTTGGTTAAAACAAGCATAGAAAATTAAACAGAATGTTCCATTTAAAATATAGTCCTGTTCTCATCTAAAGGACCTATCCTACACCTACCAAGACTTCTTTCTGGAAAAAAGCAAGTAGATAACGGAGCAGTTCAGAATAAGAAGAGAAAGAACGAACTCCCCATAAAGTGTTGTTCTGGAGTTCTCCGGACAATTGCAGTAGCAACAGACTAAAAGGATGAGAAGGAAAAACTCACAGCAGTAGCTACAATCAGCATAAAATAGGAAAATACTCCTCACAAAGTGTAAGTAAAGCAAAGGAAAATCACCATAAGTGGTAGCTTATGGCAAGTCAGGCTAACACAGCAAAGTGCCAAGGTGCATGGGCTGTTATATAAATGGACACATTCATGGATTTGGTGGTACAGCAATTCCTTGCTGAACGTAAACTTAATAGTGGGTTGTTGTGACTGTTTTCTTTGAGAGAAGACCTTCAAAAGTTACCTTTGGGTAGCAGGTAAGCTGCTTGAATGCTTTAAGGTGACTGTGTCTCTCTTTTCCTTGTGCCATGCTGAGGTTGTTGCGGGTGATGACTGCACACTATGAGAGAAAGTCATAGGGCTACTTCACATGGCATCTTCTTCTTCATCTCCAGCTATTTGAATCAGTTCAACTTCTTTACTCTCACCAGCAGCTATCTTTTTGATGTGCTCTCCCCACACAAATGCATGTTGAGTTTTCAGATGTGCCTGTTGTCCCCGGTAGCGAAATGTTCATCTGGCTTACCAAGATGCACTGTTTTGTGGCAAAGTGAGCATTCTGCACTTGCTCTGTGACACTCTCTGGAGTGTTCTTTCTATTACTTGTAGGAGAATGTGAAGTGGATATGTCCGGCAAACTCAACTTCTTGTTCTGCTCCTACCTCCAGAAAATCAGTTGTAGCAGACTGAGCTTGCTGTTGAGTTTACTGTTTGCTGCTGGGACAAATGGAGTTCCAATTCACTGCTCTCAGCCATGACTGTAGTCACTGCAGTGCTGAGAGACATCTTCCTCGGTTTCGGTAGTGGTGCTTTTGTTGATCCAAAGTTGACCCTCCTTTCAGCTTGTTTCTGCCCAGCGGAGGGTGCAGCAGGTTCGCTGCATTGCCAGAAAAAGGATGAGGACTTGATGTCAGTACTGGCACTGGCAACAGACAACTTCTCCTCACTGGCCACTTTCTTGGTAGGAACTTCCTTCTCTGGGGCCATCTTCTTTGCTGCTTGCATGAGTCAGCAGAAGAACTTAGCAGAGAGTTCCCTGGACCACAGTGTCAGGCATTTCACATATGTCTTATTGTTTCAGTCAGCATTATCCTCTTATGCAACTGCAGGCTATAAAGACGTACGTGACAATTCCTGTCAATGCAATACATGTAATCATGATCATCATCATCATAACAGTGTTATAAAATTCAATTTAAATTAATATAAAAAAGTACCTGGTGTCCCTCTACGGCCTATGGGTCCATACGGGAAGCAGGGCAGCCAACAATGTAGTAAATTAATTAATGAATACTCGGGGTCCCTCTGGGGCTCATGGGACCCCTCTAGGAGGTGGGGGGGCTTGCAAAAAATCGAATACATTTATAAAAGACTATCTAGTGTACCTCCAGGGCTCATGGAGCTACTATTGGAGGTGTGAGGGCAGGCAAACAATTTTAAGAAATTAACATAAAAATACCTATTGTCCATCCAGGGACCATGGACCCCATGGGAATCAGGGAGTAGGCAAAAATTGAATACATTAATGAATAAATAGCTGATGCCCCTCCATGGCTCATTGGGCCCCTATGGGAGGCAGGCAAAAGGCAAAAAATCAAATAGATGAATGTTAAAATAGATACCCGGTGTCCCTCCAAGACCCATACGGGAGACAGGCAACAATGCAATAATTTAATTAAAAATATCAACTGTGTACTAGAGGCTACTATATTATTAAAACCTTTATTTTGTAATGCAGGACTGAGATCTGTTTGTCAGGCTCTCATTTTATGCTTACCTGGTGTTTCTATTCCATTGATTTGTCAGATGATAAGGTTTCTAACAATTGCCGAAAAAATGCTGATATCTGTATTTTAGATTTGTTGGCCTATGTTCTTGTGAAGGGGTTTTTGTAGGATCAGACAATAGAAGGTCATGCACCCCTAAGCACTTGGCACTTCGAAGTTTTATGCAGCTGTTTCTAGGCTGTTTGAATTTAATGCACTCAATGTTTTTCTAACTCAGAGATTTTAGCTCAATAGTTGTATGTTTTAGTGCCAAATATTGTATCTTATTGAAGTTTTATGTTTATAGGAATTTGTATGGATATATTTTCTATGTACATACGTATTTAATGTATTGTGAAGTGCTATTTTGTGATGATTTTTATTAATCAGACAATAAAGTCTACTACCACTACAGGCTACTGCAATCAGCCACAAGCCCAAATAAATATATCAGGAAAAATATATTAGGAAAATAAATGAACAAAAATCACAATGACTTCTTCTAATATCAATGCTCCTAACAATGTCTTTTAAAAGTGGAATAAAATGATTAATAATCGGAAACACCCACAGGAACAAAAAAGGGTGAACTTCCACCACATGGCATTAGCCTGCAAGGAAGGATGCATGGAGAACAAAAACAAATGTCTGCCTATGACACACACATATTGACTCCACAAAATGACAATCACTGCATGGACAGCAAAGAAGGTGGCATGGACAACAAAGTCAAAATGGCTGTCTATGACACACAGTGGCTACACAAAATGGCTATCGCCCCAGGGCCAGCAAAGAAGGATTCACGGAGAACAAAGAGAACATGGCTTCCCTGCCCTGGCTTAAGCCCCCTCCTTTCCTTCCACCAACAAAATCTTGCAGAGAAGGGATTGGACAGATATACACCCAACTTATGACTGGACCTATCTCTGGGCCTAGTACATCACCAGTAAAGCAGCAACAACAAGTACAACAGTAAAGCTAAATGGAATCAGTGAGATGACGGTAAAATAAACTTCAACATGCCAAGACACAAATAGCACAAAGCAACATTTACCCCTGCGAAATACTTTTAGAAGTTGAAGAAAAATGATTACTCAACCATCTCACACAACCACAAAATAAATGGTGGATAAGCACCTAAGGAAGAACAAAGGAAAATGACTGACTACCTAAGCCTGGACTCCTGGACTCCTGGAACTACCTGACCCTAGCCACCGAGAGGCACATGCAGACAAAAAAATAACCCAAATTTGGTATGACTACACGGCCATCCAAAGGCCCTAAAATAATAAAAACTGTAGCACACAAGCAGAATGTGAATAATACATTAAATTTGCATCCAAGTTCTACTGCAGACTGTGCCCCAAAATGTAAAACACACCACATTAAGAGAAATGTTGACAAAATTCACAAAAACACAAGAAAAATTGGCAATGTTATTAACCCTGGGCCTCCAACATTCAAAAATGGCCATTATCTTTTAATTTCATGTGGGTCTGCCTGTACCCTTCCTAACTTAAACTCCAGGTCATTAGCAATGAACAAACAAAATAAAAAAAAACAAAAAAGGAACAAAAATGGTGGTGCATGCCAACACAAACATTTTGCTAGAAACTACACTCAACCAACCAATACCCTAATATACCAACTCTTCCCTCTGAGTTGAGGAGTGACACTAAGCAGACATCACCCGGCCGGAACTGGAGTACCACTCCCTACTCTAACACCCACTCCAGACCCATTAGATCCAAGAACCACTTATCTGTACCGGACATTCTCTCCCTCCTCCTAGCTTACAACTCCACTCAATCGGACAACCCAGACACATTTTGACAAACTCATACTACGCCACTAAACCCTCCTAGAGCTACTAGACATAACCCAGTCATACCGGGGCCTATTCAAACTATTCCACTAAACCCGCATAGAGCTCCCAGACATAACTCTAATGCCATAAACACTGCTAACCTTATGCAAGTTCACATTACGCAGCCTACTTCCACAGACTCCAAAACACACCTGAAATGCATGCTGCTCAACTGTAGATCAGCTGTGAAACATGGCACGGACATTGCTGACCTCATCCTAGATCAGGAACTCGACCTCCTAATCCTCACCGGAACTTGGCTTAATGACTCCTCAGGACCTGTCCTTGACACCCTAGTCCCTCCCAGACACAACATTATCAGACTTGATAGAGCTAAGAGAACTGGTGGAGGCATCAGCTGTATGTATCATAACAGTCTCTCTGCAAAGCAGTCTTCCTCTGCAATTCTCTCATCTTGTGAATATCTCTGCATAGACATAATCAGCAAACACAGAACCTTATGCAACCTGCATATCTTTTACCATTCTCCAGGAGACAACCTCCCTCTAGTCGAACAAACTATGGAAACCATCTCATCCAACTCGGGTTTCCATTGTCACCAGATCTTCCTGGGAGACTTCAATCTACATTGGAATGACCCAAATGATCAGGCTGTGAATAGTCTTAAAACCTTCCTAGCTGACCTCAACCTGACTCAATTTTGTGACAGCCCAACGCACAACTTAGGCTTGTCCCTCGATCTAATCATTGCCAATCTCAACTCCATTCAGCTGGAATCGGTTGCCCCTTGTGACTGGTCGGATCACCACTGTATCACCTTCCTCATCTTAGAATAATGGAACACCAAAAGACTCCAACCCAAGAAACAGAGACACTGGAAAAGATTCTGCAAAATGCAAACGTGAATGAGCTCATATCCCGTTGCAACCAATCCCTGCCTCCTCCTACGTTCATGTCAGACGTCCACGAACTCACTGAGCACTACAACAACTCCATGTTGAAAGTCCTGGATGCAATTGCCCCCCCTTCAACTAAAAAGAAAGTCCAACAAAGACTCCAAACCATGGTTCAATGACAGCCTAAACTCAGACAGACGCAACCTGAGACTAGCAGAACGCTCATGGAGATCATCTCCATCTACTGAACTCCTTAAGCTTTTGAGATTGAGAAGGAGTATGTACAACAAACACATCAGAACTGCGAAATCGACCTTCTTCAGAAGCCAACTGGACAAAGCCAAAAATAGCCCCAAAATGCTGTTTGATCTGATTAAATTCCAATCCAATAACACTACCATTCAATCGCCACTCATCTCCAGTCCACAACCAAACTGCGAGGACTTTGTCGCCTTCCTTCTTGAAAAGTCTAACAAGATCGAACCTGATCTAAGGTCTGCCCTGATCAATCTATCATTCTTACCAGACTCCCCCCTACCCTCGCAGCCCCATCCTATTGTATGTCACTCGCCTAAAAACAATGCCTTTTGGAGTCAATTCTCACCCTTCACGACACATCCATTCTCAACATTCTTTCTACCCTGAAACCCTCAAATCACTTCAACGATCCCCTTCCCTCCAATTTCTTTAAAGAAATGATAAGGTCACTAGTCCCACTCTGGACCAAGATTATTAATGCCTCCTTACTTCAAGGTGAGATCCCTGACTGCTTAATGTCCGGTCTGGTTTTGCCTATTCTCAAAAAACCTACAGCTGACCCAGAGGATCTGAATAACTTCTGACCAATCACAAATATCCCTACTCTGGCAAAACTCCTTGAGAAATGTGTTCATGTACAACTGTGTAACCACATTGAGGAATTCCAACTTCTTGATCAATTCCAATCAGGCTTCCGTCAGGGCCACAGCACCGAAACAGCCATCACTCATATAGTCGACGACGCTCTTACATTGCTTGACCGGAACGAATCCTGCCTATTAATCCTACATCAGCTTTTGACACAGTCAAACATGACAATCTCCTGAGCCTTCTGGAATGTAGGATGGGGCTCTCCGGCTCAGTACTAAAATGGTATGCCTCTTTTCGCCATAACAGAACTCAGAGAGTTAAAACCAATCAAACCCTCTCCAATTCCAGTCCTTGCACTCTGAGGGTTCCCCAAGGGTCCTCTCTCTCACCCACACTTTTCAACCTATTTATTGAACCTCTTACTAAAATCCTCAAAGCATCTAACATCCAGTATCACATGTATCGGATGACAGCCAGTTGTACATGAAAATCTCTTCTCCTGACGATATCAAGACACTCAACGGAACCCTGCACAAAACCCAAAACTGTTTAACCTTCAACCATCTCAAACTGAACGCCCTCAAAACGGAATTCCTCCTTATCTCACCACCCAAGCAAGCCCCCATCATGGAGAAATATATGAAAAATCTCTCTGCTCTCAACTGCACACCACACATCATAGACTCTACGAGATCTTTGGGAATAGTGCTGGATAAGAACTTGAACATGCAGGATCACATCAGCGCATCTACCAAAGGAGCGAACTTCCAATAGAGCATCCTAAGGAAATTAAAACCTTTCTTTCCCCCGGATGACCTCAAGTCTGCTGTGTAAGCATTAGTCATCTCCGGCTGGAATATGGCAGTGCAACCGTCTGCGGGCTACTGAGGTACAGACTAGCCCCTCTCAGGGCGTCACTGAATGCTGCTGCTAGGCTCATCACAGGCTCCAAGTAAACCAACCACATTTACCCGGATTTGAAATCTCTAAATTGGCTACCTATCAAGGCAAGGATTCAACTAAAACTTGCCTGCATGACCCACAAAGCACTTTATTTGAACACTCCTCCGTACCTTGCAAATAAGCTAGAACTTTCGGGTGGTGCCCGTCCCTCTAGGAGCTCCAGTACCTTGTTGCTCAAACCAAAGAAATTTAAAAAAATGAAAACTTACAAGCGATCCTTCTCAGGTATTGCACGAGAATCTGGAACTCCCTACCTATGGAAACTAGATTTATTCCATCAACAGTGTCTTTTAAAAAGGAAGTGAAAGCTTTACTGATGAGTACCTTTCTGAGTTAGAAGTTTAGCATCGGCCTTTCGTCATACCAGCCTAGATCTGGCGGGTTCTCCGAATCCAACGGCCTGCTCCTCCTCATCTAGTGTCACGACGACTCTTCTTGCGTTATTCTACTTACATGTTCTTCTGCCTTCCTTTTCTTGCACCTCTGCTTACTTATGATATTTTGCAATGTTATGGTTCTGATACCCTCCATTATTACTTCATTACGTACCTGTTGCTATTTTTGTATATTGCCGCTGTTTTGCCACAATTGTCTCCCCTTATGTATGTCGCAACTCTTCTGTAAAGCGCTCTGATACCCTCTAGGGTCATGTTCACACTATACAAAACTTTTTAAATAAAATAAATAAATAAAAAAACTTGGGTGATTTTCCCCAAAAAATGACATATTCTAACTTCCCAGTGTGAATGATGTAGCAGAGATTGCACACAAAGGAATCCAAATCCAAAATAACCAAGGGCTGGGCAAAGCAGAGGGAGAACTCTTCAGGACTGGAAGACGAAGTTGATACTGGATACACAGTAGCCTCTCTCTCTATGGCACTTCATCTGTGTAAATAAAAAACAAAATGCATTTCGCTTCTAAAACATCTCACATTTTAGTTTGAAATGTGTTGTGTCTCATTTTCAGCCTAGTTAAAGCTACTTCCCCATCACTAATTCATTTAGAAGTTGGGCAGACAAGTTGTCATTATCAGCAGATAGAACCTCTATAACATATGCAGCACAGATTAGGCGCTAAGAGGGAAATGTAGTTAAAACTAGCTTTGTAAAGAATCAAATGACAGCACAGAATCAGACATCCCAATACACAATATAACGAATCATGTGATTCCAAATTCAATTTGACTGAAACCGGGACGGAACCAGATACGGTATGATTATATCTATAAAATTCACCAGCAGCACATAATATGCCAGTGTCCGCTTTTTTGCAAGCCCTAAACACTAAGGAGATCTCAAAATTGTATTTTAACAATAATACAGCACATACTACCGATATCTGGGGCGCTAAAGTGTTTGCCTACATGGATACTACAGTACATCGGGTAGGATATGTGGTTGGAAGTGTGTTGTCTTTGTTTTGATCCTATGTGGGAAGTGTTTCCATGTCATGCGTGATGACCACCGACCTGCAGTTATCGTGTTAGGGGACACAGCGCTTAGCTGTGTGATAGATGAAGAAATGTGAGAGACTGGCGTGCAGTTTATGGTTATTGGTATGCTGGCAGCTTTCAACATCTCTGCAAACTCCTTTATGGTGTTTCTTATGATCATAGACCAGTTAGCTGGTTACTGCACTGGCTTGCCCATTCTGAGATATTTTGTTTAAAGTTTATGGTACTAAGCAAGCAAGCATAGTTTGGAGGGAGAAACTGTTGACAGATGTGCTGGGATGGACTTTGTTAATGTCATCCCAAATCCGACTGTCATTGTGAGATGTCAAGAAGCAGTCATATTAACATGTTGGGACCTGCAATGTGGACTAGTTTAAAGTTCTCCATTGGTCAGCGGCATGTGGCAAATCTCTTCATTTATTCCATGCCTTTTCAGTTGGTCATGCATAGTTTATATTGTAGACTGGTACAGTGCTTGCTGAAGGACATAACCTGTAGCAGTTTAGTCTTTTTTGAGTGTATGAGTGTCAAGCAGTATGATGGAATTATTATTGACCTTGTATGAGCCACAATCAACTGCCCCACTGCTGAGTGGTATGGTATTATTGTGAGTCAGGAGGGTTTGCATATTGCATTCTTTTTTAATTGCATGTACATAACAATTGACCCTGACGAGGCGCTGAAGCGCTTTACGCCAGACAGCATGCTGCTCCAGTACCCAAAGTTAGCGGGTTTCTTCAATGGCTGTCGTTTCGTATTGGGATGTCTTGTGCCCTTAAAGACACAATTCGATACATTTACTCCAGTTTCTATGTGCTAGATTAAATTAATAGGAGTTAGGTGTGATCTTTATTGGGAGGGGTTTGTGTGATCATGTAAAAGTTTGGCGATAATAATAGATGAGCTAGAAGAGATTATGTATCGTTAGCTTGCAGAGGTATGACTTTTAAAGGAGAGGTTGTGATCTTTGGCGTGCTGCACGTGCAATTTTCAGAAATAGAATAATAAGGGCCAAGGTAAGCACGCATTTGATTTAGAGTAGACTGTGTTGAGAGAGAAGAGGCATGCAGAGGATGGAAAGTAAAGTAAGGGGAGGCTTATCTGAAAAGAGACGCAACAATTAGAAGCTTTGAGTCAAGGTTACTTTTCATGAAGATGCAGAGGAGGGTTGTTGAGGTTGCATGCAGGATGCAAAACTGTAGAAAGAAACAACCAGGAGCGAACCGTGCATATTATTTATTTAATTTACCCTCATCGTCTGTCGAGTCCCCCCTAACCCCCTCTCACCGCTCTTACCTGCTTGGGCCGCTCGTGGAAAAAACATTATCTCATATGAGATAGTGCCATATTAGATACTTTTAATAAGCATTAGAATCAGGTGAACGTTCTATCCCCTGAAAGGCTGCCACCATGTTGGATAGCTAGGCTATGCCCAGACACCCGTGATACATAGTGTCACGACCTTCATCACAACCAATTTTTGCTGTTTTACTTTCGTTTTATCCCCTAGCGATCTTGATGGAATAAGAAAAAACAAGCCCTATTTGTAGATAATGGAGATTTGGATATTAGGGTGTTGCTCGCCTACTCTGCGTGTACCGCAGTTTATGGTACGAACTGAAATCGTATTTAAAGCTGCAAGACTGAAATATTCATTAATGTATGATGTTGAATACTAGTGCATTTTATATTGCAATCCCTTTTATTAACTACAAAATAAATATATTTACTTATATATTAAGTCTTTTTTTTGTAATGTGTGGCCAAAAATCAAAAAGTTCTGCATCCCGGAAAATAAATCACCTTGAGTAGAGTCACATGGGCGCGTATTTCGTTTTTTGTCCAATTTCGGTTCGTTATCTATTAGTGATCTACGGTATGTGTTACCTTAGAGTGCACTTTCTACCCACACTGTGTGCTGATATTTGGTTTTGGCTGATATCGGATCGGATACTGTTATGCCCTCCTGTGCATGTCCAGTTACTGCTAATGGGGTCAGATTGCTCTGCCCTCCTTCTCCCCACTCCTCAGAAGATCTGAAGCAATATGTGCATTTCCATATCCCAGACACACAGCCCGGCTCATGATTGCTCAAAACTTCATTAGCTGGCCCTCCAGGGGAGGGCATGTCTTGGATCTGCTCGGGTCTGTGCTGCAGCTATATTTAGCAGGCACCCCACAATTCCTTGCAGCTGCCTTGGACTCCTTCACGTCGGAGCCTGACAGCTTTATTGCCTGAAATATTTTCACTTCAATTCCGATTATAATCCATGCACGAGACACTGAGATGATTTGGGGCCACTGGCGTGTGCCGTGAGCCAATGTCCTTGGCGAGCTGACCTATTGTGTTTGGAAAAACAAAGCAATTATATTGTTTTATTAATCAAGATGGCGCTTCAAAGTGTGCACCCTGCAGGAATACACTATCTGCCTAGAGATGACACTCTTCAGCGAATACCTGAAATGGTGGCTCTAACGCCATTTAATTGGTGACGTGCTAATAAATTTGATTTTAGTTTTTTTTCCTCTCTGCACATTTTACTTTGAATTATGTCGGCATCGCTCACAATAGAAAGCTTGTCAGAACTACTTCCAAGGGGTCTCAGACAGACACTTCTCCCAGCCATATTTACTGAGCAGCTCATTAAATGTTCTATTCAATAACTATATTTACCACAGGCAGGGGAAGGGAAGGCTCCGAGTGACTCGCGCCCCTGAGTGATTTGTGGCAGAGTGAACTAATTAAGATAAATTGGTTCTGTCTGTACATCTGGTATCACTTCACTTCCCCAAGTAAGCTGTCTGCCTCTATTTCATGCCACACCAGAAATAATATTGGGAAGTATGCTAGCGACGCTGTGCAGGGTTTCTTACTGTCCTAATGCACAATAGTCACATTTTCATGGACGAATTTAAAGACCCAGCTCTTAAATTCCTCACTGAGCCCAGGCTCGGCCATAATTATTTTCAGTTTGGAATGTACATGGAACGTGTCATTCACTGTTGGTGTTACCTGTAAAGTATACGTAACATTTAAAGGAATATACCTCTCTCTCCCCCTGACTTTCTCTTCACATATATATATATATATTTAGATATAGATATAGATATAGATATATACACATATATATATATACACACACACACACACACACATATATATATATATATATACATACATATATATATATATAGTGAACAAGGCGGTTCGCCGCCGAAACGCGTCTAGGTCATCATTTTGGAATAAAGAATCTTTCTTTGGCAAAATTTCCCACGGAGTCAGCGCCTGTTTTTTATTGATATCAGGACTGGTACAATATATATATATATATATATATATATATATATATACCAATAAGTTCTGCACTTACCCGGCCGAACTGTCCGTGACATTGCTGGCTAAAACTGCGGTTTTCTTTTTCTTTCCAAGGTATTGGAACAGCCACGGACCACCTTGAGTTTGGGCCAAGCAAGCGGCCACTGCCAGGAGCAGCCCGTGACTGCACAGGGAGACGAGATCATTGCATCGGAGTTTCATGGCCCGGCTGACATTCATACTTGGGGTAGGACGTTGGGGACCCAAGGAATTCCGGGTCACTCCTTCAACCGGGCTTTACCATCGACACAAAGCCCTGCTTTGCCCGGAATAAACAGCGCCCAGTTAGGGAATATTGGGCCCCGCCACTAGCACTTACCCGGCCGAACTGTATGCTGGGAGCTGTAGTCGATGGACTTGGACTACAGCTGGGGTTTTGAACAACGAGATGGAGCCAGCTGAACTCCCACCAATGTGAGTGCTACAGGACTTACATAGCAGGGCGGGGGCGTAACCCCGGAGTTAATGGCATCTGAGGAAGGCTTGTTACGCCGAAATGCATTATGCAGAGAGTGATCAATTAAAGGGATTCCGTGTATTTCCGCACTGTGTCCTCTGATTACTTTTACTGAGTGGTCTTCGTTGTGACATTTTACGCACATGCCAGGAGCGCGTTAAGAGGACCCGTCCTTCAAGTGTCCGTGGCAATGCTGGCTAAAACTGCGGTTTTCTTTTTCTTTCCAAGGTATTGGAACAGCCACGGACCAACTTGAGTTTGGGCCAAGCAAGCGGCCACTGCCAGGAGCAGCCCGTGACTGCACGGGGAGACGAGATCATTGCATCGGAGTTTCATGGCCCGGCTGACACTCATATTTGGGGTAGGACGTTGGGGACCCAAGGAATTCCGGGTCACTCCTTCAACCGGGCTTTACCATCGACACAAAGCCCTGCTTTGCCCGAAATAAACAGCGCCCAGTTAGAGAATATTGGGCCCCGCCACTAGCACTTACCCGGCCGAACTGTATGCTGGGAGCTGTAGCCGATGGACTTGGACTACAGCTGGGGCTTTGAACAACGAGGTGGAGCCAGCTGAACTCCCACCAATGGGAGTGCTACAGGACTTACATAGCAGGGCGGGGGCGTAACCTCGGAGTTAATGGCATCTGAGGAAGGCTTGTTACGCCGAAATGCATTATGCCGAGAGTGATCAATTAAAGGGATTCCGTGTATTTCCCCACTGTGTCCTCTGATTACTTTTACTGAGTGGTCTTCGTTGTGACATTTTACGCGCATGCCAGGAGCGCGTTAAGAGGACCCATCCTTCCAGTGTCCGTGGCATTGCTGGCTAAAACTGCGGTTTTCTTTTTCTTTTTCTTTCCAAGGTATTGGAACAGCCACGGACCACCTTGAGTTTGGGCAAAGCAAGCGGCCACTGCCAGGAGCATCCCATGACTGCACGGGGAGACGAGATCATTGCATCGGAGTTTCATGGCCCGGCTGACACTCATATTTGGGGTAGGACGTTGGGGACCCAAGGAATTCCGGGTCACTCCTTCAACCGGGCTTTACCATCGACACGAAGCCCTGCTTTGCCCGGAATAAACAGCGCCCAGTTAGGGAATATTGGGCCCCGCCACTAGCACTTACCCGAACTGTATGCTGGAAGCTGTAGTTGATGGACTTGGACTACAGCTGGGGGTTTGAACAACGAGGTGGAGCCAGCTGAACTCCCACCAATGGGAGTGCTACAGGACTTACATAGCAGGGCGGGGCGTAACCCCGGAGTTAATGGCATCTGAGGAAGGCTTGTTACGCCGAAATGCATTATGCCAAGAGTGATCAATTAAAGGGATTCCGTGTATTTCCCCACTGTGTCCTCTGATTACTTTTACTGAGTGGTCTTCGTTGTGATATATATATATATATATATATATATATATATATATATATATATATATATATATATATATATATGCTCCAAACTCCTCCGCTCCAATCACTCGGTGAAGGATCACAGCACCACACTCAGAGGTTTCAAGTACGTGCTGTTTTTATTATTTTAAACCATTATACATTAAAAGAAAAACGGTAGAGGACGGTCTACGCATTTCGGCTCCCAGCCTTCTACTGGACCATAGAGTCCTGGTGCCTAGAAAGTCTTTTAAAGTGCTCAGTGCATTTAACTACAATTCTTTCTATTAGAAGAAAGACTAGGCTTGAAAAATCCTAACAAATAGTACATATATTTACAATCCATTCCAATTCCAGTTGAGATGAATACATATAGATTAGTATGTTACTGTGCAAGTTTATACATATATATATATATATATTGCAGCTTCAAATTCACCAAAACAGTGCACTTGCGGGCGGGTGCTTTTTGTTGCAATTGGATTTAAGGTGCACCGTCGACGTGCTTACAATCATCGCGCACACGCGTCCCTGAAGGGGCGTACCCTGTTTCGGATATTGGCCGGGCGTGAGAGGAGGACCGGGAACGAAGATTTGTACCGGTAAGGAGCCGGGGGGTTTGCAGAAGATCGCATATGAATGACGACAGGGCGAGGGGGAGAAGGCCAGTAACATAAGAGCCGGAACAGCAGCGGCGAACAAATTAACATGTTTTGTGAGTCGGAACGCCGCGATGCGGCGCAAAGCATGTTCAGGAAGCAGAATGACTCAGGAGTGGAGAGAGGGGCAAGAGGAACTCGATTACCGACTAACCTCACCATCAAATTCTCCGCTCTAGAACGTCTCTATGAGCGTGAGATAAGGAAATGGTGGGAGGCAACCTCATTACAGAGCTATATTGAGGTTGAGAGAGTTCCCAGGGGTCTACGTATATATACGGTACCCGCATATGAAAATTCGGACTCTTTGCTACTAGATGAATGGGCGGAACACACGGCTCAATCCTGCAAGGGAATGTTGACCATATTGGTCAAGTTTGCGTGGAGCGACAGAGAGAAAGCTCTAGGAGAGATCAACAAACTAGAAGAGGAGATACTGAAGGAGGATGACCAGACTAAACTCGAAGAGATGAGAGAACAAATGAAGAAAAGACTGAAAGCTTACGAACAAAAGATCAAACAGCGTAAGCAAGAGAAGTTCGACAGAGACGAGAGGGATTACAACCAGGGCAGGGCAGGGTATTGCCAGAAAATTTGATATTCCCCGTAGAGAATTGTTGACAAGGAGAACACAACCAACCCTGGAAACGTGTGACACATCAGAGTCAGAGGTAACAGATAATGACTTAGCCGGTGAAGAGAGTTCAAGTCGGATGCCACCTCTGGCAGGACGCACTCCTTTTCACGAGGAGTTCAGACTGATTCGACAGTCATGGCAACAAAGGGGTGTGGCAAACCTCCAGAACAAAGGTCCACAGGAAAATGAGGAGGGGGGCGGGGGCCGCCGCCGGCAACCGCTCACCACCGGTGACACGCAGCAAGAAACTCTTCAACAAGAAGAAATAAAGGACAATGAGGAACTGACCATCATTAATCTGACTAATAAGAACTTGTCAGAGACAGAAAAATCAGTCTTAAAATTAGGCTTATCCTTTTGTCCCCAAAGAGCTATAGAATATACCCAACCGCGTATCGACCTTTTTAAGTTCACACGGAAGCTCAAGTTGCACAAATACTTTAAAATGAAACCAGTGATACATAGGCCTAAGAAAATAGGTCATATCCAGAAGGATGCAGATATCCTTACAAGTAAAGATCTGAACACACTGGTGGTTCTGGAAAATCTAAGAACAGAAGAAGAACTGAGCAATGATACCACACTGGGCTTGACTCAACAAGTGGCATTGGCAGGAGTGGAACAAGTTGGAGGATTAAGTCCATTCAAACCGACCTCACAATTTCTTCCACAGATGCCTTTGGATGCCATAGACATTTTCGCTTAATCGGTCACCAAAGCTCTGGGACGTTTGCGACAACAAAAACGTGGATACTTGAAAAAAGACATGAACTTCTCTAAGTAACAGCGACTGGCACTGCGAAGCTTATGCCAGGACACTTCAATTGTGTGCAAGCCATCGGATAAGGGTGGAAACATTGTCATACAGACATGTGAACAATACAATCTGGAGGCATACAGACAATTGGCCAACTCCCTATGTTATGAGAAGATAGACGAGAAAATCTATAATCAAAGCATAACTAACTATCACCTGATGACTTGCAAATGGTACAAGGATAATATGCTGGATACAGAGGAACACTTGTTTCTGAGATGTCTTAATCCAATGGTTCCGACCTTTTATCACCTTCCTAAGGTGCATAAGGACAAGTTCAATCCCCCGGGAAGACCGATTGTTGCCTCGCAGGGGAGTTTGACGGAACATATGTCGATTTAAATAGATAATTTTTTTGCACAGCATGTAGTGCAATTGAAATCATATATAAGGGACACAAAAGATTTTTTAAGACATATTGATGAAGTAAGGTGGGAGGAAGGGTTCCAATTGATGATTCTTGATATCACGAGCCTATTTACATCCATAGCCCATGAAGACGGGCTAAGGGCAGTGAAGTTTTTCCTTGATAAACGTCCTCTCAAATATTTGGAGCATAATGTGATGTTGATGAACTTCAAAGAATTTTGTCTTGAAAACAATATGTTTCTCTTTCAGAGTCAATACTTCAGACAAGTCTCAGGGTCGGCCATGGGAACCTGTTTCGCCCCCAGCTATGCAAATTTATTCGTAGGCTGGTGGGAGGAGCAGGTGGCCTGGGCCACACCCAACAGTATATGGACTGACAACTTTGTAACCTGGCATCACTATATCGATGACCCTTTCATTATTTGGAGGGGGGTCATACGAGTCAGCACAGGCATTTATTAATGTGCTTAACTCTAACAGGATGAATCTTAAATTCACGGGTGATATCAATTCTCAATCTGTCAATTATTTGGACTTAAATGTCTACATTAAAGAAGGTAAACTGTGTACTAGACCATATCGAAAATTGACAGCAGGTAACTCCATGCTACACGCCACCACCAGCCATCCTAAGAAACTCATAGACAGCATTCTTTATGGCAAACTGTTGAGGCTCAAAAGAAACAGTTCGTGCGAATCAGAGTTTCAACAAGCTGCTAAAACCAGTTTAAGAAGGTTTAGAGTGAGGGGATATAACAATCAGGTCCTGTCACAAGCACTGAATAGAGCCAACTCATTGGTGAGAGTAGATCTTTTGAAAGAAATCTCGAAAGAGAAAAATGAACCCATTAAAGATAATGGTAAGTTCAGGATGATCACCACGTATTCAGAGAACGCGGGGCAGCTGAAACGTATCTTACGTAAAAACTGGCATACCCTATTGTCTGATACTGTCATAGGGAGAGATTTACTCCCCAATCCACTAGTGACCTTTATGAGAGCTAGGTCCCTCAGAGGTGATCTGATTCATAGTTATCAAACTAAAGAAACTGCGAAACCCAGATTAATTACTCTAAATGGGTTTTTCCCATGTGGGAACTGTAAGGCCTGTAGTAGAAGCAAAAGAGTGACATCTTACAGTGTCCCAGGGTTGGGTAAATCAAGAGAGATAAAGAAATTCCTGACCTGTACTACTCCGTACACTGTGTATTGCTTAAACTGTCCATGTGGCCTCAGATACATTGGCAGCACGATCCACCCTACTAAGGTGCGAATATTGGAACACATGAGGGCCAAAGCAAATGGAGATGCAGCATATCCGGTCGCTAGACACTTTGACCAAGTACATCAGCGGAACAGAAATCTCTTAACCTATCACTGTATTGACCATGTCCCAGTGAATCCTAGAGGTGGAGACAGAATTTTACGTCTCCGACGTTTGGAATCACGTTATATCATAGACCTGCAAACAAAAACACCACTAGGGATGAATAGTAGTAAAGAGATGGCAGTACACCTGGGCGATTGAAACGGGAAGATGAGGGTATTATTTCCCATCATTCCGTATCCGTATCTCCCCTCCCTTCTGTAATCATTTATTTACTCTTATTGTCTCTTCCTCTTCCAAAAAAGATTTTTATGGAAATCCTTAGGAAGATCCTCCTTTGTCTCTACTATAATATTGTATATTGTAATGTTTCTTGCTTTATCTCACTTTATATCTCTAATTTCCTGGTCCCATGAATGAGTGAAACACTTGTATTAGGATTAAAAAATATGTATACATGCTTATAACTCCGCATCGATTGGCCACTGAACGATGCAACAAGGAATAAGAAAGATTAAGTTAGGAGATTAGCCCATACAGGGCGTAATTAATATGGAAGATTATGTGATGAATAACATATCACTTGCTAAACGAGGGGATGTCGACCCATTCAGGGTAAGATATTGCGTAATTAACTATCATGATATACATCAATTATGAATTGAATATGTGTTTGTAACTATGAAATGAAATTGGTGTTTGAAATTGATTCAGTGATGAATTGCATCCTCATATTACATGTAAGGATTCCGCAAGTTTAAATCGAAGGGGGACTAGTGTATTTACACCATGCCAATATGGCGGTACCACTGGTATTCAAATCTGTGTCTACCATGTCAGTCCCTTGTTTGTGTTGCCTATACAGGAAATGCATCAGAGATGTTTAATGTATATAATAAAATGGTGGCCAAGACGCGCCCGACTAACATCGAGGAAGGCGTCAGCCGAAACGCGTCTGTTTGGCCGGAATCCATGCGAATAAATTACGGAATACTCACCCCCGCGAGTGCTGTGTTTCTTTTCTGGATGCGCATATCCTGGAAACCTTGGAGATATATATATATATATATATATATATATATATATATATATATATACATATATATATATATATATATATCGGGTCACAGTAGTACTGAAACTATCATGGTCCACATTGTCAACAATGCCTTGTGCTCGCTTGACCAGAATGAATCATGCCTCTTGATCCTACTGGATATGTCAGCAGCCTTTAACCATGCTACCCTGCTCAACCTGCTAGAACATAGAGTGGACCTCTCCGGCAGTGTGCTAAAATGGTTCTCCTCCTTTCTACACCACAGGTCACAGAGCTTTTTAGTTAATCACTCTATCCGAGCAGGCTCCTATATCGTTGGGTGTCCCCCCAGGCTCTATCCTCTCCCCAACACTGTTTAACATCTACATGGAGCCCCTAACCAATATCCTCAATTGCTCACACGTCTCCTACCATATGTATCCTGACGACACCCAACTCTACATGAGAATAACCTCCCTTGAAGACAACCACACCCTCAACGACACCCTAACATTAATGCAACAATGGCTGACTCACAATTACCTCAAACTCAATGCCCTTAAAACTGAATTCCTACTGATCTCACCTCCCACACTCACCTCCAATGTCAAAGAATGGCTCCACCTTCTCTCTGCCTTGAGCTGCACTCCACACATCATCGACTTCGCCGAATCCCTATGTACTACCTTAGACAAAGACCTCTCCATGCAAAAACCCATCAGCGCCATCACTAGAGGAGCCAACCATCTGTTGCATATCCTTAGGAAACTAAAACCTTTCCTACCCACGGCTGACCTCTCAGCCGTGACTCATGCACTCGTGCTTTCGAAACTTGACTATTCCAGTGCTACCCTTGTGGGCATCCCGAAAACCTCACTTGCTTCTCTTAAGGCCACTCTTAATAGAGTGGCTAAGTTCATTATGGGATCTAAAAAAAACTTCGAGCTCTGAATTGGCTACCATTCGATGTCAGGATGCATTTCAAAAAGCACTGCACCACATCACCCCCACCTATCAGTCCCAGAAACTGACACTTTCGGGTGCAATCAGATCCTCCAGACGTATGAGCTCCTTACTGCTCAAGCCACAAAAATTCAAGAAAAAGAAAACCTACTACCGATCCTTCTCTGGCATAGCGCCAAATATCTGGACCTCTCTCTTCCCTGGACCTCTCTCCTCACTGAGATCAGGTGTAACCCATCCATATCCTTCTTCAGGAATGAAGTAAAAGCTTTTCTATCCAACAAATTCCTCTCCCACTAAGGACTTGGTCATGCACCCGTTTCCTGCTCAGACCCTGCCCTCCTGTTGCCCGCAGCCTCCTGTCACACCGTAAGGTGCCGAGTCTTGGACCTAAGTCACACTTTACCCCTCACGATAATTTATGCTTCACTACCTCGGGGAAAACTGTGCATCTACTCTCCCCACCCTAGCTTCTCCCTTCCTCAACTACCTCATCTACCTCAGAAGATTTATGTACACTGTCTATCGGACTCTTCTTTGATTTATTGTCGTTATGTATGGTTATTTGCACCTTTGTAACTCGGGTATCGTTGCCATTCTGTTTACTCACTGTTTATTGCCTATTCTTTCTTATTCCGTTATTATGTATATTTAAATATATATTTATATATAAATAATATATTCACTGAAAAAAACAAAGGTTAAAGTAAAGTTACAGTTAGGTGAAATGTTCCGTAACAACGTAATGTATAAACTCTAAAGACCACAGAAATTCACCAGTTATCGTTATCTCAAGTAACTATAACTCATGCCCTAAATTAACTATAACTCGCACCCCTGCCATGCACAGTTTTCTCATCAATAATTTCATTTGCAAATGTTGCAGTGATATTATCAATGATGTCATAGAAGATGTCATGAGTGATGTAATATGTGGGGTATTTAGCAGTGTATGGCGAGGGCATGAATTCTATTTACCATAGGGCACGCGGGGCCAAATTCAATTAAAAAAGAAGAAGGGTCGTGGGGCCAGTGGCGGCTGGTGCATAGGGGCGAAAGGGGCGTTGCCCCACTAGCCTCGGGACGAGGATCGGGGAGGAGACAAGAGAGACACCACACGCAATGCCGCAGCCTCAAATGAAGTGCTCACTGCCCCGTGTCGAACACAAATCTAATTCTGTTTTCTTTTTTTCTAGGAAGGGACGAGGTCACAGGTCAGAGTCCTCCGCCCATGTGCTGGCCGGGGCGAGGACTATTGCTCGCCCTCGAAGCACATGTGAGAAGAGTGATGTCATCCTGAAGGGAGTGGCCAGAGAAAGTGGAAACTGGCTGGTTTCAAATGGGGCGCCTATGCTGCGGCCCAGGCGACTTCAGCAGCGCGCCACTGAAATGAAGGGCAAGGGGCAGGGCCGGCCCCCCTCAAGACAGAGCAGTGGGTGGCAACAACCGGAGCACTACTTTGCCTTCGCGCTAGTCCCAGACCTCCTGATTGGACAATGGGAGCTGAGGGAGTGGGCTGCGGAAGAGCCCGCCGACCGCCGCGCAGCTCTGACTCCGGCACCAGGACTGATCGGCACACAGCAGGTGCTCTGCACTCTATGTGCTGCTGGCTGTGCATTGCTCGGGACGGACACCGGCACCGGCCGCAGTCACAGCACAGCACTGCAGAAGACTACCGACAGGCTGGGGTGCGACAACAGGCAAGTGCAATTCCATTTTGGTGTCCGACATGCTCAGGTGGAGCCCATCTACTTTGTGTTTGCCAGTCTGACCCCGATGCTGTCCGTGCGTGCATCTGTCCCGCCCACATCAATGCTTTGGTTGCCGGAATGCAGCGAAACCGCCATACAATGGGCATAAAACTCTCCACAAGATCACAGGAGCCGCAGCACCGTCAAATGCCGGCCTGATTGACTTGCACTCCGCTGCCGCTGCCGGCCAACAGGGCCGGGCTGGTGCTCACTGTTGTGCACTTGCTCCCCGACACCACCGCAAACACTGACCACAAAAGACAAATGCATGCAGTATACCACTGCAAATTCACAGCCACATCATCACTGCGTGTCTCCACCGCCCACAAGTTCAAATTTGCCCCAACCTGCACGCCATTGTCATCAACCATGTGGGCCGGCCTTTAGCCATTCATCCTCTCTGTTCACCAATCTGACCAGGCGACCACGATGTTGTGCGTGTATCCGGTCCTCCCACCCAACGCTCCGTTGCCGGAATGCGTCAAAGTGAAACTGCCCAACAATATCAACCCCAGCCCTGCAAAACCATAGCTACACCGTCACCGTGTCCACTCTGTCCCAACAAGTTCAAATTTGCACCCAATCATGTGGGCCGGCCCACTAGCCATCTCGGGGTCAGAGCCGCTTCCATCCCGCCGCTCACGTGCTGCAGTGCTGGAGCTCACCTATTGTGTGTTCGCCAGCCCGACCCCGATGCCGTGCATTCGTGTCCCACATCAACGCCTGGCTGCCGGAACATGAAGTGTGTCCACCCAAGTGATCAGTGAAACTGGCGAGACCCAAATATGCGCTTGAAAATGCACCACCAACCCACTCCTTCCTTCAAAACATTTTCAGGGGGAGAACCCTCCTGAACCCCCCCCTCCCACCACCGGGCACTCAACCCGGACCTCCACGGCTCACCACCTTCAAATGTCACCAGCCGCCACTGCGTGGGGCCCCCTCCCCGAGTCTCATTAGGCTTAAGTACTTGGAGTGATATTAAATTGAGATGATGATAGAAATGGTAATGATCAATTGTGTTCTTGTGTGGGAAGGTACTGGTATTTTGTGAAAGCATCTTACATTGAGGACATGATTGGTTGGCTTGGTTTTATGGCCATAGATGTACTTGTATGTTATTAAATGGTCGTTGTATGTCAATGGTTCATAGTATTTTGTATATTATATCATAGTGGTACACATTTTGGCCCTGAAAATTAAGATGCCATCCACGTGTAATTATTATGTATGTTTAATGTGGGATTGTTTGTGTTTGAATTTGGTAAGTGTGTATTGGAGAAATGGTAGGATATAACGTTAAGTCAGTCTAGAGGAGTGGGAAAAAGGTAAGGTACTATATTAACTTGTGAAAGTTATGTATTCTCAGGCTTGTGTTCTAGACACTATTTACAACCTCTGTCAAGCTTCACTTTACTTTTATTCAGGGAATTTAATTTTTTTAATAAATGTAGGGCTCGTAAGATTGTGGAAGCAAACATCATTTGGATTTGTTATTTCATTTGTTTGTAAACACAGTGTAACATTATGGGGCTCCATTCATTGAGTGGCATATTTTTTACAAGCCAAAGCACACTCCTGTCACATTTTGTTATCAAAATTTCATAAAAGTCTTTCCTGGGCCACAAAATGGTGCAGGGCAAGGACGACCAGGGCAGATGCCCCCTACCCCAATGCTCTGTTCATTATTGTAACCACAGCACTGGGCAGTTGTCCGAGTCTCTTCCACCCTAATTTTATTGAGGATGAAGTTTGCCAAATTGCACAGAACTTGCCAGACTATGAAGTAGTATGGTTTAAGGAATCTTTTACTGGTTCCTGCTGTTTGAGAGCACCTGCAAAGATTAAAAAAATAATTTGCTTAGTGGATGAGTGTGGTGTGCTTGTTAGCCCCCCATTTGCCAATGGGAGGTGGGGGTCTTTGTTAAACCTTGCATCCTACCTTGCCCAAAGAAAGGTATTGTGTGAAAAACAAAATGCTGTGGAAGCGGATTGATCCTTCTTGGTTGGGAGAATGGCCTCCTTGATGCTTAGAATGCTGCAGCCACATAGAGCAGGGGCTATGTAACCACCTCAACAGTGCCAGATTATTAATTGTTACTTGTGTGCTTGGGCAGCTGCCATCAGCTTCCCTCACCATTCCAAAAATGTGGGTGAAGGAGACCCTGGGGCAGTCCACAGCTGCCTCGGCAGGCACCTGCGCAATAGCATAATGTGGCTTTCCACATTTTGTTAGCACATTTCTTGAAAAATTCGGAGACTATAATGCGCTTCTCTGGATGAACCAAGAATGGTGTTAATGCCCTAAGAAATTTAGTGCTCCATACCTGAGCCTGGTCAACAAATCAAACACGTTCAATAATATGTGAAGTACATTAGGATCCACAAAAAGGGCAGAGGACAAAAAAGACAGAGAATATTTTAGTATCAAACTATGAAGGTTTATTAAAAGTTAATGGTTTATAAAAGGCAAGAATCATGTTAACAGCAATTAGGAATCAGAATGCATAGGCATCCAATAATACGCAAACCAGGTTAAATCAAAGACTTATAAATCAGAGGACTATCCAACATGAGGTCCCCGCCAAAGGGTAAAGGGAATGGCAAAGGAGAATAATAAAGCCTTTGCTCGGGAAGAGCACACTTAATAAAACCAAATAATTCTAACAGTTTGCACAACTATACACAGTTCTCAGGAAACACTACCCATTCAGGTTAAAGCAAGATGATACAATTACATCCTCAATAGGTTCTCAAGGCTTTCTCAGACTACAAGCTTCTCTCGGCGTTCTTCACTCCTATACTAGCTATAACAAGATGAAATACATGGAATAGTCTGCACACTGCAGGTGTTTTCTTGAATGTGCCATTCATTAAAACAACATTCCACAATAATTACAAAGAAAAGAAAAACCCCATCCCCTTTGAGAATGTTGAAAGAATATTTATTAAGAGCAGGCAGTATCCCACGGACCACTGCCTACTCTTAAAAAATGAAACTTCAAAGTTTAAATTTTTTCTTTTTAAACACATAAACGGACTGCATTTAAAAGAAAAAGATTGCTTTATTTAAAACAGACATGGTGGTCTGCTGACCTCAGCAAACCACCATCCCTGTGATAACTGCAATTCCTAATGAATCGTAAATTGCGACCTACCTCGGTAATATTCATGAGTTAGTTTGATTTTCAATCCACTACGACTCGCTAATTAGAAGTTGTATGTTTTCTTACATAAAGATTTGCGATTCGGTAAGAATCGCAATTTGGAAATCGCAACTCCTACATTTTGTACATCTGGCCCTTCGTTATTTGACTTATGGTTGTTCACTGTCACTAGCATTCTGTTTGTTTGGCTCTAGTTCTTCCATATTTATCTCTGGAATTTGTTCTTCCATCACAACATATTTCAATCTCTCTCTACTTTTTGTCACTTCGTTTCCCTCTGCATCGTACTATCCAAAGTGCTTGTGCTTTCATCCAGTCCATGGGGCACAATTTTGTCCTCAGCTGCTTGATTGATTGTTCTTATTCTCAGTTCATTCTCCACATTTTAACTTTGGGACCCTTCATGTGTACTATCTTCTCTTCCCTCTGTTCATTCACGCTGAATTTGAGTTTGACTCTGCAAATCAGTGGTTGTTGTCAGCACTTCTTCCCTAGCTTGTCTCAATCTCTTGATATGGGAGGCATGAACTAAGTGTGGTAATCCACCACACGTAAAAGCAGTGTTCATCACAAGGATCACCTGTAAAGGTCCCTTCCTACTTTGCTCAAGGCATATTTTCCTGGCCTGTTTGCTCACCCAGACCCACTTGCTTGGACTATGGTGATGGCACAGCTCTTGTTTTGCAGGTGGGGTTGCCAAGTCAACTTGATGAGAAATAGAACACACCACATAAGCCAACCCCTTTATAGTAGTCAAGAACCTTATCATCCATTATATTCACAAGTACAGAATACTCATGGCTCTCCCAATTCAATCACTCAATCAATCAATCAGTGTTTTTTAAGCGTGACTACTCACCTGTGAGGCTCTCAAGGCGCTGGGAAGGGGGTGGAGGGGCAGCAGGTCCGACTGGGCACTGAGGTTCAGTCGAAGAGCCAGGTATTGAGATCCTTCCTGAATTGGGTCAGTGAAGGAGACAGCCTGAGGTGAAGAGGCAGGGTGCTCCATGGTTTTGGTGGAAAGATAGGAAAAGGATCTTCCTCTGGTCCTGGTCTTGTGTATCCGAGGGACGGTGGCAAGGGCCAGATCGGCGGAGTGGAGGTGTCTGATGGGTACGTGGAATGAGAGGCTGTGGTTCAGGTATGCTGGTCTGGCATTGTGGAGGGCTTTGCAATTAGCACTTCATTTGGGAAAAGTCTGGTCTTTCATTTGGGAGTACTTCGAAGGCTCATTAGAACAAGGGGAAGCACATCAGGCCATTTCAAGGAGGTAGAAGTACACACCTTTGACATCTTGGATTTTAGAGTGCCAATAATCTGTACCACAATACCTGAGCTTCTGGTCTGTAACTGCAGTGGAATCTCTGGTCAATAATCAAAGCTAAACACCACAACTTCATGATCTTATTTTTTAAACGAGGGCCTCGATCTGATTGCAGAGAAACCAGTAGGCTGAATCAATGGATCAATTCCCTCAATAATAATTTGACAACAGTGAGACCATCACACCTCCTGGTCGGGTGTGCTTCAACCCGTCGGGAAAAAAGACAAACCATTGCAGATGGGCATGCCAATAAAGTCCAACTTCATGCGATTGAAGGGACCATCTGACGACCAATGTGATTCATGGTTACAACTGTTCTTCTGCCTGCATTGAACTGCTGGCAAGTGAAGCCCTTTGACACAAATTCTCTGCAATGGCATGGAAATTAGAATTGTACCAATAATGTCGAAAGGTGCAGACCACGGTGTCCCTTCCTGTGTTTGTGAGACACCATGGAGGTGTCTGGCCACTGGGGAAAGCATAGCAATGTGTAAAACAGGTCTCCCATCAATCGAAATCGAAATCTCAATCTCATTCTTTACACCTCTAACTCCCATCCATCTTTCCGTCTCGATTTTGGGCACTTCATTCTGCAACAAACTCAATTCTTCATACATGTTCACAGTGTTCATAAACATGCTTGAAACGGGGTGATTGTCAAGTTCAAATTGTTCATCTTGATTAAATGCACATGACGCAAGACTTCAATATCTGACCATTTCATCTGCATTGCAGTTTCCTGAAGTAACAGAATAACATCCGCTCTTATGTGCATCACATTTCACAACTGATATCTCTCTAGGCAGCTGCTCAATCCATGACATATCTTTCATTCCAAATAGGAGAACCAGAGGATCTTAGGAAACCCCTCTGCCACCACAACTGTGAGAAGTCATGTACCACACTAAAATCATATTGAATATTGGTGGAAATGGTGGCACTCAAATTATTCGAACACCCAGGAAGTGCCATGGCCACTGGATAAGCTGCAGGCCATTTTGCTTCCCCATGGGTCTGTGTTTGCACAGAGAATGCAAACCCTTCTCTTTCATGACATTAAAGTACAAAATCCTCATTGTAACTGGGCATTCCTAATGCTGGTGCACTGCAGAGTTTCTCTTTGAGCTCTAGGAAGGTGCTCATGTATTCGTTGTCTGAGGGTAGTGCATCATTCACATCATGTGTGTAAATCTCTGTAGGAGCCTGGCCACTAGGGAAAAGTTGGCAATTAACTGATAATATTATCCCACCATTCCCAGAAAGATTCTGACTTCTCTCTGTGTCCTATTTATTTATTTTTATTTATTTATTTTATTGACTTGTAAAGCGCCTGAATCACCCCCAGAGGGGTATTTCCGCGCTACGGAGGTGCAGCAGTCAGAGCCGAATAGATGCGGGCATTTTTAGAAAAGCTCGTTTTAAAGAGCTTTCTAAATAAAAGGTATTCTGGGTATTTCCGGAGATAAATTGGAAGCTGATTCCAGTAATAGGGGGCTAGGTGGAAGAAAGCTTTCCCACCAAAGTGAGATTTCTTGAAGCGCGGGACAATGAGCAAAGATTTTGCACCTGAGCGGGGGGATCTGTGTGGCTGGTATTGAATACGTTTTTCTGCTAGATAACCAGGACCTTTACCGTTTAGTGCTTTATGTACCATGCAATATATCTTAAATCTAATCCGCTTATGTATCGGTAGCCAGTGTAAACATTGTAGTAGCGGAAGAGAGGCTGTTCTGGCAGGTGAGTTCGAGACAAGACGAGCCCCGGTGTTTTGAACTACCTGAAGTTTATTAATGGAGGACTCACTATCTGAAATCAAAAGGGCATTGCAATAGTCCAGGCGACTTATCACCAGAGCTTGGATGAATGTTTTACGTACGGTAAGGGGAAGGAAGGGAAATACCCTGCGTAGGAGGCTTAACATATGGAAGCATGAGCCCACGGTGGTTGTACCTTGCTCTTTCATTGTGAGTTGCTGGTCCAGACGTATGCCTAAGTTCTTGACCACAGTCTTTGGGACCGGAGCGGCGCCTAATTCGGGTGGCCACCACTCTGGGGACCAGAGCAGAGGGGCAATTCTGAACAGCATGATCTCAGTTTTTCCAGCATTCAGCTGTAAAAACGTATTCCTCATACAGGCAGCAATAGCAGTCATGCCTTCCGAGAAAGTGGTTTGAGTATTGTTGGAGTTTTTATCAAATGACAGTAAAATCTCATTCTGGGTGTCATCAGCATAAGAAATCAGAGTAAAGCCAAGCTTTCTAAGAAATCCTGCTAACGAGGCCAGATAAATATTGAACAAAGTGGGGCTGAGGCAGGATCCCTGAGGCACTCCTTTGGGGAGTTCCATGGTCTGTGATCGGAAAGAGCCAATATTAATGGTCTGTGTCCGCACCCCTATGGGGTGGGAGGGGTGTTCATTCTCAAGACTGTGGAGACACGTTCTTTGAACACTCTCCTAGCTCCTGTCTCAATGTGGTGTCCCAAGTAGAGACCCTCCCTCAGGGAGTACAGAAGTTTGGTAGGGGACACCTTGTGGCATATGTACAAGCCCCTATTGCCACCAGAGCATCACTTTTTTTGACGCTCTGGTGGCGGTATGCCCTGCAACATATTTACAAAGTGGCGTTAAGCCACTTTTTGTGGCTTAACGCCGTTTTGAAAATATGCTAGCCTTTCACGTAGGTTTCTGCATGAAAGGGGCGTTCAATGGGTGTTGCTGAGGGCGTTCCACCGCAACACCCATTGCTTTTTGACACTGCCCCAGATTTACAAGGAGTAGTAAATCTGTGGCAGCACCAAAAACGAACGCCTTGCAAGAACAGGCGTTAGAATGGCGCACAAGGAGAAATACTTTTAATTCTCCTCATTTTTGCTTTTTCTATGTATGCTGCATTCTGCAGCACACATAGAAAGAGCAAAAAGCCATTAATGATTGTTTATGCGCAGGAAGGTGCCCCTTCCTGCACATAAACAATCATTAAATAATGACGATTTGCTACTTCTATGTGTGCTGCAGAATGCAGCACACATAGAAGTAACAAATAGCCATTATGGATTGTTTATGTGCAGGAAGGGACGCCTTCCTGTACATAAACAATTATTCCCTGCAACGCAGGCACCCTTGCACTATGGTGCATGGGTGCCTGCGTAGGTGCTAGGCAGTTAATTTTAGTGCCAGCGCTAGGGACAACACAGGGGTGCACCATATTTTAGTAAATACGGTGCATCCCTGCGTTTTGAAAATGTAAGAGCATGGTGCTACCAAATTTGGTGCAGCTCCACTCTCCAATGTTTTATTGTAAATAAGCCCTCATGTGTCACTTCTCTACAAGGTGATTCAGCAGGGCAATTGTGTCTTGCTTGCAGGCTCTTCCAGTTATAGACACCATTAAAAGCTCGTCTATGTACTGCACGATATCCAAACTGCAAACCTGCTGTAGGGTTTCCAAATTTTTCATCAGTATTTGGTTAAAGATGAGGGACTCTGTGTATACCCTTGTGGGACTCGACACCACATTAGGATTTTCCCTGAAAATCAGAATGCGAAAATAAATTGACTATCCTTATGCAAAGAAATGGAAAAGAATGCTTGACACCAATCAGTGACCAACAAACGCTAAGCATTATATGGAATCTGAAAGAGTATCATGACAGGATTCGGTACCATGGGACAATATGGGACTACAATTTGGTTCACTATTCGAAGATCCTGAATTATCCTCCATTTCTTGTTTGGTTCTGCAGATCCATCACAGGTGAGTTGCATGGACTTCCTAGCACTTCTTTAAAAAGGTCCTGTTCTAGCATGTATTTCATGATAAGCTTAATTACTGCCAGCGCCTCAGGTGTGATGTTATTTTGAGGCATTCGGAGATGCTCTGCATTAGGTCTGCATTTTTAATCAAGCTAATGTATTTTCCTGTAAAGTCCCGGAATTCCTTATACACCGCACATTTGAAGTAGGAAGGTCAGTCTTCCTTGGTAAGGAATGGGAACAACCCAACTGCAGCTTCTCGTGATTTCAACTTGAAAGCTACATGCTCATCGTATGTTTAAATATTCAAACCGTTCGTCCGGTGTGCAATAGATCACACAGTTCATTTTGCAGATTAAATCCATGCCCACAAATTAAGTGTACTAGAGTCACATATTACAAAACTGATGGTAGTTTTCAATAGAACCTATTTTTACAGGGACTTTATCCGAAACTGTTTTTTTACTGTGTTTGTTGAAGATGCCTACAACTTTGACTCCGAGAGGGTTAGGTTAGGGACCCATACATATTCTCACAGTAGAGCAAATAACTTCAGTATCGATTAGGAATGATAAGGGGTGGACATTCACTTCTCCATTGATATGTGGCCTTCTGTCGACTACCTCCAGAGCTGAGCCAAAAACGCAATCCTCCTCCTCTCTCAGTCAGCGTCATTGAGATTCATATGGGTCCAGTTCAATGGCACTATTAAAAACTGGAAACTATTGGAGGTTGTCAGCGATTACAAAAGGTTTCTGCTGAATCTTAGAGTTTGAATTTAAACTGTACATTCTGTTTACCATATTTCATTGCATCACTGGGGCTTGTGGGACACTAGCATTATATGGCCTTTGTGTTTGCATTTTTTGCATTGGTATCACATTCATATTTTACATTGAAACATAATTTTGCACCCTTTTTGGATTTCAACAGCATTCTCGTTTCCAGTTGCCCCATTGTTACAAATATGACAAGCAATGTTTTTCTTCAAAATATTTATGTCCATGTCCACATTTGAGTCGGTTACCATCCCTCAACCTCTGCCTTACGGACCAAAATTCACTGTTTGCAGGAGGTGACCACCGCCCTGCATCCCTGGACCGACATCAGGAACAAAATTAAACCCTGAATCTTCTACATACGGAACATTCTGGCATCCTTTCTGTGACAACTTAGTCTGTGGCAACATGAATTTCTCCTTAATCTTCTGCTGTTTTGCTTCTTGATTGTCACTGCAATATTGTGCATACTTAAGGATCTCGTCCAAGGACTTTGATTGCCAACAAAAATCATTATACTGTATATGAGAACTAATTTATGGGTGCACATAGAGTACAAAGTGAGAAATCACCCACTGAAATTCTATTGGACCGGATTTTCAACACCACTGTGCTGTCTGAAAAGTTGCATCAACCTCTCATAATAAGCATGCTGTGACTCTTGGGTATTTCTTGTTATTTTAAGTCAAACCATCGCTTTCTGCAGGACCTTTATTTTCAAATGAGTAATCACTGGGTTATACTTATCCATGACAATGAGGGAAGGCGCATTCGTCTGTAGCCTTCCTCTCTGGCTTATCAAGGGGTAAAGCCACAACCACTTTGCAGTCTGCCCACAAATCCTTGGGGACCACAATTTCAAAAAGTCTATTCAAATCTATCCACAGCACTTTTGAGATTTTCACAATCCTTTCCACCTAAGTGTACAACTTGTCAGGATTCTCTCTTAACTTGGGAAACTAAGTGATGAATGAAAGATCAGAGCATGAAAGTACACACCCCATGCACCTTTCTCAATGGGAACTCTCCAGCTTCTGAGTCACTCCCACTAGCTCTCAATTCCATACCTCATATCCCCTCTCTTTTTCTTCTTATTCCCTTCATGCATTCCCCATCGTACTTATACTTTTGTACTTTCCTCCACTCTCTAGTAAAAATTATCAACTCCTTAATACTCACTTTCAAACTTGTCATTCTCATTTTCTTTACTTCACCATCCTGAAATTCTTTTGCAATTTCAGATTTTTATTCAGTTCAGTTCCAAACTCATCAGCGAACTCTTCCAACCTGGCATGCACCTCGCAGGTGTATCGTGCAGCCTCTATGCTCAAAAGTACGAGCTCAGCATCATTGTATGTGTTTACAAAAGTGTAGATCAAGAATCCCCTTTACAAGCTCCTCGAATTCTGCTTTTAATTGTACTACATTCATCTCTTTGGAGGGGGCACCTTCTATCTGAGTTTGTGATTCTGAAACTGAAACATTAGTTTAGTGACAACAGATGTACTAGAGACATCTAAAGATGGACCTGAGGCATGCCCGAAACTGACTAGCTACAGGGATGCAGTTTTGATGGACATAGATACCCACCTGGAACACAGCTTCAGCGCTTCCTGGTTTAAGTTATAGTGGGGCTTCCTTATCTCCTGGCCTTCCCCCTGTGATCTTGACGGGGCCGCCACATTAGCCTAGCATTAGGTGCTGCGCTTCAGATGATACTCTCTCACTGGGTCACAGATAAAGTTCCCACTCATACTGAGTGGCTACATAGGATATGGCACAAGCTGGGGATGGAGAAACAGTCCCTAGCTACAGCTAATAACCTGGCAGTCTAATGTGACTGGTGAGTTCAATGAATAGACTTGCCCTAGATACTTGCGGCAGCTGACAGAAAGGGGAGATGACATTGGCATGGTGGGAGATGCCTCTTAGGCTGAAGTTATAGGGGGTGAGAGGGAGTAATGCTCTGAACACAATACTGAAGAGTTAGTACAAATGGAGTGGGATGGATGGGGCGGAAGAAAGGGGGGGGGGTCATGTTTATGCCTTTATGTATTTCTGCTTAGTCCTGCATGACCGGTCTGGAACAGATATAGCTACAACAGTGCTGGCTTGTTAGTTTTGATGTTTACTGTGGAAAACAATAAAACAGATTTAAACCATAAAGATGGACCTGAATTGGCAGAGCATAGCTTTCCCTCCAGGGGCCCTGCTCCAAAGGTCCACTCGCACTTTCTGCAGGGCTTGTCCCATTTCTCCTTGCCACCAACTGTGGTAGAGGTTGCTTTAAAGGTTGAGGGACAACATTGTATGGAGGTGGTTGGCAATTAAGCAAGTCATCCAAAAACTCATCATCCATATTGCTGTCAATCTTAGGCTTTCTCTTGTCCTTCCTAACTCCCTCTCATGACTTTGTCGCCCCGTCTTGTCCTTCGCAATCACAGGGAAAACCCCCACACCCTAAAGAACACTCTCTAACGCCACCCCTGTTGCCTCGCATCCCATTTTGACTCAATCCAACTACAGATTTTAGTCCTTGTTTGAGTTTTATATATTTTTTTCCTTTTTCTGCTCAGCATGTTCAATGCTTCAAACTGTATAGATCTAGGTTGAAGATTTATCTCATACATCCCTCTTCTCAAGTTTTCAATTTGCAAACACCGATCATTTGCTGGGATCATATTCCATTGTTTGACCCAAACACATATATAGTCCAACAAGAGTGACCATATCTAATGTCAATGTGCCTTCTAGAGGAGCTTTTTCGCCCTGACGAACAGGTACATCATGGTTTCTTAACATAGCTCTTATTTCTTATAGAACTTAATACTCGCAACTCGTGCAAATTAAAAACAGAATTTGTCAATTGTAATGAAATGGCTAGCAGTGTACAGCAAATCACAATGCGGCATTTAATGACACAAAGAGCCAATCCCAGCACAGTTCCACAGAAACAACCAATGATGTAACTGCCAATCCCAATGCGACACTCAAAGCTGAACAACCAATCTCAGTATGAAAGCTAATGACATAACTTACAACATAGCACACAGCAATTCTCACTACACTCTGATCTGCTTTGTATAACAAAATAGGACAGTACAACAGTTCCTGTCTGCTTTAACTAAAGGAACATGGAATTAGCAATCGCTCCAAAGGAAACAGGGAATAGTACCTCCTGGTACTATCAAACACATAAAGCAAATTCTTGACCAGCAAGAACTCGCTCTTAGAATGCGTAGGTATCAAATAATGGGCAAATCAGGTTAAATCAATGTCTTAAAAATCAGAGGATAATCTTGAATGGGGTCCCCTCCAAAGGGTAAAAGGGAGTGGCAAGCGAGAGTAATAACGCCTTTCTCGGCAAACGGAATAAGGAACCATTAGGTCTTCTAATGCTGCATTGACCTGAATTCCAAAGCATGATTGGCTGGAAGGACTTTAAAGTATTCCAGCCGGTCACTCTATGCAATGTTCCAGAACATTTGCCACATTTTGGCAAAATAGGCGGTGATGATTCTCCATTATGTTAAAGGTATTGCCGGGAAAGTGAGTGAACATTAACTGACATATATAGCATAAATGCATGTATAGTAGGTACTAATTATTTGCTTACATCTCTGAAATAGCCGATTGAAAACACATCCAAGCAGGAAAAGACATTGCCTGGAGCCAAGCACTAGGACCTGCCAAATTAGGTGGCCTTTCCTCCTGCAAGTTTTAAAGATGTCTGTGAAGAAAGTCACCTTGGCGGTTCCCATGTTGTCTGGGAAAGTTGTGGTAGTGCACTATTAATGGTAGATTGATTTGCAATTGTTAGATGAGCATCTAAGATTTCAAGAGTCTTTTAGTACTTCTTTGTCTTTTATATTCCATATCATCAAAAACTAGATGCATAAACAGCAAGCTTTCTCTAGGCTCAAGAATGATAACATCCTAGAAAACCTGGGAATAAGGTGGCTTCTCCAGAGAGAGGCTGTGTGGTCTCTTTGTGGCAAGAAACTAATGAGTGTCACAACAGGTATTATACACTGAAGTTGAGGAGTAATACTAAGATTGTGTATCCAATGCCGTTGCTTAGAATTGTCCATGCTCTTGCTCTTTTGGATGGACATGGAGGATACTGTCACCTTTCAGAAATAACAATGATTTAGGGTCCAAGCACCAGTTCAGAAGTGCAGCACATGCCTACTTTGAATACAGAGGTCCCCGATAGTAGATGCGAATTGTAATGCTAATGTGGTGAAGTTAGCAGCGAGTGGTTTCAAGCATCCAAGTGTTTGGTTTTATGCTTCAAATATGTTTTATTGGTGTTTTAAAAAATGAAACATGAACATAATCACTCACCTTTAACTGTCAGCCGGTGAGCTAAAACAGGGATAGTGGGGGGGGGAGGGAGGGGCAAGGCTGCAGAGGGGAAAGGGGAGGTGAACCACTGGGGGGAAGAGGAGAAGAGGTGAGGTGTGAAGGGGGGAGTAATGGTGATCTCCATCATGAAGTTGTCAACGTTTTCGTCTCGCTGGTACGTTATCTGAAGAGCGCAAACCCACCCAATGGCTAAGCTGCATGTTCATTATGTCTGGGGGGGGTTGCCCCATGACTGTCATCCTGAAGAAGTCTGAGAATTTGAAGATATTGCAGGCATGTAAGTTCCCGAACTATGGGGGTCATTATGATGGCGGGCGGAGAAAGTCCGCCCGCCACCGTAACGGAATGCGGGACCGTCCGCAAGGGGTGCGGCGGTCCCGCACCTGACATTAGGATGCCACCGCCACCGTGGCGGTGGGACACCCTATTCCCAGCATTGTGGCGGGCGGTGCTCACAGCACTGCCCGCCACAATGCTGTGAATGCACGTCGTACATTTGCATTCACAACGTGACAGGCACCGCGCGGTGCCTGCCACCTTGTGCATACAAATGCAGGGGGGTACCATAGGTACCCCCCATGTGCACCCCCCACCCCGTAACATCCTGGGGGCCCACTAAGGGCCCACTACGGGCCCCCAACAGCGAAGACTGTATGCCTTTCCATGGCGGCAACGCCGCCATGGAAAGGCTGATCACCGCATGCATTGTAATATGGATGGCGGTGTCTTGCAGACACCGCCACCATATTAACTTTGTTTTCGGCCGGTCGACGAGTCCACCGGCGGAAAAGCGGCGGACGGTCTTTCCGTCCGCCACGGACCCCCCAGCCATCATAATATGGCGGGGGGGTCTTTGCTGTGTGGATGGCGGGCGGATCACCCCCGCCGGGCCGGCGGTGACTACCGCCAGCCCGGCGGGGGCGATCCGCCCGCCATCATAATGACCCCCTTTGTGTGCAAGGAAGAGTAGGCAAGGGGACCACGTTTTATTAAATTGGGCTAGTTTACCCTCTATGAAGGCAGTGAGTTTCTTTATCCACATGATGTCCCATAGTCTGTGAACCCAGTCTATGTAGTCCGGGATGGAGTCTGTGCCCCATTTTGCATTGATGGCTTGTTTGGTGTCTCCCAGTACTGTTTCAAAGGCCTTCTATCTGGGGGAACAGAGTGGGTATGTGAGGGCGTTGGGCAGACCTAGCAAAGCATGGCTTGGCAATGCAGGAATGTCTGTGTCAAATATCTTGTTAAAGTCTTTGAGCATGGCTAATATTGCTTAAGTTTGGGGCATTGCCACAGGAGGAGGGTGAGAGTACCCACTTGACCACAGGGCCTCCAGCAGAGCTCCGAGCTTCCCCGCTTCCATTTTGCTAGTCTGTCAGGGGTGTAATACCAATAGTGAGTCACTTTGAGCTGTGCCTCCTTGCTTACTGCACTAGAGAAGGAGATCCTGGGTCTTTGAAGGATGTCTGCCCACTCTTTGGCCATAAAGGTATGCTCCAGTTCCGCTTCCCATCTCTTTTTGGCTGGGGACTTTTTAGTGCCATCAGGCCTATTCAGAAACGAGTATATTTGGGAGAGGAGGATCTTATCATCTGATTTGGTAATTAGCCATGTCTCAAACTTCGTAAAAGGTCTGCTGGCCATGGGGTGAATTTGAGGTTGGGTGACCCAGTGGCGAATAGCAGTGTAGCGCCAATGTTCCTCCTCCGGGAGGTCGTAGAAATCACGTAGACTGGGGAAGTCCAGGAGACCCGCATGGTCAAAGAATTCACCAATTCTTTTACAGTTGGCATCATGCACATTTTGGAAGGCAGTGCCGCTCCTAGCGGGGGGAAATGCTTTGTTGCCGAGGATGGGGCTGAGGGATGAGATGTGTGTGGAGAGACCCTTAGAAATTTTAACAATATCTGAGGCGGTGACTGTGTACCTCATTACTCGGGATATGTAGATTCCTGGAGGTTGTTGTCGTTGAAGGAGCCTGGGGTTCTTCTAGATGTGGAGGCCTGCTATGGTTTGGTCCATGAAGCACCAATATTTTTCAGCGAGTGGCCTACTTCATTCCACCATGTAGTGCAGTTGGGCCGCTGTGTAGTAGTGGGCAAGATGGGGGATGCCCATTCCTCCCTCTCCCACAGGAAAGTAGGCCCATCTCCTAGCCCTGTGTGGCTTCTTGCCTCCCCAAATTTAGGGGCATATTTACAAGGAAATGGTGCAGCGCAGAGCCACGCCAAATTTGGGAGCGCAGCGCAATTTCCAAAATGCAGGGATGCGCCGTATTTACAAGGATTCGGCACCCCCCGTGTTTCCCCTAGTGCTGGTGCTAAAAATAGCTGCCTAGCGCCAACACAGACACCCTTGCGCCATAGTGCAAGGGTGCCTCTGTTGAAGGGATGATTGTTTATGTTATGTTTATGTGCAGAAAGGTCTGCCTTCCTGCACATGAACAATCTGTAATGCCAATTTGCTACTTCTATGTGTGCTGCATTCTTCAGCACACATAGAAGTAGCAAATCGCCATTATTTAATGATTGTTTATGTGCAGGAAGGGACACCATCCTACACATAAACAATCATTAATGGCATTTTGCTCTTTCTATGCGTGCTGCAGAATGCACCACATATAGAAAAGGCAAAAACGAGGAGAAAAAAAAGTATTTCTCCCCGTTGCGCCAATCTAATCCCTGCTTTTTCATTACGTTCGTTTTTGGTGGTGCCTCAGATTTACAGGTGCTTGTAAATCTGGGGCAGAGTCAAAAGGCAATGGGTGTTGTGGGGGAACCTCACAGCAACACCCATTGCACGCCCGATTTATGCAGAAAACTGCATGAAAGGGTACCATATTTACAAAGCGGCGTTAAGCCACATAAAGTGGCTTAACTTTACTTTGTAAATATGGAGCAGGGCAGTGCGCCACCGGAACATCGGTAAAAGTGATGTTCTTGTGGCGCAATCCCCTTGTAAATTTGCCCCTTAGTGTTCTATCATGTGTTGTATTTTGTTGAGTAGGCGGCGTGGGGGATGCAGTGGTACGGTTTGCATAACGTAGTGGATTTTGGGGAGAAGGGTCATTTTCACTGCTGCTAATTTACCCACCCAGGAGAGACCACCCCCCCTTCTACCGTTGTAAGTCAGTTCACGCTGTGTCCAGAAGACCAGGAAAGTTGCGGTCTATTGTCTTCTCCAGGGAACGGAACATCTTCAGTCCAAGGTAGGGGATCCAGCGTATTGCCCAGGTTATTGGTAAATGCTGTTCCAGGATGAGGCAGTTGTGTTGTGGCACAGTGAGGTTGAGGGTGTGTGACTTTTGGATATTGACTGGTTGATGTAACTACATTGTACCCATGTGCGGAATATGGGGCCCAGGCCTGTCTTGGCCAGTACTTGCCAGAGGTGGTGCACAGACTGAGGGGCCGATTCCGATCTCGGCCGGAAGTGCTCCGAATCGGATTCGGCTTTACCGGATCCGATTCGGAGCCCTGTTTCCCGACCGAATCGTACGCGGGTCCGGCCGAGCGAGTACGATGCAGGCACCCGCGAAATCTCCGACCGACTCGAACGCGGCTTCAACACGCTCCGACCGACTCGCATGGACACGACTCGCACCGCGCTATGGAGACGTATCCCGGCCGGGTAAGTACGATGCGCGCCGCGAGCAGTCCGACCGACTCGCGCCGTCCGGCTCGAAAAGCTGTCGGAGCCGGACTTTGGGGGTCTGCGTCGGACCCCCCTGTACGCGTAGGCGCGCGAGTCGCACACAGGGGGGACCCATGAGTCCCCCCTACCTGTGCATGTACGCCGCGATGCGCATCGAGGCGTACCTGCTGTAGGGGGCGCCCTAGACCGCCTCGCACCCATTGAGTGAATGGGAGCCCGCGTACGCGTTGTACGACAGGCTCCCATTGACTTCAATGGGAGTCCGACCGACTCGAGTCCGATGGCATGCGTGCGCATCGTACTCGTTCGGTCGGACTGCCAGAGTCCGATTCGGTCGGAAATCTCTCCGGGTCCGGCTCGGTTGGAGAGATTTCCGGCCGGAATCGGAATCGGCCCCATAATATCGAGTTTTAAGTACAAAAATATTGAGTTGGAAATATCGAAGGGACAGAATATCGACAACAAGAATATCGGTGACCAGAATATCGGATTAAGGTAAGAAATATCATTTTTGTAAATATCGAAGTCAGTAATATCGTTTGTAAAAATATCGTTGTTAATAATATCGATGTTTATATTAGTGTTATGTATTTTAGTATGTATTTTAAATGTATGTGTTCTATATTTTTGGTTAAGTATTGTATTTTTTTAATATATGTATTACATTTTTAGAAGTTATTAATTTATTTTTAAGTAAATTTTGTGTTTTAAAGGCCCATTACGATACCGGGCGTGGAAAAATCCGCCAGGCATGAAAGCGGCAAAAATCCGCCCGCACACACCGTCTGAACACCGACCACGCCATTACGAATACACAAACCGAAAACCGCCATCGGCGGAAAAACCACACAAGATACCGC
This sequence comes from Calotriton arnoldi, assembly GCA_963921515.1. Taxonomy (NCBI): domain Eukaryota; kingdom Metazoa; phylum Chordata; class Amphibia; order Caudata; family Salamandridae; genus Calotriton; species Calotriton arnoldi. The sequence continues at coordinate 2,721,831 of CAWUFW010000072.1, read as the reverse complement.
CCGCCCTCGTCCGAGTCGGAGTCAAACGGCCCGCCACGGACGGAAACACGCACGACAACACAAAACCGCCCGCCCTCACGGCCGACACACCGCACGTGAAATTACGATCGCACCGCCATGAGCGCGGGTAAACCACAAATATACCGCCCGCCAGCGCAAACAACGCCGATGAGAATTGACACGGCAGAAGCCATGGCGCCCACGTCCCTGCACAGAAACCATCCGCTGACAAAAACAATCGCACACAACATGGCCAACAAGTCCACACAGCAAGGCACGCACAAATACACAAGCACAGTACACATCCCGAAAACACCCCCCTGGACAAACAAAAAATACAAAGGCCAGAACACCAGACACAACACACCTGAAAACAACAGACCATGAGGACACACCCACATAGGCAAGTACAAAAGCAGCACTCCCACAGACCACAACCCCTTGCAACATTGCAAACCAGAGAGGAGAGGAGAGGACACAGTGACACAGCAAGGACAGCAGCACACCACAGAAACGCACACATCACAACCACCACCACCACCACCACCACCACCAAACACCGGCACCACAAACCCCCTGCACATTACACAACACACACCGCACCAGCACCACAAACACCATGGCACCACAAAGAATGCCCAAGTTCACGCCCATTGAGCTGACGGTCATGGTCGACGAGATCATCAAGGTGCACCCACAAATCTATGGGAACCTGGTCCAGCACACACCACTAGCCACCAGAAACAGAATGTGGAACCGGATCGTAGACCAGGTCAATGCAGTCGGGACCCTGCCCAGGAACAGAGTTGAAATAAACAAACGGTGGAATGACGTCAAGAGCCTGGTCAAGAAGAAGGAGAGCAAGAACAGAGAGCTGGCTGCCGTCACTGGCGGAGGGAATCCCGCGCTCTTCAAGACCTTCAAAGCGTGGGAGGAGAAGGTGCGAGTCATTATACATCCGGAGATCCTCGCCGGATTAGCAGGGGAGTGGAGGCTGGTAAGTACAAACTAATGTATACCAGCACACCGCTATGTACTCACATGCACTACCACCATGCCACAGCTCCCAGGGACAAACACCCCCATGTCCAGCACACAATACACAACACATCACACACACATGCAACAGACACCACCACACACAGCCCAAACCTAACAACTGTAAGATACGTGGGGGCATGTGTACACTCAGCCAGCCACGTAACCACCAACAGGTCCCCAAGTATGCCAGAAGCGCCACAACGAGCACCCACCACACCCATGTGTCCGCCATAGCTGCACTAACCGACAAGTAACAGGTAAGTGGCAGGAACACAAAGTGCAGTGGGTGGGAGGGTGGACAGCTCAAGTACAACACACACCAGGCCCCTAGTCCCACAGCACAGCAAGGAGGAGCATCCCCCACACCCACGTGTCAGCCACCGCAGTGCACACCGACAGCCGAAAGGTAGACATCACGGTCCACAACAATCGGTGTCAGTGGGTGTCCAGCCATCACCACGACCCACAACACCGCCCCCACCCCCACAGACCTGCAACATGGAGCACCCCCGCTTAGAACCATGTGGCATCCAGTACAGTGCACGCACGAACAACCTGCAGGTGGGAAACTGGACAGGGCTGGATTACTGGAGGCATGAGGACCGTAACACGACCAACACATGGGACATGTTACGTAGCAGACGAACACGCAGCACCGCCCACCGTCACGAACAAGTGAACAATGTGCACACGGACATGAACCACAGACTCACACCCCACATGACCCATCACAGACACAGCAACACCCAAGGAGCCACGTCTGCATGCACAAGCCACACTGAATATAGTACCACACGGCAGCCACTGTGCAACCCATCACACACAACCGAAACACCATTGAAGTCCTGTCCATGTAGCCCCTACTGCCTGTCAACTACACACCCCACAACTACGCCTATGTAAGACAAACAACACTAGACGCAACAGAGCGGAACAACATAAATGCACACGAACACCACTGAACCCATCAAACACACAGACACACCATGCACATACAACATACCATCCATCCCATCCGTCAGCCCCAGTCTCATGAAAGGCATGTCATCCGAACAGCTGCCACACATACAGCAGTCACGCTAAGATACATGCCCATGACCAACCATGTGCCAGAAGTCAATGAAGCGCACGCCACACTGTGAGCAACAACACACAACATGGGCCACACCCCCCGAGCACTGCAGTGATGCACATGGCACAGGGGCAGCACGCACACCAAGGAGATGGGACAACTGCAATACGTCGGGTGGCACACAACCATCACACACTCATAACGATGCGTCCAATGCCATGTCCAGTAATCACAACAGACAGCAAATATGCAGGGTATGTCAGGCATGCACACACCTCAGACCATGCACTGTCATGCTGCCACAACACATGTCACGTTCGGCACCCATGGCTCACAGCATGTAGCCCAAAAGCATATTCCATCCCAAATGCGTTCCTGGGGCATGACCCCCATGTTGCCATATGCGTTCCTAAGCGTCCCATTTGAACCCCAAAAGCAAAGTACAAACCAGACCCAGGATGGGCCAGGAGCCCGCATACACCAGAGTCACAATAAGTAGGGGCACAGCAACACACCCATCGGCATGGCCAATCCGTCCCATGCCACATGTGCACAGCACACAGTCCCATTGCCAAGCACACACAACAACAGATTGTACAGCCACACACCCGCCTCCGGGACACACGTGCACGAGAGTGCACGAACGGAGAATGTCAGACAACCAATACAGACTTCGCCAGGTGCAACACAATAACAAATCTCATTTTCTCCACAGGTGACGAACTGCTGGATGCTGGGGATGGAGACAGCAGCCAGCACAGCCAGCCTACAAGCCCCCAACGAGGACACACGTATGTGGAGGATCTGTCCTCCTCTTCGGACACGGACCACCAAGCAGGCCCATCTAGTGTGGCAGGGCCCAGCCGCTCCCCAGGACCCCTCCTACCCACCAACCCATCATCCAGGGCTGCTGATCATTCCCAGCCCCCTGCTGCCACTGTCGTTGCGGCCACACCCACGGTCATTGCGGCCACACCCACGGGCATTGCGGCCACACCCACGGTCATTGCGGCCACACCCACGGTCATTGCGGCCACTACCACTGCCGCAACCGCCACCACGTCTTCGCTGGCCCCAGCCCCAGCGCAGGTGGTGGCCCGGACGACTGGATCCACCCTGGGAGCCAGGGTGAGGACCGTGGTGAGCAATGTGGCTAGTGGGCAGGCCGGTGGCAGCAGGACTGGTAGGAGGAGCAGGGTCAGGGAAACGCCAGCCTCCCCTGGGAGCCATGCCCTGCCTCAAATGGCCAGAGTCCTTGGGGCCTATGAAGAGGCCCAAGGACAATGGGCCAGGTCAGTTACAGACACGCGTGAGGTGCTGGGGGTGCTGAGGTCCATGGACGCCCGTATGGGCCAAATCGTGGACCTCATGGGCCAGCTGGTGGTGGCGGTGAGGTCACAGCCAGGGACAGCAGCTCCCCCTCCGCCACCACCTGCCGGGGCGCAGGGTCGAGCAGCAGTGTCCAGTTCCCCTGCGTCCACAGCCAGTGAGCACACCTCAACCACCAGCAGGTCGCAAGCAGGCACCCCCCCTCGCAAACGTGGAAGGGGCCGTCCGAAGTGGAAACAGATCTCCCGGGAGGACTTCGCACGCTCCAGACGCAAGTGAGGCAGCCAGCCAACCTTCCTTGACCACCCACTGCATTGACTTGGACTACGATCCCACTCCACACAGCCATCTGGATGGCATGTGTGTGTTGGACTATGGACATAGAACCAGTGGGTACACCCTGAGCATCACGCAGCCATGACCGACAGCTCATTGTCACTGCACGCACCACTTTTGTCATCACCTTACACACAATCACATGTCACAGTTTGAAATAAATGCACCTCTTCCACTAACTGCTGTCTGTGCCCTGTGTTTTAATTGTACGGAATACAACGGCCACCTTGAGCGGAACGGCACCTGATGCGTGGCCTGGCAATGGAACCGGAGGGCCTGTAGGGACCTAGGGGTGGGAGACAGAACAGGAGCACATTCAATGAGTGTGTCACACACCCATCACACAGTACATGTCAACAACTACAAGCAATGTACACACATCGCACAGAGCAATAGGGCACAATGCCACAGCCACCATCAGTGGCATACTAACCTGGGCATGGAGCGTTGACACACAGCACGCAGTGAACAAAAGGCCACCCTGACACAGCACACACACACCTGCACAAATACAGACACATCAGCCGTCGTACATGGACACTCACCGTTAAGTGAAGTAGCGGGCGATGAGCTGCTGGCGCACATTCCCAGCTTCCTCCTCTCCGCTGTCCTCCTCACTCGAGCTGTCCTGGTCTGCGGGCTGGGGCCCTGGTTGATCTCCGTCATCCACAATGAGGGGGATCTGCTTCCGAATGGCCAGATTGTGCAGCATGCAGCACGCCACCACTATCTGGCACACCTTCTGTGGGGAGTATGCCAGCGCACCCCGGTGCGGTCCAGGCACCTGAACCTGGACTTGAGGAGGCCAAAGGTACGCTCGACCACACGTCTGGTCCTCCCATGTGCCTCATTGTAGCGATCGTCTGCTGGGGTGCGAGGATTCCTCAATGGACTGAGCAGCCATGCCCCATTCGGGTACGCAGAGTCACCTGGGTGTGAGGGACACAGAGAACCGTTGCTATTCCAACTGGACAGGGGACAGCATCGCACAACCAGCACGCTACACCACTCCACATACTCACCGACAATACAGCCACGATCCTGTTGCAGATTGGACATCAGTCGTGGCAAGATGCTGTTGCGCATTACGTGTGCGTCATGGGCCGAGCCTGGGAACTTTGCACATACGTGGGTTATCACCATGTCCGCAAGGCACACCACTTGCACATTCAGGGAGTGCGTGTGCTTCCTGTTGCGGTACAGGTGCTCAGTGGCCTGTGGTGGAACAAGGCCAACATGTGTGCAATCAATGGCACCAACGACGTGTGGGATCCTGCCAAGGGCATAGAATGCACCCTTCACTGCCGCCAATTCACGAGCCCTGGGGAATCTGATGTACCTGTTTCGGTACAGCATCATGGCTGCCAGTACATCCCTCAGCACCTTGCTGAACATGGGCTGGGACATCCCTCCTCCACTGCCCACTGTGTGCTGGAATGACCCAGTGGCGAAGAAATGCATGGCGGCCATCACCTTAGCCGTGGGGGTGAATGCTGTCGGATACACCCTGCGGGGACGGAGATGGGGTTCCAACATGGCACACAGTCGATGCAGGGTTGGCCTGTCCAGCCGAAACTTCCTTATGACCTCAGTATCCTCCATGTCCGCCAGCAATTGGTATGGGCGGTCAATGTTCTGTCTCCGCCTAGGGAAGATGGCAGTGGACACATGTCAGAGCAACACAACACATAGCAATTTCGCATTCACATCACTGACATGACTGAGCAAGCACATGAGTCACAGCCCAGCTGTCAAGCAGGGACGGCACGGCCACAATACACTTACACAGGTCTCCCACCAATGGCAATGGCTAGTGATGCAAACCACTGCCATGGTCATGCACATGGGGATCTAGGCCCCAATGACTTGCGGGGCGTGCTGATGGGGACTGACTGCATATTCGTCAAGCGGCAACGCCACGGCAACATGAATGTCTGCTGAGCATGGCACTGCTTCCGAGGCTGGATGAGTATGGCACACGACGACGACGATGTGGGCACAGGCTGAGCGGCCAAAACAAGTGGGACCTGTGGCACGAGGGGATATGAGACAGTAGTAGGTGTCAGCACTGCACCCTATGTACAGCACTGTACGGATCACACCTCCCGAAACATTGACAGGTGTCCACATTGACAGCCCCATGCCAAGACGGCTGTGTGCTTGCAGTCACACGTCACAGGTGAGAGGTTACATTGCACGTGCCAGGTGGCAGACGTACATAGTGGGAGCTATCATGTGTGTGCATGTGTCTCCTGTTCAGGATCCACCAGATGGGCGCTGACTCTGTACTGACCATTGGACACAGCATGTTCCGTGGAAGGCTTGTGTGTGTGGGATGGAGGCACTGGATGTGCCTCCGTTGGGTGGGGGGCCATGCACAGGGCGGGTACGTCGATGATTGCGCATTGTTGGTCACGGTGGGTGCACCCACTAAGATGTGTTGCCCTGTGTACAATTTCTATGTCCGCATGATGATGGACTGTAGATGTGGGCAGACTACACATTGGTCGATGTGCTGTCCATGTGCATGTGCCTTCACACCGGGCACAGCTGCCCCTGCACATGTGACCCCTGCAGGACTCGCTGCTGGGTCTGTGGAGCTGATGCACCTTCTGTGCGTGGGGCGGACAGCTCACCTCACTTCCCTCATTGCGCATGTCATGACTTTGCCGCAGGTGACATGGATCATGGAGGGCCCACATGTACGCGTGGGTAGGCTACACATGTTTGTTCACTGGTCGCCACCCCCAGTCAGTGTTTCGAATGGGAAGGTTGTTGTGCTGGTGGTATATTCGATGTGGTGGATGGGCGGGCCTAGGTGCGGGCTTACATTCCGGACATGGGGGGTAGTTGGATTGGCGACTAGTTGCAGTACACACGGGACACGTCTCTTCCTTTCCACATCTGGGTCATCCCTTGTACTCACTGACAGTGATACAGTCATCTTCGCCCCAGCCCTCATGTCCTCCCCTCGCTCCCCCAATATGCATGTGCACCTGCGAGGCTAGCGCTTGCACAGGCAGCCCCAAGCTCGCACCAGAGAGGGCAAGGAGTGTATGTGTGGGTCCAGTTGCACGAGTGGGCTGTCTCAGGGTATGATGTGTGGTGGGACGCCGTCCACCTGCGTGGTGCCCCAAATGGAGACCCGGCCTGCATGGACTATGCATCACAGTCTTCGCCTTCCGGATCCGCCACCTGCGACACCCAGTGGCAGTGGCTGCCCTTGCGGCCAGGTCGCGTCCGTCTGTGACTGATGGCCCACACATTCACTCTTTGGCCTCTCTGGGGAGGGCTCGGGGGTGGTGGCGCACGCGCTTGCACTTAGTCGCAATGGCATGTGGCGTGGTTGGTATAATGGGCAATGGATGGGATGGTGCGAGCCACCTCTCGTGCTGAGGTGCGTCCCCCCTACACTTCCATTTGACTTGTGCCATGCTACACGTTGAGGTTCTATTGCCTGCGTGATATGACCAGGAGGAGCGCGAGGAGACCTCTCACACACCATGCTCCACTGCCATCCCGTGCCCTGTATCGCCTGTGCGGATTGACTATGTTGGGGTTACACCTGGTCGACTGGGGCTGTGTGTGCCTTGTCAAGGGGCATGGCGGGCGCACAACAGGATCCAGCTAGTCCACGGAGGGTGGGCTGACGTGTGCGCCTGGTTCCGCATTGTTCGTGTGCCCGGCTGCTGTGCACACACGTGTTCACTTCCCCCGACAGGTGTCCTCTCACAATGCCCAGGCAAGCGGTGGTGTACTGTTCATGACCCCTCCCAACACGGCGTGCTCCAACTTGGCATGTGCGCATCTACCCGTCGCACCCACCCACCTGAGCACTGCGTCCATGCGACTTCACACGACACATGTGTGTCTTCCACAGTAGTGCTACTCATTTGCGTTGACATCCAATACCAGTGGACTACATGGTCATGTCACGACTGCCGTGTACTTCACATACTCTCATCCTCTCTCATTCGTACTTGTGAAATGAGTCAGCGGAGACAGTTTTGGTTTCAAACATTATATTGAGTCTTCTGTCCTCTGTGATGCAGTATAGTGGACACTACTGGCAGCGGAATACATGTTGAGGATATACTGAGCATGATTACAAATGGGATAGGGTGTGGGGTTACATGTGATTGGCTGTTGCATGTGGGATGTGGGCTTCAGAGTTACATCTGCTTGGCCAAGGCTGTGCTAATGTACATTTACGTATAGCTGCGGAGCTGCGGACTTTGACACAGACGGTATACAAGTAGCCTACCAGACCGCTTGGCATCATGGGCACAGTCCATCTCAGTTCCATGTGACAGGTTTGCTGCGGTTGTTCCTCATGCACGCGTGCATGTGAGATGACATCAGGGCATGTGCTTGCGTGCATGCAGCGGCGTGCCACTTGTTGTTGCAATGTGGTGGTTACTGGATATGTCACAGTCACTGGGGTCGTGTTGTTGTTGTTTGCACTTGTCGTCCGTGCAAAGGTCCTGGTATGGGATTTCCGGGGCGGGGGTGGGAGGGGTGCAGCACCCACAGACTCCAGGCGACCTAGTCATGTCCACTGAGCGGTGTGTGTGTCCATGGGCGCTGGATCCATGTCGTGTCCTGGTTGTTCGTGCAGTTCCGTGCATGTGGGTGCGATACACAGACCCCATGCCACTGCCTCCCACGATGCATGCGGTGTTCCTGGATGTGATGGGGAACAGTGTGCATGTCCCGGTCATATCCGATGTCATGGCGATGTCGTTGATGGTGTGGTAATTGTTGCCGGTCGTTTGGTATGGCTGTTGTGGTGGTGACTGGCCAGTCCATGCGGAAGCTAAGCATGGGTGCGGGGTTGGACATCATAGGTCAATCGGGGAACCTGCGTTGGGGTCCGACGAATTTACAGGTTGTCAGGTATGCGATGCCGTCCAGCAGGGCTTCCATGTCATTGGTGGTGTTTATGTTTGCCAGCCAATGTAGCGGATGGTGGCTGTCAAGGTGTTGTTCGTAAGTTGTCCCTTGGAGGACCATGATGGGGCATGCTGGGTGACATTCGATGTAGCTGTGCTCGATGATCCGTCGTGTGGAGGCACAGTGGTCCCATTTCAGTGCGGGTGCGATGTTGGCCACATACGCCATGCCCCCATAGGCAGAGCAGGCCCTGTCGTGTGCGTCCAGAGGGAGGAATAGTGCTAGCAGGTCCGCCTTTAGACATGCCGGGTTGGAGAGACACATCTCCACGGGATACTGGTAGGGACACCTCCGACAGTAGAAGACGGGTATGACGCAGCTGAACAATGTGATGCGGTAAGTCAGTCGGTAACTGACGTTCAGCAGGGACAGGAGTTCGCATCCCAATATATGTATCAGGTTGGTTTTGTACAGCTTGACCTGTCCGGCGTAGTTGGGTAGGTGTGTTGCGGTTGCCATTTTGCAGCGGTGCGTTGTGGTGGCGTGCTCCGGCTGTGTGTGCAGTCTGCAATGTGCACGCTCCGAGGTTGCTGTGAGCTCTGTGTAGTCGTAGGGAGACAGGACTTGTGTTCTGTTGGCTTGTGCGGAGGACACGGGCCCTCATCCCACATGCTTCTCAGACAGTTCAAGGTCAGTGATGTGTGACTCCTTCCAATTAACTTGCATGGGGCCGACATGGGGGAGTGTTTGCTTTATTCTTTCCCGTCCGTTGTGTTCTTCTGTGATATGCGCTATCTGCCCTGTGGTCGGTCTCCTCTGCATGCCTGTGTTGGTCTTTTATTGGACAATGGCTGTATTCACCGGCTTCTTTCGTAGGGCTGTGGTTTCGGAGTTGGAATGGAAGGTCATTCAGTGCTGTCTGCTCTCCCTTGTGTGGGCGGCAGGCTGCCTTTCCGCTCTGCGTTGGGCCTTGTGTGTGAGTGTTATTCTTGGGCCACCTGTTGTCGGTCCCCGGGCTCTTTGGTGTTCCGTTTTGTATGTCTTGTTCATATGTGCAGGGTGGTATGGGTGTTTCAGTGTGGTACTGGCGTTCCTCTTCCCGAAGGGGCCCTGCTTCTCCTAGTTGGTGTTGCCGCCGCTGTGTGCTTCGCCATGTTTGTTGCACTGGGGTGTGTCCTGCTGTTGCGTGACTTCACTGACATGTGTGCGTCGGTTGTGTGACGTTGGGTGTTGTCCGTGAATTGGGCGTTGGGGACATGTCTGTGGCAGGCCTGTCACGTGTCATGTGCGTTCGGGGTGGGGCTGGTGTGTGTGCTGCTTGGTTGTGTCCCTGTGTCTGTGTGCGACGCATGCATGGCGCTGCGGTTGGCCTCTGCGTTGTGCGCATGTGTGGCAGCGTCATCGCCGCTTTGGGGCCGTGACGGGGTGGTTGGTTCCTAGTCCCAGGTGGTGTGTACACATGTGTTACGAGATGTTACAATTTGGCCTGTGTGTCATATGTGGGTGCTATGGTAGATGTGTCGTGTACACGCGGGGGTGGGGGTTGTCCGCTTTTTCCGCCCTTGCACTGTGTGCGCTGTTTGCGTGCACTTGTTGTATGTGTGCCTACCTGCGTCTTCGCGGTACGTTGCGTCCTTGGTGGTGCATCAGATAGAGCATAGGGAGGGCCTGCAGTGCTGGATTCATGCTCGGGGGTGCCGCTTCTTCGGTGTCCGTGCTCGGCGTTCGTGTTACCGCTTCGGTTTGACGTACGGTGTCTCTTAGCCGTGGGTTCAGTTTGTGTGCGGCATCGTAATTTGTACGCCGGGCGGTACGTGTTTCGTCGGACGGTGTGTGTCAATTGTGCTGCGCCGCTACGTGTACGGGCGCACTTTGATGGCGGACGGTGTCGCTGGCTTGCCGGCGGTGTTTGGCTGACTTTTCGCATCGTAATCGGGCGGGCGTGTGGACTGCTGCGTGCAGGCGGTGACTGGTGGTTTTTGCATCCGCCAGCACGGCGGTAGTGCTTCCGCCCGACATCCTAATGGGCCCCTTAGTTCTGTAGCGGGTTGTGGGTTTATAGGGGAATAGGGTGGGAAGTAATTTAATTATAGTAAATTTAATAATAGTTTTTAGAAATTATTAATAATTTTTAATTGAATTTTGCGCTTTTATTCTGTAGCTGGTTGTGGGTTTATAGGGGAATAGGGTGGGAAGTAATTTAATTATATTTAATTAATTAATATGTTTTATTAATTCATATTTATATATTTAATATTTTATATTGTTAATTGTGGTAATTCATTTATTATCAATTAGTTATTAATTGGTTGTTAATTATTCTTAATTATTTTGTAAATATCTTAATTGTGTTATTTTTTTAGGAGTGGGTTGTGGGTTTATAGGGGAATAGGGTGGGAAGAAATTTAATTATAATTAATTAATTAATAATTTCTATTAATTAATAATTACGTTTTTATTATTTTATATTGTTAATTGTGGTAAATAATATATAATTAATTAGTTATTAATTGTTTGTTAATTATTAATAATTAATTGGTAAATATGTAAATTGTGTTATTTTTTTGGGAGTGTGTTGTGGGTTTATAGGGGAGTAGGGTGAGAAGTAATTTAAAAATAATTAATTTATTTATATTTTTAATTATTTAATATTTATGTTTTTAAAAATTAATATTGTAAATTGTGGTAAAAATATATTGTTAATTATTTATTAATTGGTTATTAATAATTATTAATGAATTATTAATTATGTTATTTGTGTGGCATTTAGCGATGCAGCGCTCGCAACGAAATTCGTTTGATTTATTTAAATGTTTACTTACCTGTATTCGGCCTTAATCCGTAGTTTACTACCCCCACCCTGCCCCTCCCCCGCCCCACGTCACCGCCCGACCGGCACTCCTACCACGGGCCGTGCCTGAGTGTTATGTATTTTAGTATGTATTTTATATGTATATGTTCTATATTTTTTGTTAAGTATTGTAATTTTTTAAAATATATGTATACATTTTTTAGAAGTTAGTAATTTTTTTTAAAGTAAATTATGTGTTTTAGTACCGTAGCGGGTTGTGGGTTTATAGGGGAATAGGGTGGGAAGTAATTTAATTATAGTAAATTAAATAATATTTTTTAGGAATGATTAATTATTTTTAATTAAATGTTGCGTTTTAGTTCTGTAGCGGGTTGTGGGTTTATAGGGGAATAGGGTGGGAAGTAATTTAATTGTAATTAAGTAATTATTCATTTTTATTTTTGGGTATTGATAATTAATTTATTGCTAATTAATTATTAATTTGAAATTAAGTATTATTAATTATTATTAATTGGTATTGATAATTAATTTATTGTTAATTAATTATTAATTGGTAATTACCTTGTAATAATTATTATTTATTGGTATTGATAATTAATTTATTGTTAATTAATTATTAATTGGTAATTAATTTTTATTAATTTATTAATTGATAATTATATTAATTGACTGAAATTTTATGCGGAGTGGGTTGTGTGTTTATTGGGGAATAGGGTGGGAAGTAATTTAATGTTATTAAAGTAATTATTAATTTCAATTTATTGGTATTTTTAATTAATTTATTATTAATTTATTAATAAATCATTATTTAAGTACAAAAATTATTTAATTTATAAGTATGTTATTTTTAACCTCTACGCTATCCAACGCATTCCCTACTGTTGCACTCTCTGGAGTGGGAATAGTAATTTTTACCTCTACGCTATCCAACACTTTCCCTACTGTTGCACTCACTCGATTGGGAATAGTAATTTTTACCCCTACGCTATCCAACACTTTCCCTACTGTTGCACTCACTGGAGTGGGAATAGTAATTTTTATCCCTACGCTATCCAACACTTTCCCTACTGTTGCACTCTTTGGAGTGGGAATAGTAATTTTTGCCCCTACGCTATCCAACACTTTCCCTACTGTTGCACTCTTTGGATTGGGAATAGTAATTTTTACCCCTACGCTATCCAACACTTTCCCTACTGTTGGACTCTCTGGAGTGGGAATAGTAATTTTTACCCCTAAGCGATCCAACACTTTCCCTACTGTTGCACTCTTTGGAGTGGGAATAGTAATTTTTACCCCTATGCTATCCAACACTTTCCCTACTGTTGCACTCTGTGGAGTAAGTATATATATTATTTTATATATGTATATGTTTAATTTATTTTTACATTATATGTATTAGTTATTATTTTTAAACATGTTTAAATATTTTTAACTATGTTTCTTTTACTTATATGTATTATTTACTTTATTTTACATTATTTTTTTAACATTTAAAAAAAACAATATTTTTTACAACTATGGGGCCCATTACGATACCCGGCGTAAATAAATCCGCCAGGCATGGAAGCGGCATAATTCCGCCCGCATACACCGTCTGAACACCGACCACGCCATTACGATAACACAAACCGAAAACCGCCATCGGCGGAAAAATCACACAAAATACCGCCCGCCATCGTCCGAGTCGGAGTCAAACCGCCCGCCACGGACGGAAACACGCACGACAACACAAAACCGCCCGCCCTCACGGCCGACACACCGCACGTGAAATTACGATCGCACCGCCATGAGCGCGGGAAAACCACAAATATACCGCCCGCCAGCGCAAACAACGCCGATGCCAATCGACACGGCAGAAACCATGGCGCCCACGTCCCTGCACAGAAACCATCCGCTCACAAAACCAATAGCACACAACATGGCCAATAAGTCCACACAGCAAGGCACGCACAAATACACAAGCACAGTACACATCCCGAAAACACCCCCCCTGGACAAACAAAAACTACAAAGGCCAGAACACCAGACACAACACACCTGAAAACAACAGACCATGTGGACACACCCACATAGGTAAGTACAAAAGCAGAACTCCCACAGACCACAACCCCTTGCAACATCGCAAACCAGAGAGGAGAGGAGAGGACACAGTGACACAGCAAGGACAGCAGCACACCACAGAAACGCACACATCACAACCACCACCACCACCACCACCAAACACCGGCACCACAAACCCCCTGCACATTACACAACACACACCGCACCAGCACCACAAACACCATGGCACCACAAAGAATGCCCAAGTTCACGCCCATGGAGCTGACGGTCATGGTCGACGAGATCATCAAGGTGCACCCACAAATCTATGGGAACATGGTCCAACACACACCACTAGCCACCAGAAACAGAATGTGGAACCGGATCGTAGACCAGGTCAATGCAGTCGGGACCCTGCCCAGGAACAGAGTCGAAATTAACAAACGGTGGAATGACGTCAAGAGCCTGGTCAAGAAGAAGGAGGGCAAAAACAGAGAGCTGGCTGCCGTCACTGGCGGAGGGAATCCCGCGCTCTTCAAGACCTTCAAAGCGTGGGAGGAGAAGGTGCGAGTCATCATACATCCCGAGATCCTCGCCGGATTAGCAGGGGAGTGGAGGCTGGTAAGTACAAACTAATGTATACCAGCACACCGCTATGTACTCACATGCACTACCACCATGCCACAGCTCCCAGGGACAAACACCCCCATGTCCAGCACACAATACACAACACATCACACACACATGCAACAGACACCACCACACACAGCCCAAACAGAACAACTGTAAGATGCGTGGGGACATGTGTACACTCAGCCAGCCACGTAACCACCAACAGGTCCCCAAATATGCCAGAAGCGCCACAACGAGCACCCACCACACCCATGTGTCCGCCATAGCTGCACTAACCGACAAGTAACAGTTAAGTGGCAGGAACACAAAGTGCAGTGGGTGGGAGGGTGGACAGCCCAAGTACAAAACACACCAGGCCCCTAGTCCCACAGTACAGCAAGGAGGAGCATCCCCCACACCCCACAGCCACGTGTCAGCCACCGCAGTGCACAACGACAGCCGAAAGGTAGACATCACGGTCCACAGCAATCGGTGTCAGTGGGTGTCCAGCCACCACTACGACCCACAACACCCCCCACCCCCACAGACCTGCAACATGGAGCACCCCCGCTTAGAACCATGTGGCATCCAGTACAGTGCACGCCCGAACAACCTGCAGGTGGGAAACTGGACAGGGCTGGATTACTGGAGGCATGAGGGCCGTAACACGACCAACACATGGGACATGTCACGTAGCAGACGAACACGCAGCACCGCCCACCGTCACGAACAAGTGAACAATGTGCACACGAACATGAACAACAGACTCACACCCCACATGACCCATCACAGACATAGCAACACCCAAGGAGCCACGTCTGCATACACAAGCCACACTGAAAATAGTACCACACGGCAGCCACTGTGCAACTCATCACACACAACCGAAACACCATTGAAGTCCTGTCCATGTAGCCCCTACTGCCTGTCAACCACACACCCCACAACTACGCCTATGTAAGACAAACAACACTAGACGCAACAGAGCGGAACAACATAAATGCACACGAACACCACTGAACCCATCAAACACACAGACACACCATGCACATACAACATACCATCCGTCCCATCCGTCAGCCCCAGTCTCATGAAAGGCATGTCATCCGCACAGCTGCCACATATACAGCAGTCACGCTAAGACACATGCCCATGACCAACCATGTGCCAGAAGTCAATGAAGCGCACGACACACTGTGAGCAACAACACACAACATGGGCCCCCCCAGCACTGCAGTGATGCACATGGCACAGGGCAGCACGCACACCAAGGAGATGGGACAACTGCAATACGTTGGCTGGCACACAACCAACACTCACTCATAACGATGCGTCCAATGCCATGTCCAGTAATCACAACAGACAGCAAATATGCAGGCCATGTCAAGCATGCACACACCTCAAACCATGCACTGTCATGCTGCCACAACACATGTCACGTTCGGCACCCATGGCTTACAGCATGTACCCCAAAAGCATATCCCCTCCCAAATGCGAATCTGGGGCATGACCCCCATGTTGCCATATGCGTTCCTAAGCGTTCCATTTGAACCCCAAAAGCATATTCCCTCCCAAATGTGAATCTGGGGCATGGCCCCCATGTTGCCATATGCGTTCCTAAGCGTTCCATTTGAACCCCAAAAGCATATTCCCTCCCAAATGCGAATCTGGGGCATGGCCCCCATGTTGCCATATGGGTGCCTAAGCGTTCCATATGAACCCCAAAAGCAAAGTACAAACCAGACCCAGGATGGGCCAGGAGCCCGCATACACCAGAGTCACAATGAGTAGGGGCACAGCAACACACCCATCGGCATGGCCAATCCGTCCCATGCCACATGTGCACAGCACACAGTCCCATTGCCTAGCACACACAACTACAGATGCCACAGCCACACACTCGCCTCCGGGAAACCCATGTACGAGATTGCACGAACTGCCAATGTCAGACGACAAATACATACTTCGCCAGGTGCAACACAATAACAAATCTCATTCTCTCCACAGGTGACGAACTGCCGGATGCTGGGGATGGAGACAGCAGCCAGCACAGCCAGCCCACAAGCCCCCAACGAGGACACACGGATCTGGAGGATCTGTCCTCCTCTTCGGACACGGACCACCAAGCAGGCCCATCTGGTGTGGCAGGGCCCAGCCGCTCCCCAGGACCCCTCCTACCCACCAACCCATCATCCAGGGATGCTGAACAGTCCCAGCCCCCTGCTGCCACTGTCGTTGCGGCCACACCCACGGTCATTGCGGCCACTACCACTGCCGCAACCGCCACCATCGCCGCACCGACCACCACCGCCACCACCACCACCACGTCTTCGCTGGCACCAGCCCCAGCGCAGGTGGTGGCCCGGCCGACTGGATCCACCCTGGGAGCCACAGCGAGGACCGTGGTGTGCAATGTGGCTAGTGGGCAGGCCGGTGGCAGCAGGACTGGTAGGAGGAGCAGGGTCAGGGAAACGCCAGCCTCCCCTGGGAGCCATGCCCTGCCTCAAATGGCCAGAGTCCTTGGGGCCTATGAGGAGGCCCAAGAACAATGGGTCAGGTCTGCTACAGACACGCGGGAGGTGCTGGGGGTGCTGAGGTCCATGGACGCCCATATGGGCCAATTCGTGTCCCGTATGGACCAACTCGTGGACCTCATGGGCCAGCTGGTGGTGGCGGTGGGGTCACAGGCAAGGCCAGCAACACCACCTCCGCCACCACCTGCTAGGGCGCAGGGTCGGGCAGCAGTGTCCACTTCCCCTGCGTCCACAGCCAGTGAGCACACCTCACCCACCACCAGCAGGTCGCCACCACACACCCCCTCCCAAACGTGGAAGGGGCCGTCCGAAGAGGAAACAGATCTCCCGGGAGGACTTCGCACGCTCCAGTCGCAAGTGAGGCAGCCAGCCAGCCTTCCGCCAGCCTTCCTTGACCAGCCACTGCATTGACTTGCTCTACGATCCCACTCCACACAGCCAGCTGGATGGCATGTGTGTGTTGGACTATGGACATAGAACCAGTGGGTACACCCTGAGCTTCACGCAGCCATGACCGACAGCTCATTGTCACTGCACGCACCACTTTTGTCATCACCTTACACACAATCACATGTCACAGTTTGGAATAAATGCACCTTTTTCACTAACTGCTGTTTGTGCCCTGTGTTTTATTTGTACGGAATACAACGGCCACCTTGGGCGGAAAGGCACCTGATGCGTGGCATGGCAATGGAATCCGGAGGGCCTGTAGGGACCTAGGGGTGGGAGACAGAACAGGAGCACATTCAATGAGTGTGTCACACACCCATCACACAGTACATGTCAACAACTACAAGCAATGTACACACATCGCACAGAGCAATAGGGCACAATGCCACAGTCACCAACAGTGGCATACTACCCTGGCCATGGAGCGTTGACACACTGCACGCAGTGAACATACGGCCACCCTGACACAGCACACACACACCTGCACAGATACAGACACATCATCCGTCGTACATGGACACTCACCGTCAAGTGAAGTAGCGGGCGATGAGCTGCTGGCGCACATTCCCAGCTTCCTCCTCTCCGCTGTCCACCTCACTCGAGCTGTCCTGGTCTGCGGGCTGGGGCCCTGGTTGATCTCCGTCATCCACAATGAGGGGGATCTGCTTCCGAATGGCCAGATTGTGCAGCATGCAGCACGCCACCACTATCTGGCACACCTTCTGTGGGGAGTACGCCAGTGCACCCCCGGTGCGGTCCAGGCACCTGAACCTGGACTTGAGGAGGCCAAAGGTACGCTCGACCACACGTCTGGTCCTCCCATGTGCCTCATTGTATCGATCGTCTGCTGGGGTGCGAGGATTCCTCAATGGACTGAGCAGCCATGCCCCATTCGGATACGCAGAGTCACCTGGGTGTGAGGGACACAGAGAACCGTTGCTATTCCAACTGGACAGGGGACAGCATCGCACAACCAGCACGCTACACCACTCCACATACTCACCGACAATACAGCCACGATCCTGTTGCAGATTGGCCATCAGTCGTGGCAAGATGCTGTTGCGCATTATGTGTGCGTCATGTGCCGAGCCTGGAAACTTGGCACACACGTGGGTGATCACCATGTCCGCAAGGCACACCACTTGCACATTCAGGGAGTGCGTGTGCTTCCTGTTGCGGTACAGGTGCTCAGTGGCCTGTGGTGGAACAAGGCCAACATGTGTGCAGTCAATGGCTCCCACGACGTGTGGGATTCTGCCAAGGGCATAGAATGCACCCTTCACTGCCGCCAATTCACGAGCCCTGGGGAATCTGATGTACCTGTTTCGGTACAGCATCATGGCTGCCAGTACATCCCTCAGCACCTTGCTGAACATGGGCTGGGACATCCCTCCTCCACTGCCCACTGTGTGCTGGAATGACCCAGTGGCGAAGAAATGCATGGCGGCCATCACCTTAGCCGTGGGGGTGACAGCAGTCGGATACACCCTGCGGGGACGGAGATGGGGCTCTAACATGGCACACAGTCGATGCAGGGTTGGCCTGTCCAGCCGAAACTTCCTGATAACCTCTGTATCGTCCATGTCCGCCAGCAATTGGTATGGGCGGTCAATGTTCGGTCTCCGCCTGGGGTAAATGGCAGAGGACACATGTCAAAGCAACACGGCACATAGCAATTTCGCATACACATCACTGACATGACTGAGCAAGCACATGAGCCACAGCCCAGCTGTCAAGCTGGGACGGCACGGCCACAATACACTTACACAGGTCTCCCAACAATGGCAATGGCAAGTGAGACATACCACTGCCATGTGCATGCACATGGGGATCTAGGCCCCAATGACTTGCGGGGCGTGCTGATGGGGACTGACTGCATATTCGTCAAGCGGCAACGCCACGGCAACATGAGTGTCTGCTGAGCATGGAACTGCTTCCGAGGCTGGATGAGTATGGCACACGACAGCCGACGATGTGGGCACGGGCTGAGCGGCCAATACAAGTGGGACCTGTGGCACGAGGGGATATGAGACAGTAGTAGGTGTCAGCACTGCACCCTATGTACAGCACTGTACGGATCACAGCTCCCGAAACATTGACTGGTGTCCACATTGACAGCCCCATGCCAAGACGGCTGTGTGCTTGCAGTCACACGTCACAGGTGAGAGGTTACATTGCACGTGCCAGGTGGCAGACGTACATAGTGGGAGCTGGCATGTGTGTGCATGTGTCTCCTGTTCAGGATCCACCAGATGGGCGCTGACTCTGTACTGACCATTGGACACAGCATGTTCCATGGAAGGCTTGTGTGTGTGGGATGGTGGCACTGGATGTGCCTCCGTTGGGTGGGGGGCCATGCACAGGGCGGGTACGTCGATGATTGCGCATTGTTGGTCACGGTGGGTGCACCAACTAAGATGTGTTGCCCTGTTTTCAATTCCTATGTCCGCATGATGATGGACTGTGGATGTGGGCAGACTACACATTGGTCGATGTGCTGTCTATATGCATGTGCCTTCACACCAGGCACCGCTGCCCCTGCACATGTGACCCCTGCTGGACTCGCTGCTGGGTCTGTGGAGCTGATGCACCTTCTGTGCGTGGGGCGGACAGCTCTCCTCACTTCCCTCATTGCGCATGTCATGTCTTTGCCGCAGGTGACATGGATCATGGAGGGCCCACATGTACGCGTGGGTAGGCTACACATGATTGTTCACTGGTCGCCACCCCAGTCAGTGTTTCGAATGGGAAGGTTGTCGTGCTGGTGGTATGTTCGAGGTGGCGGATGGGCGAGCCTAGGTGCGGGCTTACGTTCCGGACATGGGGGTAGTTGGATTGGCGACTAGTTGCAGTACACACGGGACACGTCTCTTCCTTTCCACATCTGGGTCATCCCTTGTACTAACTGACAGTGATACGGTCATCTTCGCCCCAGCCCTCATGTCCTCCCCTCGCCCCCCAATATGCATGCTCACCTGCGTGGCTAGCGCTTGCACAGGCAGCCCCAAGCTCGCACCAGAGAGGGCAAGGAGTGTATGTGTGGGTCCAGTTGCACGCAGTGGGCTGTCTCAGGGTATGATGTGTGGCAGGACGCCGTCCACCTGCGTGGTGCCCCAAATGGAGACCCGGCCTGCATGGACTATGCATCACAGTCTTCGCCTTCCGGATCCGCCACCTGCGACACCCAGTGGCTGTGGCTGCCCTTGCGGCCAGGCCGCGTCCGTCTGTGACTGGTGGCCCACACATTCACTCTTTGGCCTCTCTGGGGAGGGCTCGGGGTGGTGGCGCACGCGCTTGCACTTAGTCGCAATGGCATGTGGCGTGGTTGGTATGATGGGCAATGGATGGGATGGTGCGAGCCACCTCCCGTGACGTCAGTGCTGCTCGTGCTGTGGTGCGTCCCCTACACTTCCATTTGACTTTTTGCCATGCTAGACGTTGAGGTTCTATTGCCTGCGTGATATGACCAGGAGGAGCGCGAGGAGACCTCTCACACACCATGCTCCACTGCCATCCCGTGCCCTGTATCGCCTGTGCGGATTGACTATGTTGGGGTTACACCTGGTCGACTGGGGCTGTGTGTGCCTTGTCATGGCGGGCGCACAACAGGATCCAGCTTGTCCACAGAGGGTGGGCTGAGGTGCGCCTGGTACCGCTTTGTACGTGTGCCCGGCTGCTGTGCACACACGTGTTCACTCCCCCCCCGACAGGTGTCCTCTCACAATGCCCAGGGAAGCGGTGGTGTACTGTTCATGAGCCCTCCCAACACGGCGTGCTCCAACTTGGCATGTGCGCATCTACCCGTCGCACCCACCCACCTGAGCACTGCGTCCATACGACTTCACACGACACATGTGTGTCTTCCACAGTAGTGCTACTCATTTGCGTTGACATCCAATACCAGTGGACTACATGGTCATGTCACGACTGCCGTGTACTTCACATACTCTCATCCTCTCTCATTCGTACTTGTGAAATGAGTCAGCGGAGGCAGTTTTGGTTTCAAACATTATATTGAGTCTTCTGTCCTCTGTGATGCAGTATAGTGGACACTACTGGCAGCGGAATACATGTTGAGGATATTCTGAGCATGATTGCAAATGGGATAGGTTGTGGGGTTACATGTGACTGGCTGTTGCATGTGGGATGTGGGCTTCAGAGTTACATCTGCTTGGCCAAGGCTGTGCTAATGTACATTTACGTATAGCTGCGGAGCTGCGGACTTTGACACAGACGGTATACATGTAGCCTACCAGACCGCTTGGCATCATGGGCACAGTCCATCTCAGTTCCATGTGACAGGTTTGCTGCGGTTGTTCCTCATGCACGCGTGCACGTGAGATGACATCAGGGCATGTGCTTGCGTGCATGCAGCGGCGTGCCACTTGTTGTTGCACTGTGGTGGTTACTGGACATGTCACAGTCACTGGGGTCGTGTTGTTGTTGTATGCACTTGTCGTCCATGCAAAGGTCCTGGTATGGGATTCCCGGGGCGGGGGTGGGAGGGGTGCAGCACCCACAGACTCCAGGCGACCTATTCATGTCCACTGAGCGGTGTGTGTGTCCATGTGCGCTGGATCCAT
This sequence comes from Calotriton arnoldi, assembly GCA_963921515.1. NCBI lineage: Eukaryota > Metazoa > Chordata > Amphibia > Caudata > Salamandridae > Calotriton > Calotriton arnoldi. The sequence continues at coordinate 2,700,129 of CAWUFW010000072.1, read as the reverse complement.
GTCGTGTCCTGGTTGTTCGTGCAGTTCCGTCCATGTGGGTGCGATACACAGAGCCCATGCCACTGCCTCCCACGATGCATGCGGTGTTCCTGGATGTGATGGGGAACAGTGTGCATGTCCGGGTCATATCCGATGTCATGGCGATGTCGTTGATGGTGTGGTTACAGTTGCCGGTCGTTTGGTATGGCTGTTGTGGTGGTGACTGGCCAGTCCGTGCGGAAGCTAAGCATGGGTGCGGGGTTGGACATCATAGGTCACTCGGGGAACCTGCGTTGTGGTCCGACGTATTTACAGGTTGTCAGGTATGCGATGCCGTCCAGCAGGGCTTCCATGTCATTGGTGGTGTACATGTTTGCCAGCCAATGAAGCGGATGGTGGCTGTCAAGGTGTTGTTCGTAAGTTGTCCCTTGGAGGACCATGATGGGGCATGCTGGGTGACATTCGATGTAGCTGTTCTCGATGATCCGTCGTGTGGAGGCACAGTGGTCCCATTTCAGTGCGGGTGCGATGTTGGCCACATACGCCATGCCCCCATAGGCAGAGCAGGCCCTGTCGTGTGCGTCCAGAGGGAGGAGTAGTGGTAGCAGGTCCGCCTTCAGACATGCCGGGTTGGAGAGGCATATCTCGACGGGATGCTGGTAGGGACACCTCCGACAGTAGAAGACGGGCATGACGCAGCTGAACAATGTGATGCGGTAAGTCAGTCGGTAACTTACGTTCAGCAGGGACAGGAGATCGCATCCCAATGTATGTATCAGGTTGGTTTTGTACAGCTTGAGCTGTTCGGCGTAGTTGGGTAGGTGTGTTGCGGTTGCCATTTCGCAGCGGTTCGTGAGGTGGCGTGCTCCGGCTGTGTGTGCAGTCTGCAATGTGCACGCTCCGGGGTTGCTGTGAGCTCTGTGTAGTCGTAGGGAGACAGGACTTGTGTTCTGTTGGCTTGTTTGGAGGACACGGGCCCTCTTCCCACATGCTTCTCAGACAGTTCAAGGTCAGTGCTGTGTGACTCCTTCCAATTAACTTGCATGTGGCCGACATGGGGAGTGTTTTCTTCTTTCTTCCCCGTCCGTTGTGTGCTTCTGTGATATGCGCTATCTGCCCTGTGGTCGGTCTCCTCGGCATGCCTGTGTTGGTCTATTCTTGGACAATGGCTGTATTCACCGGCTTCTGTCGTAGGGCTGTGGTTTCGGAGTTGGAATGGAAGGTCATTCAGTGCTGTCTGCTCTCCCTTGTGTGGGCGGCAGGCTGCCTTTCCGCTCTGCGTTGGGCCTTGTGTGTGAATGTTATTCTTGGGCCACCTGTTGTCGGTCCCCGTGCTCTTTGGTGTTCCGTTTTATATGTCTTGTTCATATGTGCAGGGTGGTATGGGTTTTTCAGTGTGGTACTGGCGTTCCTCTTCCCGAAGGGGCCCTGCTTCTCCTAGTTGGTGTTGCCGCCGCTGTGTGCTACGCCATGTTTGTTACACTGGGGTGTGTCCTGCTGTTGCGTGACTTCACTGACATGTGTGCGTCGGTTGTGTGGCGTTGGGTGTTGTCCGTGAATTGGGCGTTGGGGACATGTCTGTGGCAGGCCTGTCACGTGTCATGTGCGTTCGGGGTGGGGCTGATGTGTGTGCTGCTTGGTTGTGTCCCTGTATCTGTGTGCGACGCATGCATGGCGCTGCGGTTGGCCTCTGCGTTGTGCGCATGTGTGGCGGCGTCATCGGCGCTTTGGGGCCGTGACGGGGTGGTTGGTTCCTAGTCCCAGGTGGTGTGTACACATGTGTTCCGCGATGTTAGGATTTGGCCTGTGTGTCATATGTGGATGCAATGGTGGATGTGTAGTGTACACGCGCTGGTGGGGGGTTGTCCGCTTTTTCCGCCCTTGCACTGTGTGCGCTGTTTGCGTGCACTTGTTGTGTGTGTGCCTACCTGCGTCTCCGCGGTACGTTGCGTCCTTGGTGGTGCATCAGCAGAAGCATGGGAAGGGCCTGCAGTGCTGGATTCATGCTCGGGGTGCCGCTTCTTCGTTGTCCGTGCTCTGCGTCCGTGTTACCGCCTCTCTTTCACGTGCGGTGTCTCTTAGCCGTGGGAGCCGTTTGTTTGCGGCATCGTAATTTATACGCCGGGCGGGACGTGTTTCGTCGGACGGTGTGTGTCAGTTGAGCTGCGCCGCTACGTGTACGGGCGCACTTTGATGGCGGACGGTGTTGCTGGCTTGCCGGCGGTGTTTGGCCTGCTTTTCGCATCGTAATTGGGCGGGCGTGTGGACTGCTGCGTGCCGGCGGTAACTGGTGGTTTTTGCATCCGCCAGCACGGCGGTTGTGCTTCCGCCCGCCATCGTAATGAGCCCCTATATTTTTGACATCGATATTTTTTTTCGATATTTTTGTACTTACCATGATGTAGATAGTATGTTGATATTCTTGACTTCGATATTATTGCGTCAATATTTTGCTACCTCGATATTCTGTCCGTCGATATTTTGTCAGTGATCCATATATTTTATTATTATTTTTATGTTATTGGTGTATGTGTATATATATGTATTTATAATTTTTAATATGTTTCTAACAATTTAAAATTCAATAAAATAATTATTTATTAATATTATTAAGTAAATATATATATTACATTTTATATATATGTATGTTTAATTTTTTTACATTATATGTAATACTTATCATTTTAAACATTTTCTAATAATTCTAACTATTTTTTTAATTATATGTATTATTTCCTTTATTTTACATTATTTTTTAAACATAAAAAAAACCAATATTTTTAACAACGATATTTTAGACAATAATATTTTTTTCGATATTTTTGTACTTACCATTATGTAGATAGGACTTCGATATTCTGGACATCGATATTTTTGCATCGATATTTTTGTACCTCGATATTTTCGATGTCGATATTCTGTCAGTGATCCCCAGAGGTAGGGCTAGTGCACTTTATCAAATGCTTTTCTGCATTGATCGAAACTAGGAGTGCCGGTGTGCGTGAGCGGGTCACTTTGTCAATAAGATGCATCAGTATTTTGGTGTTGTCACTGCAGCTTTGTTCCAGGATAAACCTGATTTGATCTGGATCAATAAGTCCTTGCATACAGGGATTGAGGTGTGCCACCAGGATACTCGTAAAGAGCTTGGCGTTTATGTTGAGCAGGGATATCGGGTGGTTTGAAGTGCATCTCCTCGGATCTTTCTTGGGTTTGGGAATCACCATGATTAGAGTCTCCTGCTTAGGGGCCGATTCTGATGCGGGTTGGAAAAGCTTCCCGACCGAATCGGTTGGGAAATGGTGTCCAACCCACTCGGATCGGGAAAGTCCGACCGGCGGAGTAGGATGCATCCGGATGCTTCCAGATACGATTTGGTTGAACTCCCATTGACTTCAATGGGAACATTTGTTCCTAACCGCATCAGAATTGGGCCCTCGGTCGGGAAGACACGTTCCCGAACCGATTTGGAAGGAGCAAATGCCGTTAGGAGGCCTTCCTAACCGCATCAGAATCAGGCCCTCGGTCGGGAAGCTTTTCCAACCCGCATCAGAATCGGGCCCTATATGTCTGTCAGCATACCCATCTGCCTGAATGAGTTGTGTAAGTGCACTTGAAGGGGTGGATGGGTGCTGAAGTGTTTGTAGAAATCTGCTTTGAACCAGTTCATACCAGGCACCTTACCCGTATGTAGTCAGGCAATGGCAGCGAGCACCTTCTCCTCCCAGATGTCTGCCTCTAGGGAGTGTGCTTCTGCCCTGGGAAGGTGTGCGGTATGTGTGGAGAAGAGATATGTGTCCGTGTCTGATGGATCTGTTGCTTCCGAGGTGTTAAGTTCTGAATAAAGTGTTCGAATGCTTGTGCTATGTTGTGGTTAGTGCGGGCCATGAAACCTGTTTGAATATATATCTCCTGAACTCTGTGTTTGTGTGCCTGGGCTCGAAGCTTATTAGCCAAGAGTTGACACGCTTTGTTACCCCATGCGTAAAATCTCTGTTTAGTACGGAGGAGGGCTAATTCGATGTGGTCCATGTCCAGAGCCTTAAGTTGCTTATGGGCCACACTCAGTTGGCGGCGCACTCTATTGGTGCCGGTTTGTTTATGTGCCTCCTCAAGTTTCCCTACTTGGTTCTCCAAGGCAGCCCACTTGTCCCTCCTAATCTCATTCAGTCTAGCCGAAATGGCTATCAAAGTGTAAGTATAAGGCGTCCCATACTAATGCGACTGGAGTATCGGGGGAGTCCTTCGCCTGGAGCTAGTTGCAAATCCCCTCGTTCGGCTTCTTGACTGAGAGGAGAGTGTACTTGAGATGCCATGTCTTACGGGAGGTCTTAGTCCCTGGGGTATGTAACGTCAGCTTGATGAGGGATAGGTCCCAAAGGGCAGAAACCCCAATGTTGGCGACAGCGTTAGCTGTCACCAGGCGGGAGGGTAGTAGGAAGTAGTCTATGCAGGCATAAGACTGGTGGGAGGCAGAAAAGAAAGAGTATTCTCTCACCATGGCATGTTGTGTTCACCAGATATCTATTCGGCCCACCTCCCCCAGCCAACGTCGACCCTCTTCCGTCCAAGCTGCTGTCTGTGTCTGTCCCAGTCTTTGGGTTGATCTGTCAACGTTGGCATTTAAGACCAGAATAAAGTCTCCCCCCCTTTGTGATGTCTGTGTCTGGGGATGAAGTGACTAGGTTGCGGGCCTGGAGGAGCGTTCTTGTTGTTCATTAGGTGCATAAACCATGGGAATCGTAAGGTGTATGTTAGGAGGGAGAGTCGTAAGGCTAGCAGCCTGCCTGTGACTTCCGCTTGGGTATGCATCACCTGTTCCCGGAATTTGGAGGTAAGGAGTATTGCCACCTCTGCTGTCTTACTGCAGCCTGATGAAATGTATTGTCTGTTGAACCAGTGTGATTTTAGCTGCCCCCCAAATCATTGTTTAGGAGGCGCATTTCTTGTAGGAGGCATATGTTGCAACCTGTTTCCTTAAGCATCGACAACAACTCCTGTGTTTTATTGGGGGCGTTGAGAACCCGGACATTGAAGTTGAGTATTTTAAGCATTGAGGGTGGTTGTTGGGGTTGGCTGTGTGGGATTGGCGAGGGTAGTTATCGCCCCTGCCTGGGGTGGCGTAGTGCTGGTAATGCAGCAGCTCATCAAGTACCTGTGTGGATCACCATGGGGGTTGGGTAGGGAGGAGTGGAAGACATAACCAGGGGTAAGTAACTGAACAGTGCCCATCATAGTAGCCTGTGGGGAAACATCTATTACAACGCAGGCATTTTATTGTAGTGCCTTTACAACACAGTAAGTACCATGACTGCGACGTTACCACGAGTTCCATTACAACGCAGGGAATGCGGTGTTGGACTGGTGTTGGATTTGAAGTCCAACACTTTCCTTACTGATACACCGACTGGAGTTGGAATAGTAATTTAAACTATTCCAAAGTCCAGCGCTTCCCTAAAGCAATTTGTTTTAATGACTTGCGTTGTAATGGAACTCGTAGTATTGACTGTTTTGTTAAGCCACGCGTAGTTTTAGCATGCATGGTAACAGATGCTATTTGAGCCTGTGATGTCGTGTGGTGGGGGGTCGTGTCTATGGGAGAGGTGGTTGGTATGAGAAAGCCGAAGTGAGGGCTCCCCATTACCCGTCTGTGTGATTTGGGGAGGGCTGCGACCCTGTCGTGATTTGCATGCTGAGTTGTCTGTGGCTTGTTGAACAATGGGGGGGAGGTTGGATAGGGTAGGTTGGTCCACAGTCCTGTGAGTGAAAGGACAGGAGTTCAGTCTGACTGTTGTTCCTGATTATTGTCTTGCCGTTGAATATGGAAGATTAACACTGATCGTTCCTTGCAGCTCACTGTGGCTGACGGTGTGTATGGGCCAGTGCGGAGGTGGCAGCTTCATTGTCTGGTTCCCAGCTGCCACTTGGGTGAGTTGAAAGCATGCATGGGTTGCTGTGAGGCTTCTGGGGCGTTGTCCAGCCCCAGGATGAAATGAGCCTCCTCCATCATTTTGACCATATGTGTTTCCTTCTCCCAGATGAAAATAAAGCAGAATGGGTGGTCCCATCAATATTTAACTTCTCTGTCACGGAGGAAGGTCGTGGCAGGTCTGAGGGAGTGCCGGCATTTTAGGGTGGTGAGGGACAGGTTCTGGTATAGCCAGGTATTTGCACTTTCGATTTGAATGGGACATTGGCGGTGCACCACAACAAGATGGCTTCTTTTTAACAGTAGTAGTGGATGCACCTGAGGATGTCCTGCATTACACTGGGTGGGTTAGATGGCCTGCCTGCTCTGTGTTTCCGATCCAGTATAATGTCTTTTCCTGCCAGATCTGGGAGCGCCTGTTGGAAGAGGTTGAGCACATACCCTTCCAAATCACCTGAGTCTGCCGCTAGGGGAACACCTCAATACAAGTATTGGAGCAACGGGTCCTGTTCTCCAAGTCCTCCAAGCGTATTTGTAGGATGGCATTTTGCTCACAGATCTCCAGTAGTTCACGCCTATGAGACTCAAGTTCCTCCTCCTTCTCTGTGCTGCTACGTTCCAGGGAGTCCACCCGCTGATCAAACTCCGCCAGGTCTCTCATAAAGCTTTTGAGGTCAGTGGCTACCTCTGCTCTGAGTGCTGTGATGCCCTCTTTCAATCTGCCAAACAACATTTCCATATATGCACCAGTGATGGGTGCATCCAGCTCCTGATGATCTAGGGTTCCAGAATGTGAGTCAGAGGGACCTTGGTTGGTCTGGAAGGAGTTTCCTGACAGTGCTGCATTCTTGGCTTGGATTTCACCAACAGGTTCTTCAGAAATGCGTCTTTGTTTGCCCCTATGGGTCGGCATTGCTGTGGGGGGCAGGTGCTTGTGTGGCTGCTCAGGGCTTCAAATTTGGAAGAGGGGCGTTGTGGGCCGTCTAAGTCTGTGGCTGGGGGCTTGGCTCCACCACTTATGCTGCATCCCCCCAATTCGCCATGTCACTTCCCCCGGCTCACCTCCGTTCCACTAGTTGGATGTAGGGGTCTTCTGATTCCAGTCACGTTGGCTTGCTTGTGTCGCTGGTCGGTCCAGGAGTCCATCCTTGGGTCATTGGTGGGTGCAGAATGTCTCTCTGTGCACTGGGTGGCCTCGCTTAAATCTTCCTCCGGGATGCAAGGTCATAGGTGGTGCAATTTAGTGAGTGACCAGTTAGTGTGCTACTCTGGGTTCTCAGGGCTGGAAAGGTACCGGGTGTGTTATAGATTCGAAGCAGGGAAGGGCCTCATGGGCACTGGCAGGACCTGTCTCTGCATTCGCTCACTGACCATCACGCGCCCAGCACCGCTTTTGTCGCGTTCGTCTTGGTGGGGTGCAGAGATTTCTCTCTCCGGTGAGAGGGACCCTCTGAACTCCCAGGCTGGCGGCTGAGCCCGGAGTCACGTGGCCCCAGCACCACTTGCGCGCCGCCATGGCACAGTTCCCACCTCAGGCCACAGGCTCTTTGGTCCCTGTCCTCTACTTCGATGCAGTGTCAGGTGCCGCCAGTGAGTGCACCAGGCCTGGCCACCCTAATCCTCCCTGCGGGGGTCACTCTGAGATTTAGGGCTGTTGGCCGACCAGACCGCAGATTTCAGTGTACAAACGGAGGAGCTCCTCGGGTCTGCTCCTACTCGTCCGCCATCTTGGCGACGTCCCCCCAATACTTGGTTTTTACAGCATATAAAATACGGGACCAAGAATTGGTGTCCACATTAAGGGGCCGATTCCGATTTGGGCCAGAAAACGTACCGACCGACTCGGTACGGGAATTTATTCCGACCGACACGTACCGGCGCTGCCCGATCCGCGTAGTACGATGCAATGCATGTGAATCACGACCGACTCGTACGGAACACAAGCCGAACGACCGAACCGCACGGAAAACAGCTATCCGGCCAGGAAACCACGCGAATCGAACCGACCAACACGCACCAGGAATGAACCCGACAGAAACGTACCCGTGAACTCCGACCCGCGCAGTACGATGCAATGCGTGGAAAACCAGACCGAGTCGCACGGAGCTCAAGCCGTACGACCGACACGCATACAAAACCGAGCCGAAGCAACCCAATACCCCGCGACCGACGCGTACGCCGCACATAAAACACAGCAGAAACACAGCTTGAAAGACTCGGAGAAGCTCGCACGAGACAACTGCAGCGTCCTACTCGGTCAGAAGAACGTCTCCTACATGCCCCAAAACTACAAAGGAAAAAATACAAAAAAAAGGGCCAAACAAGCAATGACAAAGTCAATAAATACTGGGGGGAAAAAACATGGAACAAAGACACACCCACAACTCCACCCATATAAAGGCCACAAATCCCTACCATGATCCTTTGCAAATTCAAATGACCTGCCAGCACAGAACACCATCAGACAGCAACCACAGCCACAGCCACAACTCATCCATCACACAAGCCACACACCATTAGCACCTCCCAAATAGCACCCTCACATACACCCAGCAAAACTGACACTCACCCACCCTCACTTGCACACTCACACACACATCAAACCCCACCACCATCCATCACCATGCCCCCAAAGAAGAATCCAAAGTTCCTAGACAGTGAATTGGAAGTGCTGGTAGATGAAATCCTCAGGGTAGAGCCACACTTGTTTGGTACACTGGTCCAACAGACCCCCATGTCACAGAAAACCAAGATGTGGGAGAGGATCGTCGACAGGGTGAATGCACAATCACCATGTTTGCGCACAAAGGAAGACATCCAGAACAGGTGGTATGATGTGCGCAGGAGGGTCAAGGCCCTTCTCAAGAAGGATTACACCTTGAGCCATCGCACCGGCAGTGGCCCTCCTGCCAAACCAGTATACCTCAGGCCCTGGGAGGAGAAGGTGCGGGCCATCCTACCACCAGAGAGCGTACATGGACTATCAAACATCCCAGAGCCTGGTGAGTACACAACCAATATACCCAATATCGTGTGACAATACACACACATCACTGTCAAGGGGATAGTCAAACCATGCACCGTTAGCAAAGCCACAGTAACCAAAACATAATCATCCCAAGATGTGCATGTTAGTTTGACAAACACAATACCTGCCATCCCATATTGATATGTAACTGTGTCATAACATGTACAAACCTAACAACAAATAGAGCAAGGCAGTGGCACAAATCTAACCAACAAACACTGTCAGACATTTTGCCACCACTACAACACCACTTCACAGGGAAGCTCACTGAAAGGAAGGAATTCTGTGTATGCTGGTGAAGTCAGTGTAGCCAATAGCATGATGGGAGTTGTAGTCACATATATTGCTCACCCTCACAATTGGCCCATCAACACCACTCTGAACCATGCTCACATCACAGGGAGTGGAAAAGAACTGACAAGATGGCTGACACTGGGTACTGTTGTGGGGAGCACAAGGCCCTGCTGGGAACCGTGCAGCAACCAACAACAGGACACCACTGTCTGACATCCTGAAAGCAAACTTGCACTCCCTGCAATGGAAGCACGTTCCATGGTGGGATATCTGGCTGGGTGGGAAGGAGGACTGACAGCACTGACCATAGTTACCAGCAGCTGTTCTCACACACACCCTTAACACAAACTACACACAACTCACCTGGGAGAATGCATTGCCTCACACTCTAATTAAATATCCCACAAAGAACCACCACCCTGGGTTATGCTGTGTGAAGCACAGGGACACTTCTGGGACTTGAAGCCAAACTAACACCAGGACAACACTGTCAGCCATCCTGTCAGCACAGGCACACTACCCCACAGGGAAGCAGAGTCAAAAAGAAGGAAGTATGGGCATGCTGGGAAGGGGGGTGTAGGCAATAGCAAGATGGGAGTGGTAGTCACAGCTCAACATCCCCCACCCACATGGCCCAGCAAGCTCACACTGAAGCATGCATACCTCACAGGGAGTGAAAAGCCACTTCAAAGATGTCTGACACGGGTGCTCTGTTGAGGGGAGCACAAGGCCCTGCTGGGAACTGGGCACCAACAAACAACAGGACACCACTGTCAGCCATCTTGCCATTGCTGTCACACTCACACACAGTGAAGTCCACTCAAAAGGAAGGAAGTTTGGGCATGCTGGTGATCCAGCGCAATATTAGCCAACAACATTCATACACCATATACTCACTTGGGCCCATACATTCACACTACACTAATACTTACGCTGGGTGTCAGATGTACTCTTTTATCAAAGTCCCTGCTACCAATTACCTTCTGATTGAAGAGTAATGACTTACCAATGGATCCTTTGCTAATTGGAAAGTTTAAAATGAGTGACATTCATTATAGAACATTATCCTGAAATAATCACTGAGTCAGGAAGTTTTAAAATGTTTATCTAAAGTTTTAGCAGAGTAAAATACAGAAAACACGGTACCTGATTGAAATACCCAAGAAAAAGCATAGAAATGATTTTGCTAATAAATGACGGTGTTTAAGGAAGAGGAGAAGATAGAGACAGCAGCGCAACTAAAGGTTGCAGTATAGTTACCTAAAATGCGAGAACCAAGCTCCTTAGCCAAGGAGTTGGAAAAGATAGGACCCAGGAAGGATGAAGAGCAAATACTTCTTCCAGGATCAGGACAGGACCGGTGACCTCTCTACAACGACGCCTGCGCCGTTCCCCTCTCTGATACTCGACTTCTCTCGATTCTCCCGTCTAATGGACTCTGCCGCCCCCTCCTCAGGACCTCTTCCGGACAGGAATTCAGTCAGCAACCGATCAGCTGGGCAGTCTGGAGTTGAGAGCGCTCTGGCAGTATGGACGCCTGTTCTTCGTGAACGCATGCTCTGACTAATTTACTAATGCTATATTCTATTATACCCTTCTACGCCCATGTACCTCCCCTTAATGTTGCTAAAATATGGGACCACTACTTCTGATTGGACAGGGACAGGGGTTGATTCTCGCACCATGTCAATTTTGGCCTAAATTGTGAAGCCTATTGTCTTTACGTTCCCGCCCCTTCAAATTAATACATTCGCTTTATTTCCCACCCGTCTCACGACAAATGTTATACATTTTACAGGGGAAAAGTAACAATTTGTCCGCCGGAAACATTGGGTACATCATCTTCGGCCAATAGGTCGTGGCCTTGGGAGTCGTCCAAGTTGACTTCACTTGGCAGGCATACAGGACACATGCGCAGAACCCTCTGTCTCTCGAGTTTCAAGACACCAACCCAGGTCCAAGTTTACAAATTTCTAAAAGTGCAAGAAGAAAATATTAAAATCACAAATAAAAAGTTTCACTATATACCCACTTTCCCTACTCTATTCCCATTTAATCATAATACTATCCTGCATTAGTAGCGTTAAGAAAACGACAATTTAATAATGACATGAGAGCAAGCTTAAGCATGTGAAAACATTTAGCGGCCATTTTAATGCACACTGCGCAGAAGCAGAAGTTTCCCACCAAGCAAAGAAAGACGTCACACCATGTGATCAGGTTGCGACATGCGCATTTAGGTTCCCGCGCTTTTAGCGGCCATCTTGATTTATAGACAAGCGTTATTCATTAGTAAAACACATAGGCAAGCGTCTATCCCTTTTGTGTTTGTGAATGCAAAGATTAGTATTGACAGTACAAGTTTAATAAATTAATACTATGAGGAGGATTGCATACAAGCAAGTTTCATTTTTGAAACCTTGCTCCATCAATCCCCTCTCTGATGGCGTTTCTGAGCCATCAAAAATACTACCCTCAATCAGATGCCAACTTCTAGCAATTCGTTTCATTCTCATTTTTACTTTTTCTATTCTTACAGTCTCCTTTTAATTTCTTGTATAAATCACTTCTCCATTCTTCTAGTTCGATTTCATCTAGTTTTCTCTTCTTTCCTTTTCCTGTCATTTTATATGTTCCATTCTTTCTACAGCATTTGCACCATATTGTTATTGCTAAAATTATTATTGCTATCCCTGCTAAGGGTACTAATATTTGACCTATAAGTCCTTTCCCTATATTAGCAAACCAGGTTCCAATTGACGATATACTATTTGTCAATCTTTCCCATATACTATCAACTTCCAGTGGTTTTAGTTCTTTCTCAAGTTTAGTTATGTTCTGAATATACGTTCCAATTTCTGCACTCTTATCAGGAATATAAGTGCAACAATGTTTCGTCTTCAATAATTTCCAGACTCCTCTCTCTTTTGCCAATAGAATGTCAAGAGCAAGTCGATTTTGCATCACCATAGATCTAATCGCAACCATCTCCGTATTAATCATTAGAAAACTTCCAGCAGTATCCGTTGATAAACGATCAACCACTGTAGACAATTTACATATTTTCCTTGAGTTCAGAATTATTCCCACTGAAGGTATCAATGCACCAAATATATCACCTACAATTTCTGAAAAACTAGCTCTTTTACTACGTATTAACTCATTATTGTTTTCATTGCTTCCAGTGTTTCTTTTTACGTGGTATATCTTTGGAAAAACTATTCCAAAATAACAACTTCCATACCACCTTGCAGGAAGCCTAAAGTAAGCCTTATTCCCACATACATAATAGATTCCAGGAAAAACTGAATCTGTTCCTCCTTTGAGTCCCCGACCTCCAATAATTAAAAAATTGTGTTCACATTCACTGGTACCGATGAAAACATTGTTATAATCAGTCTTTAACCTATGAAGACAAATTTTCCCTTTCTTTACGAAATCCAGAGCCATTGCAGCTTGAGCTTTACCAGGTGTATAACTCCTTTCCTTCTCCGCCCAAGGTGGCAACTGAGCCTTATGCTCTGAAGCTTTCTTTTGAAAATCATGTCTTCTATCTTCTACTAAATTCAAAAATATCTTTTCTTCTTCTAGTAAAGAACATGTTAGATTGTGTCTATGTGCATGTGTTATGTCTATCGATTTCATTGTTAAGAAAAACTCTCCCATAAAATGTGCGTCTTGACTAGTAAGCACTGGGTTCATACTCTTGCGAATCGGAACCTCAGAAAATATCACATCTAAGTTTGAATAATAATACTGTAGCCTACCTGTTCTATAAAATAAACGTGTTAATACACTACATGAGATGCCATTTGTCAGTGGTAAATGATGGTATGTTAATCCTTCCGCTACTGATTCAGGTAACTTCATACAGACATAACAATTACTAACTTCCATTGTGTCTACATACTGAAACAATAACTTTGTGAAAACATTTAAACTAGTGTCGTTATCAGCTATTTCATGATGAATTTCTGCCTCATCTTCTGCCATTATTCTTCATGTTTGCTGTCCTCCCTTTAGTTTCATTATTAATCTTCTTATCTATTATCATAAGGTAAGGAATTGCTACAATCAGGACTAACCATACTATAAGCACCAATACTAGACTACATATGCAAATTGCACAGCATCTCCTACAACAATTTCGTTTTGGTCTCCCAGTAACTCTATCATCAGGCATTTTTCGACAAGGAAGATTTCTCTTCTTATCTCTTCTTCTTTTCTTTAGAGGATTCTTTTGTTTAGTCAGGGTGGTCTTGTTTCTTCTTCGTATGTTAGTTCTGCACTTGTTCCTTCGCCACCACTGTCACTTGACTCTGAGCTTTCAAAATCTTCAAGAATGATATAAGTCCAGTCAGGACCCTTGAATTTGTTATTCACAAGTCTCAGTCTTTTACTTTTTCTTTTTCCTGACTTTTTCTCTTGTTCAGTTTGACTTGTCACTTCAGGTACTTGTTCTGGATCTTCACTTCTGGTTGTTATGTGGTATTTTACTCTTTTAATGACACTTGGCCAATGATCTCCTTTTCTTGTCTTCTTGGGTGGCACTGTTTCTTTGTTTACGTCTTCAGAGACCTTGTTATTTTCACTGCTTAATACTGTTTTGTTTTCTTTGATTACTGCCTCTTTTGTTTGTCCTTTTTCAGGTCTGATTGGTTTCTCTTCAGTAGCTCCACAATGACTTTCAAGATGTTGGCTTTGTTCCTTTTTTATTTCTTTATGTTCATTTGTATTAACCCCTTTTTCTTTAGTGAATTCTTCTTGATCTAACTGCTTCTGATCAGGGCTTATTGCACTGTGAACTTCTGCAGCCTGACCTGATTCTTCTAAACCTGTCTGTCCCTCTTCAAAGTTTATTAAATCTTCACTGTTTTTAGTCCAATTTTCTTTCCCTATCTGATTTAGTTCAGGATCTTTTACTATCTTTTCTTCTTGATCCTGAACTTCTTCTTCTTCACCTATCTGATCTTCTTCAATTTCTTCCAATTTTGTTTGATTTCTCGTTCTGTAATACACTTCAGGAACTTCTACCACTGGTATCCAATCCTGACTTGTGCTCGGTTGTTCTCCGTCAGCTTCTCTTGAACCTCTAGCCTGAGATTCCTCAGCTGGGCAACCTTCAGCTTCTTCAGTGATTGGCGTTGTCTGTGGATTCTCTTCTTCAGGTTCTGGTACTCTCTTTATGTGGCTTACATGAATCCAATTAGGAAATCTTGCACACTTCACTGCTGTATTGGTGGTCAATATAACTTGACAAGGTCTGCTCCACCTGGGTGATATGCACGTTTCTCTGGTGTGATTCTTCACTACCACCCAATCACCAGGATTCAGATCATGTTCTAGTTCAGGCTGCCTGGAAACTGCGTCTTCTCCAACCTGATGAGAGACAGAACGCACTAGGTCAGCCAATCCTTTGCAATAATCCAAAACCATATCATCAGATATATTCACCAGTTTGTTTGTGGGTACATGTGTTTGTCTCATTGCTCTTCCCATCATTATTTCATGGGGGCTCAATCCTGTCGTTCTGTCAGGTATGCTTCTTATTCCCATCAAGACAAGTGGCAATGCGTCTGGCCACGCTAATGATGTTGATGCACACATTTTTCCCAATCTTGACTTTATAGTGCCATTCAATTGTTCAACCACTCCAGAAGCCTCTGGGCGATATGCACAGTGCAATTTCTGTTTAATTTGAAATGCTTCACAAATTAATTTGATTACTTCACTGTTAAAGTGTTTTCCTCTATCTGATTCCAAAGATACTGGGAAACCAAACCTAGGTATGAGCTCATGTAACAACAGTTTTGCAACTGTAATACTGTCATTTCTCCTAGTAGGGTAAGCCTCCACCCACTTTGAAAACAGGCACACTATGACTAGTACGTATTTCAGCCCTCTACATGGTGGTAACTGTATGAAGTCGAACTGGAGTCTTATAAATGGGCCCTCTGCCTTTCCAATTTTTCCAAACCCAATTATCGTTTTCCTGCATGGATTATGCATTTGGCAAGTTAGACATCTCTGGCAAAGACTCTCTGCAACAGCCCTGAATTTGGGATTGTACCAATTTTGTCTGAACAGCCTAATCATTGCATCTCTCCCTATGTGTGTGTCTCCATGATGCATTCTGGCCATTTGTGAGAGTAAACAGTCTGGCATGACTGGTCTGCCATCTGCACTGATCCACACTTCATCTTCTCCTCTTTGGGAGCAACCCACTTTGATCCACAAATTTTTCTCACTTTCATCAACCTCATCTTGCAATTTCTTCACTTCATTCCAAGTTTTAGGTGGCATATACAGCATAAGTTGGCAGCTGATTCCCATTCTTTCCACCCTCTTATTGACTGACGTTCTGGTTTTGGCACAATGTTGAGCCACCAGGTCTGCATATCTGTTGCCGACTACCACCCAGTCATCTCCTGACTGGTGTGCGGCACATTTCACCACAGCCAATTCTTTTGGTGATTGTATTGCTTCTAGCAATTCCCTTACAAATTGTCCATTTTTAATGGGGGATCCTGAAGAAGTCATGAAATCCCTCTGCATCCTCAGTTGGCCAAAATCGTGCACAACCCCGTAACCATATTGACTATCAGTAAATATGGTCACTCTCTGATTCCTCCCAATTTTGCAAGCTTTTATCAATGCAATCAATTCAGCTACTTGTGCAGATTTGACTCCTGGTAAATAGGATGCTTCAACTATTCCAGTTAATTCACATACTGCATAGGCAGCAGTTAGTTTACCATCTTCATGTCTTTGACATGATCCATCGACAAATAACTCCCTGTCTGGCTTTTTAAGAGGCTGTTCCTCTATGTCTGGGCGTGGTTTTGTACATAATTCTGTAATTTGTACACAATCATGTTCATCTTCTTCGTCATCTTTATTTGTTTCATGATATGGGTCCGACAATAAAGTTGCTGGATTTATTATTGTACACCTTACCATGGTCACATTTTCAGCACCCATTATTATCCTCTCATATTTAGTCAGCCGACTAGGAGTAAGATGCTGAGTTCGGGTTCTTGTCAACAGTATGACAACTGCATGTGGAACATACACTTTTACAGGATGTCCCATCACAATTGACTCGCTTTGTTCAATGCTCAAACAAGTCGCTGCTACTGATTTTAAACATCCTGGCAACGCGGCTGCTACTGGGTCCAATGTAGCAGAAAAGTACGGTATAGGACGTCTGTCTAGTCCATGTCTCTGAGTTAGGACAGAAAGTGCACAATTTTCTCTCTCTTGACAGAATAATGCGAATTCTCTTTTATAATCAGGCATGCCTAAGGCAGGTGCTGAACAAAGTGCGTTTCTCAATTTTACAAAAGCTTCTACCCTTTCATCCTCCCACTCAACAGGGTCCTTTGCTTTCTTTTTCGTCATGTTAATTAAGGGCTTAGCTAACATTGAAAAATTTGGTATCCATTGTCTACAGTAGCCTACTATTCCTAGGAACATTCGCACTTGTCTTTGGGTTACAGGCATTTGCATTCTCTTTATTAATTCTACTCTTTCAGAGGTTACTCTTCTTTTTCCCCTCTCAATTTGATGTCCCAGATATTTAACAGCTGACCAGCAAAACTGTAACTTTTCAGGTGAAACTTTATGCCCTTCCTCAGCCAAAAGATTTAATAATGCTATGGAGTCAACAACACAGTCTTCTCTGGTGGTCGACGCCACCAACAAGTCGTCGATATATTGGACTAAAACTGAGCTTCCTGGCATCACTAGTTTTTCAAGGCACTTTTTCAGTATCTGATTAAAAATGGAAGGACTTTCTGTGTACCCCTGAGGAACACGGTTCCACACATAGACTTTGTTCTCAAATTTAAATGAGAAAAGATACTGGCTGTCTGGATGCAATGGTATTGAAAAGAATGCTTGACACAAGTCAATTACTGTGAACCATCCTGCATTCCAAGGAATCTGATATAGGATTACTGCAGGATTTGGTACTATAGGACAACATGGTTCTACAATCTTATTTATTTTCCTCAGGTCCTGAACAATCCTATATTTTTAACCAAGGTTTCTTTAGTCCCATTATTGGTGAATTGCATGGGCTACTCATTACTTCTTTTAGAATTTTTTGTTTTACCATTCGATTGATTTCTTCAATGACTCCTGCTTTTACTTCTGCACTCATTTTGTATTGTTTAGTATTTGGGAAAATCGCACCTTCTTTTACCGTAAATTGAACTGGATCTATTTTTGCCATAAGTCCTACTTCTTTTCCGGTGAAATCCTATACTATTGAGTTTACTGTACCTTTTAATTCTTCTGGCAACTTATCTTTTGTTATCAGCGAAAACATTTCATCTATTTCTGTACCTTGTTTTGCAACCATAATTTTATATACATGGTCCTCATCTGGTGTCTGAACTGCCACACCATCCGGCGTGCAGAAAATTGTACAGTTCATTTTGCACAATAAATCTCTACCTAATAAATTCACTGGGCTAGAATCGCACACTACAAATTGGTGCATTTCTCTGAAGTTTCCTATTTTGACTTCCATTGGTTCTGTAAGAGGTGTTCTAATTCTTTGATTAGCTACCCCTACTACTTGGATATCTTCGCCAGAGAGAGGAAGGTCTGGGATGTCTGCTGATCTCACAGTAGACCTGGTAGCACCAGTGTCCAAAAGGAAAGTAATATCATTACCTTTCACATTTCCTTCAACATATGGACCAGACTGATCTACCTGTAAGGATGCGTCAAGTATGCACTCCTTCTTCCCCTCTCCTAGGCACCGTCATGAGTCGAATTTACAATAATTGTCCTGCAAAAGAAATTGTGATGTCATATAATCATTCTTACCACTCCCTCCTGGGTAACCAATGTCTGTACCATGTTTTGCTCTGCTTACATTACCCTGAACAGGTGGAGGTGGTAATTGACTATGGGGATTTACACCCTGCTGTGAGTCATTCTGTGTCTGTGGATTTAAGTTTTGATTTGGGCCATTATTATTCCGAATCTTTTTACATTCATCCTTCCAATGCCCCAATTTTCCGCATCCATGACAAGGAAACTTCTTTTTAGCTTCTTCTCTACTCATTCGTCCTCTAAAGTTTCCACCATTTCCCGTATCACCACTCGTTCCAGACTCTTTTCCTGGAGTTTCACTCGGATTTTCCAAATTAATTCCCTGTTTCTCAGCCATTTTCACCTGTGCCCACATCACTTTCTCCTGCAATTTCTTATGTCTATCCTCAGTATTGTCTCCACAATATTTTGCATATTTCAAAATTTCATCTATGGGCTTTCCCTGCCAACACAGCATGTGTTGTTTAATCATCTGGCAAATCTCTGGCTTCAGACCGTAAACAAACCGATACACAAACTGACTCATGTTTTTGTCTCCAATGTCCTCAAATCCACTATACTGTTTAAATACCTGCAATAAACGCTCATAATAGAATGTACTGTTTCACTGGCTTCTTGGGTTGTTCGATCTATTTTCACCCAATCTGTTCCTTTCGGGGGTATTTTCCCTTTCAGGTATGTTATCACCTGCTGATACTTTTTCATCACATCATTTGACGGGGCACCCGTTTTCGGATCTCTAGGATATTCATCACTAGGCCAATCGACTGTGATCTTACAATCTGTCCATAAATCGGCAGGTACCACTATGTCAAACAAACCATCTAAATCCTTCAACAATACCTTTGACACTTTCACAAACCTTTCAACCTGCTTGTACCATTCAATTGGCTTTTCCCTCAGCTTTGGAAAATCATTCGTAAATGATCAAATATCCTGTCTGCTCCATGGGACATGTACATATCCTCCTCCCGCAACTTCTCGCATTGGATACATCTGGTCTGCTTTTCCTGCTTCCTTCATCACATATTCTGATGCTGTTCTACTTGTTCGTGCTTCTTCCTTTTTCTTGGCCCACCTTGATCTCCATTTATCTAGATCTCCCCATTTTTGTAAAACTAACATTAATTCTCTTATTTGTAGTCTTCTTCCAGATGCATTCATATTTTCTAAATCTTTGTCCGCAAATTCTGCTCTATATGGTTTCTGTAATACTTTTGATCTCCCTATTTCGATTCCCATCTGTAGTGCTAAATTGGACAATTTTTCATGGAATATCTTTACATTTCTAGTGATACTCCTACACAAGAATAATAATTCTTCTTCATCATAGGTATTCAAGCGTTCTACTCCTACATTTCCTGCTATTATTTCTTCTAATTCAACTTTTATTTTATGGATATCCAGTACTTTTGGAGGTGTGCACTGTTTGACTGACCCTTGTACCCATCTTTCTAGATCTTAAGGTGTTACTATGGTAGCACTTTTTGCTCCCGATGAAGTTACTAAACTTACATCTTTTGAACCTCCAGGTACATCTTTTCTGGGAGCACTATTTACAGAACCTGGAACAGGTAAATCCATGAGTGATATTGTGGATTCACAGTCACTAAATTGATCCTCAATTATAACTGGAGCTTCAGGTTTGGTGTTACTCACAGGAGTAGGTGCAAGTATGGGTTGAGGACAATTTCCCTGAGTACCATATAATGGAACTACTGGACCAATTGTTGCAGGTATGGTCAACGAATCAGGATGTACTTTTATCTGGGTTATTTTCTGAATTAATTCTGCTCTGGTCTTTTCTAGGGCTTCTTTTTCTTTGTCATGAAGTATTCTAGTTGGGGTAAATTCATGCATTACTTGTGGTATCATTGGAGTTTTTGGTGGTGCACTTGGAGTGCATCCACTTGTCCCTTCCTGATATGGTGGGGGATTTCTTAACATTTCTTCCATAAATTCGTCTTCTGAATCCTCATTTCTCATGAAATGTTTTGTCTTTTCTGTACATTTGCCTCCTGATTTCTCTCCTTCTGTGAATAATGGATACAGTCCCTCTGTAATCATTGCCCTTCTCCATTGTTTCATCTGACCTTCTCTCGACTCACGTAAATATCTGGGGTAAAATCCTGGGTAACTCCTATTACTTCTAGATCTATCCCGCTCAAATGTCTCGGTTTCCCATTCTTCTAGAGCTTCGTACTGAGTTAATCTAGGTCTGGGTTCTAAGTCATTCATCCTCAATCTTAAATTTTGAAGAATTCGCCCATTGAACGTGCCATTCTGGGGAAATGCTAATACTCCATCATTTTTGGTGTATTCTATCCAATTCTCCATCCATACACAGGTATGATAACCTCTCTCCATCATCATAAACGATGCTGGCGTTTTAGCTGGTGGAATAATAATTACTTCTCTCGTTTTGATTGGTTTGTCCTTTTTAAAATAATTCTTAATCTTTTGTAAGAATGACATTTTTCTCCTTTCTCCGTACATTCTATCTAATCTTCTGTGTACAAAATTATATTCTGCAAAACCTAGGAATCTTCTATCCGGACGAGTTCCTGTTAAAGTCGGATCACGTTTTAACATGCAATCCTTATCCACTAAGAATTTTGCTTCTATATTTTTGACCAATCAAATGTCTGCTATCTTTTATTTCCGAGCCAATCCTTGCGCAGCCTTTTGGTGATGTTTCTCTGTCAACCCCTCCTTTACAATCTGCTCTTTTCTGTCCTCGCTGGTTTAACCAATCCCAGCGCGGCACCTGTGACGTCAGTACTACTCCTGACTATTGACCCCTCCTTTACAAGGGTTTTTCCACACCCGCTGTTTCAACCTACCACAGCGCGGCGTTTTGTGACGTCAGCTCCCTCTCCGGCAACTGACCCTCCCTTTACAAAAATTTACGCAAACTTATTTTCTCAATAAATCTTCATTGAATTTCAGTAACAACATAAAACATTCGCTATCGTGCCAGTTTCCACTAATTTTGAAAAGGATAGTTTCTTCCACACTTTAGTAAAACCTTTCCGTTTACTAATACATACACTACACGTAAAACACTTCCGTCTACTCTTCACACAAGCTCCAGAAGTACCTGTTACTTCTTCAATGTTACCCTTACTAGGTGATATAACATTAATTTTTTATCAGCGTACCCTTTTTGCTATTACTCACACGCATAGAGTCCCTAACGAGTACTTGAAGTCCTGCTTAACTTCTCAGTACTATTTCTGCCTGACAGATAACCTCACTGCAGTATGGCTTCCACTTGCCACCCACTATTCTTTTTTCCCTACCCCGGGGTATTTTGGACAACATATAACAAAAACTCAAAAATAAGCGGATGTTAGTTCATAAAAAAATACAAATAAAATTCTCATTACCCAATTAACAAAGCGTAACAACAACCGTCCTCTGCTTACCAGAAAACTGATCCAGCGCAATATTAGCCAACAACATTCATACACCATATACTCACTTGGGCCCATACATTCACACTACACTAATACTTACGCTGGGTGTCAGATGTACTCTTTTATCAAAGTCCCTGCTACCAATTACCTTCTGATTGAAGAGTAATGACTTACCAATGGATCCTTTGCTAATTGGGAAGTTTAAAATGAGTGACATTCATTATAGTACATTATCCTGAAATAATCACTGAGTCAGGAAGTTTTAAAATGTTTATCTAAAGTTTTAGCAGAGTAAAATACAGAAAACACGGTACCTGATTGAAATACCCAAGAAAAAGCATAGAAATGATTTTGCTAATAAATGACGGTGTTTAAGGAAGAGGAAAAGATAGAGACAGCAGCGCAACTAAAGGTTGCAGTATAGTTACCTAAAATGCGAGAACCAAGCCCCTTAGCCAAGGAGTTGGAAAAGATAGGACCCAGGAAGGATGAAGAGCAAAGACTTCTTCCAGGATCAGGACAGGACCGGTGACCTCTCTACAACGACGCCTGCGCCGTTCCCCTCTCTGATACTCGACTTCTCTCGATTCTCCCATCTAATGGACTCTGCCGCCCCCTCCTCAGGACCTCTTCCGGACAGGAATTCAGTCAGCAACCGATCACCTGGGCAGTCTGGAGTTGAGAGCGCTCTGGCAGTATGGACGCCTGTTCTTCGTGAACGCATGCTCTGACTAATTTACTAATGCTATATTCTATTATACCCTTCTACGCCCATGTACCTCCCCTTAATGTTGCTAAAATATGCGACCACTACGTCTAATTGGACAGGGACAGGGGGTTGATTCTCGCACCATGTCAATTTTGGCCTAAATTGTGAAGCATATGGTCTTTACGTTCCCGCCCCTTCAAATTAATACATTCGCTTTATTTCCCACCCGTCTCACGACAAATGTTATACATTTTACAGGGGAAAAGTAACAATTTGTCCGCCGGAAACATTGGGTACATCATCTTCGGCCAATAGGTCGTGGCCTTGGGAGACGTCCAAGTTGACTTCACTTGGCAGGCATACAGGACACATGCGCAGAACCCTCTGTCTCTCGAGTTTCAAGACACCAACCCAGGCCCAAGTTTACGAATTACTAAAAGTGCAAGAAGAAAATATTAAAATCACAAATAAAAAGTTTCACTGTATACCCACTTTCCCTACTCTATTCCCATTTAATCATAATACTATCCTGCATTAGTAGCGTTAAGAAAACGACAATTTAATAATGACATGAGAGCAAGCTTAAGCATGTGAAAACATTTAGCGGCCATTTTAATGCACACTGCGCAGAAGCAGAAGTTTCCCACCAAGCAAAGAAAGACGTCACACCATGTGATCAGGTTGCGACATGCGCATTTAGGTTCCCGCGCTTTTAGCGGCCATCTTGATTTATAGACAAGCGTTATTCATTAGTAAAACACATAGGCAAGCGTCTACCCCTTTTGTGTTTGTGAATGCAAAGATTAGTATTGACAGTACAAGTTTAATAAATTAATACTATGAGGAGGATTGCATACAAGCAAGTTTCATTTTTGAAACATTGCTCCATCACTGGGAAGGGGGGTGTAGGCAATAGCATGATGGGAGTGGTAGTCACAGCTCAACATCCCCCACCCACATGGCCCGGCAAGCTCACACTGAAGCATGCACACCTCACAGGGAGTGAAAAGCCACTTCGAAAATGTCTGACACTGGTGCTCTGTTGTGGGGAGCACAAGGCCCTGCTGGGAACTGGGCACCAACAAACAACAGGACACCACTGTCAGCCATCTTGCCATTGCTGTCACACTCACACACAGTGAAGTCCACTCACAAGGAAGGAAGTTTGGGCATGCTGGGAAGGGGGGTGTAGGCAATAGCATGATGGGAGTGGTAGTCACAGCTCAACATCCCCCACCCACATGGCCCAGCAAGCTCACACTGAAGCATGCATACCTCACAGGGAGTGAAAAGCCACTTCAAAGATGTCTGACAATGGTGCTCTGTTGTGGGGAGCACTAGGCCCTGCTGGGAACTGGGCACCAACCAACAGCAGGACACCACTGACTGACATCCTGAGAGTCAACCTGCACCCACTGCAAGGGTGGCATGCTTCATGGTGGGATAACTGGGCTGGAGGGAGAAGGATGTCCGGATGTCAACCAAATACCACCAATGCTGGCCATGCACACACCTCAACATTCACATTGAAATGCTTCATGTTGTCAGGACAATGTGCCACACCAATATCAACCTCTGACTGTGACAACTTAGGACAATGCAATGTACAGGCCTGCATCCAGAGGTACAGTCACAACTGTCAGGTGTTTGAACCATTGATGCCTGTAGAAACATAACATACATTGTGTGTCTCTTCCAAAAACAGGTGATGATGGGGACACAGCAGCAGACGATGAGGAGTCCCTGTCCCAGGCTCCGGGGGACCCTGAGCACTCTGGTGTGGAACAGGCTCTGCCCTCCTCGGATGGCGAAGACCTACCTGGCCCCTCCGGTCTGAGTCATCATGCAGCACCAGCAGGACCACCATCTGCACCCCCTGCACCCACTCCTCCAACAACTGCCAACACACAGACCACCCCCGCCGACACGGACAGACCATAAACCACCAATGACAACAGCACAGGGACCCCGGCCCACCGTGAAGCAACGGACAACAACCCCAGTACCAACCCCCAAGGGGGCCTAGGGTCACCTGTGCGTGCCACCGCAGGTCCCGCACGTGTGGCCAGGGGTGGTGGGAGGGGTGGTAGGCAGAGGTCGCTGTTTGCAGAGGAGTCTGGACTGCATGATGACCCACAACTGGTACGCATTGCTGAAGCGTACCAGAATAGCACCGGAGAGGTCAGCCAGGTAGTGGGGATCCTCAAGGACATGCAACAGCAGCAGGCTGCCCATCATGCCCGCTTGGACTCCCACATGTCCCGTGTGGAGACACACATGTCCTGTGTGGAGACACACATGTCTCGCATGGAGTCCAAGTGGGACACATTGCAAGAACTGACAGCGGTGCATAGGGACATATTGACATGCCTCCGCCAGATTAGCACCAACATGGCCACACCTCCCTGTGTGCCCACAACATCTGGTGCCGCAACAACTGCAACTGCCACAGGGAGGGAGGATGACTCTGGCGGAGAGTCCTCTGCACCGCAGCAGCCTGCACGTGAGGGTCCCCCCCCAAAGAAGAGGGGTCGTCCAAGGAAGGAGAACTGAGAGGCCGATGGCCATGTACATCCCCCAGGAACCCAACACCTGTTCCGGAAATCCACCTTTGTGTCGAATGCAACCCAACTCTCCCACATGACATGGGGACTTTAAGTTGGACCAATGTATCAGATGACTGTGGACTTTACTCAGGACATTTCTGCTACCAACACTTCCAACTCATCTGGGAACTTTGGATTCCAATCCCAATGTACAGCACCCACCATCCTGTGCACTATCCTCACACATGTATGTAAATAAACTCACTAATACACCATACTTGCCTCTGTTGTGATTCCAACGTTGTTTCTGTCATGGAGATGATGATCTGCTAAATGACACCGTGCATGCTAACTGCTACAGCAAGTTCAACACCGTCATGTGAATCATGGCGACGTGACACATATGAGGGAGACACACCACTAGGGCTACACAACACATACACACCAGGGCCATCTGACTCATCGCCTA
This sequence comes from Calotriton arnoldi, assembly GCA_963921515.1. Lineage (NCBI taxonomy): Eukaryota > Metazoa > Chordata > Amphibia > Caudata > Salamandridae > Calotriton > Calotriton arnoldi. Next base: position 2,674,909 of record CAWUFW010000072.1, on the reverse strand, counting down.
CACTGATGTTGCCAGGAAATACAGTGGAATGCACAGACACCACACCTATTCACAGTCTGTGTTAACTAGCCCACAGGTGAAGTAAGCTAATGTCAGTCAGATGTGTGACCACAGACAACGCACATCCCAAAGTGAAGCACAGGTTTATTACACATTGGCAACATGTTGTTTCCACTACAGATGCAAGGTAATCCCACGTGGCAGTGGCCACAGAGTCAACAATTGTAGAAGAAATAAAGTCCAGGGGTGTGGGGCACATCACCTGTAGGAAAACGACTGCTTCCACCCTGGAAGTTGAATCATGGTGTCGGGGGATCCGAGTGGACCAAACAACTCTGAAAGCACCCTGTGAAGGACAGACATGACACACAGTCAAAAGCACTGAAGAACAGGACAGAACTGCAATACTCATGCCCAATACATGTCACAAGATACCTACACAAAACCAAGTTAGCATGTCAACACTGTTGGGGAGTACAGACTACCTGTAAGGACACATCGCTGCACGCATACAGTCAAGTAGCACATGGCCACACTCAAACAGCAACAGAGCACCACCAACACATATCATGCAAACTCAAATCATTGACATGACAACTCTGGATACTCACATTCAGCTGAAGAAGTTGGTGATGAGCTGTGTGCGGACATCACCATCATCATCATCATCATCACTGGCATCGTGGCCCAGGCCAGGATCCTCCACAGGTGGCGGATGTTGGTCATCGTCATCCAGGATGAGAGGCAACTCCTTCCGCACTGCCAGGTTGTGTAGCATGCAGCAGACGATGACAATCTTGCACACCTTTGCTGAGGCATACGGGAGGGCCCCTCCTGTCTTGTCCAGGCAGCGAAAGCGGCTCTTCAGGAGACCAAATGTCCACTCGATCACTCTCCTGGTCCGACCATGTGCCTCATTGTAGCGCATCTGGGCTGGTGTCACAGGGTTCCTGAGGGGTGTCAGCAACCACGGCATGTTGGGGTATCCGGAGTCACCTACATACAGACAATTGCACATTAGCTGAGTTGGGTAAAGAGGCTGGAATACAACATTGCAGAACACACACAATGGTAAAAAGTCAGTACACACCGACAAGCCAGGCACGCTGGTTCTGCATCTGTGACATCATCCTCGGGATGCGACTACTCCTCATCACGTAGGCATTGTGTGCAGAACCGGGGAAACGTGCACACACATGTGAGATGGTCATATCTGCAAGACATACCACCAGAGCATTGATAGAATGGTAATGTTTCCTGTTCCTGTATGCCTGCTCATGTGCCTGTGGTGGTACCAAAGCCACATGTGTCCCATCAATGGAGCCAATGACATGTGGCATCCTCCCCAGGGCATAGAAGTCACTCTTGACATCAGTGAGTTGTTGACGTTTAGGGAAATAGATGTACTGGTTCAGGTATCTCAACATTGCCTCCAAAACATCGCGTAGCACATGGCTGAACATGGTCTGTGACATCCCACCAGCGGACGTCACAGTGTGTTGAAAGGTACCGGTGGCAAAGAAGTGTAGGGCTGCCATCACCTTCACCTTGGGGGTCAGCGCTGTAGGGTATGTCCGGCCAGGTTGCAAATGTGGGGCCAACCGCACCGTCAATTCCTCAATCAGCGGCCTGTTGAAGCGGTACCGTCGGATGCAGTCACGTTCCACCATGGTTGCAAGGTCAGGGAATGGTCTATGGACAGCTGGTGCCCTGCAGTGCATAGGTGAACAAAGAAAGATTGTCAGTCACCCCACATATGTGGCATTGACCATACTCAATATCACATGATACATCATTACAAGACACAAGTACTTGATGTGTGTGCCGTTCTGTATGGACATATATGGCACCTACATGGCCAACATCTAACATCACAGTTCAACATGTGTTGACAACAAGTTCCAGGTCGTGCTATGGGAAATCATTAGGCTGTGTCACAGTACCCATGTACTGCTGTCACGTTCCAAACACACACCACAGTGACAAGTGAGGACAGATGTGCCACAGGCATCACCGCTCATTGACAAGTAGATTCCCATCGACCCTGTATTGCCACATGGACAGTGGCCTGACATGGCGTATCATGTGCACGTCAGCAAAACAACCATGACTCCCACAGGTAGTGGCCCCTTTTGCCTCTGCAGGACAGACATGGACGTCTGTGACACACACACGCACAACATCAAAGTAGATGCACAAACAACGTGGATGTGGAGACTGTCTCCCATTGTGCACATTGAATCAGAGACATCTGAAACACAACATGCACACAGACTGTGGAGGGCCATCACTATTGTGGCAATGGGTCACCCTGTGACGTACATACCTTCCCACATGGGACTCAGGGTGTATGTGACATGACATACACATACACAACCTGGAAATGTGACCATGCCACATGCCCTGAACTGAACAGTTGAACATCACAGTGGTCATGTGCACAACACACAAAGGATTCTGTCCCCATGAACACGTGCACAGCCTGGGAGTGGCTGCCCCCAAGTGCCACCAAAAAAAACACAGGTTGACCCCCATACACACACAGGTAATGCAGCCTTACATGCCTTAGGATACAGTGTGGACAGGCTGTGGTGTTGTAGGTGTGCCCCTGAGTCCCTGGCAAGTAATTGTGGCTGGCATACGTTCACCAGTAACAACCATGGTGAAATATGCGGGTTATTTGTACAGGGACGCGTTGTACAGCAATTGACCGATCGGTGCGCACGCATTGGCCATTGCATATGATGTGGACAGAAATACGCGTTGTACAGCAATGGACCGATCGGTGTGCACGCATTGGCTATTGCATATGATGTGGACAGAAATACGCGTTGTACAGCAATGGACCGATCGGTGTTCACGCATTGGCCATTGCATATGATGTGGACAGAAATACGCGTTGTACAGCAATGGACCGATCGGTGTGCACGCATTGGCCATTGCATATGATGTGAACGGGTACACGTTGTACAGCAATGAACCGATCGGTGTGCACGCATTGGCCATTGCATATGATGTGAACGGGTACGCATTGTACAGCAATGGACCGATCGGTGCGCACGCATTGGCCATTGCATATGATGTGAACGGGTACGCGTTGTACAGCAATGGACCGATCGGTGCGCACGCATTGGCCATCGCATATGATGTGGACAGAAATACGCGTTGTACAGCAATGGACCGATCGGTGCGCACGCATTGGCCATCGCATATGATGTGGACAGAAATACGCGTTGTACAGCAATGGACCGATCGGTGCGGACGCATTGGCCATCGCATATGATGTGGACAGAAATAGGCGTTGTACAGCAATGGACCGATCGGTGCGCACGCATTGGCCATCGCATATGATGTGGACAGAAATACGCGTTGTACAGCAATGGACCGATCGGTGTGCACGCATTGGCCATCGCATATGATGTGGACAGAAATACGCGTTGTACAGCAATGGACCGATCGGTGTGCACGCATTGGCCATCGCATATGATGTGGACAGAAATACGCGTTGTACAGCAATGGACCGATCGGTGTGCACGCATTGGCCATTGCATATGATGTGGACAGAAATACGCGTTGTACAGCAATGGACCGATCGGTGCGCACGCATTGGCCATTGCATATGATGTGAACGGGTACGCGTTGTACAGCAATGGACCGATCGGTGTGCACGCATTGGCCATTGCATATGATGTGAACGGGTACGCGTTGAACAGCAATGGACCGATCGGTGCGCACGCATTGGCCATTGCATATGATGTGGACAGAAATACGCATTGTACAGCAATAGACCGATCGGTGTGCACGCATTGGCCATTGCATATGATGTGGACAGAAATACGCGTTGTACAGCAATGGACTAATCGGTGTACACGCATTAGCCATTGCATATGATGTGAACGAGTACGCGTTGTACAGCAATGGACCGATCGGTGTGCACGCATTGGCCATCGCATATGATGTGGACAGAAATACGCATTGTACAGCAATAGACCGATCGGTGTGCACGCATTGGCCATTGCATATGATGTGGACAGAAATACGCGTTGTACAGCAATGGACTAATCGGTGTACACGCATTGGCCATTGCATATGATGTGAACGGGTACGCGTTGTACAGCAATGGACCGATCGGTGTGCACGCATTGGCCATTGCATATGATGTGAACGGGTACGCGTTGTTTTTCAAAATACGCGTTGTACAGCAATGGACCGATCGGTGCGCACGCATTGGCTATGGCCTGGCATGGCAACGGACGCGTTTTCGAACCTTTAATGAGTCTGATGCAGTGAATTCAGTTGGCCACCCACAACGTTGTTGCAAATTCATGGGTGTCATGAAGTTGAACTTTTGAAGGATGCTGTGGGCGTGTATAAGTGGTGCAATTCCATGGATTGGCCAGATTCAGAAGATGCAAACGACTTGGACCTATCACTTTGGACACATGGGACAGTATCTGCCTCTGCAGCACACATATAATGCTGGCTGTTCCCCTGAGAGCTCACTTGCCTGCACTACATGCTGCAGGACGACATCTGCCACCAACACTGCTGCTGTCTCTGCATCCTCTGGCTACTGCAATGGCACGTACTGTGGAGAGAGCCCCAGTCTTCAGCACTGAGGAGAACCAGGCCCTGCTGGACAGCCTCCTTCCACAGTACAGCAAGCTGTATGGGAAACCAGGGGAGCAGGTGAGTGTGCTGTCCACTGCCTTACTAAATGTGCATGTTGTCTGACTAGCAAGACTTACAGTGTGCACGCCACTGGCTAGCATGCTCACTGAGTAGTTGTCACCCCCAAATTGTGTAGTTACATGCACTGAACAGGTATAGTGCAGTAACAGTGCATTCCAACAAGGTTTGACTTCCCAGGCAATGATACCATGTGGTAACTGCTGGCAAACTGTCCATAGCCATAGTTGCACTGCCTGTGTACATCATATGCCCCTGTGATTGAGACATGTATATCCAAATGTGTGATGCATGGATATGTTGCATGTGTAGTAATGGCCTTTTCACTTTGTCATCCTCACAGGTTGATGCCCACCAGAAGCAGGAAATCTGGCTGACCATCGCCCGGGCAGTAAGATCCGTGGGGGTCTACAAGCGCCGGATCCGCAACTGCCAGAAGAGGTGGCAGGACCTTCGGGGCTGGACCCGGAGGATCGCAAGGGTCCAGCTGAAGCTGTCGCCTCCTCGCAGGAGGGGCGGACACCGGACCCTGACCCCCACATGCTCAGGATCCTGGCGGTGGTCTTCCCTGACCTGGATGGGCAGCTGAAGGCCAGACAGCAGCAAGGAGGGGTGAGTCCATGACTGCACTGTGAACTTTGTCTGACATGCTATGTGCCCTCCTCTGGCCTGGTTAAACTTCCACAGTACATCAGTCTTGTGGTCCAGGACCCATGTCCCTCAATTGTGACATGCCCACTCCTCATCTGATACCCAGGTGTGGCCCTTACAGTCAGGAAATTGTGTCACTTGGGTACTGTGTCCTTGCATTTTGCTTAGCTCAAGGTGGGGGACAGCATTTGTTCCCGTAGCTTTGTGGTGGGCTTCATGGGTGGGTCAATTGCTTACACAATGCCTGGGTTCTGACATGTAATCTGCGTGTAACTTTGATATGTGGTCCAATTGCTGATCTGACTCACCACATGTGCCTGGGGTATTTGGCACACACCCATGCTGCGGGTGGGAACAATGTTTGGGCCTCAGGAGTATGTATATCAAGTGTGTCACACATACCTAGCCACCTGCCTACTGTCCAGGGCTCATCCCTCTTTCACGTGGAGCAGGACAGTCATGCCTACTCCAGGCCATACAATACACTCTGTACTCCCACTCCCGTGTATCAGCTGACACATTGTGCTCAGTGAAATGTTCCCTCAGGTGTCTGCCTCTGTGTCATTGTGCTGTGGCTTCGTTGTCAGGACTACTGGGGTGTTTATCGGTTAGGGCTCAGCATGCCACCTGAGATGTGACCATAGGAGACGATACTTGTGTGACATATAGGTGTTTGATCACTTGACTGTGCAGACTGGGGTATGCGACTGTGAAGTTCAGGCAGCTGTTTCTCATTCACAGCAGACTGTGAGGTGCTCAGGTTCAGAGGGTTGTGTTTCATGTCTCCCATATGTCCAATTGGTATGACGTGGACAAATAAGAGTTCAGATGATGTGGTTTGTGGGGGATGGACATGTGCACTTGTCAGCTACAGAACTTGCATTCCCCATGACCTAGGATTGTGACACAGTGCAGACTGTTGTTGGCTGGCTGCCCTGCCCATGTGACTGGAGACAGTGATGTATGACTTTGCAGGCATGCCTGTGCCATGGCATTAAACTCCCTAAGAGTGATCCTGCAGGTGAGTGACATGTGCTACATGCACCCCATTGTGGCATTGACTATCAGGACATGGGTGCATCATGGTGTCTGGTGCTGGTATGCATCACATGCATTTCAAATTAGACTCTGGCCATCCCTTTATCCGGACACCTGTACTGACTCAGTGGCAAGAGATGTGATGTGTGCATGTTCACATACTTCACCGTGTTCTCTGCAATGTCCAACTACTGTGTAGGTGGTGCATGTGTCCACACTGGGGTATTACCATCCGACAGGCACCAGACAGATGGGTGCGAGGCCAGGAGGGATGTGAGTGCCATGGTTGACCATCAGACTGACAATTGGCTTCTCCTAATCTGTTTGAGCACTTTTGGCAATGTTCAACTAAGGATGCCAGGGCTTGCTCTGTAATGTGCTGTACTTACTGTGGTGTGTGCGGTCAGTGCAGGTGACTGATGTTTGTCTGTTTCCCTAATTGTTTGCAGATACATCCACGGCCACAGGAGGGGACAGCTCCACGGACCAGGAGGAGCTGCAGAGCCAGACTCGGTCAGCAGCCGATGAGTGGTCGGAGGGACCCAGTGGCACGGAGGGCGAGGGGAGCCACACCGAGGAGTCCTCAGCACCATCCACCTCAGCTGAGGACCACAGCAGCTCAGAGGATGACTCCCTTGTGGAGGCGGGTGTCAGCAGCCACCACACCCCAGCTAGTATTGCTGTCCCCGCCACCACCACCACCACCGCCCTCCCATCGGCTCCCATTCCAGAGGTCCGTGGAGGCTCCCGTGTTCGGGAGCGTGTCTCCTTCGTGCCAGGCACCGCACCCCCTGCCCCTGTGTCCCCTGCTGCCCTGAGTGAGGAGTCTGTGTACTTACTTCGCCAGCTCCATGTAGGGCAGACAGCAATGCTGAGTGTCCTCCATGCACACACCACTCTGTTGACACAGCTGGTGTCGTTCATGGAGGGCATCTCATCGGGCATGTCTGCCCTACAGAGGAGCAATAAGTCCATGGACTCCTCCCTGACGGCAGCAGTGTCCCTCCTCCAACAGTTCCTCACCCCTCCTACCCCTGCCCCATCCACACTTCCTGGCACCCTACCTGTCCCAAGCACATGCACACCTGCACAATCACCCAAACACACAGACACGAGCAGCACAGGAACACCCAAAACAAAGACAAAACGTGCACGCAAGCATCCTCAGGGGACTGATACCACACCCACAGGGGATGGGGAACAGACACACACACAGGCATCCACAGTCACTCCGCAGTCCTCCGATACCTCTCCCTCCAAGGCCCCTTCCCTTGCCTCACCTGCAACCCCACCTACAAAGCAGCTCTTCCTCTGTGACCTCGGCCTCTTCCCCTCCGATCCAGCTGATCCAGCATACAGGGGGAAGAGGAAGTCCACCCACACAGAGGGGAGTGCCCCTCACCCCCGGACACCCTCCCCCAGGCACAGACAGACTGAGGCCCCCACCCGCAAGTCCCCCGGACCCGGAAGAGCAAGACCCCGCCACCGCCCTGCAGCTCAACCACACAGTCTCCTTCCTCCATCCCTCAGGCCCCCACTACACAGGTTCCCCCACCACACCCTGCCCCAGGTTCCCCCACCCACAGATACACCATCCCCAAAATGATCCGGCCTTCTCCCCCTACCACTTGCTCTTCCAGCACCACACCCCCGCTGCGCATGTTTGTGCCACTGGTGTGGAGACCGTGTCCTCCCCTCTGTCCTGCCCACCTTACCTGAACCCCATTCTACTCCCCTGGAGATAGGCACTGCAGTGGAGTCCACTACCACCCTGTCTGACTTGGGCACTGCAGTGGGGAACCTGTCCACTCCATCTGGCCAGCCCACTGCAGTCGTGCCGGCACCCACACCATCTGACTCATGCCCCCCAGTTGTGCCGGCACACACCATGTCAGACACCTCCACTGCAGTTGTCAGTGACTCTCCAGCACCCACCACCCCTTCCCTGCCTCCTTCTGGTGAGCCCTGATCCTGTCCCTGCGGTGCCTGGCCTGCCCCCCGTATGCCCCTCCGAGGGGAATGTCCCTGGTCCGTAGCAGTGCAGGCAAGCAAAGGTTGACATCTGCCACTGTCACCCTGTTCGGACTTTACTAATGGACTGGCCATTGGCCTTTGTGTTTTTTCAGGACTTTCACTTTTAAAGCCACATATGCTGAATAAAGCTACTTTCTGTTCTCTAGTGGTTTTGCTTCAGATGTACATGATGTTGATGATGCTAACCATGCCCTTGCTGCAGTGATGGTGATTTTTGATGTCAGGAAAATGAAGTGTTACTGTGCAGGACCCCATGTGGTCCAGGGGGAATGTGTCCTATCCTGGTGTGTATCCATGTCATCCTTTGCAGCAATATGAGGGTGTCATGTTTTCAATATTTGCCAATGGGATTTCCTACTTTTATTTGCAATGTCACATCTGTGGCTTACACCCCTGCACATCTGTTGTGCTTGCCATTGTTCAATTTGTCTATTTCCCTGACCGTGTGACCATCTCCACTGGACATGCAAGTTTGGGCATCAATGGGGAAGGACTCATCTGTGTTATCAGTGCAACTTGCTATACATGTGTGTTGGATCTGTGCAGATGATTTCGGTGACACTCCCATGACCTGGCTGATGTGACGAGAGCCTTCATTTTGTGCTAATTGTTGACTGAGTGACCAAGTGTTCTGCTGACATGATAGAGCCCTGCAGAGACAACGTATGGCACAGCTTTCCTTACACAGGAGTGGAGTCCCCTCATGGCAGTGTGTAATTCCGTGACATTGCCTGAGCCCAAGGTGTGTGTTGTGTGAGCATATCTGTGTGTGTTCACTTCCATTTTGCTACGCAGGCTGGGATCCCTAGTGATGTTCCTGTTTGTGATGCTTGCTGAGTTGACCTATGTTCCCCCAAAATCTTCGCCCTGGGTTCTCTGGGATGTGGGTGCATGGCACATTACTGGTCATCAGGGTGTCATCCATAGGTGTGTTTGCTGTCAGGGCTGAGTTTGTGGGCAAACGCAGATGAGACACAGTCAGGATTCCCCTTGGCACTTGTTGGTTACACAAGTCATGTAATTTACAGTTTGTGGTAGCTTTCAGTGATTGTGACACGTTGTGTGTGTGACTGCTGCCACTCCTCAGGGTCAGAGCTGCAATGTTGGAAGTTGTCTATGTGTGTTCTTTGTGGGTGACCTTGGCTTCTTCATTGGTGTGTGACTGTGGCCGGGATCCCATTGGTTGGTGTGGATTTGACGTCATGCCCATGTACGGCGTACTGTGCAGTGTGTCAGACATTCACGAGTCTTGTTGACTGGCCATGTGTGATGGGTTTCTGCACCTTAGTTCCCACCACCACCCCTGGGATTGTCATGGGTGCATGTGCAATGTCACCAGTCCATGTGAGCTTCACTGCTGCACATTGGTGGAGATCAAGGTGTGTGGTGTTGAGTGTGTGCAAATGAGAGTTGTTGCACGGCTAGACCCCTACCTCCATATTGGCCTTGGCTGACAGGCCGTGCTGATTGATTTGTGCTTGGGTAGGTGTGATGGTAGTTTGTTGCTCAGGACACATGACTGTGGTTCACAGTGTGAACGACATCTAGCTTTGTCATCACAGTGGGATTATCATGCAGGCCAGTGTCACCACAATGTGGGGTCCCTGGGGGTAGTGCTGTGGTGGGTCTGTCTCTTGCTGTGTTAGTTGCTGTTCCTACAAGCTTGTGTGACATGTGTAATTTGGGCTCCCTCTCATCTAACAATGCCTGATTGCCCACATAGGGGAATCCGATCCATGAGTTACTTTTGTGTGGCACTGTATACAAATCTGTGTAATTGGGATTCAGGCCTCCTCATGTGTTGTGTGGTTGCCTGGGGACACTGGCACACCCCCCATCACCTGTTGTGTTTGATATGCAGTGTGAGGCTGCCTGTTTGTGTTTGTGCATCTGCACCACTGCATTGGCATATCTTTAGTGTGCCATTGGCTGTATGTTGTTTGGTGGGTTTCCCCTGCTGTCCCTGGGACTCCTAGGTCATCAGTCAGCACAATGATCATGGTTTGTATGTCCCATTGCTGCCATGGTATGGTATTTGTTCACCTCACATCTACAGTCTCCACAGGATATCTACATTTGTGTGTCCATTGGTGCAGATATGTGGGTCTGCATTATGATGGTCACTTCTGTCATTGTGTTATTGATGAATGTTGACAATGTCAGATCCCATGGGTGATGTTTGTCTGCACATGGCCAAAGGTATGTCGTATTTGCACTGCACTGTTTGCCTCACCCAATCTATGTTGCTATGGGACACAAGCACTACTATGCCACTGATGTGTTTGTTGTTCTGTGACCAGGAATCATCCATGCTGTTTGGCATTTGCAGCTTTTTCCATGACAACACTTACATTTTGGTCACTGTGATGATGGGGGTTTAGACCCCATTGCCACAATGTTCAAAATGTGCTTCAGCTATGGACCCCACACTTACATTTTGGTCACTGTGATGATGGGGGTTTAGACCCCATTGCCACAATGTTCAAAATGTGCTTCAGCTATGGACCCCACACTTACATTTTGGTCAATGTGATGATGGGGGTTTAGACCCCATTGCCACAATGTTCAAAATGTGCTTCAGCTATGGACCCCACACTTACCTTTTGGTCACTGTGATGATGGGGTGTTAGACCCCATTGCCACAGTGGTCATGGTCTGCTTGCATTGTGGAGGCCACACACATTTATGTGTGACACATGTGATAGGGGGTCACATTGTATGTTCAATGTCATGTTCAGTGTTGTAGGCATTTGACACAGACTACACACGCTTGTCATGGTGTTGGGGGGATGTGTTTTTCTGACATTCCTTATGTTGGAGTATGCTGGTTGTGTCATGCATTACCTGTCCTATGAGTAGGGGTGGTGTTGGTGGTAGGCATCCATCCCCCTATGAGTGGGGATGGTAGTAGTGACAGGCATCCAGGCCCCCCTGAGTAGGGGTGGTGGTAGTGGTAGGCATCCAGCACCCATGAGTAGGGGTGGTGGTAGTGGTAGGTATCCAGCCCCCCATGAGTAGGGTGGTGGTAGTGGTAGGCATCCATCCCCCTATGAGTGGGGATGGTAGTAGTGACAGGCATCCAGGCCCCCCTGAGTAGGGGTGGTGGTTGTGGTAGGCATCCAGGCCCCCATGAGTGGGGATGGTGGTAGTGACAGACATCCAGCCACCCATGAGTAGGGGTGGTGTTGGTGGTAGGCATCCATCCCTCTATGAGTGGGGATGGTAGTAGTGACAGGCATCCAGCACCCCATGAGTAGGGGTGGTAGTGGTAGGCATCCAGCCCCCCCTGAGTAGGGGTGGTGGTAGTGGTAGACATCCATCCCCCTATGAGTGGGGATGGTAGTAGTGACAGGCATCCAGGCCCCCCTGAGTAGGGGTGGTGGTAGTGGTAGGCATCCATCCCCCTATGGTTGGGGATGGTAGTAGTGGTAGGCATCAGGCACCCAGGAGTAGGGGTGGTGGTAGTGGTAGGCATCCAGCCCCCCATGAGTAGGGGTGGTGGTAGTGGTAGGCATCCATCCCCCCATGAGTAGGGGTGGTGGTAGTGGTAGGCATCCAGCCCCCCATGAGTAGGGTGGTGGTAGTGGTAGGCATCCATCCCCCTATGAGTGGGGATGGTAGTAGTGACAGGCATCCAGGCCCCCTGAGTAGGGGTGGTGGTTGTGGTAGGCATCCAGGCCCCCATGAGTGGGGATGGTGGTAGTGACAGGCATCCAGCCCCCTGAGTAGGGGTGGTGGTAGTGGTAGGCATCAATTCCCCTATGAGTGGGGATGGTAGTAGTGGTAGGCATCCAGCCCCCTGAGTAGGGGTGGTGGTAGTGGTAGGCATCCAGCCCCCATGAGTAGGGGTGGTGGTAGTGGTAGGCATCCAGCCCCCATGAGTAGGGTGGTGGTAGTGGTAGGCATCCAGCCACCCATGAGTAGGGGTGGTGTTGGTGGTAGGCATCCATCCCCCTATGAGTGGGGATGGTAGTAGTGACAGGCATCCAGCACCCCATGAGTAGGGGTGGTGGTAGTGGTAGGCATCCAGCCCCCTGAGTAGGGGTGGTAGTAGTGGTAGGCATCCATCCCCTATGAGTGGGGATGGTAGTAGTGACAGGCATCAAGGCCCCCCTGAGTAGGGGTGGTGTTGGTGGTAGGCATCCATCCCCGTATGAGTGGGGATGGTAGTAGTGACAGGCATCCAGGCCCCCCTGAGTAGGGGTGGTGGTAGTGGTAGGCATCCAGCACCCATGAGTAGGGGGGGTGGTAGTGGTAGGCATCCAGCCCCCCCTGAGTAGGGGTGGTGGTAGTGGTAGGCATCAATTCCCCTATGAGTGGGGATGGTAGTAGTGGTAGGCATCCAGCCCCCATGAGTAGGGGTGGTGGTAGTGGTAGGCATCCAGCCCCCATGAGTAGGGGTGGTGGTAGTGGTAGGCATCCAGCCCCCATGAGTAGGGTGGTAGTAGTGGTAGGCATCCAGCCCCCATGAGTAGGGTGGTGGTAGTGGTAGGCATCCAGCCCCCATGAGTAGGGGTGGTGTTGGTGGTAGGCATCCATCCCCCTATGAGTGGGGATGGTAGTAGTGACAGGCATCCAGCCCCCCTGAGTAGGGGTGGTGTTAGTGGTTGGCATCCAGGCCCCTATGGGTGTATATGGCTTTGGTGATAGCCATCCCGCCCCTATGGTTCTGCTGTTGCTAGTGTAAGTCATTTCTGTATCCCTATGTGTGTGTGTTATATGTCGGGTACGTGTCGTTTGTTTGTGTAGTGGGTGTTTAACTTACCGTCTGCGCCGTACTCGTCCGTACCTGTTCCGGTAATAGATGTAGAGTATTGGTAGGACCTGCGCGATGGGATTCATGGTTGGTTCGTCTCGTTCGGCTTTCTCGTTGCTTCGACTCGTACTCGTGGCTGGCTTGTTCGTCTCGTAGCCGTGGATCGTCTTGTGGCGCGAATCGGAGCTTATGTGCGGCTCTCCCGGATGCTCCGACGTGCCGGACGTAGCGACGGGTTTGGCGCGTACGGAAGGCGCATCGTACTGGTCCGGCCGGAAGGTGCTGTATTTTTGCTTCCGTGCGACTAGATTCTGCGTTTACGGATCCGGCTCGGGCGGGGAACAGGAGCTGGAATGGGTAAGTACGGCTGGGTCGGGATCTGGGCAGTTATGCGCATCGTACTTGCTCGTTAGTGCGAATGTTCGAATCGGTCGGGAAACACGCGCTCGGCTTGGTTTTTTTCCGGACGAATAGTGTTAGTTGCGCTTCCTGCCGAAATCGGAATCGGCCCCTAAGACTCACTGTTGCAATTTAAAATATTTGCCTAATTATTTGAAAACGTCCCCAATTTTGGGACCTCCTTTATAGCTTTGAACCCTTTTGACCATTCTTCACGACATATGGCATGATGAAAGGGTGAATTTTGAGTTATTAAGGGGCAAAATAGGATTTCTTATGAATTGACGTATCTACCCTAGTTAAAGTGGTGAAAATATGATATCATCTTTCCCTCAAAAACGTAAAAAAACAATTAATTTGCCAGTTATGACATGCTGTGCCACCGTAATACTCCAATGCACTTCTAATGACCTACATGTGCTATCACAAAGCCAAAACCTCTATGAGTAGGCTGTTGTAGCAGAGTGTGAATACTTTGCACGCATCCCGCTGCACACAGCCAAAGCCTTGCCAAGTGGTTGTATGTCAGAAAAGCGCTGACATAAATATTGTGCTACAAAAATATTGCAGCTAAAATATCGACTACCAAAATATTGTCAAGGTAAGTATATACAGATATGCACATAAGTGCAGATGTACTATTCTGTTTACTATATATCTACATATTTTCAATGAAAAAGAAAATTACAAACTGAGTTTTCCAAGGCCGTAGTTAATGGAGGCTGCAGTGCAGCCATGCAGCAGGCACACCGCTGGCTCCCCAAAACAAGCCTGTCTGTCCTCATCCGTGACTTGACTGTGCCAGGAACCCTGGCCCAAATGCCTCCCGCAGCTCCACCATCAACAAACTCTACCTGCTCAACCCTGGTTGTCGCCATAAATGCTGCAGCTGAGCCACACCTCAGTCCATGGTGGGCACCTTTGCGTGCTTGCATTGCCACTTCACCTGCCTCCACACACCCGCTCCTATCACCCACACCCACACACACTGTACACCTCACCAAGTCAGAACTCAAGACCCACACTCACATAGCACCACACACCCACCCAGCAAAACAACCCTCATTTGCACGCATGCTCCTCAACACATACTCATACAGCAAGCACTCCACTGAGATTTGGGAACTCATTGACTCCAACGCACCAGACCTCCTCTTTCTCACTGAAACCTGGCTGCACCCTACATCGGCACCAGACATCTCCGCAGCCATCCCTACTGGTTTCAAAATCCTGCACCAGAGTCAACCCCATAAAACAGGAGAAGGACTCGCCAGCACCCACAGAGACACCATCAAGGGTACCTCTTACACTGACCGGGAAGACACTTTTATGGAAAACATGCACTTCAAGCTTCAGACAGACAGTAAAACCCATTTCAAAGGCACCCTCGCTGACCAGCCCCCAGAACTTTGCACCCACTTCAGCAACCTCCTCACCGACCTCACCGTACTCCTTGCCATGGGCACTAAAGACTTCATACTCCTAGATGATCTCAACTTTCATCTCAACGACCCCCGACTCCAACTCCATGGACTTGCTTTAAAGTCTACAGAACATTGGCCTCATCTAGCTCATACATGGCCCTACCCACATCCCCAGACACCCTGGAATCAATTTTCTCCTTCAGCAACAAGGTTAAAGTCAGTCTCATCACTCCACTCACATGGACAGACCACTCCATCGTCCACTTCCACATAACAGGGAGAGCACCAACCACCCATACGGAGTCTAGGAACACCTAAAGCTGCGGCTGGAAGAAAGTTATAGAAACAGAATGACTCAATGCCCTCCAATTAAAATATCCAGGCCCAACCGAGGACCTCATCAATGGCACAAACAACTTCAACAACTGGATCACCACCTGTTTCATAACCCTGACGCCCCTGAAAAACACCAAACCCAAAAGATCCAACAAACAAGCTAGTTGGTACATCGCTGACCTCAGAGAATCCCAATTTGCAAACAACTCGAAAGGAAATGGAGAACCACCAAAGTAACCACCGCAAGCAACATCTTCAAGGTCGCACTTAAATACTATCAACATCCAATAAAAGAGACCAAGAAAAAGGCCTTGACCCTGAGAACCGAATCTAGCTCCAACAACGGAAAGGAACTTTTCGCCATCATCAAAGAATTCACCAACCCAACAGCCGCAATGCCATCCATCACCCCTACACAAGAACTCTGCAGCAACCTCTCCAACTTTTTCCATGAAAAAATCACCAAGATCTACAGCAACTTCAAACCCCAGCAACCCCTCATAGGCCTTCCCAGCCTGCTAACCTCATCAACCAAAGACTACCAACTGACAGCATGGAACCTACTATCAATCAAGGACACTGCAGCAATAACTAAGACAGTCCACTTAGGGGCTCCCACCGACCCCTGTCCTCACCATATCTACAACCTGGGAAGTGCCACGATTACTGCTTCACTCACTTCCATCATCAACACCTCCCTCACGACAGCCACCTTCCCAGATAGCTGAAAACACACAGAAGCCATCTCCATCCTAAAAAAAACCCTCAGCTGACCCCAAAGTACTCAACAACTGCCGACTCATCTCGCTGCTCCCCTTCCCAATCAAAGTCCTCGAGAAGAACATACACAAACAAACTATTTTCTGACCACCTAGAATGCCACAAACTCCTGGATAACTTGCAATCAGGATTCCGAAACAAACACAGCACCAGAACTGCCCTCATCACTACCACATACAACATATGCACCATCCTTGGCTGTAGACACACCGCCGCCCTAATCCTCTTCGACTTCTCCGCCACTTTTGACATCATCTCCCACCACACACTCATCGCCAGACTATATACAGCGGTAATACAAGGAGCAGCACTCAAATGGGTAGCTTCCTTCCTCTCCGGAAGAACACAATGTGTCAGGCTCTTGCAGTTCACATCAGAACCCAAGGACATCATCTGCAGAGTCCCACAGGCATCTTCACTCAGCCCCACTGTGAGAAAATGGGGTTCTGTTGCAGTACCCCCACTTTTTGCCTGTCTTTTGATGGGACTTCGACTGTAGAGTACTGGGTCCCTGCTGTCCAGGTTCCCAGTACCAATGCTCTTTCCCTAAAACTGTACCCCAATTGGCCTTTCAGGACCCCTGTAAGTCCCTAGTAAATGGTACCTGGGTACCTAGGGCATGGGGACTGAAGAGGGTCCCCTAGGGACCCCTCTCCTAGGCCATTCAGACTGCCACTGCAGCATGCATGGCCTGGTGCAGACAAAACAACAAAGTCGACATAGCACACTGCCTGCATGCCATGCCAACGAGCACTGCCTAAGATATAGATAAGTCACCCCTTTAGCAGGCCTTACCAGCCCTAACTATATCAAAGGTGTGGGCATATCTGCATGAGCAGATATGCCCCTACAGTATTTGGGTCTATTCCTTAATTTTGTAAGTGCCAGGGAAGCCATAGACAGTACATGGGCTCGGAACTTGACACCTCGAGTTCCACAGCACCATGATGGCTTCACTGAACCCAGGAGGGTTTGGCACCAAACAGCTCCTTGTAATAAATCCACACTGATGCCAGTGTGAGATTTATTAAAACATGTACTCAGAGGGCATCTTGAAGATGAGAGGACTCCTCCAATAAGGGCTAGGCCTATGCATTCTCCCACAGGAGGGTGGCATAATAGTGGGTGTAGTCACCCCAGGCAAGATGCCCATTGGCCCTACCTACTACTCCCCTAAAATGCCCCTAAATTTAGTAGAAACTAGAAAGGAGTCTCAAGGGTCATCACTATAGGCACATTTTGTTTTAATCGGGTAGATGCCAGAATCACTGGGTTTTTATGTTGTAACCTTTGTGTGTTTTAATAGGTACTGAGGCACCTCGTAGCAATAATCATTGGCAATTAGGCATTTAAAATGTTTCTGAAGTGCTGTCATTTTCTTCTAAATTATAGTTACCCCTGAAGAAGGGCGTTAAGCTCGAAATGCATTGGGTTAAAAACTTCATGTCCTTGGAAGTGGGAATTTTGACATGCTGTAGAAAAGGCCTGACCGGCATAGTACAAGCATTTGAAAATCGAAATTACCATTTCTATACTCCATATTTGTAAAAGAAGATTAAATCATTAAAACATTTTTAAATGGACAATCTTTTGGTGTACAACGATTTCTTCATCTAATCAGACGGTGGATGCATCCTGGGACTGATACATAGTTATGCATCAGCTTCATGTTCATGTACTTCTTGGTGCTTTGGGACGGAGCACACACCAGGATGGCGCTCCGAAAAGGAATAATTATTGGATTAACTTTAAACAGAATTGGAGTGCGAGTTACCAACTGTCTTTCACATTGTCTTTGAGGAAAAGCTTGTTCTTATTAGCATTAGTAGCAGAAATAGTCTGGTCAATGGATAGGGTTGCTGGTCTGCTGGACCTCACAATGAAGTTAATGTACTCCTCAGCTGTTTTGGATGTCAAACTGTGCCGCTGTAATGTTACTCGTGAAAAGTGATCATCAGGGTTCTGATCTTTACCTGACTTGTGTTAAATTGCATAGAAATACTCTAACAGTTGAGGGAGTCTCAATGCAAGGGGGCAGCTTGGCTTTCGGGTTTAAAAAAATAGTAAGCAGCGCACAGTGGTCTGTAATGATAGTGAAACGTTTTCTGTATAGAAACACATGAAATGTTCGCAGGCCCACATTACAGCCAGACTTTCCTTCTATGGCTGAGAATAGGCACGTTCTGTGTCAGACAGGCTTTGACTGGCTTAGGCCACAATGTGTCTCTGAGCATTCGAATGACCATTATGTTGAGCAAGGATTGCCCCCAGCTCCACTGGGCTTGCATCGATTGTGATCTCAGTATGTAACTTGGAGTGAAAATAGGCCATATCGGCTGAATTTTCAATTGCATGTTTTATTCTTTTGAAGCTTTGATCACATTCAGCAGACCACTGGAAAGGGATATCTCGTTATGTCAAGTCTCTCAATGGGGAACTCACAGTGGCAAAGTCACGAATGTACCTTGAGCAATAACTGCCCATGGTTATGAAGGATCGCAGCATGATGACATCTTGTGGGGGGCAGATAGCTGACGGTGTTTGCACTTTATCTGGGTCAGGAGTTATTCCCCCATCAGAGAATATGTGCCCAAAGAATTATTTGAGTTTGATGTTGTGGAACTCACACTTTGCTGATTTGGAATGAGACCTACACTGCAAGTAACTGGCACACTTATGTAAGAGCCTATTCAAACTCCTTTTGTGTTACCCCCAATACCAACTGTAATTAAAAGCATGCGTGACAAGTTGAATTATTTGACGTATAACATTCTGAAATATTTTTGCAGCTGATGATACTCCAAAGCTCAACGTTTTGTATCTGAGCAAACCAACATGAGTCAAACTATTAGTGATGTACCTTCAGTTCTCTTCCAACTCAAGTTGATGGTATCCCTTGCTCAGGTCAAAACAGGAGATAACTTTGGCACAGTTCAGTTGTATGAACATGTCCGTTATGTGTGGACCAGGATGTCTTCCTCTTTCGATTGCTTTGTTGGCCCGGCACATATCAACACAAATGTGCACTGCACCTCCACTGTCCTTTTTTGACACCACCACAATGGACGAAACCCATGGCATAGGCCTAGTGGAGTGCTCAATGATGTCATGCTTCAACAGTGTTTCTAGTTCTTTCCCAATGGCTTCTTGCAAGTGAAAAGCGACACAGCGGTGCCGCTGGGCAACAGGGCAAATATCCTCATTAATAGTCGCACTTTCATTGTCTTGAGCCTTTCTAGGCCATGGAGTAATGACAGGAACTGACTCACATTTTCAGATTGAGTGTAAAGGTTGTAATTGAGAGATATCAGCCCCATGTCAGCAGCAGTGGCAAAACTGAGTAGGCATGCACTAGACAAAGTTCCTGGAATAATGTGAATTGGTGCTTGCACTGACACTGCTTTATGTCGCATTGTCACTGTGAATGACCCTTGACTCTGCAGTGGTTGAGAAGCAGCCCAAGAGTACACCTTTGTGTTTGACGGGTTAGTACTGGAGACAGGCTGTTTCAACTGGCATGATGTTTATCAACGCACCACTGTCTATGTTAAAGTTAATGGGGCATCCATTGACTTTTATCGTAATCTTGGTGCAGTGTACAAATGAATTTGGTAGTCTCAGCTGGGGGTTCACCTTTGTCTTTAGTTCTTCCTTTCAGGCAGCCAAACCTACATGTGTCTGTCGTTCTTTGGTCAATATCATCATCGCACATCCATCTTCTTCATTGGCATTTGATAATGATGTTGAAGAGCCTCTGTAGGATGAATTAGATGACGATAAACTTTGCCTGGTTTCTACTTGTCATAACTGATGTCGCTCTTTGGCCATGTGGTCATGGCGAGAATGCTTCTGGAATCTTTGGGCATTAATTTTCTCTTCTTGCTATGATGTATTTGATTTCTCTTTCGCTTTGCAGACCATTATGAAGTGATTTTCTGTCCCGCAACCTTTACACGTCTGTCTCATGGCTGGACATGTGCCTTCATAGGGAAATTAAAACCCAGATCATAAACATAGCTTTTGTTTATTTGGAGGCGTCGACTTGCATGCATCTACCTTGTGGTCGCTTTTCATGACCAACACCGATTAATTTTTCACCCAATTAATTTTTCTCTGTTACAGCTTCCCTTTCAGCAGCTTGTTGATCTGCTCTTTCATCGGTCCTTGCAGCCATTTGTACTTTATCTAAACTGAGCGGCTCTCTCAACATGCATCTTCTGAACGAGTCTGAAAGACAGCCATCAATGACTCTGAGGCGTATGGCTTCTTCACAATTAAATTCATTAAACTTGCAATGTTTGATAAGCACATCAAGTCTCTCAACAAACTCATCCATTGTTTCACCAGCTTACTGTCTCGCTGGATTGAAAATGTACTTTTCATAGTCGACATTCAGCATTGAATTGAATTTGGCTTCTAACGCTTCCTTGGTTTGACAGTATGATACTACATTAGCTTGTGATATTTTCTTTATCACTTCTTTCACTCCGTCACTGGCAAGGTTCTTTAAATATTTGATGATTTTCTTATCATCTTCTTCTAGGGCAGGGATACTCAAAGTACGGCCAGGGGGCTGCATGCGGCCCTCCTGGCCTTTAAATGCGGCCCCCTGGTGAACAGCAGAACTGAGCTGCTGTTCACTTAACAGAGCAGGAAAATTCAGAAAGCTGCAAAACAAACGGGCATATTTTATTTACACCTTTTACACATTAGCTAAAGTAACCATAAAGAAGAAAAGAAAGTGCCCTAGAAAAATGTATCTTTAGGAACACCTTTAGTTTTAAAGACACCTTTAGTTTTAAACTCTCTGCAAAGAAGTGTATTTTATTAACATGCATGAGAGTTTTACCTTAGTAGATCAGCTTGTCACTACACTGAGAGGCATTTATTAGCAGTAATAGTTTTCAAAGAAGATCATGGAAACTTTCATGCCGCCCCCATTCTGAAAAGATTGCTATTAGTGAACCAAGATGGAAGTCATTTGTCAGGTGTACCTTGTGATTAGCCTTGGTTGTTATATAATTGGAACACCATTATAGTTTATTAAATAAAACTAGAGAAGGTGTTGTAACTTACATATCCTATTCCTGAACTCTTATAAGTATTTTAAGGGGCTCCCAGGTGTTTTAATGAAGAAATTGGAGGCAAAGTGAAATTAACAAATTGCCTAGGATCACACAATTTCATCAAGTGGGAAGCCAGGACTGATACCAGGTTTTCTGGTTTCACAATTTGCAATTCCACCACCAGATGAGTATCTCTTTCCCTCTCATGTTTTACATCATAAGTTTATGCTTTGACTTTAATTTTGATGCATGAGAATAGAGCATAGGTAGCATACAGAAGTCATGTGAAAGCTCGGTTTGTTGTCCACACCATGCATCTGCTTCGCGTTCTCCTACGCTCACCTTTCATCACCCTGACCCTCCCATTGTTTTCATCGGTGCGGCCCTCGAGCATGCCACAGACAGCACTTTGCAGCCCCTGGGGAAATGTTTGGGAGTACCCATGTTCTAGGGCATCTATGAAGTAATCGAACGTCTCAATCTATGCAGTCCATCTGGCACCAATATTCTGCTTCTTCGCCATGTCGAATGGTGGTGGTGGTTTCAGGACTGCAGTTGCACCATACTTCGCACTCCTTTCTGCAGCCATAGAAAAATGTCACTATTCTGAAGGCCTTCCAGTGCACTGAATGTCACTTGCTGCTGTGCATGCATCGGCAGCTCAACCGGGCCTGGTCGTCACACCCGATTTGAGGTCATGTGGCCCTTCCCTCGTTCTTGCTGGTGAGTGCATTTGCACTTTCGTACCAGGTTGTCACTGCACTTACCAGTGAGTTTCTGGAGGGCTTTTCGAATGTGCTCCCCCACAGTGCCTTCAACTTCTTTGCGGGCTGTATATGGGCTTGGGCGGGGCTTCGATTCCACACTCCCCAATGTTGAACTGCTTCTCATCGATTTGGGTGCATGTGGCACTCACAAGCAGTTTGCTGTATCATTGCAAACTCTCAAGGAGAGCAGTCTCATTTCTTCGGGGCACAGATCCCCTACTCATTGCCAGTTGTACCATCCTCCCCAGCCTGGGAGCATGCAAATGAATAAGCCACACACAGAGCTCTGTAGTAGACATCTTTATTCCACAGCATACGATCACACACTGCACAGTTAGTAGGTCATACCTGTTAATAACCACACCTTAACATCTCCCAGCAAGTTACGTACTTCCTTGTTGAGTCCACCCAGAACCGCAAGGGTCGTAGAACTCATAGTCTCATGACACTACATCATGGTTTTGCTCTTTTGTAGGTGGGTGTTTCTACTAGCATGCCCACCTTAAACTCCTCCTCACCCTCTCTAAACTCCTCCTCACCCCTCTCTAACCCCTCTTTATCCCCCCCTACAGCCCTCCCATTTCGTAGTAGGTATTCCCTATTTTGCCACCACTCCCCCGCTAGTCCTTCTCACATTTGGTACTAAATAGTAAACTTACATGTGCAGAGATCCCCTGATAGTAAATATAGGAGAAGTGGAGATTTCAACGTGTAGGTTTGTGAATTGAATTTTGTAGTAATTAAGCAGTGCGGCTGTAGCATTATGTGCTACAAAATGAGGTTTGTGAATCCGATCCATTGACTGTAACCTGTTTGTTAACTAACTTTTACGATTCCATTAACTTTTTCATTACCCTATTCATAGACTTACACTTTCATTCAATAGAATATTACATTTACTTCTGTTTCTCACCAGAACACAGTAAAACATCTATGTCATTTTATATGATTTCATCTTCGTTCTCCATTTGCTGCAAATCACTGTGCTTGCATTCAAAATCCAATTAGTAATGATATGACAAACTCTAGCCTCAAAAGAAAAATTGGAACTGAGTGTATGTGAACACTACTCTAACTAAACGCATTGTGTAACATCTTCCACTTCGGTTATTGATATTGTCAGCTGAAAGAAAGCAATTGGCATTGTACCCATACTTTAGAGAATAGATTTGAGTTGTACCTGCATGTGTTTGACCATCATTCCCCTAGAATTGTTTCAGCAAAAGATGGTCTGATTACAGCTCAATAAATCGCAACCATTTAAAAGCTGTATTTTATCTGTACTGACTGTGATTGTTTCTGTTGTATGAAAAACAGCATCGGCCAACACCAGGCCAGTAAGTACACCAGGCCTAAGTAGATCTATCCATGCTACACAGAGCACAACTTAATTAGCCCAGTATGACCAAGGAGCTCACTACACTGGCTAGTGAACACAAATCTGATGCTCTATGCTTTAAACATCTTACTGACTGCTCATAGTCCTGAAATGCTGATTCCATTCTAATCGAACGTATTTTAACTTGTCTCTGCTCTCAGGTATAAGATAATCTAGGCTAAGAATGAGGGGTTTCTAATGACCAAGTTCACTGCAACATACCAATGTTACTGGGTTCCCAAAACATTCTGGTGGATGGAATTCTAGTGGACCAAGGACTGGTGGACGTGGCAATGGACAATCTGAATCCTCAGCTGGAAGACAATTTAGCTGACTTCACTTGCTCACTGTGGGATGAGTCCACATTGTGATGGATGAGAGCAGCTCCTAGATTTAATTATATATTTGGCAAGTGAAACCTGCTATGCTGAGCATTGAGGAAAATAGACTGTTGGAGAATGGGGCCTTGGTGATGTTCTACGGCAAAATCATTGTGCCATTGGAATGATTTAAGCCATTGTTTCATTTCATGATGTACATGCGGCTGTCACTACACAAGCATCTTGATTGCGGCTTGCGAGTGTCTATGACAACAGTGTTCAAAGTGTGGTCAGCAGAAGGCATTACTTCTTCCCTGGATTTGCTACATTGCGGTCACTGTAAGCCTTTCCAAAACTTTCAATGAGGATTCAGCCTGCTCTACTCAAACTATAGGCATGCCTCTGGCTTGCACCCTGTCTGCAGAACCACCCCGGTAATGCTGATTGTGCTCAACCTGTCTTACTGATTTTTGCCTACCTGACCCTTTGAGGTCAGCACAAAGGGGTCTGTGGCTTCTATTGTACCCTGATTGAGGAATCTTCCAAACCCAAGGAGGACGTGCTATGTGCTCATGCACTTGACATACTTACCATATCACACACTCAAGAGGACGGATCTGCGCTGTTCTCCATGTACGACAAGGGCTGGAGGGAGACCATCTGAAATTCAGCTTGTTTAAAGCATTATATGGCTGGCATTGGTCACCTTCTTATTAATACTCAGCCCAACTCTGCCTGCTGGAAACCCTGACATCCTGACTGTGACAGCCTCTTTCCTTTGGTCCTGTCTTCATTTTAGTCACTACTGGAAACAGTTTTGGTCTACTATACTAGAGTCCGGTGAAATGGCATTTGATACAAGAGCCTCACTTCCACTGCTCCTGACCAGTCAAACATAACTGGATTGGTGAACCATTGGAAACGATGGCTTAAACCTCCCCTCTGTGTCCTTAGGAGATGAAAGTCAGGAGTGTTGTCTATGCACAGTGACTGGTTGAAGGAGCTGGTTGTTTGTGATTGCACCTCATGAAGGACCGATCTGTGAACTCAATGTCAACTCCCAGGTCTTTCAAAAAAGTTGGGACGCTTTAATTTTGGATGGACCAGTAGCTTCCTAATGATCACGAGCGACGGTGTTGGAGCCCTTTCTGATGTTTATGCAATGAGAGCAAAATGAATGGTTTGGGGCCTTGTCACCCATTTTGATTTCGAGAACCATTGCTTTGTAGCGACACACTCTAGAGAAGGCGCTGTAGTAGGGAGGGACGTCTTCCTTGATCGCTTTTTCATATATTGAGCCATCACTAAGGCACAATACAACATGATGCAACACCCAAACTGAGCAAAGGCTCCCTCTCGCTTCAGCTTATGCCGCCAACTTGACCCCCTTTCTCTCTCCCGTCTGGTCACTCTGCACATGGGGCTCAGATTCCCTACCTAACCTTACTTCCTGGCCTGCCATGGTGTGGCTTACCACGGGTCAGGCTGAGTTTCTTAGTGATCCTTTTACGGTGGAGGAGATTACTACGGCGATAGAGGCCCTGTGTGGCTCAAAGGCTCCTGGCCTGGACGGTCTGTCCGGAGTATTTTATAAAACATTCAAAGACGCCCTAGCGCCTCAGTTACTTGAGGTCTATGCGGAGGCTCTGGAGTCTGGGGCCCTTCCCCCTTCTATGAGGGAGGCGGCCATCTCTCTCTTGTTGAAACCTGATAAGGACCCCACGAGTTGTGCCTCTTATCGGCTCATATCCTTGATAAACTTTGATAATAAAATTCTGGCAAACTACTATCCACCCGACTCTTCCTGTTGTTAGATCAAATACTGTCACCAGGGCAGTCTGGCTTTATCCCGCATAGGTCTACCGCCTTAAACCTTCAGACAGTTTTTTCGGTCATTAATCGAATCGACCCAGGTGTGCCCGCAGCGATAGCTCTTCTCGATGCGGAGAAGGCTTTTGATTCCCTAGAATGGCCATTCCTGTTAGCCGTGTTCCGCAAGTTGGGGCTCCCAGCTAATTTTACTGCGCTGACTTCGCTTCTATATTCGACCCCCACGGCTCGTATTCGAGTAAATGGCTCCCTGTCAAACCCGATCCCTATTTTCCGAGGGACTAGGCAGGGCTGCCCCCTGTCCCCCCTGCTTTTTATAATAGCCATGGACCCCCTGGTCCGACATCTACAGGAAAAACATCTGTTGCCTCCAGTTCCAGTCCGGTCTCCTATTAATGTCCCTGTATGCAGACGACATTTTATTGTTTATCAGACACCCTAACACCAACTTACAACCCCTTATTGACGAGGTGAATAGATTCGGGCGATGTCTGGGCTGCGGATTAACTGGAATAAATCGGAACTATTTTCAATCACTGAGTCTGCTACCCCGGGTGAGATGGAGATGCCATTACGTTGGGCTGGGGAGACTACCAAATTTCTGGGTGTTGTGTTACATAAGCAGAAAGACCAAGTTATACGCCTCAATTACGGACCTGCTATTCTACAACTTAGCTCACAAGTGGAGCGGTGGATTCAACTACCTATCTCCATGGCCGGGCGTATCGCCCTTATTAAAATGACTGTTCTTCCCCGCTTTCTTTACCTGTTCGTTAGTATACCCATTCCGCTCACCAACATTTTTTTTATGCAACTAAGGGGGCTGCTGATACAGCTGATTTGGGGGGACGCAGGCCGCGGATAGCATTTGACACACTTACGCTTCCATATGATAGGGGTGGGTTTGCAGTCCCCGACTTTTACCTGTACTACCTGGTCGCGCAGGCACAATTTGCCCGTCACTGGTTTCATCCAGACGCCCGCATACCCTACACCAAGCCGGAACTGGACCTGGCATCCCCCACCCCCTTGGGGGCGTTATTTCCACGGGGTATCCCGCTGGATCCCAACGATATCCAAACTCTCTCCACTACATGCTGGGCCTGGCGTCGATTGAGCCGGTGGCTTGGCGACAGCTCTCTCTACTCCCCAGATCTCCCATTATGTCGGAACCCACACTTACCGCTTACAACTGAGGTAGTGGTACAACATACACTTGTCAAACTAAAACTGCTTACTTTCGGCTCCCTGTTCCCAGACGGGCGGGCGATAACTATGACTGATCTCATTACTCGCACTGAATTGACGTATATGGACAAGTTTGTGGTCACGAGGCTTCTTGGGGCGCTTCGCTCATCTACTACCACATTTCCTGCTCCCCCCGCGGAATTCCAGCCACTCACACTACTCATAACTGATAAAGAGGGGGATCACCTCATCACCAAACTATACCGAGCGTGCTCGGTGCTGAAGCCGGCTTGAGATTTGGCGGCTAGAGAACAGTGGGAGAAAGACTTGGGTCACCCATTAACGGACAGGGACTGGGCGTGTTGCCTGGAACAAATACGTAGGGTATCCCCCAACCATAGGCACAAACTCCTCCCCCTCAGGTTTGTACATAGGACGTACATCACACCGTGTCAGCTGCACAAATTTGACCCTGCTAGGCCGCACGTCTGTCCGAAATGCCAGGCTCCCGAAGCGGACTTTGCACACATGACCTGTGTATGCCCCCGGATAGTGCCCTACTGGACTGCAGTCTTCCAAACACTTTCAGATATTGTAGCCACCCCCTTCCCCCCTTCTCCCGGGCTGGCCTTATTGGGAATAGTTAATAATGTAAAATTATGTTAACGACGATTTGTTGCTCTGGCGCTATTACTAGCGATAAGGGAAATTGCTGTGCATTGGGGGGCGAACACATAGCCCGACGAAAGACATGTGGATGCGTAGTATGGCATACTGCCATACACAAACTGAAATTTATGCTACGCTTCAGCCCCCAACCTCCCGTCCCAAGGACATCTGGCAGGTTTACCACTGCTATTTGAGGCAGACGCAGCAGCCATCCCCTCACCCCTCTCCAGGTTCTCCGCACTCTGACAGAGAGCAAGGGCCCCTGTCTCCATTAGCTCCCACTGCTCTTCTGACACCCTAGGGTGGCATCTCGCCCCCTCCCCCCGTAGCATGCCAAGAGGAGAGCTGATTGTAAAGACATATGAAAGCACTGTGTTGTACTCACTGCCGACTGGTGTCCTCTAATGCACTATGAGACGCTTAGGATATTTCTACTCTTATTTTCTTCAACATATTCCTGAGAGAGAGTTTGACAATCCCCCTCCCATCCCCGACTTTCCTTCCCCCCCCCCCGCTTCCCTATTCCCCTCCTATAGGGATTTTATTTTCTGTTTCTTGTTTTACCTCAAAGCACATGCCACTCTTGATGTTAATGTGAATATATGACAGAACTCCTAAGGAGCATGTGCTTTGAAATGTGCTGTAATGTGTCGTTATGGCAAATGATTAAAAATCTCAATATAAAAAACAAAAAACAAAAAAAACCTTACTTCCTGGCCAATAACCCATCACCGCTGATGCCCTGCGGCGTCTTTTGCCATGCTGCTCCTGCTGTCTTTATGTTGAAATACTATCTTATCACACGGTGTATCGAAACAAAAAATTGAATTCTTTTAGCACAAGCATGGGTTCATTTCAAAGACTTACAAAGTCTAACGACCTCAGATGACCAGTGACCATCCAGGAATGAGGTCACGAAATATGAGCGAGTTCACCAAAAACATCCAGTGGAGGCCAAACGCCTAGTTCTCAGGGAAGCACGCGATGAATACAAACGGGAGATTCGTAGGGTAACAGAGGGAGCGCTAAGCATAAGAGTTGAATAAACGAATACTTTTTCTGGAGAACTCATTCAGACTTTGAAGATAATTGCAAAACTGTAACTAGTTAGTTACACAATGCAATACTAGTTTCATGCAAGTTAAGTCCATCAGATCAGCAATCCCACGGCAAAATAAAGTAAAGCAACTAGTGCGAAATATTGAAACATCGAAACACGCCTACTGGATTCGAGACTCAGCGTCACTAGCCTTTAAGAAACCGTGACC
This sequence comes from Calotriton arnoldi, assembly GCA_963921515.1. Lineage (NCBI taxonomy): Eukaryota > Metazoa > Chordata > Amphibia > Caudata > Salamandridae > Calotriton > Calotriton arnoldi. The sequence continues at coordinate 2,646,316 of CAWUFW010000072.1, read as the reverse complement.
CCCATCAAAAGCCTCAAATGAACTACAGCCCTCAGGGAATGTTCAGCTGCTGGCCCATGTCCTTCCACTATGCTGCACTCCAAAGGCCAGACCTATTTAGCCAATGTTACTTACAATGGACCTTCACTGTTCACTACAGATTCCACCGCAGACATTGTGTGGAGGAGCACCTGCTGTACAAGTCAGGTTTTCCAGTAAACAGATATGGGAACAGGTTCCCAAAATAGCCCTATTCCCAAGAATGGTAGCATGCAGAGTATTCCTCCAAGAAGGCCTGTGGCATGACCCAGGTTTAGACTCTAAAGAGTAGCGTTTAGGGATGTGATTTAAACTGCTGCTTTAGTTCTGGGGATCAGGGCCGGACTGGCCATAGCGGGCACCGGGCATTTTCCTGGTGGGCCGGAAGGGTGGGGCCGGTTTTCCATGGGTGGGGGCTAGTTTTGTTACTGGGGGCCGGTTTTGCAGCAGTGCTGCAATATCGGCCACCTGTAACAAAAGCGGCAGCAGTGCTAAAGCAGCCGGCAGCAGTGCTTCTCACTAGCAGCCCCCCCAACCCCCCCTGCCGGTCCAGCTGTATCACCAGCGCTGGTTTGTGTTCCCAGTCCGGCCCTGCTGGGGATGGTAAAGGTCATCTGCTAAGTGACCTGTGACTACACTCGGATCATGCAATAAGCTTCATGCTGCTCATTCAGTCAGAACCTTGAGTAAGTTCCTCCTTTCGTCACTGATAACTCAGGGCCTCAGTTTCTAATGCACCCAAATTGTATGACCATGTTCGTACATTAGCAACCACAATGGGCTGCAAGAGAGAACAGAGGGGGCCTTCTAAAACAAGCACTGGCAAAGACAATAGGTATTGCATATTAGAGCTATTGGCTTTGGCAATATTTTGTAGCCATGCTTTGCAGCAGCACGGATGCTTTGCAGTGTGGCTAAAACTAATTTAAAAATTGCATTAGCCCTGACTGCTTCATAGCGCTTTTTTAAAAGTGCATTAGCCCTGGATGCATCATATTCTTTTTTTATTATTATTATTTTTACCCATGCAGCACAGCATGGGTACAAATCTTTGCCAAACTTGGCAATGCCCATGCTGAACAGCATGAACAAATGGCAATGCTAGAGCCATTAGTCTCAAAGGTGGGACCTATTGGCTTTGCCAATGCGTTTTTGGTCTTGGCATAACACCTCTGTGATTCTGAGCAAATCAGTTAATCTCCCCATTTGTGAAAGAGAAAAAAAATATGACCTTTGGCAAATAATCCTGTCACATAAATAAAGTAATTGCACCTGTATCTATGAAAATACATTTGAAAGCAGATAACATCTGTTGTCACAATAAACATACATTTCAAAGGAGAAAAGAGCTTCTTTTAAGTACTTGTGGCATGGTAAAACATGGCTCCAAAAAGCAATAGGTTCAACAAGGATGACAGGGAAGAAGAAAAATTAAAATTAGCGCCACAATCACAGAATAATCAGCTAAAGCAATCAGTACTTGGTCCATGTTCCAGCTGAAAGTATAGTAAGTGAAGCCAGCACGCGCTGGCCAATTAGAAGGTAGCAGATAAGAATGACAATGAAGCCAACAAATGTTAAGCAATGGGTAGTCTGTGCCCCTTGTTGTCTACAATATCTCCCTCTCAGACAGGAGCGCATACATCTCATGCGCCGTTGTAGGCGAGACCTAAAAAAGGTGGTGAAAGTTAGATACTGACATGCCACAAGAGACAAATAACATGCAACAAACTCTATACCCATTCAGAGCAATTGCTTGGAAAATAAATAGGTCTTTCTTTAGACGTTAGTAAATACAGAAGTTAGAAGTAAAATAAACACAAAAGTATCACTTTTTGGTGCCAACTTATGAGTTCAAACATGCTTCTAGTGCTTACACTGTAAGACAGCATAAATCTATTATTGAGCTGTAAGGCCAACATTTATGTAAGGTGTGAGGGCGTTCACAATTTCATTCTATAGGACTTGTTATTTTACACTTCTGTTTACTAGTTCCAGTGAAAGGGACAAAGGTGCCAGTCAGAATGTAATTAACCTTGCTGTGATATGTAGAACCCTTGCACCAGTTCTCTAAATTACCGAAGCTGCATGTTAGGCACTGGCGGTGGAGAGTTGCCACAAAGAATCCCTTAGAACATACATCCCTGATACAATAACCCACCACCCAAGGATTTACTGGTTCCTCGAAGGTCTCTTCTGGTTCGCTTTAGGAAGCAAAATGTGGTTTTAGAGTCTTGGTACAGGGCCAACATGCCTCCAGCAGTAAGTAATGGCACGGTGGCAGTTCAAGAGAGGCCTGAATTTACCCTGTTGCACTTCTGGGTGCTCCTAGATTACCACTCCCTCTGTGTCCTCCTAGTTATATTAATGCAATGCTCCCTCTGCCCCAACCTGAACTGCACCCAGTTGGTGTGTACCTCATAACCAATTACCCTGGGGCATCTATCCCATTGTGACTCAAATGCCCCACTGCAAGCCCCACAGTGTCCCTATTTTCCCAAAGCTATATTTCATTTACACTCCAGCAGCAATTTCCTCCAGACATTGAGCTTCCACCAGTTGCCCCATCTCCCCATCTCTTTGCCCCATTGCAAGTCTCAGTACCTCCAAGCTACCCCTCAGTGGCCCTAAAGTACCCCCACAGAGTGATTCCCTATGTGCTCTTGTACCTTATGCAACTGCCAAAGAAGCTGTGTCCCTAACACCAATCACTCCTCTCTACTGTAAGTGCCCATAGATGCGCCACCATGTGTTTCCCAGATGCTTCCTCTATTTTACTTCTCAGTGCCTCTAGACTGCCACCCTCATTCTGTGCCCCCATCTGCTCACTTCCCAGTGCTAAAGTCACTGTCCTCACAAAAAATTGCCCCTACCAGATCACTCTAGGTGCTTATTCCTTGATCATTACCCTAGTCTCTTTGCCCTTGTTAGATATATCAATACCAGTAGTCTTCTGTCTCTTCAGTTACTCTGATGCATGGCTCCTGCTTTTGCAGATGCCCCGTCCACTATACCTTTCAGTGTTCGCAGTCTACCAATCACTCTGTGCCCCCCCTAGCTATTCATAACGTAATCCTCCTTTGGCTCTAGCCCCAGTTGCATCTGGTCGAGACTTATTCCACAACCATGACTGTTGGGATGGGCCTATCCCCTACAAGGCATACCGGTATATTCCCATGCCATTAATTCCGGAATGTGTTTGTATCTGGTATCCTGACTTTGAATTTGGGACTGGGTTCATGCTAATTTCACATGTGCGCAGAGGTATAGGTATCTATTTGCCTATGCTATGCACAGGGCATGTTCTAATGCCTGGATGGACGCACCAAGGTACCCTCATATGGACAGAGGACTACTGTCCCTGTTCGAGATATACCACATAAAGTGGTGGTAGCAGCAGACCCTGTTTTGAAACTGATACAGTGATCAGACTTTTTCTCTCAGTTGGTGAGAGTGGACTACTAGCTCTCTCATGTGAAGTTCTGCTGTTATATGAATACACAGATCATTGCACTGAAATTGTGTGTGTATATTGAGTTTTTGTGCATGTGTAGTGTGTGTGTAGCACATTTGCAGTAGTAGGAGTGTGTGTGTGTGTGTGTGTGTGAGTGTGTGTGTGTGTGTGTGTGTGTGCGTGTGTGTGGGTGTGTGTGTGTGTGTGTGTATACGAGTTATAGTTCTGAAATCAGTGGGATCCATGTAGGATTCCAGGAGTCCAGTTGGCTCTACAACAGCTGCGAGGATTGCAGGGGTCCAATCAGACCTACACTGCCTTCAAGGTCACAGCAGCCCAAACGGGGCTACCACTGCTGTGGAGTTCATCTTTGCTTGGGCTAGGACGACAACTGCTTTAGGATTTACCTTGTCACAGTTTTACTAGCAACAACAAGCACAGCCACTGCTTAGCCGGTGCCTGCATCAGCAGCACCCGGTGAGTTGACAGAGTGGTGGGGCGGGGGGTAGGTGGGGACAAACAAAAAAGAAAACTTACCTGCTCGCCGCATCGCGCTCCTCGCTTCTCCAGGCACAGGCTCCCAGAGTGCACTGCAGTCAATCCTGATGCTGCTTTCATGCTGCTGAGAGCAGCGTCAGGATTGGCCGGAGCGCCAATGATTTGCACTCCCACACAGACTGGGAGCCTGTGCCTACCCTGTCCAACCCAGCAATGCAGCTGGGGTTGGAGAGAGCTTCACTGCGCATGTGGGTTTGGCTGGCCTGAGACAGCCGGCCAAATCCACATGTGCAGTGAAGACAGTGCCCAACACTCCCCCTCCAGCGTGTCACCATCCTGGCCCCGCCCCCAAGCCTCGGCTCCGAGAGAAGCATAAAACGATAATTACAAGAGTTTATTATGGTTTTATTTTTAATTTTTTCGGCTGCTGCGGGGGGCTTAGCTCCTCTGCCATAGCAGAGGAGTCGCTGCTGGCCTGCATGAACACCCAGACCTTGGAGCAGCATTAGATCCATGAGGGAGGCCGCATACAGGAGAAACGCAAGTCGCACATTGCCTCCTCAAGGACTTATGATTGGCTGCATCTAAGTACCATGGGCTCTACCTGCGGTGAAGTGAAGACATGGAGTTCTTGGTAGCCGGACGCAAGGGACTATGAATTTCATTCCTACCTACTATACTACCAGGGATTAAACCTCGAGCACACTAGTGAACGGGTAGCACATTTTACTTGTGGGGCGCCCATAACTTCCACCTGAGCCTTATTCAAGCTTCGACAATAATAACTGGCAGACAAGTTCATCTAGGGTCACCCTGGTGGAAGATAGCATAGAGACAATAAAGGCTGTAGTTCCACAAGAAAGTCGTGACCAGGATCACTGTCCTGTATGCTGGATTGAATTGTGTTCTATTGAGCTATACTGAGAGATTAAAAAGTAACTTATTTTCAAAAAATATAAGCACTGGGCTAGACATTGAAATTATTGTGTGTTGGTTGATTATTAAACTCTGAGCTCTAGCTCCCTACACTACCTCCAGGAGAAACCAGTGACTTCTCGCCACCCTGAGAGCAAAACGGATGTACTTGGCCCAGTAGAGCCATTGTAGGATGAACCTAAGAACGCCAGTGGCAAACAAACACAAGGTTTGGGGCCCAGTAGCTTCTTTCTGCCCTGTGCCCCCCGAAAGGAGTCTGACAATAAGCAATTAGGCTTACTTTCCATTGTGTTCCAGATGTTTCTATTCCGTGTTTCTCAGTGCTCTCAGTTTCCTCATTGTGAGACTCCCTCTAATGATTACCCCAGTGCCTATTGCCCAGATACTAAGCCCCGGCAGCTAATGTGCCATCTCCATCCCCTATGCTGCATATCTCAGTGAACCAGGGTCACCTTCCCTTTGTATCCTCTAATTTTCCCTAACACTAGCAGCCCAGCCTCCGTTGCCCTGTTCTAGTACCGCAAGGACATGATTGCATCATCAGTTACTCTTACTGTACTCCCTTGAGCTTCCCTCCCTCTGAGATTCAAGTTGCCTCAATGTACCACTTCCTATATGGCCAATTAGCCACGTTCTGCATCCACACAACAAATACCACCTTTCTAAATGCTCTTTGGTGCTATTTGAATTGTGTCACAGGTGACTATCTTTCTTCCCCCAGCTGCTACTCTACATGTTCCTCCAGCCACCAATTCATTCTCCACTTTGTATTCACTCCTTCTGGGCCCCAAATGCCTCCGCTCCATATCCCCAGACATAGCACTCCAGTTAACCCAAAGATCCCCCACAACTGCCACTAGGCAATGCGTTGGCCTTGGGTCCTAATCTGCGAGTGCCCACAATCATCGTCGCTCTCCATCCCACTAACCGCAGTTGCCCTATCCAGTACCTGCCGACAACACCTCTTCTTGTGCCATATGATGCTGTCTGCCAGTCTTTTCCCATAAGCACCCTTGGAACTGCCCTGCCGCCAATTGTCCTCTGTGGGTGTTACCTTCCTCTGAGCTTCAGATGCTCCTAATTCAGTTCCCTTAACCTCTGTTGCCTTCAACATGTGCAATCAGGCACCTCATCAAAACCCATCTCTGTGCCCCAATACCCATTTCCTATGTGTCCGAGAGCGCACCTCTCTGTCTCATCCTGTGTGACACACCCGACGCCCCTTCGTAGCCCTTTAGTTACCCCAGGGCACCTCTCCTACTGTGGCTCACTGTGTCAACACCCATTGCTCCCTTATTCTGTGCCCGAAAACCCCATTTTTATTTTCCTCCTGCTCACTGTTAGTGCCCTAAAATGCCCACACCAAAATCTCCCTAAGCCTCGTCCAGATTTCTGATTCATGCCTTTCCATGCCCAGTCCCCAACTGCTTATTGTAATTACTCTCAATTGCGTCTCACCCCGTCTTTGCACCTGATACCCCTTCTTCACATCACAACACCAAGTGGCCCTGTATGTGTCCCTACGCCCCTCAAGAATCCTCCCCTGCCATTCAGTTATTTGCACGGAGTACCCCCATGTGCACTTCCCACTGTGCCCCAGGTGTTCATGCTCCATTTTTGCACCAATTTCTTCCAGGCTGCCTCCTCACTAGTGCGACATATGATCCCTTTCCAAGTACAATTCTCAAATGCCTTCCTACTGAGCCACTAGGCTCTCACTCCCTCAGTGACCCTGACAAGAAATATCTATGTCACCTTTACTTGCTACTAGCCATCACCTCCTTTTGTGGTCCAGACACCCCCTCTCCATCCACCCACCTCGCTTATCTAAATTCCAGTGAGAAGAATTCAAACGTTGCTGACAAGATTTGCTATTTCCTGAGTCACCATTTAAACGACACAGACACACAAAAGTGTTGACTAAGCAACTTTTTAAAATGCTGCTATCTCAAATACTACTAAACCGATTTACATCAAATTAAGGAAAGCACATTTTCCGAGTATATCTAATTTAATGCAAAGCTTGGTGTAAATCCATTGAGCATTTTTGGCTGTAGGCACAAGTAAAATTTCCAATAGTAGCTACAGTTGGAAAACACATCTTTTTTGGCCCCAATCGGTTTTCCCTGCATTGATCTGCACGAAAATTGGCACACCAGACCACAGCTGATTAAATGCTTTGTTTGAAAAATTTTGAGCAGATCTGTCAACAGGTTCAAAGGTTATGGGCATATCAAAAAATATCTCAGAGTCAGTGTGTCTTTGAGTATTTTTCTATGCCTACAACTACTCCAGTGTCTCTCTGAATCAGCAGCAGCGCATGCAGGTGTCTGTCACTAAAACTTTTTTTTGGGCTATAAGCCATAAAAGCACATAAAGCAAAAACATTCAATAAAATAGATAAATTATGTAATGTGAAATGTGCAATATAATAAACAATAAGACAACCGATACCTCGTTTCTACTAAACCGGCTCCACCAATGGGGTAGATTAAGAATGAATCAAGAAGTACCAGGTGTCTCCCTGATGGGTGGTAATCATTTACAGAATTGCACAACCAGCTAGTCCTATAACTACACATCAAGTTGTAAATAAGTTAACATACGATAAAAATAAGTAGCCCAGCAACTAAAGATTAAAATATATAAATAGTCTAAAAGGGGTTCCTGATTTATGAAATATGTATTGCACATCCTTTTCTCTAGCAGTAATTGCAGTTACCGTTTTACGGATCGCCACTGTACACATTTTCATGCGTAATGTTCATCTTGTGCCTTACTCGCCACACACCAATCAGAAATCGAGAGAGAGCAAAAATCATCAATCTACTTGTATCGTATCTCAATATCCTGAAAGCTTCTTTGTACTCCCTAGTTCCCAAATTCCGACAAAGCAGAATAATCCAGCACCTCCTATTGGTCACATAGGTTGGACAGAAGAACATAATATGTTCAATAGTTTCTTTTGTGTCACCACAGGCTGGGCACTGCAGCTCATTGGCCCGTGGTTTATGTGCCCACTTGGCAGTAAAAGACACACAGGTGATGGACGGAATGCAGAGCAAATCAAACATTCACCCCCAGTCAATAGATCTGGGTTAAATCCATCGTTCTTTTGCTCACCATGCCACCCCAGTTTAGACTAGGCTAGCTTGAATCCAGTGGCACAGTGAGCCCAGGACCCACGTCTGAGCATACCCGGTGCACTTAGAGCGAGAAAGCAAAAGACAAACAGATGATGGACGGAATGCAGAGCAAATCAAACATTCACCCCCAGTCAATAGATCTGGGTTAAATCCATCGTTCTTTTGCTCACCATGCCACCCCAGTTTAGACTAGGCTAGCTTGAATCCAGTGGCACAGGACCCACGTCTGAGCATACCCGGTGCACTTAGAGCGAGAAAGCAAAAGACACACAGATGATGGACGGAATGCAGAGCAAATCAAACATTCACCCCCAGTCAATAGATCTGGGTTAAATCCATTGTTCTTTTGCTCACCATGCCACCCCAGCAAAAAACTATGGATTTAGGCCCAGATCTCTGTACTGGGGTGAATGTATGACATTGTTCTGCATTCTGTCCATCAATTGTTCTTTTTGCATTTGTCACCCAGAGTGGGACGGGTATGCCCAGACGTGGGTCCCTTGCTCTCCATGCCACTGGAGTCAAGCTATCCTGGCTGATGAGGGCGGAAACCCCGAAACCGGTCCTAGGATGGTTGTTTCCAGTCCAGGGAGGACCTGGCCTGGCAGTTCGGGCTGGACTGTTCCCATTGGGTGCAGGGTCAAGACTGATTTGCATATGGCTGGGTCCAAACTGAAATGGCATGGGGAGCAAAAAAACGATGGATTTAGGCCCAGATCTCTGTACTGGGGTGAATGTATGACATTGTTCTGCATTCTGTCCATCAATTGTTCTTTTTAACTTGGCAGTAAAGGCCTGGAAAGGCAGGGTTCCCTACTAGAGTTGCAAATATAGATGCCTAGCTAAAGGGGGTTTTATTTCATTCAAAAAGTCCTCCTGTTTAAAGGAGTCCTTAACTGTAAGAAAGGCATTTGTTAAGGATCCATGCCTCAACTGACTGTGTAAGAGAGTATCTCTATATTGCCAATATGCTGTTTTGATAAATAATTTGGAAATAGCCCCAGTCAGATCCGGAGTACTCCATAGACCATGAAGGCCAATCTCTGTCAATGTACCGTTCCCATGCTTTAGCCATGGAATTCTGCAAGAGACCACTTGACATAAAATTTCCTCTCGCCCTTGACGATAGGCAGATAGCTCCAGGGCAGCCCAGATCCACCTCCTGTAAAGTAGGGGGCGCAGTGGCAGTCTGTCGGAGATCTCTTTAATTCCAAAGTCCAGCCTAAGTGGTAGCAGAGGAGTGCTTACAGGTACACATATTTTTTGTCCCCAATCTTTTTTCCCTGCATTGATCTGCACGTAAATTGGCACACCAGACCACAGTTGATTAAACTTGTGTTTGCTAATTTTGTGCACATCAGTCAACAGGTTCAAAGGGTATGGGCATATCAAAAAATATTTTAGAGTCAGTGTGCCTTTGAGTATATGTCTGTGCCTGCAAGTACTTCAGTGTCTCTCTCAGTCAACAGCAGTGCATACAGGTGTGTCCATTTTTTAGGCCTCTGAGTAATAATCTGAGTATGAGTGTGCGGAGGTATGTCCTTGCGTGTGACTGTTGGGATGAGACTGCATGTAGGAGTACATCAGTCCATGTCCTCATTTGTGGTGAGTGTGAATCTCAAACTATGAGTACGGGAGTGCTTATTTGAGTTATAGGCTATGTGTGAATGCCTATCCAAGTGTGTGCCTCTGAATAACTGTCTGGCCCAATAAGTATGCATGTGACTGTTATTCTCCAACCATATATGTTTGTGGCAATGGCTGTGCACGAATGCTTGTCCCCAAGTGAGTCTCTCAGAATGTCTCTGCACCAACAAGCACATCAGTCTCTCTATGTGTATGTCTTTGTGGCTAAGACTCTCTGAGTCACTTGTGGTGAGCGAATGTGTATCCCTGAACTTGTCTCTGAGCATTTTTTTGCCTATGACTACGTCTGAGTCTTTCTAAGTCAGTACTGATGCGCAAGTAATTCCTAGTGTGCCTCTGAGTATGTTTCTGCACCAATGAGTATGCATGTCCCTCTGTGTGTCTCTGAAGTGTGAGTGCCCGATTATGAGTTTCTTTTTGTATCTCTGAGTAAGTGGCCGTCAGCTGAGTGTGCCTGGGCAAGCCTCTGAATATATTTGCCTGTGAGTATGTGAGGGAGCTTCTGAGTCAGCAGTGGCATTCACACGGGTCTCTGTATGTGTCTCTGAGTATAAGTGTCTGCAAATATGACCACATGAGTGCCGGCCAGGCTCAATGGCTGACAGCTAACTTGTGACCCTGAGTGACCCTTTCAGAATGTCCCAATGCCAATGGATACAAGAGTGAGTATCTGAGTCAGTGGTGGTGAATTAATGCATGTTTCTGGATTTCACTTTGTGTATGTCTCTATGCCTCTGACTTTCTGAATATATCTCGGAGTCACTGAATGAATGTGCAACTGAAAAGCACTGCAGGTTCCCTTGATACATAACATAAAAATATGTGCACTCACACCACATCACAACACTCAAACTAATTTGGTCCCACAGGAGTTTTGAAAATCAGCACATAGGTCTTTTAATTATATAATCATTAAAAATTCATACATTAAAAATCTTGTTACATAGCACAGTCAATGTACCAAATTTTTAATTAAAAGGAGGGGGGTGCAAATCCGCCCTCCCCGAGCCAATAGTGGTCCCGGGGACCTCATCCCCCAGGGCCAAAAAATATTTCTAACGGGGAGGGGGACGCACGCCCCTCCCCTTCCTGAGCCACAAGGGGACCTGGGTACCCCACCCCTGCGACCTTTAAGGGGAGAAGGACACAGACAGTGGGGGCTTGTCAGGTCAGTAGATACCACAAGCCACTAACCTTCTGGAACAACCCAGCAGGGGCGATGCTAGACACCCAACTCCCCTGTGCCAGACCCCCAGTGGGACGAAATGCGTACTCCCCTGCAAGCCTGCCCTCAGGGGAAAAGGGATAGGGATAAAATAACAAACTCTCGTGGAAAGTATGAGAGGACTTCTCCTGCCCGACTGTCCTGAAGGGGCACGCCCCACAACGGAAGATCCTATGTGTGGGAAAAATAAACAAGAGTAGTTAACCTGAGAACAACCCAGTACATTCAAAACGTATACTATACATGTATGCATAAACTCACTCACTTCTATGCTGTCCCTCTAGCCTTGGAGGGATAGTCAAACTGGACTCAGATAAATGTCATGCCAGTAAGAAAGACTGTGAAAGGACTGTCACATGGCAGGTAAAGAGAATCTGGAGGTCACACAACACCTGAGTGTGATACGCAATGTCAAAGTTCAAATGAATAGTCGCACTTCTCGTGCAGGAATAACGAATAGGAAGAACCAAAATCAAATGCTCTACCGCAGCTCTCCGTACGTGAGCGAAAGTAAATATAATGAACAGGGAATTCGCACTCCTTGTGCGCAACAAAGTATCAGAGCAATAGCAAGCCAGGAAACAAAAATGATGGAGGACGCCTCTCCGCAGCCTTCCGTGCGAGTGAGCGTGGGCGGTACAAAAAAGGAAAAAATGTTAAAAGTATAACGGATCCGTCCTGAGTCCATATAAACACTTGCCTAGAGGATGGGCCCACCTCGGGAGAATCCGAAACAGCAGCTCAATTGCAAGGTTAGGGAGTCCCAGCCCCGCTCGTTGAAGGAAGAACCAGAAATGAAGGACGCGGAAGAGAGAAGTGCGGGCGGATCCAGCCGCTCCTCTTCCATGGTGCGACGAACGAACCAGACATCAAAGAACACTGCAGGCAGGGGGCGAAGTCGATTGACAAGCACCGGCCTGTGCGCTTGTCGGAACAGAAATACCCGTAGCTCCTCCCAGGCGGGAGAAGCTCGGAAACCCACAGTGAAGCCTCTTGGGACATGTAGTCCTAATACCCACATTCATCCGTTCTCCATACACACCCTCTCCCATGCCGCTTGCTGTAATATGTGATGACAGGGGCGTATGGTGCAGGAACACGGCCAAGGTGCGAGACAACCATGACAGTACCCCTCCCTAAAGGCCTTCGTCTCAGACCAGGCTTCGAGGGGTGAGCAACATGAAAACGGCGTAAAAGGATCGGACAGTTCAAATTGCTCACTGGTTCCCATGTCCGATCCTCCGGGCCGTAACCTTTCCAGTCCACTAGATAGAAGACCCTCCCCCATCTCAGTCTAGAGTCAAGAATCCTGTGTACCTCAGACTCAACCTCACCTTCCACAGTCAGTGTTGGCGGTTTCTTAGATAGTCTAACCTGAGGTGAGCAGGGACGCAATAGGGACACGTGAAACACAGGGTGGATGTGCCAAGACGGTGGAAGGGACAACTTCATGGCTACGGGGTTGATGACCTTTAGTATGGTATAGGGTCCTACATATTTTGGTCTCAACTTGTCTACCCCTCTTAGATGTTGATTTTTGGTGGCCAGCCAAACCTTATCTCCCACCTGGTAGGCTGGTTCAGGGGACCGTTTCTTGTCTGCGAATCGCTTGTATGACTCTTGTGCCTTAGTCAAATGGTTCTTTACATCTAGTAGAACTGCACGGAGATGCGCATGATGCTCCTGTATAGAGGGATGTTTAGCTGCTATGGGCCATGCAAAGGGCAGTAGGTTAGGGTGATACCCATATAAACAATAAAATGGGGAACATCCTAACGATGAGTGTTCTGAATTATTGTATGCAAACTCAGCTGTCCATAACAGGATGCACCAATCTGTGGCATGCTGTATAGTGAAACACCTTAAATACTGTTCTAAGGTTTGGTTCAACCGTTCAGTCTTGCCATCTGTTTGGGGGTGGTAACTAGTGGATAGTCTAGCATCTACTTTCATTACCTTACATAGTTCTTGCCAAAACCTAGAGGTGAACTTACTACCCCTATCTGTAATGATCACTGCGGGTATGCCATGTGCTTTTACTATATGTTGCAAAAACGAGATAGCCAATTCGGGAGAAGTTGGGATTCTCTTCAAGGGAAAGAAATGGCCCATCTTGGTCAAGTGGTCCACTACCACTAGTATAACAGTATAACCATTGCTACGCGGCATCTCCACTATAAAGTCCATTGAGACAGTGTGCCAGGGACTTGGAGGAACAGGAATGGGTCGAAGTAGTCCTGTCGGTTTGGTATGGTTAGCCTTTCCTTGAGCACAGATGGCACACTCCTTTATGTAACTCTTTGTCATTTGCCTCAGCGCAGGCCACCAGAAGTACCTCTCAATATTGGCTATAGTTTTGTAGATGCCCATATGTCCCCCCAACAGAGAGTCATGAGCCCACTGCAATACACGATTTTGTAACTCCACCATAGGAACGTACAGGACTTGCCGATGGTATAACAGATCGTCCTGTTCACTTCTGTCTTCTGGTTCTTCATGGATCCAAGCCTGTTTGTCCAGGGATTCTATGCTTATTTTCAGATCTTCCAAAAAATCTTCTGTAGTTACTAATGCTATTTCTTTGTCCTGAACGAGGCCCTTGGTAGGATGGTAGGGGGCTCATTGTTTGTGTTTACTTCCGTTGTTCTTAGGGGTTCTTGTCGGGACAAGGCATCGGCCTTGCCATTTTGTGGTCCTGGCCTGTATTTGGTGATAAAGTCATAATCGGAAAAGAACAGTGACCAACGCAACTGTCTGGGGGCTCTAGCGGTTTTCAGGAACAACAAATTACGGTGATCAGTGTAGATCTCCACTGTATGCTTGGCCCCAAGAAGATAGTGCCTCCACTCCTCACACCCTCTCTTGATGGCTAGCAGTTCTTTGTCTGTTATGTTGTAGTTGATCTCGCATGGACTGAGCTTCTTTGAGTAGAACACCACAGGAAGCAGTTGACCTGTCTCTGGATGTCGTTGGGACAACACTCCACCGAGGGCATGGTGTGAGGCATCTGTTTCCATCATAAATGGCAAGTCAGGATCAGGATGCTGCAATACAGGAGCCTGAGTGAACTGTTTCTTTAACGCTTTAAAGGCCGTCTCTGCTTGTTCGATCCATGCATAGTCTACCCCTTTACGTAACCGGTGGGTTATCGGTTGTGTGATTTTAGAGAAGTCTTTGATGAAGTGCCGATAGAAATTCGCAAAGCCTAGAAAGCTCTGGAGTGCCTTGACTGTAGTAGTGGGGTTCCATTGGGTAATGGCACTGACTTTTCTGACGTCCATTTTGATTCCTCCTGCGTTGATAACGTAGCCCAAGAACTCTATTTCGAAAACATGGAAAAGGCATTTCTCCAGCTTAGCGTATAAGGAATGTTCATGTAGCCTCTGGAGCACCGCTCTTACATGCCCCACATGTTCCGAGTAAGAGGCAGAATAAATGAGTATGTCATCTATATACACTATGCAAAAGACGTCCAGGAATCCCTGAAGCACTTCGTCCATAAAGTACTGAAAACCCGCTGGAGCATTACAAAGACCGAATGGCATGACCTGATATTCGAATAAGCCATATTTGGTGCGAAAGGCGGTCTTCCACTCATCTCCCTGTTTGACTCTTACAAGATGGTATGCACCTCGGAGGTCCAGTTTCTTGAAGATGTTGGTACCCTTCAATTGGTCTAGTAACGCAGGTATGAGGGACAACGGATAACGGTTCTTGACGGTGACTCTGTTAATCGCTCTGTAGTCAATACAGGTCCGTAAATCACCCTCCTTCTTTGGATAAAGAAAAGAGGAGAACCGGCAGGTGATGATGAGGGTCGTATGAATCCTGTTGCAAGGTTCTCATCCAGATACTGGTGTAAGTGTTTCGTCTCAGGTTCGGTCAACGCATAGATGCGACTACAGGGAATGGCTGCCCCTGGAAGCAACTCTATATGACAGTCATACTCGTGATGTAGGGGGTATGACTGGCTTCTTGCTTACTGAACACAGACGCGAACTGATCGTATTCCGTGGGTACAGTGGTGATACAGCACACCTGCTGTTGCGTACATCCATGAGAGAGGAGACGTGCTGGTGACTCCGTAGGGCATCGAAGAAACGTGTTTTCCTTGGTGCAATGTTCCACACAAAACAGAGAATCCATCACCACCGATCGGGAAGCCCAACGTATCGTGGGATCGTGGAAGGTGAGCCATGGCATGCCAAGGATCAAACGGAAATGAGGGGCATTGATTAAGTCAAATTGGATCCATTCGTAATGTTCCTTGCCGAACTGCATAACGATCGGGATGGTATGAAAACGTACATGCCCAGATGTAAGGGCCGTCCCATCCACAGCCTTCACTGGTTCTGGTGTCTCTTTTCTCTCACATGGTATGCCCAAGTCTTTAGCATAGGTCCTGTCAATAAAGTTTCCAGTGGCCCCTGAATCCAATAGAGCTGGCGCTTGGGTCTTGATTCCCTCTTCCATCCATAGTGTAATACAGACGTTAAGATGTGGAACAGAGGATTGTACAGTATTAGCAACGATGGAGGAGATCTCTGCTTCATCCACTCTAGAGTAAGGGATCTCTGACTGACTCGGGGTTGCTAGTTTTCTGGCACCTCACTGCAGATTCTTGGCTTGGAGACAACCGCTTGAGTCTTTGAAAAGGATGTTCAATCAGGGGTTCTGGTTCGGGCTCGGCACTCCTTAATAAAAATGTCCCCCTTTTCCACAGTACAAGCACAAACGTTCCTTTCACCTTTTTTTCTTGCTCTTCTGCAGGTAGGGGACCACGTATTCCGTTTATCTGCATGGGTTTGACCCCATCCTGATGTTTCGTCGGATCCTCTGTGATTGGTTTAGGACGCGATACAAAAATCTGTGGCTCACTACGGCTCTTGTCGTTTTTGCGTTCCTGCAAACGGTGATCAAACTGCACTGTTAACTCAATTAGTTCCTCACAGGTTTGAGGGAGATGAATCACCTGGGCAAGGACATCTTTTAATTCCCCTCTGAGACCCTGATAGAAAAGGGTGGTTCTTTTAGTGGGTGGCCATTCAGTTTCCACTAGAAGAGGATTAAACGTGGTAATGTACGACAGGAGATCCTGTGAGCCTTGTCTAAGGGTAATGAGTTCTCTATCTGAGGTGAGCAAGTGAGATTTCCTATTGAACAGCTTGCGCATCTCCGGGCAGAACCCAGCGAAATCGTACAGTATGTGGTCGTCCTTCTCGATCAACGGAAACGATCAACTGTCTGCATTCCCACCCAAGTAAGACATAACAAAGGCTGTCGTGGATTGGTCATTATGAAATAATGTGGGTTTACACAAAAAATGCAGCTTACATTGACTTAGAAATATCCCAAACTTTTTTGGGTCCCCTAGAAAGCGTTCAGGAGCGGCTAAGGGGATTTGAGGGGCCTGCACGACCTGTATGGGAGCTGTACCCGTATCTATCTGGGAGGGTAGAGAGGAGGACGTAAAAAACCCTGTACTCGGAGATCCTCCTCCCATTGCTTGAGCAGGAGGTGGTAGTGTCCACTCTTTGATGTATGATCCTCCACCACCCTTACGGGACAACCCAGCCACTTCCCTCCGTAAGGTACCCATCTCTTTCCGGGCCTCTTGTTCTCTACACGACATGCGTTAACCTCCATCTGAAGCGTGGTCATCGTCTCCAGCAAGGAGGCAAGTACCGAATTAACATCCATCGCCCGGGCTGGGAATGCTACATGGGCTTGTCAATCTGTCAGGTCAGTAGATACCACAAGCCACTAACCTTCCGGAACAACCCAGCAGGGGCGATGCTAGACACCCAACTCCCCCGTGCACAGACCCCCAGTGGGACGAAATGCGTACTCCCCTGCAAGCCTGCCCACAGGGGAAAAGGGATAGGGATAAAATAACAAACTCTCGTGGAAAGTACGAGGGGACTTCTCCTGCCCGACTGTCCTGAAGGGGCACGCCCCACAACGGAAGATCCTATGTGTGGGAAAAATAAACAAGAGTGGTTAACCTGAGAACAACCCAGTACATTCAAAACGTATACTATACATGTATGCATAAACTCACTCACTTCTATACTGTCCCTCTAGCCTTGGAGGGATAGTCAAACTGGACTCAGATAAATGTCATGCCAGTAAGAAAGACTGTAAAAGGACTGTCACACGGCAGGTAAAGAGAATCTGGAGGTCACACAACACCTGAGTGTGATACGCAATGTCAAAGTTCAAATGAATAGTCGCACTTCTCGTGCAGGAATAACGAATAGGAAGAACCAAAATCAAACGCTCTACCGCAGCTCTCCGTGCGTGAGCGAAAGTAAATATAATGAACAGGGAATTCGCACTCCTTGTGCGCAACAAAGTATCAGAGCAATAACAAGCCAGGAAACAAAAATGATGGAGGACGCCTCTCCGCAGCCTTCCGTGCGAGTGAGCGTGGGAGGTATAAAAAAGGAAAAAATGTTAAAAGTATAACGGGTCCGTCCGGAGTCCGTATAAACACTTGCCTAGAGGATGGCCCCACCTCGGGAGAATCCGAAACAGCAGCTCAATTGCAAGGTTAGGGAGTCCCAGCCCCGCTCGTTGAAGGAAGATCCAAAACTGAAGGACGCGGAAGAGAGAATTGCGGGTGGATCCAGCCGCTCCTCTTCAACGGTGCGACGAACGAACCAGACATCAAAGAACACTGCAGGCAGGGGGCGAAGTCGATTGACGAGCACCGGCCTGTGCGCTTGTTGGAACAGAAATACCCGTAGCTCCTCCCAGGCGGGAGAAACTCAGAAACCCACAGTGAAGCCTCTTGGGACATGTAGTCCTAATATCCACATTCATCCGTTCTCCATACACACCCTCTCCCCATACCGCTTGCTGTAATATGTGATGACAGGGGCGTATGGTGCAGGAACACGGTCAAGGCACGAGACAACCATGACAGGGCTGCAGGGTGAGCCCTTGGGCCCCGATGGCCACAGCTGGCTCCACGCACACACCCATCCTGGGTGCTGCGGGAGCTGGCATCACTCCAGCATGTTGAGAGCAGCTGTTTTTGTTTGCTTCTGCTGGGTGGGAGCAATCTGAGTTTCCCTGCTTGCAAGAGTGCAGGCAGGGAAACAAAAGTCTGCTCCCACCCAGTGGGAATGTTTTTAAAGCTCCCGTTAAGTGGGAGCAGATATGCCTTCCCTGCCCAGCATGTCTTCTCTCACCCGAGGGAGCTTTATAAGTTGCGTGGTTATAAAAACATTGGTCGATAGGCAAAGTGACACTGTGATAGGAAATGATTTGCCAGTGGTACCTCCTATAACTTATAGGAAGGGGAGGACCCTTGGAGATGAGTTAACTCATAGTTGTTTCTCTAGGAATTGGAAGCCGGATACATGGCTGTCGAAAGTGAAGGAATTTTTTAAGTTCAATCACTGTAAGGCCTGCAAGATGGTTGTGAATATATCAGAATATACCACCTCAGATGGACAAAACAGAAGAGTTAATGGTTTTTAACTGTAATTCTGATCACTGTGTGTATGTGCTCTCTTGCCCATGTTCCCCCATATATGTAGGAAGTACCATCTTTGCTCTTAAGAAACAAATTTTAGAGAATCAGAGGGAAATAAGAAATCATCATTTTAGTTACCCTGTGGCAAGACACTTTTTTGAAAAACATGACAGTGACTCACGAAGACTTAACTATTTTGCGGTAGACAGAGTGTCTTTAAACGTGAGAGGTGGGAATAGAGTAATGCAATTGAGATGTCTGGAATCCCGATATATTCTGGATATACATACAAAATTCCAAGCAGGATTGAACAGAGATGAGGAAATGGAAGTTCATGTGTGATAATTGCCTTGAATTTGCTGCTACCTTCCACTGTATAGGTATAATCAGAATAGGTTTTCATATGGAGAAATGTAAAAGGGATCAATTCCTCGTTTTGTGTATGCAGGAAATATGAATTTCAGATTTGAACCATATCTTAATTATTTCTTCTAGTTTTATTATATTCCTCGATCCGTAATCACTATAATGGGAATGTGGTTATGGAAATTGCAGAGGTTGCTTATTTATGGCAATATGTGTTAAGTTATTTGAACATGAATTTGATCAAATATTTTTGATATTGAGTAGGAAATTGTTTACATCTTGTGATTTTGCACATCTTGGACAGATTTGTTTACAGTAATAATAATATAGGATATATTGTATTAAATTTAATAATTAGGCTTTTTAAAGGAGATTTGTGTAAAATTAATATGTAATTAATTAATATTTACTATGGATTATTTGCAGCTAATATAATGCGACTTTGAACATATAGCTTGGATTTAAAAACTTCCCCCTGATAGGGGAGATAGGGGAATGATAAAATGTAAGACATTGATCTCAGCCTGTGTTTATATGATATGTGTATAAAACGAAAATAGGAATGATCATAAGAGAAACCCCACACGGAGTGATATATGAATGAATGTGAATAGAATTATTGCTTGTCAAAAAACATTATTTGAAGTATTGAGAAGTGGGCACTGGCCCGGTATTGGTGAATTATGTTCCATACGCTCTAATAGGAAATTAAATTAATTCGATTTATGGCACGAGAAATAGTGAAAAAAGAGGGTGATTGAAAAAAAGAAACAAAATGTAACATTCCGTATTGTTTGAATAGGGTTTATCACATGTGATGGATTTATGGATTTGTTTTCTTAAATCTTCTTTTGAAGTATGTTCAATTGGAGTGTTTCTTCTTGATGAAGGATGTTTTTAAATGTTTCACTAGGTGGTGCGTCTTGTACACTTTTAGAAAGGCTGAGGACAGTCGAAATGTGTCAGTGTGTGGATGAGCTGCAATAAAGAATTGTAAAAAGGATACACTGTCTGGAAAGCCCACTTTTTGTCCTGCTTGACGAGAGGAACTGTAAATATATATATATTTATACAATATAGTACCTGCTTTGATACGTTTATTCCACAGAATGTGTGGCATAAAAGGCCATATTTCACAGGAAACCATGAAATATGGGAAATATTTCACGGTGGCCTGTGAAATGCAGAGTGCAGCATCTTAAGGACAAGACCTGATTTGTAATGTACCCCAATATAGGCCTGGGTAGTCACCTAACTTTTCACCTACATTTACCCTGACATTGTACTACATAACGGTTTTGGTGCTGACCTTTTACCTAGTTAGATGCCAAAGACTGCACGATAGATCACCAGTCCCAAATGCGAACATAGAGGGACACATAGGCCTTTCAGATCCACTTCAAACTCTCTTTCACAATCTGAAATTGGCCTCTTGGAATGTGGCGGGATTACAAAGAGTTCTCAAGGTTCAGCCATAATCAAACTCTTAGAGAATGACATCATTTGCCTACAAGAAACTTGGGCCATAGAGCCGGTTCACATCGAAGGATACGCCGGCTTTCATAAGCCAGCCATCAAACATAACTATTATGGACGACCGTCTGGAGGGATTTCGACCTACGTAAAACACGCAAAACAGTTAACTGTTAGCACCGTGAATACAGGCTCAAATATGCTGCAGGCATTATTATTCGAGGGCAAAGAGCACAGAGAGAAAAATGTTTCGTTTCTCTTAATCAACATATATCTTAATGCCACCGGCCCATTGAAATTAGAGGCGACAGAAACCATGGTTACAATATTACAGGAAACTCTATGCACGCACATATTGCCAGCAAAAATACTGTTGGGAGACTTCAACCTGCATCATTTAGGCATTAACCGGAACGAGAAGAGGCACCTATCCAAGGCAGAAAGGACGTTTAACCATTTCCTATGGGACTACGATCTATACTCAGCCGAAAAGCTACAACAGGGTTTAACCACAAAAAACCAAGGGCTAACCACATTCAAAAATTGCACCACAATTGATTATATTTTCTTGTGTGACCGCTTAGCTCGCAAATTTGCAAACTTTGAAATTAAATCACATGAGATGAGCGATCACGCAATTCTGCAGATTGAATTGAATATCGAAATCACGCAAAGGGGATGTATTACAACGATATCCCATTCAATAGGAACCGAGGAACATGCCCTGCTGAGAAGAATAAAATGGAACAAGCATAATACCATTGTATTCAAGGCCTGGAAAGAACATCAAGAAGCCACAGGCCCTATTGTCGGCATCGAGCCCAAATTGGAAAATTGGTCAGAATGGATCACGGAGTTGAAAATAGCTTTGTCCAAAAACACGGAAATAGAGCCTAAAATAAAAGAGAAAGTCAACATACATACAAAGCTTAACAATCTAAAATTTAGAGAGATCACTCGCAGCCTTAACAAAGCAAAAAAGCATACAAGGTCGAAGCATCGAAAAACGCTGGAGAAGCGTAATAAATTGCATAAAGAGCGGCAACAACTGCTATGGACTCTCAAGCAAATTAAGCAGGATGAGGAATGGATTAAGATTCACGAGCTAACAAAACCGCAGAAACACCGACAACTCTGGCAATACATAGCCAAGCTGCATAACGACAAAATAGATCGGGGCAACTCTGTGGATGCTGAGGCATGGATGAGACACGTTTCAATAATCTATGTAGAGAAGGAAATTGCCACAGTTACAGACTGGACAACTAACGCCCACGAAAAAAGCACAAACAAAGGGGCAGTATGCACTTCGGGGGTTGTTAGTAACGATAGAGGAGTTGCAGCGGTTGAAAAAATTATTAAAAAGATTAGGAAAGACGGGGCACCTGGACCAAATGGCCTACCGGGGGGCTGTTCAGGGAAGACCCAATCTATTGGGGGAGAATATTATCCAACTTGTTCACCGAATGCCGATTACTGTCCAAGGTGCCAGATTCGTGGCGTGGGTCGATCCTGCAACCCATCTATAAAAGGGAGACAACACAGATCCAAAAAATTACAGATTAATTGCCTTACTGGACATTGAAGGAAAAGCTTATGCCAATACTCTGCTGATTGAGCTAAACAGATGGATCGACAAACACGAAATTCTCCCTCCGTATCAAATGGGGTTCCGTAAAGGATGTTCGACAAGTGACAACATAACGGCCATATCATATTTAAGCCAGCAAGCAATTGTAATGAATAAAAACCCCTCTTTGCCTGCTTCATTGACTATTCTGCAGCTTTTGATGGTGTCCCGCGTGGCAAGCTCTGGTCTAAATTGCGCGATTGGCAAATTCCATCTGACCTCCTTAATGCAATCATTTCCCTATACAGCAACACCTGGATTAAAATTAAATGAACAAACAAAACCGTCACGAGAAAGTGCTTTACAAATCGGGGCTTAAAACAGGGTTGCGTTTTAGCCCCTACCCTTTTTAACTTATACACAGCTGACTTGGGCAAGAAGCTGCAAAATGCCAACCTCGCAGTCCCAAAAATTGGAAGTAGCAGACTCCAAGTCTTACAATATGCGGATGACCTAGTGGTGATGGACCACACAAAAATTGGATTACAAAGGGGTCTAGATGCCTTAAATGCCTACAATCGGACTAATGAGTTGGTATTCAACTCAGAAAAGACCAAAGTTCTGATTTTCGGGAGTTATCCCAAAAAAACTCTCCTTAAATGGTATGTAGGTGAAGTGCCAATCACTGTATCAAAATCATACAACTACCTTGGATGCTGGTTATGTGACTCTGGTAAAGCGCGCTTGCATGTGAGCAAAATGAAATCGAAAGTAGAGTCCACAATCTTCGCATTATGCAAACTGCATGAGAAGATGCAAAGCCCTACGACTATCCCAATTAGAAAGGTGTTACAGGCCAAAATAAGGGCGGTTGCAGGCTACGCTCAGCAGGCCTTCCCGGGAAAAATGCACATTATGATGGAAAAAGCGCAATGTCGGGCGTACAAACGTATATTTAAATTACCAAATTATACCCGCAATAGCTGGATTCGTTTGGAGTTCGGCCTGGTGCAGCAGAGTAAAGAATGCCTAGGAGCGCACGATAAATACTACTACCAAGTACTCAAAGCCCCAGAAGGGAGCCTGAAAAGCATGCTAAAAGCCATCTATGGTGGTGCAGCAAACCCATGGCAGGCATACATGCATGAGGCAGTAGAAACCCTAGGCCTGGCAACACAGAACTGGGTCCAAGATGTCGTTTCCTATCCAGCCATCAGAAAGGCAATTAACAAACAATGCTACCTACTAACAAGAGAGACAGATCGGGCTTACTTTGAGAGTGGTAGAGGCCCTCCTGGGATGGCTGGCACATACACGGAGCACAAAGTCCAGCCCTACTTATTTCAAGCACTGGGAAGAAAGGCCCTAAAAAACATCCAGTGGGGCAGATTAGTTCCCCTTCCAATAAAAGAACTGAATCCGGGGTGGAAAGCTCTCGACCAAAAAGTCCGCTGCAGAATCTGTGACTATAAAACGGAATCATTAACCCACTTGGTCTGTTGCTGCCCAGGCCTGATACAACTCCGCCGGAAACTACTAAAGCCAATATGGTTAAGTAAAGGAGCTCGGACAGCAACAGAAGGTGTTGCGGCGCTGTTCGCATGCACCCTACCGACTGAACTGGCCCGATTTGGAAGATATATGGAGGAAGCTCGACTCAGACTGATAAAATAGTAAATCCCTCGCAATCTAAGAAAATAGATTCAATGAGGGCAGTCCAATGTATTCTATAATATTTACTATTCAGTTTTTACTACTTAGCTTTTACAATTTTCCTATGGCATCTTTTAAGCAATGAGATTGGTTATAATTGTATATGAAATTTCTTTAAAAAAAATTGTGATGGTCTTTTTATCAATTCTCCACTTTTTTTAAAAACATGCTGGTACATTGCAAATGGTTTTAAGTAACTGTGCATAAATAAAATTCATTCACCTAGTTAGATGCTGCATAAATGTCGTTTGGTTTTCTCCGAAAACTAGCCTCATTTATTATGCATGAAGATTCTCAGAATCACAGCAGGATTACCATCTTCTGCATAATAACTGTGAATAAGGTTCATCACTATCGTCATCCTCGGCCGACCTGACACAGCAAGGTAGAGCCCCTGAGAGTGCCTTTTGGGTATATATACACCATATCTTTGCTTGGGCGGGCAGAGGAGAAAGACTTCCATGCTGACATGCTGACACGAGACGCTGAGGTCCCTGCAGGCAGACACTCCAGCACGCAGTGGTCTGACATCCCTCGCGGTGTGTGCATCTCGAGACCAAGGCGGGGTCCTTCGTTCTCTCACATCAGGTAATGGGGTTGGTCTTATCCTAGGGGGATTCTTGGCTATACACCTACATACATGCTAGGTACATTTAGGTACATCTAGTTAGGGTTAGCATCGTAGGAGTACGCATTATTACTGTCATGTATTTACATGCCTGCATATATCCATTGTTTTAGCACTGTGGTAGAATTCTACCATCTATTTACTCTGTTGGTGTTTATAACGATATACATCTGTTTCTGTCTCATGGTTGTTGCAGCAGACTTATTTTACAGTAGAATGACGTTGGTTTAATAAATGCTTATTGAAAACGTCCCTATGGTTTATTCTGTGTATTTCTCTGAGACAAAGTGAGCACGAGTGACTGAGCGAAAGGTACTGTACTGTTTCCACGATCCCTGAGGGGTCAGGGTTGTCATGTTCGATAGTTGCCCGAAACTATTCGCTCCTTGATAAGAGGGGTTCATAGTGGCACTGTGAGCTAGCTGGTATACAGGTGAACATATCCAGTGGGGGCGTCTGGAATCAATCTGGACCCCAATCCCACAATTTATGTTGCCTAAACGCGCAGATCCTATATAGATTTATAGGAACTACACGACAGACCGATACACTTACTTTCAAAAGTTTCACATTTTTTGGCACCCAATCGTAAGATTACAACCACCTTGCCATGTCCAGGAATCTTTTTTGATTGTGTTGATTGAAAACCTGCCTGTTTAAATAAAGGCATTATTGTTCTTAGCATCAACCAAACAATATAGAGCTATCAAGTTTCCCAGGTTCAAAGCTTCAGTAGTTCATTCGGACAGGAATTTGTTGAATTGTGGAATGTGCAGTCCTTTTAATTCTATTGTTAATCCTGTTATAAAATCAGGATTAAAATTCTCAGAAAGCACAGAAAAAAACCTGGACTGCATTATCCAATTATAAGTGCACCGACCAAGCTGAGGGCTGTCATAGTACCTAATAGCTGTTTAACCAAGAGGCCAGATATTTAGCCAGCCCCTTGGTAAATTGCTGCCTAGTCTGGCTACATAGACAATTCCACAGCTGGAAATGCTCATTGTATATATATTCCTGCTACCAGTACCTCCAGTTCTATGAATAACCTCCTCTCAAGTGTATCCATAAGGGAGGAACATAGCTGTCCAATGGCTACTGCCCGGAATGAAACGAAAGCAATGTGAGCAATGGGTGTGTTCTCAGCTGCCAATGAAACAAACCCAGTGTAAGTACCACCCTCAGTGACGTTTACTGTGTTATAACTTTCAGCGAGCGAATTCTCTCGGGCCAGCTTTAGCTCAGCGGTTCCTTCTAACTTTACATGAATTTCGTGTTCAACCCTTCGGGGTTCGCGTCCCGCGGGCGCTCCCTGGCCTTTTAATTATTTGTCTTTTATAAAAAGACATATCTTTACTTGCTCAATTCACTCTATTCGATAAAATATCAATTTCCTGTTTTATTTTACAAATGATCATTATGGTTTCTACTATTGGCAACGTGTTCCTCCTGTTTTCCAGTGACTGCCGGGGGTGTGTGGGGAAGGTGGGGGTGGAGGTCGGGGAGGGGCGCGAGCTCAGCCGCTGTTTTATCAGGGAGTGAAAAACACGGCCATGCACTGCCCAACACTAGTGGAAACTGTTACGCCTGTTGTAGCAGCAGCCATGTTGCACCATGATACCACGGGTGCGAGTGGCCGACGTGGCTCTGTCCCTGTGAAACCCCACCCTTGTTGTAGTGCAGGTCAAGGAGGCTGTCACAACGGGACTGTTTTCCGTATTGCTCTTCACACTTTCCTGCCTTTGAAGCGCTTGCCTGTTTAGTTAATTTTCTTTTCTTTATTGCAGGGCTGCGGCTCCTTTCCAGCGGCGTAGCTTCGGGGGTGGTGAGGGGAGTTTGGGGTGTTGCACCCCACTAATAAATGTACTTTCAGGTAAATAGTTGGGTGCAGGTGCTTTCAGTCGGGTATGGTGAGGTGTCTCGGATTTCAGAAGGAATTTTTACCTAAACTCAGACAAAAAAGCACGCACACTCTTTGAAAGTCTTCAGAAATATTGGTTATGTGGAAAATATTGTGTTTTCTCTTATTTACTTCCCTTCTCAATCCGCAATCGTCTCCCTTCCCACTGCCCCTTTATCCTCTCTTATGTGCCCTGCTTGTCCCCACCCCTCCCAATCAAGCCCCACCCCCTGCTCCTTTCTATACAGGGCCACACCGTTTTATACCTCTTTACATCAAGAAAGCGAGTGGTTCCTGTACCTGATGCCGATCACGGGTCAAGTTCCCAGCTGGTCCAACACACAACCTTCTGCTCAGTCCATCTGAAGGCCATACACTATGGATTATAGGATTCAGTCACATTAACAGGTGCAGTTTGCAGTGCTACGAAGCAGTCAGATTGACAAGCAAGCGCTACGTACAAAACAAACTATCATTATTCTTTAAGAGTCGTCACGGTTTTACAATTGTTAATGTGGAAAGATGAACAGCCAAGGAAATCGAGAAGCTAGTCCAGTGTTTGTCCGAGTTTCATGGATTGTGCTTGCTTTATGCAGAGCTCTCAGGTTTCCTAGGTCCGTGTGTGAGAATCCGATTCAAGCCAGGTTTCTTTTTGCTCTGCATTCTGGGACTTGTAGTCCTTGTTTTATAATTGGATTAACAGGACTGAGTGCAAGTCCCAGAATTCAAACCAAAAAACCTGAACTGGATTGTCTACTCACGCATGGACCTCACCTGGAAAACGTGAGAGCTCTGCTGATGAGTGGAGATTTTTTTTCTTAAGATGCTTTGTGTGTGTCAGTGGTTACCTGTACGTGGAGAACATACTGATGACTGCGTGGAGGCTGTTGGAATTTGGAGCAGCCTCCTAGAAAACGGTTTCACTTTCTTTGCTTCCCTTGAGGAAACACGTGCTTAGAAGGTGATTGGTCACACACTGCTTAAAATGCATGTTAGAATTAGGGTGACCACATTTCGAGAAGCAAAAACAAGGACATGGCAGACATAAAAGTAGGTCTAAAATCTTTCTTGTTACTTTTAAAGTCTTTCGCATTGCTTTTATGTCTGGCTTGGCCCGTACCGGTTTTTGAGTAGTCATATAAATGGAAATGCATGCATGGATGTGTGTGTATGTACGTGTGTGTGTGTGTGTGTGTGTATATATATATATATATATATATATATTCACTGAAAAAACCATAGGTTTTAGGGACAGTTATAGTTACTTGGACATTGCACTCGTACAAAACCCGTGAAATTCCCCCGTTATAGTTAGTTCAGCTAACTATAACTCGCGCCCCGCAATGCACTGCTGATGACGTCACATATTACATCACTCATGACATGGTCAGTGACATCACTGATGACATCACTGATGACATCTCAAATGACATCACTGATGACATCACTGATGACATCATCCAGTGACTGTGTGTTTCTCTAAAGTTTAAATATTTTTAATATATATAGGAAAAGACGTATTGAAGAATGAGTGGGTGTGTAAGTGTCTGTATGGATGATTTAGTAGGTGCGTGACTGACTGTATAAGTGAGTGATTTAACGTATCTTACTGAATGCATGGGTAAGTGACTAAACTGGGTGAATGTCTGTATCCGTTTGTCTGTTGCTGTGTAAGTGGCTGCATGTGTTTGTGAATAGCTACATGAGTGTCTATTTGAGTTATTGAATGCTTGTGTGAGTATCTGTATGGGTGCCTGAGTGTTTGTGTGGGAGGGGTGTGTGCGACTCTGTGCATAGATGTGTGAGTGGGTGATTCACTGGGTGGATGGTTTCAAGAGTGCATCTGTGATAGACTGTATGGGTGGGTAAGTGTGTGTAAGAGTGTGTTAGTGAGTGAATGTATGTCCCAGTGGTACATGTGTGAGTAACTACATATGTGAAAGGCAGTATATATGTGTGTTGGAGTATATAAATAGCTATAAGCGAGAGTGACTGATTGTGATAGTGGCTGTATGGATGAGTGTGTGCTTGTATCAGTGATTGTATAAGAGCGTAAGAATGTGCTAGTATTTGTATGAGTAAGTGAGCTGGTGTGTGTATAACTGTATAGGTGAGTAAATGGTAGTGTGTTTAATTATTTGCATGACTGACTAGGTGTGTGAGTACCTCTATGGATGAGTGGCGGTGTTTGAGAGTCTATATAGGAGTATGAGTGCATATGATAGTCCTGTACTGAGTGACCGTAAGTATGAGTGACTGTACGGGTGAGTGAGTGGATGTGTGTGTGTAGACCTAAGAATCAGTGAGTGGGTATGTAGTTATTGGTGTTGGAGTGTCTATGGTTTTGCGAATGGCAGTCTGTAATTTAGAGTGGGTGTATCAAAGGTAATATTAGGGTGTGAGGAGGTGCATCAGATTATAACGTGGATGATGTCATCAGTGATGTCATTTGAGATGTCATCAGTGATGTCATCAGTGATGTCACTGACCATGTCATGAGTGATGTAATATGTGACGTCATCAGCAGTGCATTGCGGGGCGCGAGTTATAGTTAGCTGAACTAACTATAACGGGGGAATTTCACGGGTTTTGTACGAGTGCAATGTCCAAGTAACTATAACTGTCCCTAAAACCTATGGTTTTTTCAGTGAATTTCAAAGGTTTTTTAAATGCTAATTTGTAACTATAACGTGTCTGAAACCTATGGTTTTTTCAGTGAATTTCAAAGGTTTTTTAAATGCTAATTTGTAATTATAACGTGTCTGAAACCTATGGTTTTTTCAGTGAATTTCAAAGGTTTTTTAAATGCTAATTTCTAGCTATAACGTGCCTGAAACCTACGTTTTTTTTAGTGAATTTCAAAGGTTTTGTAAATGACAATTTTTAAATGTATTAATTGTTAAATTAATTTTTTTCATACTGATTTACTACATTTTTAGAAACAATTTTTTTTTACATATTTTATTTTTTAAATTACATTGTAATTACATTATACATTACATTACAAAAAATACTTTCTCAGAATGAATTACTTTAGTTTAAATACTTTGCAGATAGGCAATAGACTTTTAAGTACAGTAGTTACAGTTGTTGCAATGGGCAACACATTTTCAAACACAATGCAACATTCAGCTCAATGTGAATTTCTAGTTAAATGCAATTAGTTACTTTATGGATTACTTTTCTAACCACAGGACTGGATCCTAGATTCAGTCCTGGTACATCTCCTGTAAACAGTTGAGTAAAAGCGTTTTGGTTACAGTCGTGATTTTTAAGGAATATTATTGTATTTTAAAAGTTGACACTTAGAAACTTTTTCTCATAGAATCACCAATGTTATCCTATGGAAGGAAATTCACTTAGCAGGTAAAAACTGTTATCGTTACTTTTTCTTACTCAGTGTTGGATCCTGGATCCAGCACTGGTGCATCTCCTGTAAACAGTTGAAAGAATGCGTTTAAGTCATACAGGCGATTTTTAAGGAATATTTGTAGTTTGTGAAAATCAACACTTTGAAACTTTTTTGCTGAAAACCAGTCAATGTTAGCCTATGAAGGAAATTCAAGTTACCGGTAAGTACGGTTAAAATTACTTTTGAGGATCAGTACTGGGCTGAAAGATGCAGCACTGAGGTCTCTCCTGATAACAGGTGAGTAAATCGGAATTTGTATTTCGGCTGATTTTAGAGGAATATTTTAAAGTTCCAAAACTCCACATTTAGAAACTTTTTCAGCAAAAAGCAGGCAATGATATCCTATGGAAGGAAATTCAAGTTACTGGTAAGTACGGTTAAAATTACTTTTGAGGATCAGAACTGGGCTGAAAGATGCAGCACTGAGGTCTCTCCTGATAACAGGTAAGTAAATCGGAATTCGTATTTCGGCAGATTTTAGAGGAATATTTTAAAGTTCCAAAACTCCACACTTAGAAGAATTTCCAAGTGAAACCAGTCAATGTTAGCCTATGAAGGAAATTCAAGTTACCGGTAAGTACGGTTAAAATTACTTTTCAGGATCAGTACTGGGCTGAAAGATGCAGCACTGAGGTCTCTCCTGATAACAGGTGAGTAAATCGGAATTCGTATTTCGGCTGATTTTAGAGGAATATTTTAAAGTTCCAAAACTCCACACTTAGAAGAATTTCCAAGTGAAACCAGTCAATGTTAGCCTATGGAAGGAAATTCAAGTTACTGGTAAGTACGGTTAAAATTACTTTTCAGGACCAGTACTGGGCTGAAAGATGCATCACTGAGGTCTCTCCTGATAACAGGTGAGTAAATCAGAATTCGGATTTCGGCTGATTTTAGAGGAATATTTGTATGTTTCAAAAATCAACACTTAGAAACTTTTTCAGCAAAAAGCAGGCAATGATATCCTATGGAAGGAAATTCAAGTTACTGGTAAGTACGGTTAAAATTACTTTTGAGGATCAGTACTGGGCTGAAAGATGCAGCACTGAGGTCTCTCCTGATAACAGGTAAGTAAATCGGAATTCGTATTTCGGCAGATTTTAGAGGAATATTTTAAAGTTCCAAAACTCCACACTTAGAAGAATTTCCAAGTGAAACCAGTCAATGTTAGCCTATGAAGGAAATTCAAGTTACCGGTAAGTACGGTTAAAATTACTTTTCAGGATCAGTACTGGGCTGAAAGATGCAGCACTGAGGTCTCTCCTGATAACAGGTGAGTAAATCGGAATTTGTATTTCGGCTGATTTTAGAGGAATATTTTAAAGTTCCAAAACTCCACACTTAGAAGAATTTCCAAGTGAAACCAGTCAATGTTAGCCTATGAAGAAAATTCAAGTTACCGGTAAGTACGGTTAAAATTACTTTTCAGGACCAGTACTGGGCTGAAAGATGCAGCACTGAGGTCTCTCCTGATAACAGGTGAGTAAATCGGAATTCGTATTTCGGCTGATTTTAGAGGAATATTTTAAAGTTCCAAAACTCCACACTTAGAAGAATTTCCAAGTGAAACCAGTCAATGTTAGCCTATGGAAGGAAATTGAAGTTACTGGTAAGTACGGTTAAAATTACTTTTCAGGACCAGTACTGGGCTCAAAGATACAGCACTGAGGTCTCTCCTTATAACAGGTGAGTAAATCGGAATTCGTATTTCGGCTGATTTTAGAGGAATATTTGCACAATGGTGAAGGGAGGGGGCGGGGCCTGAGGTGACATCTGTGCA
This sequence comes from Calotriton arnoldi, assembly GCA_963921515.1. NCBI lineage: Eukaryota > Metazoa > Chordata > Amphibia > Caudata > Salamandridae > Calotriton > Calotriton arnoldi. Next base: position 2,615,070 of record CAWUFW010000072.1, on the reverse strand, counting down.
AACGCGCCCCGTGGCGCGTTTTAAGTTGGGGGATTAAGTCCCCTTGAATCCTGAGGGTCCCTAGGGGCCAACTAGCCAACCAGGAACCTCCAATATGTGCCAGGGGCTGCGTTGCAGAGACGTGTAGAGAGGCCACACCCCTTTTACACCTCTCTGCAACGCAGCTCTGTGGCGGTTTCTGGATGTACCTGTTGGGCTAGTTGGCCCCCAGGGACCCTCAGGATTGAAGGGGATTTAATTCCCCATCTTAAAACGCGCCACAGGGCCTGTTTGCACACATGTCACCTGAAGCCCCGCCCCTCCCTTCACCACTGTGCAAACGCGCCCCGTGGCACGTTTTAAGTTGGGGGATTAAGTCCCCTTGAATCCTGAGGGTCCCCGGAGTCCAACTAGCCCACCATATACCTACCAAAAGCGCCACAGAGCTGCATTGCAGAGAGGTGTAAAAGGGGTGTGGCCTCTCTACACGTCTCTGCAAGGCAGCCCCCTGGCGCATACTGGAGATTCCTGGTGGGCTAGTTGGCCCCCAGGGACCCCCAGTATTCAAGGGGAATTCGTTCCCCCTCTGCAAACGCGCCAGGATGCGCGTTTGCAGAGTGGTGAAGGAAGGGGCGGGGCCTGCGGGCCCGATCGTTTAATATTTTTTTTATTTGTCCTCTGAAGGGGGCTGTGTGGCCCCCTTCCTTTTTTCTCTTTTTGGGCCCTGGGGACCCCATCCCCCAGGGCCTTACCCTCTTTTTAAATTACAAAAAAAAAAAAACGGGAAGGGGGCCGCGTGGCCCCCTTCCCTGGGCCTGTATTGGCCCCGGGGACCCCATCCCCTGGGCATGGCCTCTATATTTATTATTTTGAGGGGGCAGCGTGGCTCCCCTCCTCTGGCCATTTTAAGGCCCCGGGGACCCCATCCCCCGGGGCCGGCCTTTCCATTTTATTTTTTTTTCTTCTCTTTTTTGGGGAGGGGGCCGCGTGGCCCCCTCCCGAGCCACTACTTGCCCCGGGGACCCCATCCCCCGGGGCTGGCCCTCTCCGTTGGGGACTGTGGGGGGTCCCCAATCCTCCCACAGTCCCGCCGGCTCCCCACGTCCCTTGGGAGCCGGCATTGCTAGTTCCACATGGGGAGCAGCTGACATGCTGCTCCCCATGTGGAAAGCAATCGGCTTTGGATATTGGAAGAGAGAGCAGGTTTCCCTGCTCTCTCTTCCAATATCCAAAGCAGTTTGCTATGGCAGGACGGGAGCCGCGAGGCTCCCGTCCTGCCATAGCAAACTACAGTGTCCCGGGGTAGGCACCCCGGGACACTGCAGGAGCCGGCCCTGGGGGTGGTGGTCCCCAGGGCCATCAAGGGCTCCAGGAGGGGGCCGCGCGGCCCCCTCCCATTCACTACACAGCCCCGGGAGGTGGTGGTCCCCGGGGCTCTGGGGGTCCGTAACGGACCCCCATATTAAAATGTTTAGTGCCCCGGGAGGTGGCGGTCCCCGGGGCATGTGGGGGGGCTGGAGCCCCCCCACACAGGTTTTATAATCTATAAAAAAAAAGCCCCGGGGAGGTGGTGGTCCCCGGGGCTGCGGGAGGGCTCAGAGCCCTCCCGCACCATTTTTAAAAAGCCCCGGGGGTGGCGGTCCCCGGGCTTGGGGGCCCTTTGAGGCCCCCCACACATTAAATTATCCCCCCCACCATGCCCCCGGAACTTGGGCCACCCGGGGCCAACTAACATCGAAGCGCGGGAGACCGCCGCTTCGATTTTTTTTTGCCCAGGGGTCCTTGTGGGACCCCCTGAGCAAACCTAGGGGGTCAGGGTGTTTCTACCCTGCCCCCTTTGTGCGCTTTGCGCACTTAGTTTCTGTCCCTCGGTTCTACCGAGGGACAAAATGGCTGCCAACATTTCCTGAATCGGAATGTTGACAGCCAGCTGACAGCCAATTAACATGCAGCTCGTGATCGGGACGGTGCGCGCAGGGTGCGCTGAGGGTACGCGGACCCTACTCGGCCATAGATATCACTAACTTTTTACTTTTCATTTTCTCAGCAACTACTGAACGGATTTACACCATTTAACAAAAGGGTTCTTTCTGAACCAAGAACTACCTCTTTGCCAAATTTGGTGTAATTCCGTTCAGCAGTTCGGGCTGTAGCCGTGTCTAAAGTTTCCTATGGAAAAATGCATGGGGAAAACACGTTTTGGGACCCCCTTTTTTCTCGGCCCCCGCTTGACGAATCCCCCGAGACTTTCAGGGTAGGAGCGGACCGGAGCGGGCCACAAAGTTTGAAAATTTCGCGAAGATACGTCAACCGGCAAGAGAGTTATTTCAAATAGAATGTCGCGGATTTCCTATGGATAATAGGTTGTAACTATAACTATCTACTGGCGACCGCCAGTAGATAATATATGATTGAAATTATTTTATAAGACTGAAATATATATATATAATATATATAATAATTTCAGTCTTTTGTCATTTTCCTTAGTTCGACGAGAGTGCAACTTCGTCTTTTCTGGACAAAACTTGTGAATGATATATATATATATATATATATATATCAGTTTGCTCACGCCACCGCGCTCCCAAGAAAGCCCGCACTTCAGGGCAAATCTTTGTCAATTTTATTGTAGCTGGCGCTTTTCGACCGCTCGGGTCTTTGTCAAAGCATAAACAACACTGTTGAATAGCGCCCTATTTGCCAAAGAAAACAAAGCACGCCTGGTGCAAAGACATAGTGAAAAGACTTTCATCATACATTCCCTGCATGTATTGTAGTCCAAGAAAAAAAGACTTCTATAAAAACAATATGTGAAAACAGTAAAATGTGAAAAATAGAAGTCAATTTAAATGAATTATATAATACATTTATGGAATGTTGTGTGTCTCCAAACTTAACATTTACAAAGATAAAACCTCTTATATAAAAAAAAGCTAAAGTGACACTTTTACAACATTCCATATTCATCAGTATGTCATAGCAAAAGTACATAGAATGGATTCTAATACAATTTATAGTATTGCATAGTAAACAAACACATCCTGAGTCCATACTGTAATTAAAAGTCAAGTGACTTAATAATGCTCAGTCCTGAGCAAACTACTCCAGTTGCAGGTTCACAATGTTCGACATAATCCGGTCAAGTGACCCAGAAACTAAGGTGAAACAGTGCATGCTGGGGACGTGAGAGGCCACCTATTGACTATTTCCCAGGTAATTACCTCTAATAAACTGCATCTGCATCGTAGTACGGTACGTACTCAGGGCTATATCAGGGAAGTTGCTAGAAAGAACAAGACCACTACTATGTGGTTTGTGCTCCGAAGGAAAGAAAATGCTAAGAAACGAGAGGATGAAAAAAAGAGGAAGATGAGAAGTAAAATATAAGACAAAATCAAAAACAAAAATCAAAGAATCAACAAATAACTGCCTGACTAAAGATACAGCTGGAGGAAGGGAAGAACCTTTCAGAGGAAGGATATAAAGAGACAGCGGGGACACATCAGATGGGTTCAATGGCGGGAGCCAATTGATGTCTCAGCCCAAATGTGAATGGAGCTCCTCTTCCTGATTGAGGCCACAGGGATGTTTTCTGTTGAGATGAATAATATACTGGGATTCTAATCTTCTCAGAGCTCGTTCTCTTTCTCCCCCTCTTGCTTGAGCAGGAACCCTGTCAATGCCAAAAAAGGAAATCTTAAGACTTTCAGTAGTATTCAGACCATGAAACACGCTACAGTGTCTGGCCACAGGATAGGTAACATCATTATTCCTGATTGCCCTCAGATGTTCTAATACTCTTTTCTTCACTGGAAAAATTGTACTACCCACATATCGCAAGCCACAGAAGCAGATCAAGACATACATCACAAAATCGCTATTGCAGTTGATAAATTGTCTTATCTTGTGTTTCTTACCATTAGGTAAAGACACCCCTTTCACATTTGTACTGTGTGCGCATGCTTTGCATTTTCCACATTTATGGAAACCCAGGATTTCCCTAAGCCATGTGCCACCTTGTGTGCGACCAGGTTCATCAAAGATATGTACCAAGATGTCCTTGAGTGAACTGCATCTACGGTATGTTGTATGTGGACTGGGGCTGACCACTTTCCCAATAGTGGGGTCCGATCTTACTAAGTGCCAATGTTTCTTTACTATAGTTTGGACTGCTGCAGAGTTGGAGTTACAAGTAGTAATCAGCCGAATTACCTGATTCTTGTCTCTCAGTGATTTGGGTTTCAGAAAACTATCCCTGTTCACTCCCCTCACTTTCAATCTAGCGGTCTCAACCACCTTATGTGTGTATCCTATCAACAAGAATCTCTCCACCATCTCTTTCTCCTTGGCAGCGTAAGCTTCTGGTGTACTGCAATTCCTTTTTGCTCTAAGGAGCTCCCCATAGGGGATGCCCCATTTGAGTTTCGTGGGATGGTGGCTATGGGCATGCAGAATGCTGTTCCCTGCAGTAACCTTCCTATGTAGTCTGGTCTGTATGGTCTCATTCTGCACCTTCACCATGATATCCCAAAAATCTATCCTGTTTTTGTTAACTTTACTGGTAAATTTTAAGTCAAGGTCATTCTCCGATATTTTATCCAGGAACTTATCCAGATCTTTTTGTGGGCCATCCCATATAAGAAAAATATTGTCTAGGTAACATGTCCTCAAAATAAGATGTTTTGTGTGTTCCTCAAATTCTTCTGACCAAATGTATTCAGACTCCCACCAACCCATAAACATACAGGCATAACTAGGCTTGAAGCAACTACCCATGGCAGTCCCGGTCAGCTGTTTGTACCATTGGTTACCAAACAGGAAATAGTTGTTCTCCAGACAAAACTGAAGCACCTCAAGGAGAGCCATGGTGTGGTCATACGATGCTATTTGTCTGTCTCTAAAAAAGAACCTACATGCCTTCAATCCTAGTTCATGTAGAGAGAGACAACATCTACCGTTGCAAAGATGTAACTGGATTTCCATGGGATACTTGAAATTTTAGAGATGAAGTCCATACTGTCATGACAGTACAACGGAAGGCTGCAAACATATGGGAACAAAAAATGGTCTAGATAAATGGAAGTGTTTTCCAGGAGAATATCGTTGGTCGATATGATGGGCCTGCCTGGTGGATCTGTGCTGTGTTTGTGTACTTTGAGCAACATGTAAAAGCATGGTGTCATAGGGTTCTTTACTGTCAAAAATAACAGTTCATCCTGACTCAAAACACCCTTCTCATGCCAACTGACCAACAAACTGTGGAACAACTCAATAGTGAGGCCATATCAAGCAGCATTGGTTTTCATATAGCTACCAGAAAAATCCAATCGTCTTTTAGCTTCCGCTGTATATTTTTTCACATCCCACAGTACCACATTCCCACCATTGTCCGATGGTTCAATGACAAAGGAGTTCACTTTTTTTAAAGATTCCAAGGCTGCTCGTTGGCCACTGGTTAAATTCTCTGCAAAGTGATTGTCGTTACTGGCTCCCAATTTAATGAGGTCGCGCAGGACTACCTCATGAAAAGTATTAATACTGTCATGTGGGGTTACTGGGTTGAATCTGGATTTGGCTTTGAAATCACTCTGACTTCTCTTATCTACTTCCCAATCCAGATTGCGTAGAAGCTCCCGTTCAAAAACCCAGTCTCTTTCTCCTACCTCCAACTCCCTAAGTGAAGCCAGGCCCTCAATGTCTCCAATGGACAAAAGGTTAGAAGTCAAATTAGTGGTTGTAGGCTGAGCACTCACTCACCCTATCACACCTCTAGTTCCTTTCTGGGTATGGATTTTCAAAAGTTTTAGTTTTCTAATGAATAGGAACATGCCAATGCGAGTACGTGGGTAGCCCAGATTAGCTGTGGGACAGAATGAAAGACCTAACTCCTATAGAAATTGTTCATCCAGAGTGAGAACGTGGGGGATAAATTAATTACTGAAATGGATTTCTCGCCCATTATTTTTTCCTTTTGCTCTGCCGTAATCCTTTCCCACGCGGCTTCTCTGCGACTTTTCCCTGCACCTCCTCTCCGGATTTTTCTCCTTCGTTATTTCCTCCTCTTCCTTTCTTCTTTGTCCCTGATTCTGTCTTAAAAAACGGTATTCCTCTAAGGTAGTGAAAGGGGTTTGGCCACTCGTAGATGTCACCTGTCTCTCATCCAGATCAGATATGTCGGCGCTTGAGTCTGATGTTGCCATTTCCTGCTGCCTGAGGGCATATGTACGTCTGAATTCCTTCCTTGCCACATCATATTTTCCGCCGAAGGTCAGAATGCGACCTTATGCATAGTCAATCTTGTCCCTTGTGGATTTTCACTTTTTCTTTGTTTTAATAGCCTCTTCATACTTCGTCAATCTTATTTCCATTTATTTAAAGAAACTCTGTATTTCATCCTGCTGTTGATGTTTCCCAAGGGACTCCTGCATCTTTTGTATTTCCACCAAAACCTGGTCCAATTCCACGGCAGCATATTTGGATAGTAATCCTAGCATTTGTTTGCACGTTGATGCCATCAGGGTCGACATTCCTCTAGCAGCTTGGAGTGGGGGTCCTGATATGTAGGAGTGATAAGGATACGTAGCACTCTGTGTACCCTGCCCACTTCTATATAGTTATCTAGTGAGATAACCTCCCAGCTGCGATTGATTTCCTTTTTGCGTAGTTTCTCGTACATGTACAACGTCTGTTTCAGGGTCTTAGAGCCACCCTGCGTCACTGTGGTTCCTCCAGTTGCATTCATATCCATTGGGTCATCTGTCTCATTGAAAAGATCTTTTGCCACACCCAGCCGTCTGCTTATGGCTTCACACATGGTATGGCAAGTAATCCTTCGGAGTTTTCAACCTAAAAATGAAACTGAAACGTGTGTCGGAAATATTCACGTTTTAAGGATCTAGTCCCTGCCGTCTAGAAACATGTTTAATTGTAACGCTTGAGACGGTACCCCTGCCATTCAAGTCACGTACTTGCCGGTATGCTCCGGATGTCGAACAACGCTCCTCCGTGAAACAGACCTGCCGCCGCGTCTTGAAACAGACACGTGCTAGCTCCGCTCTCACTTCCCAGCGTATTTATGGCTTTCCTCACTCTTTGCAACCTCGCAATATCACTAAAAGAACAAAGGTTACAGAGACATTATAGTTTGGAAACAGAATTAAACAATCTTAGAAATTCACCAAAAAGGAAGGTTACAGGGACTTTATAGTAAGGTTCGGATTTTAGCACACAAAACCATAGAAATTCAGCAGTTACAGTTCTACTTATCTCAAGAAACTATAACTCGTGCCCTAAGGTAACTATAACTCGCGCCCTCTCCATGCACAGTTTTCTCATCAATAATTTTATTGGAAATGTTACAGTGATATTATCAATGTTGTTATAGAAGATGTCATGACTGAAGCGGAATAATTAGCAGTGCATGGCGAGGGCTCGAGTTATAGTTACTTTAGGGCACAAGTTATAGTTTCTTGAGATAGATATAACTATAACTGCTGAACTTTTATGGTTTTTTGTGTGTAAAATCTGAACCCATTTATAACGTCTCTGTAACCGTTGTTTTTTTGTGAATTTGTAAGGGTTTTTCAATTCTATTTCCTAACTATAACGTCCCTGTAACCTTTGTTTTTTTTTAGTAAATTTCTATGTCTTTTTAACGTAAAGTAATATTTATTCACCATACATTACTCCAGCCACTGCTGCGCATGGCCGTGCCTGTGGTTAGGCAGTACTTCCACCCTCCCTCGCATGCAGACAACCCCACAACGTGCACGGCCTTCGACCGTGTGGGGCAGAGGGTTGGCCAAATTCCCCGCATGCAGCTAACCCCACACCACCTTCGGGGGTGCGAGAGAGTGTGCTAGTGGATCGGTGAGTGTGTGTATTTTTTTTCTGTTGGGGCTGGATCCGTTGCAGATTCACATAGGGGGCTGCGCTGAGTGCCACGATGGATTCACGGGTCCTCGCACATGGTAAAAAAACATTTTTGGGCAATTTCTTGCCCATCCGGGGTCCCTCAGTGACCCCTCAGTCAACCCCATAGGGCAGTGGTTCCCAATCTGTGCGCCGCGGCACCCTGGTGCGCCGGCAAAACCTGCCAGGGGCGCCGTGCACCAAGCACACAGTCTGGGAACCACTATGTCACATTCACCACCTGTTTTGTTTTCTTCAGGCACTCGAGCCAAGATAAATATGCAAATGTCCTTAGGTTAGCACATTGCTGTAATAAAGGGGCTGGGAGACTCGATTCTTCAAAAGTCGTTTACATCTGAAAGCAGACTTTCCTTAGCAAAACTTTAATTCTGAACTTTATCAAACTGCACCAAAGTTTTTTTATGACAATGCAGGTTATGTTTGTATAACTCGGGAGTCTGCTGTTCCTCGCAGGTGCCTTGCAGTGATATTTTCGCCACTGTGGAAAGGCCAGGCGCGGTCGCTGTGGCTCTGCAGCAAGCCACTGGCTCTGCTGGAACCTTGAACAGCGGTGTGCCTGCAGACCCTGTCTCTGCACAAAACCGCCTGCACGTGTCTCTTTTTCCTTCAGACGGCCATGTTTTCTAAATAAACAAAAGTTTGCCTGGAAAGGTAATTGTAAGTTTATGTCTTAGACGGTGAGGCCCGAAATGTTAGCTTTGAGGGCTGTCTGCCCGCCAAGTTTAGGAGATGCATTTTGTGATCCTGGACAGCTGTATGTCTGATACCCATCTAGAAAGTCTATGGACTTTCTTTGGTGACTGCTGCAAACCGTGCCCTGCTTAGCCATGTATACTTGTTTTGTTTAAATGTAAGTTTCGACTAGGTCAGCATTTTGTGCGCTGGCAAACAGGATGAGCACCGCATTAACACACAGCGTCACTTTCAGGTTCCACTAATCTTCAGAGGGAGAGCCCAGCTGACAATGGGTGTTCTGTAGGTGTGCGAAACGCAAACTTGGCACATCAGTTGTATGCTAATAGCCTTTCCCTTCTGAACTCGGGCCCAGCCTTCACTCCTTCTCTTTTACTAAGAAGATCCCTCCAGGGGCAGCGCTCACTCCCTCACCTTTCATACTCATCTCGCCTCTATATGTACTCCGATTTATACTTTGAAATGGCTTGGGTCAGGTATATGTTTATTTTGGCATGGCTTAAATTTTTTAAAAAAATGCTCAGTTTTACGGAAGAAAACCTGGTTAAAATGGTTTTCATTGTTTTGCATAGAGAAAACTGTTTATTTTACAAATGTCCTGAGGAGCCTGGGCCCTTGGTATTGTCTAGTTCGCATTCCTTTCATGGTGTGGCTGCCCAGTTCAAATGTTTAATTTCACACACAGTTACTAATGCAAGTCTTTCAATGTGAACTCTGCAAGCTTTCGAATTTTAGACCCACGCATGCATGTCTTTGTAAAATTAGATGTTTACCAAACGTGCTCAAACAAGATGATATGAGGCTGTGAAGTCCGATGCTATTCCCATGAAACAAATCAGATGGATCTGCAATGGATTTGTGTCCCTAGATATCTATAAATCTTTTGCTTTAATAACTCCAAAACTACTCAATGGATTTATACCAAATTACAAAAGGAGATCTTTCTGGACCAAGATCTAGCTTTCTGCCAAATTTGGTATAATTCTGTCCAGTGTTTCGGACTGTAGTCGTGTCTAAAATCCCTATGGGAACTTACATGGGGAAAATGTGTTTTGGGATTCCCCCTTTTTCTCGGCTCCCGCTTGACGGATCAACCCAAAACTTTCAAAACAGCAGTTGAAGTGAGTGGCAAACTAGTTTTGAAAATTTCATGAAGATTTGTCTAACGGCGCCAAAGTTTCTTTTTTTATATAGCACACACTCGACCCAAAGGTATCAGAGAACTTTACATGAGCACCAGTTACGTAACGGACAGACACATTCATTCTTGGTAGGCATGGGGAGAGTAAGTGATTTGCCAAGAATCACAGGATGGTAAGCGTCTCTGCCAAGCCTTGAACCCAGTTCCCCAGCTTCAAAGTCAACCACTCTAGCCTTTAGGCCACATTAAAGGTATTTGCAAAATAAATAAACGCTTCGTCTATGGAAACTAGGTACTAACTATAACAACCTACTGGCGACCGCCAGTAGGTAGGTCTAATAGGGGGGCTCAAGGTGGAGGTCCTGCCACAGCTAATGTTATATAGCGTAGCCTTGTAAATGTACGTGAATAAATAAATAAATATATTTATTCACATACATTTACAAGGCTGCGCTATATAACATTAGCTGTGGCAGGACCCCACCTTGAGCCCCCTGTCCTCTTTCCAACTCTGACCTCCCTCTGCTGGCAGCACACAACAGCCAACCTCTTCCTGCGCTGCCTGAAAGAAAAAGACAATAAATTAAATCACTTTAGAAGTGTCTCTTGAAAGGAGAGCATAGTTTCATTTCTGCTTTACAGAATGACTTGATCTGGTAACCCTAGTTAGAATACAGTATGTTTGTACGTATGTGATACTATTTTAGTGCAAACCTAGCCAAATAGCAGTGGAGCACTGTGCAGGCTCAAAGACCAGCATGAAGTCAATAAGTGATAGGAGAGGTAGCTGGGTTGTGAACATTTCAAGCATTGTGCTGGATGTTTTTTAACTTGGTTAGCCTTCCACAGAGTGTATACAGTCCTGCCAAGTTTCCCAGGTCCATGTGTGCTGCTGTAGTCCAGTTTTTTTCTTTGAATTGTGCGATATGTAGTCCTGTTTATTGCATTATAATACAGGACTACAAGTCCCACCTTTCAAATAAAAAAAGCTAAACTGCAACAGCACATCACTCAAGGACCGGGGAAACTTGGCAGCTGTGTGTATAGTAAGTACTCCGACCCCCAAATCAGAGTCTTAGAAATGTCATTGAGTATTGGGTACCCTAGGTGATCTGCAGAAGTGAAGCTGGAGATCATACAGAGCATGGAACAGGGAGACCCATAGCCTGCTACAGGAGTTCATAAACTCTTGACGTCTGTGAAGCCACACTGAATCACTACAGGAAGCCGAGATCTTCGTCTAAGCAATGCCTACTATTTGAAGATTAAAACAATACACAGAAATACATAAACAAGTATACATCAAACACACACTCATGTTAAGAAATATTTTATTTAATGCATCAAAATAAATCAGAAATTGTGATGGGAATTAGCCTTTATTTCTAGAAGACTAAGTGATGATATGGTAGACTCTAGCACATCACTTTGTCTTTTTGCTCCTAGTTCATTTTCTCTTTTGTTGGCACATTCTAGTGCTTCAATAGAGGCCCCCAAGCACCCATACTAGATTCCGTTTGCTGTACTTGCACTGCTTCCGTGAATCAAACTAAGGGCACCAACTTAATTTTTAACCCCCAATTTAAAATTCATTCACATTTATTGAGCATTTTAAATGTTCAATGTTACATTTTCCTTTTTTTATGTGGAAGCACGTTATTAATTTTTTTATGTGGAAGCACGTTATTAATTTTTTTATGTGGAAGCACATTATTAATCTGCTAATACTGACTTTTCTAAAGCCTTGCAGACTCCGTCACCTCCACCTGCTCCCCTCAAGTAGGAATGACGCACCCCAGGTTAGGAACTACTAGCCTACTGAAAGGGCCCAGTAGGTGTCTGTTCTTACATTATGTGTGATGTGTTTTGTATGCAGCTGTGTTCTAGAAAGGACTTTGCACCATTGTGGTGGTTTGTGTAAAAGGGTCAATATAGTTGTGTGTTCTGCTTTGTAGCTGAGCGTGCTTTAAAATGCATGTATCGTCAGAATGTATCACTATGATGACATGAAGCTTTCACCAGAATATATCAGTACAATGACAGCAAGTTTGATAATTAAAATAGACACATTATTTAGGCGCTGTATGAAAAACTGTTTGACATACATATTTTATGAGCTCAGCTAAAATATATAATTGGGGTTGAAATTGATTAGGCGTAGAATAAGCAACTGCTATAAATTCATGCACATAGACCCCTCTAATGATCACACCTAACTCCTATTTAGTTTACCACAAAGAAACTGGAGTAAATGCATGGAATGGTTTCCTTCAGAGCACAAGACTAATCTCAATAACGAACAATAATTAACTACTGAATTGACCTCTAAACTTGGGTTCTGACACAGTGTGCAGCCTTTTATAAAGCGCTTTGATGCCTGTGCTTGTGCAGTGTAGACTCAAGGTGCAACACGTGCCCACATCAGGTAGCACAGGAGTGGCAGAATGACTAGCCACAGACGGCACCGAGGGCAACGGTATATTTGAGCAAATCTTCCCCAGGGCCGGACTGGCCGTAGTGGGCACTGGGCGTTGCCCCGGTGGGCCGCCAGGGTGGGGGCCTGTTTTGGGCCCCTGTGGGGCCATTTTTGTTACCGGGGGCCGGCAATATCTGCCCCCTGTGACAAAATCGGCCGAAACCGGCCCTAGCAAACAGCTCGGCCGCACCCCCTCCCCCCCCTGGGGGCAGTTGAGCAGTTTGCCAGGGCCGGTTTTGGTTCCCAGTCCGGCCCTGATCTTCCCCATCATGCCCTGCTACGATGTAGAGGCCTTCCAGCGCCCACCACAACAAGCACAGCAAGGTCTCATGGATAGCCAGGGGAAGGAACTGCACAGTCCCCCTGTACCACAGACGATAGCTGATGCTGCAGCAGGGTCAGGAAGAGCCGAAGGGGGAGATACCCAATGTGGCAATCAACAAACAAGTGATGAGGAGGCTCTACTGCATGTCATGACTGGGCGCTCCCGACCCCCCCACAGCAGGAGAGGAGGAGCAATGGGTCCAAGCCTGAAGTATAGTCCTGCTGCAGCAAGCCCACTCCACGATAACACAGGGAACAATGAAGCCAAATAGCACAGACAATGACTAGGGCTTCTGGCAGGGGACAGAGCACTCAGTGTGTGTGGGCTACTCCACGGTATATAACAGAATGTCCAGAACACTGCAGGGAGTGCGGCTGCGAGGACCCATAGAAAGCCAGCAGATCTCCAGAGCACCAAATATTGCCGCAGACCTCGTGCCAAACACCGCAGCAAGCCCCCACTGGTGCCCCGTCACCACCAAACAGCGGGAGCGCCCGGCAAGCACCAGAGTCAAGAAACCACTATAGCAGGCAGGCCCAGTAGGGTGATCAAGGGCTCATAGTGATACCCGGCCATACGTGGTCAGGCAGGGGGAAAGGGGGAAAGGGGTCCACTCAATGTCCCGATAATGTCACGGTGGTCCCCAGAGGCAGCGACAGACACCACCATGCCCCAAAAGTCACCAGGAGCAACAAGAAAAGAGCAGGGGAGCAAGGAACCTGGCAGGCCCAGCCACGGTCGCTATGCTCTGCTGCCCACCCCTTCAGCAGACACAGTGGCACATCGGGTGATGCTGTGATGAGCGCGGGTTGAATCAGACAAAATCCTGCAACAAATGTTCAACACACTGACCTCTGGGGGACGTTGCGGCAAGCAATGCCTCCAGGCCGGAGCGGGCTGCTCCCCGTGCCCCACCAATCCCAGGGAGCCGTGGCGTGACACTGCTCAAGGCCACACCCATCACTGCAGTGCTTGGGGAGGCGTCACCGGGGCAAAAAACACATCGGTGTGAATGACAGGGGACTCCTCCCCAGGCAAGACGGCGAGTCCAGTCACGGCCGCACGCTGCTCCGGAGTCGCCGCAGTAGTCTCCAGTGCCGTGCAACAGGCCCAGAGTGCCCACGCACCGCAGGCCGCATGCCGGCAGTTTCTTCAGTGCCTCAAGCTATGAGGCTCCGAATGAGCCCGAGTCCCACTGCAACTCTCGAAGGTGTGTGCCAGGCTGCCAGCAAGCGATTGTTGGGGTAATGACAGGCCCGCTCCGAAGATGTAGCAGGATAAGCAATGGGCCCGGCATGGAGCTCTTCAACAAGCGTCCGATGCAGTCACCATCTTGGCCATGCCCCTCATGCAGGTGGTTATTGTTGACATGTAGAGCTGCATGCGGGCAAAGTCCAGGGTCTGTGTCTGGGAAGGCCTCTTCAGCAGTCAGATGCAGCTTTTGTGTTGGACTTGGTGAAATTGGTTTGCGTTCACAAGGAGGCCGGGGCCTGTTCTTTTCGATGTGAGGAGCTCAGAGCCTCTGGTTTTTCACCTGGAGTCCAGTTCTTGCAGTTTTAAGATTGGAGGAGTACACTCTAACACCAGCTAAGGGTGCAGAACCTAAGGGGTACATTTTGGGGGTTAGGACTAACTCCAGCAGAGGCTACCAGCAGGGTTTCAGACAGATCAAGTTGGTACTGGTCAACTGGGCAGTTGCAGGGAAAGGCCTCTGGAAGCTTGTTGTGCCCTGTAGCTCAAAGAGGAGGTCAGCCAACTGACCCCTGGAGCAACTTCTAGCGTCCTTGGTTCAAAGCAAGCATGGCCAGTTTTCCTTCAAGTTTCAGACATAGGGCAGTCATTTTTCTGAGGTCCAGGAGCGTTCTGAAGAGAGGTTCTGGGGTTTTCACTTTTATACCTAGTGCCAGTTTGTAGGTGAAGGCACCCCCTTTGTCTAACCCTAAACTGGATCTGACCAGTTCTTCCCTTTCCCCTGGGTTTGGCTGGAAGGCCCAGGTGTGAGCTACATTTGCCAGTGATAGGGCAGGCCTCTTCTGAAGTCAGAAAGGGGCTAGGTATAGCCCCAGGCTACCCTTAGAAGCTTAGAATGCTGGGTACAACCCCTCAGGCCATCTTGCTCAGGAGAGGAATACCGTCTCCACACCCAAGGACCTTTTATACACTTGTCTGCAAGGAATACAAGTTAAGGGGTAAATATGGCTTTTGTCCATAGAAACCATACATCACCTTATTATTATTTCAGGACAACCATTGTAAAAGGCAGTGAAACTGCAAGGTTGTGGCAATAATAATGTCAATGTTAAAGAGTACGCTCTCAATCTCAATGATCTAAGCTCCAATGCTGTCAGCGTTCAAGCTTTCACCAGACTATATCACTATAATGACATGAAGCTTTCATCGGAATATGTCAGAACAATGACAGCAAGTTGCGTAATTCAAGTAGCCTCATTATATACACCCTGTAGTAAAAACTGACATGAACGTTTTATGAGCTAGCAACAGCCAATAACCGCTCAATTAACCACTAAACTTGAATTCTCGAACAGCGTGCTGACTGGCATCAACCCCTGGAGAGTCATTAATAGTCAAGTGACCGTGTGCACTGGCACAAAGGCACATTCGGTTAAGGAAGAAAATGTAAACTTTCTAAAAGTGACCTTTTCAAAATAGTAATTTGAAATCCAGCTTTACCATTAAAGAGGATTTTAAATGACCGTTCAAATGAACGGAAGAAGCATTACTCTACCTGCTCCCAAACTGAAGTTATCACTTATTAAATGTTATAGGGTACATCCCATTGTCCGGCCCGCCCATCCCTACACCCGCTGGATCAGAGCCGGTAAATACAAATTAAAACGATGATAGAACATTGTTTTATTTTTCACCTTCTGGCTCTGAGCCACTGGGGCAATGCTCCTCTGCCATTGCGGAGGAGCCGCCCCTGCTTGAAGGTATATAAATCTTCAAGGTATATAGATGTTGAGGTAAAAATAGTAAACCTGTACCTCCCTATATGCACTTACATTTCGATATTATTTTCTCTCGATATTTTGGCTACAATATTAAGGTATAACAATAAACCCTACTCTATGTTCCATACTACAATCAAGGCAGTCAATGTGGTAGCACCACCTCAACCAGAAACGCCCAGGGAAGACATGGACGAAGGCAAAGAAAACAAATAGACCGTTTATATTGTATAATGAAGTCAGGCAAAGCAAAGGTGGAATCTGCAATCAACTCAAATGTTGTATATTGGTAGGGAATAAACCAGTGACAACCTTGATTGACACCGGGTCCTCTATCAACGTAATGTAGCAAGAAACATTCCACCCTCTAAAAAGGCCGACACCACAGAGACACAAACAAGTGAGAATTTTTGTGTATGGGCACCAGGACCCACTGCCCTTGAATGGAGTGTTTACCACTGAACACTCCCACAATGAACATTCAATCTCTTTTAAAGTCTAAGTCACCCACATGGGCACTGGGATGCTCTTGTGCTACCCAACAGTGGAGTGACTCAACAAGATATACTTTACATACAGTGTACATGACACCAAACTTGACAAACTCATAGGTGAGTTTGGAGACCTCTTTCATGGCATTGGGTGTCTACTTGGCAAGATATGCCCATTGACAGAACCATATAGCTAGTCGCCCTGTGCCACCACCAAGAGGCGTTCCACCTCTGACCGAAAGTAAAAGCTGAGCTAAGCAAGTTCAAGGAGGAGGATATATTACAAGTGAAAAAGCTCAGTCCTTGGGTCCCCCCAATCATGGTCACTCACAAGCCAAAGCAGCAGGGCAAAATGCATATGCTTAGATATGCAGATCCCAAGCCAAGCAATAAAGTGGGAATGCAACTTCACCCTGACTGTTGATGACCTTGTGAGCAAAATCAGGGGCATGTTTACAAGGCGCTAGTGCCGCTGCAGCACCATTTTTTTTACACAGCGGCAGTGCAATGAGTGCTTCAAGTTGCTCCATATTTACAAACGGACGCATTGGGTCCAATGCATCAGTTTGTGGAGGCCTGTGTCACATTATACCTGCGCCAGATATAATGTATGCAGGGTAGGCGTTCCCACGCTAAAAGCCACGCAGAACTGATGCAGTGAAATTTACAACTTTTCACTGCATCACTCTGTGACTTGATTACATCAAAATCCCTATGCCTTCTCAAACGGGGCATAAGGATTAAAGCAGGGCTTTTAACATGGGACTCGCGTCTGGGTTCTGACGCATTGCTGGAGTTTCGTCAGTCTTTCGACCAACTCCAGCAATGCGTCTCTTTAGCCGCAAAAGATGTGTCAGAATTTCTGACCCATCTGTGAATCCTTGCGCCATGGAGCACTGTATTGTAAATACAGCGCACCCATGATGTTGTTTGGGCAATTGTGGCAGGCGCAAGAAATCTGACGCATCAATGCCGATGCGTAGTTCATGTAAATATGTCCCTCAGTGTGGCATATTGGTTCTTCAACTTAGATCTCAATTCCGGCTACCATCAACTGATGCTCAATGGAAAGTCATATGCAAAAACAACAATTGATGAACAGAATGCAGAACAATGCTGTACATTCACCCCAGTACAGAGATCTGGGCCTAAATCCATCGTTTTTTTGCTCACCATGCCATTCCAGTTTGGACCCAGCCATATGCAAATCAGTCTTGACCCTGCGCCCAATGGGAACAGTCCAGCCCGAACTGCCAGGCCAGGTCCTCCCTGGACTGGAAACAAGCATCCTAGGACCGGTTTCGGGCTTTCAGCCCTCATCAGCCAGGATAGCTTGACTCCATTGGCTTGGAGAGCACGGGACCCACGTCTGGGCATACCCGTCCCACTCGGGGTGACAAATGCAAAAACAACAATTGATGGACAGAATGCAGAACAATGTCGTATTTTCACCCCAGTACAGAGATCTTGGCCTAAATCCATCGTTTTTTTGCTCACCATGCCATTCCAGTTTGGACCCAGCCATATGCAAATCAGTCTTGACCCTGCGCCCAATGGGAACAGTCCAGCCCGAACTGCCAGGCCAGGTCCTCCCTGGACTGGAAACAAGCATCCTAGGACCAGTTTCGGGCTTTCAGCCCTCATCAGCCAGGATAACTTGACTCCAGGGGCATGGAGAGCACGGGACCCACGTCTGGGCATACCCGTCCCACTCTGGTTGACAAATGCAAAAACAACAATTGATGGACAGAATGCAGAACAATGTCGTACATTCACCCCAGTACAGAGATCTGGGCCTAAATCCATCGTTTTTTGCTCACCAGGCCATTCCAGTTTGGACCCAGACATATGCAAATCAGTCTTGACCCTGCGCCCAATGGGAACAGTCCAGCCGAACTGCCAGGCCAGGTCCTCCCTGGACTGGAAACAAGCATCCTAGGACCAGTTTCGGGCTTTCAGCCCTCATCAGCCAGGATAGCTTGACTCCAGTGGCATGGAGAGCACGGGACCCACGTCTGGGCATACCCGTCCCACTCGGGGTGACAAATGCAAAAACAACAATTGATGGACAGAATGCAGAACAATGTCGTACATTCACCCCAGTACAGAGATCTGGGCCTAAATCCATCGTTTTTTGCTCACCAGGCCATTCCAGTTTGGACCCAGACATATGCAAATCAGTCTTGACCCTGCGCCCAATGGGAACAGTCCAGCCGAACTGCCAGGCCAGGTCCTCCCTGGACTGGAAACAAGCATCCTAGGACCAGTTTCGGGCTTTCAGCCCTCATCAGCCAGGATAGCTTGACTCCAGTGGCATGGAGAGCACGGGACCCACGTCTGGGCATACCCGTCCCACTCGGGGTGACAAATGCAAAAACAACAATTGATGGACAGAATGCAGAACAATGTCGTACATTCACCCCAGTACAGAGATCTGGGCCTAAATCCATCGTTTTTTGCTCACCATGCCATTCCAGTTTGGACCCAGCCATATGCAAATCAGTCTTGACCCTGCGCCCTATGGGAACAGTGCAGCCCGAACTGCCAGGCCAGGTCCTCCCTGGACTGGAAACAAGCATCCTAGGACCGGTTTCGGGCTTTCAGCCCTCATCAGCCAGGATAGCTTGACACCAGTGGCATGGAGAGCACGGGACCCACGTCTGGGCATACCCGTCCCACTCGGGTTGACAAATGCAAAAACAACAATTGATGGACAGAATGCAGAGCAATGTCGTACATTCACCCCAGTACAGAGATCTGGGCCTAAATCCATCGTTTTTTGCTCACCATGCCATTCCAGTTTGGACCCAGACATATGCAAATCAGTCTTGACCCTGCGCCCAATGGGAACAGTCCAGCCCGAACTGCCAGGCCAGGTCCTCCCTGGACTGGAAACAAGCATCCTAGGACCAGTTTCGGGCTTTCAGCCCTCATCAGCCAGGATAGCTTGCCTCCAGTGGCATGGAGAGCACGGGACCCACGTCTGGGCATACCCGTCCCACTCGGAGTGACAAATGCAAAAACAGCAATTGATGGACAGAATGCAGAACAATGTCGTACATTCACCCCAGTACAGAGATCTGGGCCTAAATCCATCGTTTTTTTGCTCACCAGGCCATTCCAGTTTGGACCCAGACATATGCAAATCAGTCTTGACCCTGCGCCCAATGGGAACAGTCCAGCCGAACTGCCAGGCCAGGTCCTCCCTGGACTGGAAACAAGCATCCTAGGACCAGTTTCGGGCTTTCAGCCCTCATCAGCCAGGATAGCTTGACTCCAGTGGCATGGAGAGCACGGGACCCACGTCTGGGCATACCCGTCCCACTCGCAGTGACAAATGCAAAAACAACAATTGATGGACAGAATGCAGAACAATGTCGTACATTCACCCTAGTACAGAGATCTGGGCCTAAAGCCATCGTTTTTTTGCTCACCATGCCATTCCAGTTTGGACCCAGCCATATGCAAATCAGTCTTGACCCTGCGCCCAATGGGAACAGTCCAGCCCGAACTGCCAGGCCAGGTCCTCCCTGGACGGGAAACAAGCATCCTAGGACCGGTTTCGGGCTTTCAGCCCTCATCAGCCAGGATAGCTTGAATCCAGTGGCATGGAGAGCACGGGACCCACGTCTGGGCATACCCGTCCCACTCGGGGTGACAAATGCAAAAACAACAATTGATGGACAGAATGCAGAACAATGTCGTACATTCACCCCAGTACAGAGATCTGGGCCTAAATCCATCGTTTTTTGCTCACCATGCCATTCCAGTTTGGACCCAGCCATATGCAAATCAGTCTTGACCCTGCGCCCTATGGGAACAGTGCAGCCCGAACTGCCAGGCCAGGTCCTCCCTGGACTGGAAACAAGCATCCTAGGACCGGTTTCGGGCTTTCAGCCCTCATCAGCCAGGATAGCTTGACACCAGTGGCATGGAGAGCACGGGACCCACGTCTGGGCATACCCGTCCCACTCGGGTTGACAAATGCAAAAACAACAATTGATGGACAGAATGCAGAGCAATGTCGTACATTCACCCCAGTACAGAGATCTGGGCCTAAATCCATCGTTTTTTTGCTCACCATGCCATTCCAGTTTGGACCCAGACATATGCAAATCAGTCTTGACCCTGCGCCCAATGGGAACAGTCCAGCCCGAACTGCCAGGCCAGGTCCTCCCTGGACTGGAAACAAGCATCCTAGGACCAGTTTCGGGCTTTCAGCCCTCATCAGCCAGGATAGCTTGACTCCAGTGGCATGGAGAGCACGGGACCCACGTCTGGGCATACCTGTCCCACTCGGAGTGACAAATGCAAAAACAACAATTGATGGACAGAATGCAGAACAATGTCGTACATTCACCCCAGTACAGAGATCTGGGCCTAAATCCATCGTTTTTTTGCTCACCATGCCATTCCAGTTTGGACCCAGCCATATGCAAATCAGTCTTGACCCTGCGCCCAATGGGAACAGTCCAGCCCGAAATGCCAGGACAGGTCCTCCCTGGACTGGAAACAAGCATCCTAGGACCGGTTTCGGGCTTTCAGCCCTCATCAGCCAGGATAGCTTGACTCCAGTGGCATGGAGAGCACGGGACCCACGTCTGGGTATACCCGTCCCACTCGGGTGACAAATGCAAAAACAACAATTGATGGACAGAAAGCAGAACAATGTCGTACATTCACCCCAGTACAGAGATCTGGGCCTAAATCCATCGTTTTTTGCTCACCATGCCATTCCAGTTTGGACCCAGCCATATGCAAATCAGTCTTGACCCTGCGCCCAATGGGAACAGTCCAGCCCGAACTGCCAGGCCAGGTCCTCCCTGGACTGGAAACAAGCATCCTAGGACCGGTTTCGGGCTTTCAGCCCTCATCAGCCAGGATAGCTTGACTCCAGTGGCATGGAGAGCACGGGACCCATGTCTGGGCATACCCATCCCACTCGGGGTGACGAATGCAAAAACAACAATTGATGGACAGAATGCAGAACAATGTCGTACATTCACCCCAGTACAGAGATCTGGGCCTAAATCCATCGTTTTTTTGCTCACCATGCCGTTCCAGTTTGGACCCAGCCATATGCAAATCAGTCTTGACCCTGCGCCCAATGGGAACAGTCCAGCCCGAACTGCCAGGCCAGGTCCTCCCTGGACTGGAAACAAGCATCCTAAGACCGGTTTCGGGCTTTCAGCCCTCATCAGCCAGGATAGCTTGACTCCAGTGGCATGGAGAGCACGGGACCCACGTCTGGGCATACCCGTCCCACTCGGGGTGACAAATGCAAAAACAACAATTGATGGACAGAATGCAGAACAATGTCGTACATTCACCCCATTACAGAGATCTGGGCCTAAATCCATCGTTTTTTTGCTCACCATGCCATTCCAGTTTGGACCCAGCCATATGCAAATCAGTCTTGACCCTGCGCCCAATGGGAACAGTCCAGCCCGAACTGCCAGGCCAGGTCCTCCCTGGACTGGAAACAAGCATCATAGGACCGGTTTCGGGCTTTCAGCCCTCATCAGCCAGGATAAGCCGCAAAAGATGTGTCAGAGCTTCTGACGCATCTGTGAATCCTTGCGCCATGGAGCACTGTATTGTAAATCCAGCGCAACCATGATGTTGTTTGGGCAATTGTGGCAGGCGCAAGAAATCTGACGCATCAATGCCGATGCGTAGTTCATGTAAATATGTCCCTCAGTGTGGCATATTGGTTCTTCAACGTAGATCTCAATTCCGGCTACCATCAACTGATGCTCAATGGAAAGTCATGGCACATTGCATCATTCTCGACTCACCAGGGGCTCCAAAGATGCAATGGATCTCCAGTGTTGCCAAAGTCTTTCAGAATGTCACTGGAGAAGCCCTCTCGCAGTTGACAGGGATCATCATTGTCAGTGATGTCATTCTAGTGCATGCAGGCATGCTAGAAGAACACCACCTCTGCCTTTGAGAGCTGCTGCAGAGACTCAAGACAGTGACCTCACCCTAAATCAAAAGAAGTGTGAGTTTTACAATAAAGCATCAGTTCCTTTGTGTACAGGTTCTCGGCAGAGGGCATCGCATCTGACCTGTGAAGGTGAGAGTCAGCATCCATGCCCGCATCACTAACAAAAGGAAGAACTTTACTTGAAATGTCACATTCTGTGGGCATTTTATCAAGAACCTCACATTAGTGACAGGTCCACTAAAAAAGCTCACAAACCAAGTGGTGTTTCCAAACATCACTGACGCGCTGTTGGCAGAGACCACCTTGCCATACGACCCTGACAAAGACTCTGAACTGGTGGTGAATGGTAGTTCTTCTAGCCTGGGAGCAGTGTTAGCCCAAAAGCAACCTTGTGGCAAGTTGGTGCCTGTTACTTAGGCAAGTAGACCTCTCACCCCCACTGAACGTTCTCACAGGTAAAAAAAAAAAAGAGACAAATCCGATCCAACGCGAGCATTGACACTTTGGTCTCTATCATTATGGCCACCTGTTTACTGTCTGAGCTGGCCACAAGCCCCTAATCTTGGTGTTCCAGGGTTCTGTATCGAAAACTCCCTTACAAATAGACAAGTGGGTCCTTCAACTGCAAGAGTACTCTTTATCAGCCTTCTACCGCTCGTTTTCTCACAACCCTTTGGACTACCATTGGGACACCTGATGCCAGCTACCCAAAGAAGGAAGAAAAAGTCTTAGGTTCTGAAGAATATGTCAAACTGATAGTGGAGAGCTCTCAGCCACTTCCAATGTTGCTCATGGAGATCCAGAGATCCACTGGGAGTGATGATTGCCTGCAGATTGCCCTTCAGACAGCCCGGCAAGGACAGTGAAATCTCTTAATTATCGACATGTCAACCTGTACCCCTGAGGCCAGCCAAATCCTGACATTGCTGTACAATGATAGACATGAGCTGGTAGCATTGAGATGCTGTCTCCTGCAGGGCAATTGACTAGTACTATCTCAACATCTCACCAGTCAGCACTGCATCATCAAAACTGAGAATCGGCTCCAAAACAGAGTCTGGTTCCCCTGCTAGACAAGCTGGTTGGGCTTGTAGTGAGAGGATGTCAGCTATGCCAAACCTCAAGCACTCCAGACCCCCAGTGCATGTCATAGCTAACGCCATCCCAGGATTCCTGTGGGTTGGAGTGAGTGTACACTTCAGTAGCCAGCCAGATATCCGCCATGCACTGGTAGTCATTGACAACTATTGAAATAGACCCCAATTGGAGAAACTAAGCAGCATGTCGGTGGAGGGTCTAATTTTCAAATTGGAGAAGATAATGACCACCAATTGCATCATTCCCGGAACTCAGAACTCAGTTGGGGGCAAATCTGAAATCATTCAACATTTGACATCACAAGCTGTCATGGTGGTGGTGTCAGACAATTGAGAAGCTGAGCACTTTATGAGGACCCTCACAAAGGTAATCCAGATTGTCTAAGCTGAGGAGCAGAGCATAGAATGGGCTATCCACTAATTTCTTTGGCATTACAAACTAACATATCATATGGCCACTGGGAGAGCTCTGAGCCAGTTGTGTATGGGACAAGTGCTGACTGACATTCTGCTTCACCACCCTAGTGCTTAATCTGTACAAAAATAAGTGCCAGGCCCAAAGTTTTGCTTAGAAGCCCACGGCTTGCGCTACTGAATGTCAGCATGCTGAATACCAAGGCTGCATAGTCTTGATTAAATCTCATGCCTCATTAATGCACCACCAAGCATTCCCTGCCCCTTTATCTCTTTCAAATTCTTTTTCTTCCCTGATTTCTCTCTTTGTCATGCTTTTTCGTAATTCTCCTCCTCCTTCATTCCACCTTCTGTTCTTTTCTCTCTGTTGCTTGGGGCCAAAGACTGATGATGAGTGTCAGCCGGCAAAAATGAGTGTGGGTGAGCCCAACCTGCAACCGGAGACTCATATTAAGCACAGCACCACCCTAGTTGAGAGCCTTGCCCGATTGACAACAAAGCTGTGAAGGCCCCACAGAAGAAACAAAATGACACTAGCGGTGTGAAGCAGAAAGCCCAGCATTCTGATCTGCAAGTGGGGTACTGGGTATTGGTCAAGGACCGACACAGTGGCAGGAAATTCTGACTTACATTGGAACTGTCTCCATGAAAAGTAACTTGCATGCAAGGAACCATGCTGACAGCCCTGTGAAGAGAAGAGGAGGTGTCTCAAAATGTATCTTTCTTCCAAGGGTTTGACACCCAAAGAGAGCAGGCAGTGGACTCTGAGGCTGGCGGATTCAGTAGAGTGAGAGTACAAATGCATCTCCGTCGGGGGTACACAGTGAAGAGTGAGACTCTTCCGGATCAGAGGTTGTAAAATTCCCTCAAGTCTCTCTGCGTAGTGGATTCTTCCTTGTTATCACCTCCCTACCAGAAACCTGAGAACTCATCACAAGGTGAAGCGCACTTATCGCAGGTCAACATATCCGGTCATCCAAGGTTTGAGTTGACAAGGAAAATATTCAGTAATGGTAATCCCATGCTGGCCAAGTTAATGCTGTAGGATGAATGGCCAAGACTTTGTTAAATTTGGGAAGAATGTAGTGTTGTGCATGCACAACACATAGCTGCGTAGTGATGGTCTCTGTTTACCCCTGGAAGGTAAACCCAGGATGGGTCAAACATGTAGCACAGTTAAAATAATAAATAGCCCTGTGGCCCTTGAGCAGGGTCTTCGAAGGACTGTTTGAAAGTCCACCAGTGTCTGTGTCCTCTGTCCCCCTAGCCTGTGCCAAGGCCTATACCTCATGGCCCAGCAACACTGCAGGGTACTTGTTAGAGGATTCCATTTGAACTTTTAGGAAAACTGACAACTCACACTTGGCATTGGCCATAGAACCTGCGACACACACTGTTCCTTCCAGACACAATCTATATTCCCAGGTGTTGAACTGGTGCTGAGAAGTGGCCACAGATATTTCTGAGTGATGACAAACATATATCGAATATGAAGTAAATGACTTAATACTTAATATTTCTAGCTCTGAGGGGTGTAATATTGACCCCCTACAGGAGTCCGCAGACATTCTTAAGTCGAGTCGTGGGAGGAGTAGGTGTGTGTTCCAAACCGGCCCTTACTTTGACATTGCCCCGGCCCAGGCAAAAAGAAATTTGGTGCCTTGGCTGCTGTTGGTGAATAAAATGTATGAGACCGGTGAGCCTTAGGGTGGCCTTCCCCCCCAACTTCTCCCCAACTTTTTGCCTTCCCCCTGCACTTTTTGCTGATCTTATTTTTACTGGCCTTAGGACTCTGCGTACATTCCCACTGCTAACCAGTGCTAAAGTGCATGTGCTCACTCCTTGAAACATGGCAACATTGGCTTATCCCCAATTGGCATATTTAATCTACTTTTAAGTCCCTAGTAAAGTGGCACTACATGTGCCCAGGGCCTGTAAATTAAATGCTACCTGCAGCCCTTTTAGCATGTCTCAGGCCTGCCATTGCAGCATGTGTGTGCAGTTTTACAATGCCATTTTGACTTGGCAAAAAAAAACTTTTGCCATGCCCAAACCTTCCTTTTTAATACATATGAGTCACTCTTAGGGTCAGCCCTGGACAGTCGAGAGGGCAGGGTGGAGTGCATTTAAAAAGTGAGGCATGTGATTTTAGGTTGTACACGTCCTGGGAGCGAAAAACTCTCGATTTTCACTACTGCAAGGCCTACCTCTGCCATAGACTAACATTGGCGTTATCTTATTACATTTAATAAGCTGTAATTTCCAAATGGGAGCAGGTAACTAGTTCATCTTTGGTGGCTTTGGAATTGAAATGAGAAATCCTAACTTATGGTGAAGTTGGATTTTAAATTACAATTTTGAATATGCCAATTTTAGGAAGTTAAAGACACACAAATGATGGACGGAATGCAGAACAAATCAAACATTCACCCCCAGTCAAGCGATCTGGGTTAAATCCATTGTTCTTTTGCTGACCATGCCACCTCAGTTTAGACCCAGCCATATGCAAATCAGTCTTGACCCTGCTCCTCGTGGGAACAGTCCAGCCCGAACTGCAAAGTCAGGTCCTCCCTGGACCACAAAAAAGCTTCCTGGAATCGGTTTCGGAGTATCACCCCTCATCAGCCAGGTTAGCTTGAATCCAGTGGCACAGTGAGCCCGGGACCCACGTCTGGGCATACCCAGCGCACTTAAGGCGAGAAGGCAAAAGACACAGAAATGATGGATGGAATACAGAACAAATCAAACATTCACCCCCAGTCAAGGGATCTGGGTTAAATCCATTGTTCTTTTGCTCCACATGCCACCCCAGTTTAGACTCAGCCATATGCAAATCAGTCTTGATCTTGCTCCTCATGGGAACAGTCCAGCCCGAACTGCCAAGCCAGGTCCTCCCTGGACCAGAAGCAAGCTTTCTGGGACCGGTTTTGGGGTATTACCCCTCATCAGCCAGGCTAGCCTAAATCCAGTGGCACAGTGAGCCCGGGACCGACCCATGTCTGGGCATACCCGGTGCACTTAGGGGTGGAAAGCAAAAGACACACAAATGATGGACGGAATGCAGAACAAATCAAACATTCACCCCAGTCAAGAGATCTGGTTAAATCCATCATTCTTTTGCTCAGCATGCCACCTCAGTTTAGACCCAGCCATATGCACATCAGTCTTGACCCTGCTCCTCATGGGAACAGTCCAGCCCGAACTGCCAAGCCAGGTCCTCCCTGAGGCATGGAGAGCACGGGGCCCACGTCTGGGCATACCCGTTCCACTCGGGGTGACAAATGCAAAAAGAACAATTGATGGACAGAATGCAGAACAATGTCAAACATTCACCCCAGTACATAGATCTGGGCCTAAATCCATCCATGGACATGCGTCCTGTGCTCTCCATGCCTCTGGAGTCAAGCTAGCCTGGCTGATGAGGGGTGATACCACGAAACTGGTCCCAGGATGCTTGTTTCCAATAAAGGGAGGACCTGGCCTGGCTGTTCGGGCTGGACTGTTCCCATGGGGAACAGGGTCAAGACTGATTTGCATATGAATGGGTTTAAACTGGAATGGCATGGGGAGCAAAACAACTATGGATTTAGGCCCAGATCTCTGTACTTGGGTGATTGTTTGACATTGTGCACATTCTGTCCACCAATTGATCTTTTTGCACTTTTAGAAAGTTGGCATTTTCCTGCCTTAGCCATTTAGTGCCTGTAGCCTGTCCCTAGGTAACATGACTGGGTGTAGTTGACAGTTGGACTTTGTATATTCTTCCTAGACAGCCACATGCAATAGGGAGCTTAGGTGTGCCTGGATGGGAAATCTGGCAGGATGGAGGAGAGGAGTCGGTCACAGCTCTGCTTACACCTGAATAAGCTGTATCCTACCTTCACACAAAGGGCTGCATACCCCCTGTAGTTAGCCTTGAGCCAGGGCAGGGAAGGTGGATACCTGAGGACTTCAAAGACAAACCTCTAGAAGCTTCTCCGACACTTCAAAGGCAAAACTGGGTATAAACACTGGACCTCAGACACAAACTCTACAGTACACTTCTGGACCTGGGGATACTCTGCCAGGAAGAAGGACTGCTGTGCTGCTGAAGGACTGCCACTTTGCTGGACTACTGCCTTGCTGGACTGCTGCCCTGCTGTGCTGACCTGCTGCCCTCTTGCCTGGGTGAGAAGGACTGGACCTGCATCTCTTGAGCCCAAAACCCCAGTGAGCCTAAGGGCTAGGTGCCTGGCCTCCTGATCTAAAGCTTAAGGGGCACAACAGGCTTCCAACATCCTTCACCTGCACCTGGACTGGGCCATTTGTGAGTCTACCTTCCCACATGGTGTCATCCCAGTCTTGGACCCTTGGAAGTGGCCCTAAGGTTCTCTGGCAGCCTATGTGGATCCAACGGAATTGATGCATCTCCCCTGCTGTGCGGTGCAACCCTGAGAGAACTGATGCATCACCACCGCTGCTTGGATCGTAACCGTCACAAACACCCACTCCGCATTGCAGCCCGTCGCCGTATCGGACCGTTCTCGGTGCAGGTCCTCGCATCTTTTGTCGATGACTCCAGGCTCCGCATTGCTGCTCCTCAGACAGACACATTGCCCAGACTGTGCGACACATCTTCGGCGCGGATCCTCGCAACACTCCGCAAACCAGGATTGAAGATACACTGTTCAGCAGGCCTAACTGGGGTCCATGTAGCTGGTCCACACTCCATTGCGGTCAGCCTAAACTTGTGACTTTGTCCCGGTCTGGATATCCATAGTTGGTGCTTCATGCCTCTTGGCACTATTTTTGTTAAAATCATTAAAATTGAACATCTCCTGTTCAACTGATTGGATTTCAGTCATTTTGGTCTTATTCTATTTATTAAAAATTGCTCTAGTTTTCTAAATCTGGTGTAGGCTCCTTTTGTGGTGTGTTTTTACTTGGTTACTGTTTGAAATGTTGCACAAATACTTTACACATTGCCTATGAGTTAGCCTGACTGCTCTGTGCCAAGCTACCCGAGGGTTGAGCCTAGGTTAATATAGGGATGGCTTGTGACTTTACCCTGAGCAGAATAGTGGTTGTTGCTGGAGAAGGATTTCACCCCTCCTCAACCAGTAACCCAATTTCTTACACAATTGCTCATGACATTGGATGTGGAGGCACTTTATAAAAGTATACCTCGGGAGGAGAGCCTCCGCGTCATTGAGAACTTACTGTCAGAAGGAGAATGTGCCTGATCCAATGGATCATGAGTTTAGCCAGACTGACATTGACCAAAGACTTTTTTGAATACAAAGAGATTACCTATTTGCAACAACAGGTGATGTCGATGGGCAGGAGCGGCCCATACAGGTAAGAGCGTTGGGGCGGTGGGGTGGGGTGGGGGAGACTCTTCAGACAACAACGAGGGACAATTAAATATTTATTTCATTTTCCCTCATTGTCGTCTGTCAAGTTCCCCCCACCAGCCCCCCGCTCTTACCTGCTCTGGCTGCTCCTGTCAATGGGTAGTACCTTCGTTCCCAGTCTTGCATGTCTACATGTCCACCGATTTGAGAAAGAGAACATATAGGACAATAATCCCTACAAAACACAATTGGCTATTTTGCGCCACTATATTGACGATCTCTTATGATTTGGCATGGCAACGGTAGGAAAGTAGGATCTGCTTCTATGGTTACCCCCACTTTTTGCCTGCTGCTAAGCTTTTATTGGACTAGTCTGACTGGGATCCTGCTAATCAGGACCCCAGTCTATCTTCTTTCTCTCTAAACTGTTGTGTTCTGTACTTAGGTACATCCCAGATTGGATACTGGGGTACCCTTATCAGTCCCTAGTATATGGTACGAAGGTACCCAGGGCATAGGTACCCCAGAGGTCTCCCACGGGCTGAAGCATGTATTATGCCACCCATGAGAGACCATTCAAAATGGAACTACAGGCCTGACATTGCAGCCTGTGTAAGTTGGTGCTAGCACCACTTACTAAAGATAAAGGTTTACTATATCTAGGATCACTGCACTTAAAACCTATAAGTCACCCCTATAGCAGGCCTTTTGCAATCCTGAAGGCAGGGTGCTTGTTCTATGTGAGAGGGTGCCCCTGCATGAGCAGGACACCCCTGCAGCCTACGGAGTCCATTCTCCCGGGTTGTCAATGAAGCAGCCATATATTATATAGAGGGGCACCGTGTAATTACGTGATGACCATCTCGAAACTGGCTGCAACGAATCCTGTCATGTTTGGTATCAAACATGTTGGAATCATAACCCCACACCGTAAAGGGTGTGGGAGGTATGATTCCAAGCACTGGAAGAGCCCTCCGTTAAGCTCTCAGTGTTCTCGGTACCAGCCTTCTTGACCCAGACAGCACAAAATGGTTGCTGCCGACCAGAGACACATTTCTGCCCTCCTGCTGCTGAGCCAAGCTCGAGCAGGGGAAGGCAGAACAATAGGCATCCTGTCACAGGGAGGTGTGACCACCTCCCAGACAGAATTTAATATATTGGGATTCGTGGGTGCGCTTGCTAGCGCCACTCAGTCTGCATGAGGGGCACATTTGGTGTCCCTGTGCATAGTCCAGTTCAAACCAGTTCTGGGAGCCGTTGGCTCCCGCGCTGGCGCAAAACTGGACAAAGGACATGGGAGTAACCTGCCCCCAGTCCAGACCCTCCCCTTGGAGGGTCCCCTGAATCTTCCCAACCCTTTCCCTAGGGTACTTAAGGGCTTACCTGGGTGTAGGTCCCTAAATTCGCCGTGGGATAAGATTCAGATCAGACACCACTGCACTTCGTCCGTCTGGGCACTCTGGACTTTGCTGGACTTCGTTTGGGCCTGACTTCGTCTCCCTTCCAGTCTGCTGCATTGTCTGTGCCTGTGCATCACACAGGAACCTTCCAAGGACTGTGAAGCATCAAAGACACCTGAAGAAATCTCTCTCGGAGTGAAGGAGTCACTCCACTGCATTCGCAGGCACCGCAACTAAGTCGACCTGTCTGCTGACCCTGAGCTCCTCCGCACTCTGAGCAGCTTTGCAACAAAGGTGGTGGTTTTCCACAGCTCCCGAGGCCTGCTCTACCCTCTCACCAAGTTTGAGGCCTGTATTCCCCGTCTGGGTTGCAATAACCGAACCCATGTGTACCGCGTCAACTTGCAGTTGCAAAGGCTTGTTGATTTCTGTCCAAGAAGATCTTCGGGCTCCAAGTAGCCCAAACCTTGAGCATCTCCTGTGACCAGAATCTTCAGCCACACCGCATCGTGTGCATCGTTGCCTGCATCTTTTGGTGAGCTGCTTGAGGTCCTCTCGCGACTCCTGTGCCTCCGGCCTGTGGGTCCATTTGAGGGTCACCTTTGCTTCTCTTGGGCTCCCCTGTTTGCTCGGGGCATGCCCTGACTCCCCTGCCTGTGGTGAGTCCCCTGGACCTTGCTGGTACCGACATTGCTCCTTCTTTGATTCCTGTGTGGCTTGCCTTTGCTAAGGCTGTTGGTGCTCCCGCTGGACACCGACCCCATAGCACTCAACATCCTTCGTGGGACAGCTTGTGCATGGCTCCTGGTCTTCCTCAGCATCACCTGGTCCTCACAGCTGCAGAGTCTAGGTCCCCGTCATCCATCCTGCAACACCCGACATCGGAGGGTATTTGTCTTCCAAGTCTCCTGGTCACTACTGAGTGATATAGACTCTGTCCCCTCTGCTTGCAGGTACCTCTCATCAAGAATCCATCTTCGGATTCCACCGGACACTTTCTCCTCTTCCAGCAGCGGCACTTTCCTGAAGTCCTCCATTGGAAATGACGGCGGTTTCCGACACCACTTCACATGTATGCACCCGTCTTCCCTGGTGTAGGTAACGTGGATACTAGGGTATCCACGGGTCGGGTGGCTCTCCAACCTTCTGTCTTCCACGGGGTTTCTTCAGGGTTCACTGGGAAGGGTCCTTAATCTTTAAAAATCCAACCGCGACTTACACATAGAGTTGTACGGAGCACGCGGTCGTGTACTCGCACTGCACACGCTCTCCGTGGGGTCCCTATCTATTTACCTTGGGTCCCAAGTGTGAGAAGTTGGCCTGGTATATGCTGTCCACTAATTAAAGTGGGCACCTTGCACCAGTCCAAACGACCCTTATTGATGATTAGGTCAAAGATAACCTTTATGAAAGCTATCCTAGTGGTAGCTATGGAGAGCAGCCTTCAGGCTTAATCTTGAAGGAATGTAAAGCAGCTTGTTTTACCAGAATATCTCCTCCTGAATGACTAAATGAAAGGAGAACCACACAAGTGTTATATAAAAATATGTATTTATTACTAAAACACTCTCTACTAATCTCTACCCGAGATTAGAATGTACAGTACACAATGCTAAATCAATAGAACGACGGTAAATAGCACAATACACAGCGGGCTCCAGGGGGAGCCCGAACCATATACTAAGAAAGTGGTATAACAACCACGACTTCAATAGACACAGTGCCTAGAGCACGTAGAATCCCTGGGACCCCAAGGAACCACCCACAGGAGGGACACAGGGAGCCCACGGAGGACGGGTGCAGTGTGGGAACACAGACGCGAGCTCCGTACAACTCTATGGGAAAGTCACGGTTGGAAAATTACAGTTTAAGGACACTTCGGAGAGGACTTCAAGCAAACCCTTTGGAACATAGAAGGTTCTAAGACCAGCACCCTTGTGAGTACCGAGGTACCCGTGTTACCTATCCCAGAGGAGCCGGGTGCATAGGGGTCAAGTGGTGTCGGAAACCCTCGTCGTTTTCAATGGCGTGATGCGAAGAAGTACTGCTGCCGGGAAGATGAAAAGTGTCCGGTGGAATCCAAGCCTGGATTCGGAGTAAGAAGAACCTGAAAGCAGAGGGGACAGAGTCTGGGTCACTTCACGTGACCAGGGGCTCGATAGACGAATGCCCACCGATGTCGGGTGCTTCAGGTGCGAAGATCAGATGCTTGACTCTGCAGCCACAGGGACCAGGAGACGTCGACGATGACCAAAGTCCGGAGGTGAGCTGTCCCACAAAGAATGTCGAGTGCTAAGGGGTCAGTGTCCGGATTGAACACCAACAAGCCTTGGCAAAGGCAACCCACGTGGGCAAAAGAAACAAGTGATAGTATGGACCAGCAAGGTCCAGGAGACTCTCCAAGCTATGGGGAGTCAGGGCACATCTGGAGCAACCAGAGAAGCCCAAGGAAAGTCAAAGTGACCCTCGCCAGGACCCACAGGCCAACAGACCAGGGATCGTGAAGGGACCTCGAGCTGAATCACAAAACACCAGCCCACAGAGCACTCGTGGAGTGGAGGCCGGAGATCTTTGGTGGAAATGCTGCTCGGGGTTGGGACTACACGTAGTCCAAAGCACAGCCTCAGGGATTGCCGAAAAGCATATGCTGCTCAAAAGTACACGGTGCACAGGGGTTCAGGTTGCCTGGTCCCCACGAGGGATACTGGTCTCAGGATTGCTGAGAGAGCAGATCGACCTCAGGGACGCTCGGGAACCCACCTCCTGTGTTGCAGAAATCTTCGGAGTCCTCAGGAGCTTGGGAGATGCAAACTGGTCAGATGCGTTTAGGTGCCTGCTGCTGCAGGGGAGTAACTCCTTTACTCCAAGGGAGATTCTTCTGTCATCCACTGAAGTGTAGACCATCTAAGTACTTGGTTTATGCTTGCAGAGTTTAGTCCAGGTAAAATCTAAAGTCCTGTAGTCAGGTTTCCTACTTTATACCCAAGGAAGGGGTTGGACTAACTCTGGGGACCCACCTAGGGGAGGGTCAGGACAGAGGGGTGGCTACACCCATGTCCTTTGTCCAGTTTCTTGCCAGAGCAGGAGCCAATGGCTCCTGCAACCGGTTTGAGCTGGACTATGCACGGGGACACCAAATGTGCCCCCAGTGCAGACATTCTGGCCCTCTAAGAGTGCACCCACCCAGCCCCAATACACTAAAGCCTGTCTGGGAGTGGTCACACCTCCCTGTGACAGGAAACCTATTGTCAGGCCTTCCTCTGCTCGAGCTTGGCTCAGCAGCAGGAGGGCAGACTCGTGTCTGTGGCTGGCAGCATCCATTTTGTGCTGCCCAGGTCGAGAAAGCTGGTACCGGGTAGACCGGTGCCCCATAGTAGTGGTACTACAAGGGAGGAATCATACCTCCCACACCAGTTACTGGTGTGGAGGTATGATTCCAAGGTGTTTGACACCAAACACGACATGTTTCTAATCAGCGGTTTTAAAGTTAGTATTTACCGCAAGGTTATAATGCACTGAAGTATATATGGTTGGCTGCATCACAGACAACCCCGGGGAATAGTTTCCGAAGGCTGCAGAGGGGCTCTGCTCATGCAGGGGCACCCTCTCACGTAAAACCCAGCACCCTGCCTTCAGGATTGATAAGGCCTGCCATAGGGGTGACTGATAGGTTTATATGTGCAGTGATTTAGAATACATATAGGTAACCTATATCTAAGTAAGGGGTGCATGCACCTCCTTACCCAGGTTGCAGTAGCAGACCTGGGGTGTCATTTTGAATGGCCTCTCAGGAGTGGCACAATACATGCTTCAGCCCCTGGGAGGCCTCTGGGGTACCTATGCCCTGAGTACATGGTGTACCATATACTAGGGACTGATAAGGGTACCCCAGAATCCAATCTGGAGTGTACCTAAAGTACATAACACAACCAATTTAGGGAGAAAGCAGATAGACTGGGGTCCTGAATAGCAGGATCCCAGTCAGACTAGTCAAAAACCAGCAAAACACCAGGAAAAAAGTGGGGGTACCAATGTAGTCAGATTCCACCTTCCTACACCAAGCACTTCTACGTCCTCTCGACATTGTCTTGACTCCAGTCGTGGTTCTTATACCACTTTCTTAGTATATGGTTTGGTCCCCCCTGGGGCCACTGTGTATTTTGTGCTATTTACTGTGTTTCTCTGCTAAAGTATTGTGTGCATTGTGCATATCTCCGGGTAGGAGATATCTCTATGTGTGTTAGAGAGTGTTATATAATAAATACATATTTTTATAACTACTTTGTGTGGTTCTTTTTCACTTAATCTATACTATAGGATTGCATTCTGGTAAAACAAGCTGCTTTACACTCCTTCTGGACTAAGCCTGAAGGCTGCTCTCCACGGCTACCACTTAGAGAGCTTTCTAAGGTTGTCTACGACCTCTTAAATCACCATAAGGGTTGTCTGGACTGGTGCAAGGTGCCCACTTACATTAGTGAACATCATATACCAGGCCAGCTTCTCACATTGGTGTGCAGCGGTTGGGATTCAAGCCTGCATTGTTTTACCAGATAAATCTATGTGTTGATTAATTGAAAAACCATCACTAATACTAGGCACATATAATGTAAGCTTAGAATAAGTAAGTTCTACTGAACTTAGGGTTGGGTAGTTAAGGGTATAGCACACCCTTTCTCCAACCTTAGAGAGTTTAGTTCCCACTAGGTTAGGTAGGTGCAACACCACACCACACTTAGTATGTCTTCCAAAGCAGATGCCAGTGGCTCTCTGACTACTAGATACAGTGAACTTTCATTCCAAGAACTGAAAGCACTGTGTGCCTCTAGAAAGTTGAAGACAGGGAAAGGAGTCAACACTCAACGCCTCTTAGAGGTGTTACTGTTAGATGACCTCAGGAAAACCACAGGGTCAGATGAACAGGAAAGAGTGGGTGGGCTAGGGCATGAGGATAGGCCAGGAGGGGAGCCCCTCTTTGACCTAGAATCCAACCCTGACCAGGAGGAGCTTGATGGCTCCCACCTGGAGAACTTAGAACTCCCAGAGGATACAGCAGGTGGCCTTGAGGAAGCCCCCTTTGTACCTCCTGGGAAAGTGCAGATTAGACCAAGGAGGTCTAGATCCTCCTCTCTAGAATCGAATGGCTCAGGACAGTCAGTAGGAACCTCCATTTCTAATAGAAGGGGGAACTCTTTGGATCGGGAGTATGAACATCTTGAGCTTGAGAAAGCTAGGCTTAGGCTCAGGCAAGAGCAGTTGGCCCTTGACAGAGAGTCCCTAGAAGTCCAGAGGGCTAGGAAGAAATTGGGACTAGAGTCCCATGGTGGCAGCAACAGTGTCCCAGGGGAAATAATATTAAAAAAGGACGTACCTGCCGCTGCTGCCGCTGTCCAGCTTCTTCCATAAGCACAGTCCATTGGCCGCACTGCACAGGTTCGCAGACTCCCCACCCAATCCAGACGCTGTTCTCATGTTATTACACAGCATGAGAGAAACGCTGGGATTGGCCTGAGCGGGCTGGTTTGACACTTGCCCAGCGACAGGCCTCTTCTCCATCCGGCTGTGCAACACAGCTGGATCTGGAGAAATGTAAGTGCGCATGTCAGTTTGGCCATCCTAAGATTGCCAGCCAATCTGACATGTACATTTACAGTGCCCAACTCTCCTCCTCACTGCTGCTGTCCATACAGGATGGCCCCGCCCTAGACTCGGTCCACTAAGTGGACTCAGCTCAGCCAGGGAATAATAAAATGATAATAAATTGTTTTATTATCATTTCATTTTTATGTGCTGGCTCTGAGCAGTGGGGCGACGCTCCTCTGCCATAACGGAGGAGTCGCCACTGAGTACAGGTTAGGTGGATTGCTTTTTACACGATCTCTGATGTTGCAGGATACGATTGCGTCCATGCTTTATAATTAAGCATTACTTGTGTTCTGTGTTCAGTTTGTTGTGCATACTGTCAGTCTCCACTACTATATACAATGATCACAAGATTCTTTGTCTTGAAGGTGATGTTTGCTCACTGATTTTTAGGGGTGATTTTGAGTGTGTACCATAGCAGACTGTTGACACCGAGCACTGGAAACCAGAGGCTCAAATTAAGCACTGAAGTGCTCCCTGGAATATGGTTGAGCCCATCCTGTTTTTTAGAGACCGCAATGAGACCCAGTGGTGTAGCAGAGGGGGGAGGGGCGGTCCTCCCGGGCGACATGGGTTTTGGGGGCAGCTCTGAAATCGGCCGCCGCGGAACTCGGAACAGCGATCCGATTTAGTGCCGACCCTGATTAGGAACAGCCTATAAGCTTAACACCGAGCAGAAACTGCAGGGGTTCACAACACACAGTTGTTTTATTGAATTGTTGGCATAATAAAATGTAAAAATCATGGTACATGGGGTGGTAATAGACTTATTGCTCCTAGCTTGCCTGCGGCTCGGGCCCATGAGTGAAGGATTAGATAATTAACAGCTGTTATTGCCAGGAACTTTGGGCAACATCCAGGAACCCAAATTCCTCAGTGAATAGAGACACACATTCTGCTATTTGCTGCACTCTGGTATTAATTACCATGAATCGAGGGCCCCGGAGTGCAGCCGCCCCTCTCCTTTGGCTGTGCCTGACAGAACAGAGCTCGACTCTCTGAACGTCCCCTCATCTCTCTCTCGCTCTCGTTCTCGCTCTCTCTCTCTCTCACAAGCGCAGCCAGCACATTGCCTCGCTGTCTCTGTCGTTCTGTCGCACACGCACATATATAACACCATTCAAACACTTACAAGTTCCGTCACTCACATGCAGGCCCACTCCACGTACCACTGCCTGGAGCACCCCCGAGCTCCTGACAGGTCTATCGATCTCCGGAGCCAAACCAACCCGAGACCTGGGGTCTGATCACACTCACCATCATCATCAGGAAATCTTTCTTTCGTTTTATTAAAATCACAAAAGTTATAGTACCTATACAGTTAAAAAAATAAATACAAAATACAGCATACAATTATAGCGCAACTGAAGATTAAATACAATGTTAGGTCCCATAGCCTCAGTTCTTTATCTGGGCCCCTGTCAGACTAATGTTACAAGTGGTATTACCACGAAAACTAAACAGAGTATCACTACCGGGGAACTGCAGACATTTAAAGTGCCTGGACACCAACCTTTTCAATATATTTCTACCTCATGCACCAGACAAAGTGTAAATACTTAGCCAAGCGATGTACCTT
Organism: Calotriton arnoldi; assembly: GCA_963921515.1. Classification (NCBI taxonomy): domain Eukaryota; kingdom Metazoa; phylum Chordata; class Amphibia; order Caudata; family Salamandridae; genus Calotriton; species Calotriton arnoldi. Next base: position 2,577,648 of record CAWUFW010000072.1, on the reverse strand, counting down.
TCCCATAGTGGTATCAAATCTGAATAGCCCAAGTGCATGTTGTGTTACGACTATAGAGAGACAAATCGTCCACTTCCACCCTGGAGATGCATAGGCCAGGCAATTACCAATGATGTGGAGAGGGTTATGCCACTTAAGACAAAAACTATTTAAGGGGAGAATCCCGTATTTAAATTTAATATACAATGATTTTGCTGCCGAGGCCTAATAGTATCCAAAAATGTTTCAAAAAAGGGGTGTAGGTTTAAAGTCCAGAAAATCTGCCGCCAGACACTCATTCTTTGAATTAACATGTTCTCTTTCGAGTAAATGTTGTTAGTATTTCTCTTCTAGGTGTTGTTTGTTACAGCAAGTGGTTCGCTTTATTGGTCCACAACTCTTGCAGACCAATTGTGGTCAACATAGAACCCACATTGTTGATCTATTAGATTTTGAGATAATTATCAAGAGTAATAATCTCTTCAAGGGCACATCAGTGACCTCGCAACATTCTTTGAGGAAAAAATCATCAATATCCAAAAAGATTTCGGAGCATTAAGAACAGAAGAAGTGGGGAATGAGTTGGGTTTAGATCACACGCAGGATAGACCCTTATTTCATACCTTTCAAGCAGTCACTCTATCTCAGACATATGAAGCTATCCTAGCATGTAAATCAGGCTCCCCACGTGATGCATGTCCCCCAATAATATTGCATCACATTTTGGATATAGTGAATCCTGTGATCAATAGGATTGGGAACTCCTCGCTGTCCTTTGGCATAGTGCCTGATGCGTGGAAATTCGCAATAGTGAAGCACCTAAAGAAAAAACAAAATATCGATTCTGCCAATCTCTCCAACTATAGGCCCATATCCTTACTACCAATCTTGGGTAAGGTCACTGAAAAAATGGTCTTTAAGGAACTCTCTAATTTTGTCAAGTCAGCCCAGATCCTCCATCCTCGACAATCGGGCTTCCGCCCGAAATACTCCACAGAATCAGTCCTACTGGAGATATCTGACACTCTGAAATTCATCACCGACAATGGCAGGAAGGCAGTGTTGAATCTTTTAGATCTGTCAGCTGCCTTCGATACTATATCTCATGACATCCTCTTGGCCAGATTAAAATCTTGCGGCATTTCCAACACAGCTCTGGCCTGGATCACATCCTTCCTGTCCAATCGGAAGCAAGCAGTCTCCCTGGGCACCTTTCTTTCCTCAGAACGCATCATCAACACAGGAGTCCCCCAGGGGGCCTCACTTAGCCCACTCTTGTTTAACATATATATGGCCCCACTTATCTCCCTCATTTCGGCCTACGGGATAGAAACAACATCCTATGCGGATGATACACAGCTGATCTTGTCCCTTGAGAAAAATTCTACAGAGGCTGAAGAAAATTTTAAATCCTGTCTCACAGCGGTCATTACATGGATGAAAAACAACCATCTCCGTTGTAATACGGACAAGACAGAAATCCTGTTGATCGGGAAAGACAATCCCTTTCAACCGAAGGATTGGTGGCCAGAAGAGGCAGCAGCTCCCCCTGCCACAGTGGAGGTGGCCAAGAATTTGGGGGTGTGGTTTGACTCCTCTCTTTCCTTCAAACACCACACCCTTAAGGTGGTGGGTTCCTGCTTTGGAATGATTAAAACCATGAAAAAATTCTTTGAGTTGATTCCACTGGCTGCAAGGAAAACAGTGGCTGTGGCGTTATTACTTTCAAGACTTGACTACTGTAACAGCCTGTTAGTAGGGGTTAATAAATCCATCTTGAAGAGACTACAGGTAGTACAACACGCAGCGGCCAGACTTGTCTTGAAACTTCCACGCAGGTCATCAGCATCAGAAGCTTTGAAAACCCTTCATTGGCTTCCGCTGCATAAGAGAATTTTATTCAAACTTTTGGTCATCACCTTCAGAGCTATCCGTCAAATCGGACCAGAATATCTCTCTAGGAGATTTACACCTTACATTCCAGGGAGGACACTCAGATCCACATCTGCTAACCTCCTCAAATTACCTGGTTTTAAACTTAAAACCAGGGGAGGGAAAACTGCTACAGTACTTGGTGTAAAAGCCTGGAATTTTATGCCTAACAAATTGAGAATGATGTCTTCAGAAAAACTGTTTAGGAAAGCTCTAAAGACCTGGATCTATGGATTAAGTGATGTATCCAGTCTTGCCCTTATCTAGGCTCTATCGCCTTACTAGCTCGCTTGTTATCTGAATAGCGCCAGGAGGCTCCTTTGGGAGCGACAGTCTGCGCTCTATAAATGCCCATTTCATTTAATTTAATTTAATTTTCATTTCATTTCATCAGTATTGTACCAGCTCCTCAATGCCACAAAGTCTCTGCCAATACAGCGGTAGCTTCCCCACAATGGCGGAGGAGCGTCGCCCCGCTGGCTCAGAACCAGCAGCTGAAAAATAAAACAATACTTTATTATGTTTTTATTTTTCAGCTGATGGCCGAGACAACGTGTGTAGAGTGGGGCGGGACTGTGTCCACAGGGAGTAGTGGTTGGTGCACTTCTAAGTGTGCATGTCTGTTTGGCCAGCCGTCTTAGGCTGGCCAAACAGACGTGCGCAGTTAGGTTTCTCTAACCCGGCTGTATTCAACTGCTGGGTGGAGAAATGGCACCGATTCCCTATGCCTGCAGGGAGCGTCAAACTAGCCTGCTCAGGCCAATCACGGTGCCGCTCTCATAGTATGAGAGCAGCATATGGATTGGTTGGGGAGTCTGTCCCAGGGACTGTCAGGTAATGCAAATTGGTCCTGAAGAAAACTGAACTACATTGGAATTTGGCAGATGTCGATCATTGACTCACAACTCAGTTGTGCCTGGCATCAAAGAAGAGGGTGTTTTGGGTTTCTGTCTCCAACATTCTATGTAATATATGGACTGGCTAGAGCTGTGAGCGGCTGTGGTCATTTTGATGGGGTACACTAATGTTTTAATAACTTTTTCCCTACAGCAATAATTGTGAGTGAGTGCAGGCTAGCATTAGAACATTAGTACCAATATCAGGTTTTTAGATTCATAACAATTTACTGGAAAACTGGGGTGATAAAGAAAGGGCCAGCTTTATGCTTCATTCGTGGACCTCAAGTGTGCGTTTAGTCTTGTCCCATGCAACAAAACCTGGGTAGTGCTGAGAGAAATGGAGGTAACAAGCAACATCTTATTCATACTTATTAGACTTCATAGTCAGAATTCCATGCAAGGAATGTTGGGGAGTCGGGGTGAATTAACAAGCCGCATCCCTGTCGACAGAGGGGTTTGACGTAGATGTGCATTTCCCCCAACATTGTTTTCATTACATTTAAATAATGTCTTTATCCAGCTTGACTCATGCACAAATGATTCCCCAAAAATCATAGGTCGTAGGCTACCGGCACTGCTCTTTGCAGATGACACTCTCCTGACTTCGAAGATTATTGAATCGGTTCGTAGAGTTTTGCAAAGAGCACAGCCTGGAGGTAATTCCAAACAAAACCAAATACATGACCCTGAACCCTCAAACATTCCTGGGCTTTATGGCAATGGATGGAATAGTAGTTAAAAGGGTAATGGATTTTGCCTACCTGCGAATAAAACCGACAACTAATATGTCCTGGTCGTTGCAAATCAGTAATACCTTAAAACCTACAACAGACGTTTTAGGGATACATTAAAGCGTACAAATCTACCTTCACCAGGTCTATTTCTCCAGCCCTAGAAATATATAATGCAAATGTTCTAGGTAGTGCACTGTATGACACATAATTCTGGGGTCACTCCCAAATGAATAATCTTGCATCAGCTGAAAGAAAAATTTTGAGAACCCCAATCATTGCCATTGTCACATCTGGCATTTAAGGGAACTCCTTTGTGTGTCGATATGCTCCTTGTGAAAGGGCAGAATTCCGTCATTCATAGTGAAGTAAGACAATGGTTGAAGTGGGCTGACCCATTGTCCCATGCTGTTTACTGTAGAAAGAGGAAGTAAAATGTAAATTACACTATAACAGACCTGTGGAGGAAATAGACTGGCTGTAAGCCCCTATAGCATACACATAATTTTAGTAAAATCAAAAGGTCTTTTGCTAATACTAGACTTAAAAAAGACATGACTCACATTAGGCAACATGAGCTCTTTACAAAAGGAATACTTTAAGGAAAGTGCTCATTCAAATCACTGATGCTTTTTGACTGATGGAGAAACAATTTTCTTGGTTTATTTCACTTGATTTTTTAAACAGTGCATGCGAATATCAAGTTGACAAGCATTGTTAATTTCCTGTTGGTCCCTTGTATTGTCTGATGTTCCAGTCATTATTAAATATGAGCATAATTTAAATGAACATGTTAATGTTTAACTATCAAAAGGCCCTTCATGATCTGTAACACCCCCTTTCATTTATGACATTTTAATCCACAGCACGTTGCATTCGGGGACTTCTAGTTTGGCTTTACCAAAAGGAGTTTGTCCAATATCCAAAGGGCTGTAGGCTAAAAAGTCTCTCTCATCACTCATTGAAGGTTTTAAATTTAACACAGCTAACAGGCCACTATGATAACTGAAGTAACTGTTAGACCTGGCATCCTTGGCGTGGTTTCCCCTGACGTTTTGCTTTCAGACCTCCTGGGGCTGTTTTTGCTGACTTCGTTTTTGCTGGTTTTAGGACTCTGGGCACTCTATCACTGCTAACCAGTGCTAAAGTGCATGTGCTCTCTGCTTTAAACACACTAACATTGGGTTATCCACAATTGGCATATTTAATTTACTTATAAGCCCTTAGTAGAGTGCACCACATGTGCCCAGGGCCTGTAAATTAAATGCTACTAGTGGGCCTGCAGTACTGATTGCACCACCCACTTAAGTAGCCCTTTAAACATGTCTCAGGCCTGCCACTGCAGAACCTGTGTGTGCAGTTTTAAACTGCCATGTTGGCCTGGCAAATTAACCCTCTTTCAAGGCTCAAGCCTTCCTTTTAAATACATATAAGTCACCCCTAAGGTAGGTCCTGGACAGCCCCATGGGCAGGGTGCTGTGTATTTAAAAAGTAGGACATATACTTTTAAGTTTTACAAGTCCTAGTAATGAAAAACTCTTCAATTCGTTTTTCACTATTGCAAGGCCTATCTCTCCCACAGGGATTACTTTATCACATCTAATAAGTGTAATTTCCAATTGGGAAGAGATATGACCCCCAAGTATGGTGTCTCTGGAATCACAATTTAAAATCCCAATTTATGGTGAAGTTAGATTTTAAATTGTAATTCTGAAAATGCCACTTTCTTTAGAAAGTGAGCATTTTCTTACTTAAACAATTTGGTGCCTTCTGCTTGTATCTATATACACATCTGGGGTGGGTGACAGCTGGGCTTTGTGCATTCCCTTTAGACAGCCACACCCAAAGAGAGCTTAGGTGTGACTGATAGGCCATCCACATCCTGATGGGTTATCCTGGCGAGGATGAGAGGGAAGAGCTGACGCTAAACACCTGAATAGGCTGTGTCCTGTTCCCACACAAAGGGCTGCATTCCCCCCTGTAGTGAGTCTGGAGCCAGGGCAGGAGGGGCAGGGGCTCTGTGCACTTCAAAGGCCTCTCTTTGAAATCTCCCCCAATTCAAAGGCACAACTGGGTATAAGTACTGGACTCTGACACCACCAACTCACTACACTTCTGGACCTGTGGATACTCTGCCAGGAAGAAGGACGGCTGCGCTGCTGAAGGGACTGCCACTCTGCTGTACTCCTGCTTTGCTGAGCTGCTGTCTGCTGCCCTCTTGCCTCGGAGTGAGAAGGACTGGACCTATATCTCTCCAACCCAGAACCAAAATGACTCCAAGGGCTTGTCTACTTGCCTCCTGTTTTGAAGTCTCAGTGACATCAAAGACCTTCAACCATCCTCCTACAGCACCTGGACTCTGCCATCTGAGAGTCTTGCCCTGCCAAGTAGGGCCAATCCAGTCCTGGGCCCTTGGAAGTGGGTATAAAGTGCTGCTTCAGTGAAAATCCACACACTGCCATCATTGCATAGCTCGGAACTGGCACATCTCCCTCAGCGTCGGTGCATCCCCACTGCCGCAAGGACCGAAGACATCGTATCACCGACTGCGTGGCGCATCACCTCCAGTTCCCCGACGCATCCTCGACTTGCTTGGCTCAACAACGATGCATCGCCTACATCTTGTGGCTCAACGATGACGCATCTCTGACTTACGTGGCTCTGAACTGATGCATCACATAAATCTGAAGGGATGGACGACGACGCAACACTACCTCTACTCCACGCATCGAGCCCTCGCCGATAATGCAGCAAGGTACTTTGCAGCAGGACAAGATTGGTCCCTGTATCCTACCCTCGATCCATCGCGTTCGTCCTGAACTTTTGGATTTGACTCGGTCTAGCGTGAGCAGATAGCCCCGGTTGGCGCATCCTGCTTTTATGGACTACATTTCAGTTTATTCTTTAAAAATTCCTAACTCCAGTGATACCTATTGGATTTTTGTCCTTTTAGCCTTGTTTTGTTCATTAAATTAAGCTCTAGTTTTCTAACCAGGTGGGGTGGGGTATCTTTTTGTGTGGTGTTTTCACTGTTGTACTGTTTGAAGTATTGCTCAAATACTTTACACATTGCCTCTTAAGTTGTCTGACTGCTCTGTGCCAAGCTAACAGAGGGTGAGTACAGGTTAATTTAGGGTGTGTGTCTGACTTACCCAGACTAGGACTGTGGTTCCTACTTGGACAGGGTGGAAAACTCTGCCAACCAGAAACCCAATTTCTAACAGCAACAACTCATTTGATATAAGGAGGGAGGTCGGCTGAGCTTCTAACACTGCTCTAGTAAAGAGATGGTTCTGTACTGTGCAGCCGCCCATATCCTCCATGTCAGGTTGCCATGTCAGCTCTCTGGCGACATGCTTTCCCCTTTGGAGATGATCATGCAGCCAGCTGCAATGCTGGGGCTGGGCTGGCAGGGAGGGAAGAGGAAGCAGAGGGGGTGGTGCGCCCAGCCAGGAGAGAGTTTTCAGCAGTTCTAAACCCATACAGAGGAAGTCTGCTTCAGACACAAGGGACTGGAACCAGTGTTAGAATTGAAATATTATTTCCGTACTGGCAAGACTTGAAATGTCCCCTTTGCAATGCTCAAACTCTATTCCGTGTTAAGTTAGCATTCACGGCGCCATCTTTATTGGCGCCATTTCGTTCTGTAACTGAGATCGAGCTTCTGTCTCATAATGTCTGCCTCAGCAGAAAGGCTGCCCTGCGCCTCCAGCTTGTATTTCTCAGGTTTGAAGCTTCGCTGCACTAATGAATGTATCATCTATTGTTGCATACCTTTGCTGTTAGATAGACCCGTTCCCACATCTTAGAATGGTAGGCACCGGCCGAACGGCCTTGGGGTCGAGATAGCATGTACCTAGCCCTGTGCCATGGCTCATCCTTCTTTGCTCTTATTGTTCGCTGTAGCCTGGGCCGGAATTTTCCAGTCTGGGCGGGTTCTTTGAGAATTGGGAATGTATAATATCTGATTTTATGTTGGGGGGAGTCAGTCCCTCGGCAGTCATCTTAGGAGACTGGTCAGACTGGGCTCTGCTGCAGCGCATTGCTAATAAATTGTCTGATTTGTATTCTCTACTGTCTGACCGACTCTTCATTTACTGGGAAGGCAGAGAGGTGGACGTGAGTGACCCGAGTGACCCTAATCGGGCCACTTCCTTCATTTGGCGCCCGAACAGGGACTCCATCGGGTGTCCCAACCTCACCCGTAACCGGGTGTGGGGGACAGGGCCACGTCAGGTCGGACGAGCAGATCGGGGATCCCCACACGACCGAGCTTAGTTCTCGCAGCTGCCCCGCCTATCTGATCGGGCGGCGCCTCGTCTAGTGGTCATCCCGGCTGGGGCCCTTAAAGGCGAAACCCTTGGAATTGGCCGTTTGGTCCGAAGAGTCGGCAGTGGAGAATAACTTTGTTCGACCTGTGTGCACCAGGTGAGTTTGTTTTGATTCATGGTAAATATGGCACCGTAATGAAAACTTTTGGATATGGTCTGGAGACCATTTCGTGGTTTGTTTGTGAATTTGATAGGTCTGCGGACCACTTTGGAGATACAGGGTGTCTGAGGACCCTCTGTCAGGCGACTTGGTGAATTTGGCTTTTTCTTGAAAACGCCTGAGGTTTGACTAGTGTTTGGGACTTGTGATGTGGAGTCCGATTTGAAAGTTGATGCAGTCTGAGGACTGGTTTTTGGTCTTTGAGCGTTTGATACGGTCCGAGGACGGACCTGTGGGAAGAAATTGGTAAGTCACTTGTCGGGTACAAGTAGCAAATTTGTTTCTCTTTATTCTTGAAGATGCCCTGCCTTAGCAAGCTCTGCTGTTTGGGGTGCTGCTGTTGTTCTGCTGATGTTCGATTGGAAGAGAGGCAGCCGGCGCCTCCGGAAGGCACCCCAAACTTCGATATGTATGTGAAGCACGGCCTTGGCCCTATTATGTTTAGTACGCTATGGCACAAATATACGAGGGACAACGCCAAGTTACAGTGGCCTTTGACAGGTACTTTTGATGAACAGAAATTGAGCTTCTTGCAGGATAAATTGTTTGCAAAAAGAAGTAGGCAGTCGATGTTTGACTTTCTTCAGGTATGTCAAAAGGAAGCTAAGCAGAGACGAATAAGAGCGGAGAAGGAGGCTCGGAGAGGGAAGACGCAAACAGTAACACAAAAGGCTATAGCGTACGAGAGAGAGAAGATAGAGAAGGGTATAGAGTGTGCTGACCGGAAGTTTAGATTGCAATGTGATAAGTCTTATGTTGCACGAGGAGAAGGCGATCCCTTTGTGGAGGATCGGTTAGATGTACGGCCACCACCCCCTTATGCCCCTCAGAGGATATATACAGCAGCCCCACCGACCCAACACCTCGACTCATATGCTCCCGCCTCTGGGTCCCCTACCCCTGGCTCGGCCGCTTCAGATGGAGCACCCCTTGTTTCCTCTTCGGCTCCATCGGCCGAGACTGCAGCGATTACAGGCCGATCTGCTGTGCCTGTTGCCCCAGGCTCTTCTCTACCTCTCTCGCTTACACCCACCACGCAGACATTGGTATCTCTAGTTCCCGCAGCATCCACGAGTGTGTCCTCCCCTCACTCCCTGGGATAAAGAGAGGAAGCCTGGCGAGAAGCCTAAGGCTGAGCTACTAGCCCTACCGGGCTGAATTATTACGTATATGCACTCCTTGATCCCACCCAGAGGAGCAGATTGGGATAAGTTAACAGCATGTTGACAGAAGAAAGATGAAAGTGTATCCGACTTCTTCACCAGGTTTGAAGGGGTGTTTTTGGACTTCAGTGGACAGGATTTGTCGATGGAGGGAGGTGTCCGGCTGTTTGTCAACAGGTTTGTTACGAATCTGCTGCCTGAGATCACGACTCGGTTGCAGGCTTCAGAGAGCACGTGGACTACCTCCTCCCCATCGGTGATATTAAGTATGGCACAGTATTATGAGCACAGAGAGAATGAAGAGAAGGAGAAGGTAGAGAAGAAAAATAAGGAGCTGAAAAGGAAGGTGTTGATGCAACAGGTGTCCCGGGGGAACGGTATGGGGAGGGGCATTGGTCCGGCCCGGCAGCTGCCCCGCACCAGCAGGAATACTACGCCTGTGGGGCTGAACCAGTGCGCCTATTGTAAGGAGGGGCACTGGCGTAGTGAGTGTCAGATGCTGTTGCAAAGGGTTGAAGCCCCGAGGGGACGGGGATCCAGAGGAAGCGGACGGGGAGTAGGTGGCTCCGGCGGAGGCCGGGGAGGTGAGGAACAGCCAGGTCGGTCTGATCAGAACTATTTTGATGATCCGAGGGGGCGACAGTATTACCATGACGATTATGATTTGGACGAAGTGACGGGACTTACCCACGGCAAGGACAGCCAAGGTCAGGGTGAGGGATCAGTTCAGATCCCTGTGGATCAGCGAGGACCTTATGTTACTGCTGATCTGCAGGGCTCAGCAAAGAAATTCTTGGTGGAAACAGGCGCAATGAATAGCTCTGTTTCTCGTTCACTGGTCCCCGGGGCAGCCCTGTCTGGCCAAAATAATGTTTTGGTAGGTTTCTCAGGTATACCGGTTGTGAGCCCCATCTCTGAGACACTGGCCCTGACTATCGGCCCTTTTATTGTAGATTCGCCTTTCTTAGTGACATCTAATTGCGGAGAGAATTTAATGGGTTTGGACTTGTTGAAGAAGTTACATGCGACTATTTCGTGCTCCCCGGATGGGGTCTATATGACCATAGGACCCAATGTAGTGAATTCTAAGCAATGTTTGTCAAAGGATCAGCCCCTTCCCGCTGAGTTTAAGGTGGTGCCGACGACATTATGGGCTACGGGTGATACGGACGTAGGGCTGTTGCAGATACCTCCGGTCTCCATCAGAGTTAAGGACAATGCTGTTCTGCCTCGTCTTCCCCAGTACAAGATACCAAAGGCAGGGGAACGAGCGTTATTGCAGATTATACAGGATTTGATTGCGTCTGGGGTTGTTGAAGAGACGACTGCGAATGTGTGCAATAGCCCCATTCTTCCAATTTTAAAAAGGGCACCATCGGGTTCCCCAGATGATCACCCCGATGTCTACCGCTTTGTGATTGATCTGCATGAGGTGAATAAGGTTGTGGTCCCTCAGTTCCCTGTTGTCCCCGACATCACTGCTCTCCTGACCATGATTCCTCCCTCTGCCACATACTTTTCTGTCATTGATTTGAAGAATGCGTTCTTTAGCATCCCCATACATCCAGACAATAGGTATCTGTTTGGGTTCTCTCTGGCCGGCAGACGTTTTAGATTCTGTCGGGCTCCTCAGGGCTATACTGAAAGTCCCAGTATCTATAGCCAAGCCTTAAAAGGTCAATTGGACTCCCTCGTCCTTCCTTCAGGTAATGTCCTACTGCAGTATGTGGACGACCTCCTAATAGCTTCGGATACTGAAAATGGTTGCAAGGAAACAACGGTTAAGCTATTGTTACATTTGGCTCATCACGGACATAAAGTGTCCCTTTCTAAATTTCAATATTGTCGACAGGAGGTCACCTACTTAGGTCACCTACTGTCGAAGGAGGGAAGGAGACTAACACCTGAGCGCATCGCTGCTATAACTAAAATGCCCATCCCTAAGACGCAACGGGATGTGCGAACCTTTATAGGTATTACTTCGCATTGCCACCACTGGATTCCTAACTTCGCTTTACTAACGAAGCCCTTGCTGCGCCTAACCACTAAAGATGTGCATGAATCCCTGCCTTGGACGCATGACTGTCAGCATGCTTTTGAGCAACTAAAAATAGCGCTTTGCTCTGCACCTGTGCTTGGCACTCCAGACTATCAGAAGCCGTTCGTGTTGTACGTACACGAAACGGCTGGCTGCGCGCTCTCTGTCTTAACACAGGCCTTTGGAGGTAAGCAAAGGCCGTGTGCCTATTTCTCTGCTCTGCTTGACAACGTCGCCAGAGCCCTCCCGAGCTGTCTAAGAGTGGTCGCGGCTGTGGCCATTTCTATCCATCAATCGGCAGGGCTCGTCCTTGATACTGATCTCACAGTCATGGTCCCACATGCTGTGGACACACTTTTGAACAGAACAAAGACACCACACCTTACCAGTGCACGTCTGATTGGCTATGAGCTGACCTTGTTTGCACCACATGTCACCATTAAAAGATGTCCCACCTTAAACCCAGCCACGTTACTACCCCTCCCTTCTGAGAATGAGGAGACGGATGTGCATGATTGCATCTTCCGTACCGAAGAAGAGACAAAGGGACAGGTAGACCTGACTGATGTTCCCCTATCTGAACACCAAGGGGAGCTATATGTCGATGGCTCTTGTTTTAAATTACCGGATGGCACAAAAACAGCGGCCTATGCTATCACCACCTTACGCACTGTAGTTGAGACATCACAAGTTCCCTATCAATCGGCACAAGCTGCAGAGTTGGTAGCACTTCTTCGTGCCTGTGAGTTGAGTGAGGGACTGGCTGTCAATATATATACTGACAGCCAGTACGCGTTTGGCGTGCCTCATAATTTTGGGCGGCTCTGGGCGGAGAGGAGGTTCCTAACGTCCCATGGAACGAGAATACAGAACGGCCGACTAATACACAGACTCTTGTCAGCCCTGGCACTCCCTAAGAAATTAGCAATAGTGAAGTGCTGTGCTCACAAGGCAATCCCTGATGACGTTGGAAGGGGGAACGCATTTGCAGACCAGATAGCGAAGGAGACAGCACGGACTAAAATGAAAAGGATGTTTGTGGCAGGTCCTGCTAGATGGGTCCCCGAGGGTGCGATGTTTGAGGATACGCTGGAAAATGTTAAGGAGATCCAGAGTGGGGCAACAATTGAGGAGCTAGCAATATGGCAAGAGAGCACTGCTAATTTGGATGAGGATGGGTGTTGGGTTGACAAGAGCGGAAAGCAGAGGTGGATGCTACCGGATGCATATGTCCTCCCTGTGGTTACCATGGCGCACGGGCCAGCCCACATTAGTGCGAAGGGGATTTGCAGGTTGCTAGACCCCGTATGGCAGAATGACAATATCCCCAAAGTGGCTGCCCACCTGGTGAAGTACTGCATGGTCTGTCTGATGCACAATCCTGGGAAAGGTACCCCCACCCCTGTTGGCAGTTTTGCACAACCCTCCTTCCCTTTCGAAGTACTCCAGATGGATTTCATCAAAATGGAACGAGTCAATAACATGAAATATGTGTTAGTGGTTGTCTGTGCATTCAGTAAATGGATTGAGGCCAACCCCACTAAAGAGAACACAGCCATGGCGACAGCGAAGGTACTCTTGAAAGAGTTCCTCCCGCGTTTTGGTTTGCCCCGTTTGATTTGGAGTGACAATGGCAGCCACTTCAATGCCAAGGTCATCCAATTGGTGTACGACGGGTTACACATTAGGCAAAAGTTTCATGCGGCGAACCACCCCCAATCAGCAGGCTTGGTCGAGAAGTACAACGGTACTCTCAAGCTGAAAATGGCCAAGATCAAAGAGAGCACAGGATTGCAGTGGCCAGATGCTTTACCCCTAGCACTGATGTATACGAGAGTCACACCCCACTCTAGAACAGGATTGTCTCTGTACGTGGTCGTATTTGGCCACCCAGCAAACGTCTGGGTCGTCCCGCGACCTCGCAGGTTTTCGGACATAGAATACCCCTTGCTTATAGATTACCTCTATGAATTGACTAAAAATTTGCGTTCTATTCACCAACAGATCGTTGAAACACTGCAGCAACCACCAGAGGGTCCGGGTCACGAGATACGGCCAGGTGACTGGATACTGGTCCGGAATTTTCAGCGGAGGAGCGGCTTGGAGCCACGCTGGAAGGGACCCCTGCAGGTCCTTCTGGCCACCAGGACAGCGGTGAAGGTTGACGGTCGGAAGAACTGGATACACAGTACCCATTGTAAGAGGGTGCCCCTCCCGCTGCCCTACGACCAGTGGGTCGCGGACGGGATTGGGGATTGTGAGACGGAACAGGTGCCACTGTTCATTCCCTTCTCAGATGCCCGGCTCACGTGGGCACCAACAGAGGAAGAGAGCCATGCGGTGCTGAATGCGGCGGTGCCGCCTGAAATTAAGGCCATCCAGGAGCCCCAGCCTGTTGGCCCACCTGTGATCGAGTCACACCCAGTTGAGCCCCAATCCACTGACCTGTCTGAGTCCGACCCTTTGCCATTTTGTCCCCTTGAGCCTGACCCTTTGTTCTCTGACCCCGCTGTGCTTGGAGTGTTGAGGTACAATTTGCGCCCCCGCAAGAGGAGCAGTGCACCAAAGGGAAAGTCAGATTAGTAGGGATGGACTGCATCGCTAAGAATAAGGCGAACGCACCCTGCCCGTGGTACCAACAATAGCTTAGGGAAAAGGAGATTGGTGCGTTATTCGGACAGTCACCGAACAGGGCAAAAAGAACAGTGTTTCTGGTGAAGACGATATTTTGCCCTGCAACGTGGGATCTGGATCCGAGCTAGACGAACAGCTCCGCCGCCGGTGCTCAACAGCGCCTACGCCTAACGAACAATATTTTATCTTATTCCCTTGCTTTTATTCCAGCTTGGCTCCAAGTTTAAGTCTTGTCCGCTGCTTTAAGAGAATGTATCCCTTTGGTCGCCCCATTCAGAAGGAAGAACAGCCTTTTGCAGCTCCGCGCTCTGAGCGGGATGGGCCTGTCTGGTACTCCTGGTCTGTAAAAGGTAAAGCTGTGTTTGTAGCAATTATTGTAATTTCTAACGTATTTTCTCGAGGAGAAATATCCTGTGCATACTTTGATTGGTACTACGCCTGTTCTCCCGAACATATCTTTGTTACCCTGGCGCCTCACAAGGAGGAGCACAGGAAGTCTTATAAAGATAATGTGTTAATTCAGATCTTGCATCAAACGCATACTGCTTATAATACGACAAAATGTTGGGTATGTGGATTGTTACCCTCAGTAACACATAGAAGTGAGAACTTGCTATCCATGCCATTGTCATATGTTAGCAGTTGTGAGGGGTGGTTTGCATTGCTTAGCATGGCCCGTTCATTTCACCAGGCTGACACATTGGAACGAAGTACTAGTTCTCGCACCCAGACACGAACTGTACGTTTTCAGCATATAGTACCCCCGGTGCTCCCCAAGGCCTAGAGCCGTTTGGCAGGTTGCTCTTGAGCTCTTGCATGCATGCGTACAAGGGAGTGAGGAAGGGAAATTGGTCTCAGGTAGAGAGGGACAATTTCATACAGTTCAACGCATCAGAATACTACCAGTCCTTTCAGACCCGCAACGTTACTGGAGATAAACCGATACCCTTGTCAGTGGTGGATATCACAGCATCTTTCTGTGTCCAGGGGACTGGGAAAATAGAGGTGGGGGAGAGCAGATGCAACACTACTTATGGCTTGAGAGCAACAAATAGTCCACCCCTGATTCCACCACCCAATGTCTATTTTGTTTGTGGAGCTCATGGTTATGTTTGGCTTCCTGAAGGGTGGTCGGGAAGGTGTTACCTTTCTTACCTCTTGCCACCTGTGTATATAGCCACTCCCAATTACCATAAGGACCATCGTCTACAGCATAGGGGTGCCCATGTACTCCGGTTTAAGAGAATGATTACCACTGATGACATAGATCAGACAGGCACCACCCTGGAGCAGTTCACGGACACAATGAAAGGTATAATACCCTTCTGGGGTCCTATGGCTAACAGTCTTAACATTAGAAGGCTCACTAGGGTGGTGGAAGGTGTCATTAATACAACTGCAGGAATTTTGACAAATATCACAATAGAGGTCCAGGCTACAAGACTTGTTGCCCTCCAAAATCGGATGGTTTTAGACGTCATCCTTGCTGATCAGGGTGGGGCCGGTCATGTCATCGGCAGTAGCTGTTGTGTGTACATCCCTGACCACGCCCCCACTGTGTACGATGCTGTACAGAAATTGCATAAAATAGCTTCAGATATACACCAGGAGAATGGTACATGGTCATTCACGGGATGGTTCTGGGGCCTATTCACCACTTGGGGTTGGAAGATTCTTATTTTTCTGGTTGCCATAGCAGGTATCATTTTGACATGCTGTCTGTGCATGCACTGCCTCCCTGCCTGTTGTGCCTGCTGTGTATCAATGTTCAAACCACGCCCCAAGACCCTGAGACTTGACCCTAATGCAAAGGCTATGATGATGCAGGGTATTCAGGATTTGTTGAGCATCGATGAGGGTATTTTTGAATATTGATTATATGTGTTTAACATTTTAAGAGCCTTAGTTTCAGTTGACAGTTCATACGTCAGCAATGGTTGTCTATGTGTGAATGTTTTTTTTTTCCTTCTCGCTTTAGAATTGTAAAGACCCTTACCTGATGGCACAATGAAGCTTAGCATGAATGCTAAAAGGAGGGTCTGTTAGAATTGAATATTATTTCCGTACTGCGCAGACTTGAAATGTCCCCTTTGCAATGCTCAAACTCTATTCCGTGTTAAGTTAGCATTCACGGCGCCATCTTTATTGGCGCCATTTCGTTCTGTAACTGAGATCGAGCTTCTGTCGCATAATGTCTGCCTCAGAAGAAAGGCTGCCCTGCGCCTCCAGCTTGTATTTCTCAGGTTTGAAGCTTTGCTGCACTAATGAATGTATCATCTATTGTTGCATACCTTTGCTGTTAGATAGACCCGTTCCCACATCTTAGAATAGTAGGCACTGGCCGAACGGCCTTGGGGTCGAGATAGCATGTACCTAGCCCTGTGCCATGGCTCATCCTTCTCTGCTCTTATTGTTCGCTGTAGCCTGGGCCGGAATTTTCCAGTCTGGGCGGGTTCTTTGAGAATTAGGAATGTATAATATCTGATTTTATGTTGGGGGGAGTCAGTCCCTCGGTCAGACTGGGCTCCGCTGCAGCGCATTGCTAATAAATTGTCTGATTTGTATTCTCTACTGTCTGACCGACTCTTCATTTACTGGGAAGGCAGAGAGGTGGACGTGAGTGACCCGAGTGACCCTAATCGGGCCACTTCCTTCACCAGAATCTGTAATGGACAGATGTATACATCTGCCCCAGAACACAGAAGACGAGTCATTTCCAGATTCTTACTCCATGACAACTTAGATAAACTGCCAAATGTCTCAAAGTCAAAATCAGAGAATGTTCACTGCTGCTGCAGTGCATGGCGCGGTTAAGGTTCATAGGTAGGGCCCGTTCCCTGCTCATCACAGCACAAAACCAGAGCAACAGCGCTGCAGCTGTGCAGGGTGCACGTGTGACACAGCGCATGCAAAGTCCCAGAATCCAGTGCGAGGGGTGGAGGCAGATGAGATGCTCTCAAGGGAGTAGCTTCAGTGTTTGCCTAAAATCTTACGGATGTGCTGCATTTAGCAAGGACGTGGGGAGAATTCGCTGCGGCACAGAGAGATTAAAAGAACACACTGTCAGCCTGTTCACTGAGGTCACCTGATATGCGTCATTCATTTCGACCTTGCGGTAATACGGAAACTATTCTGATATGTGTGTTTTTTTAAATTTAATTTGATAAACAATACAGGAAGGAAAAACAAAGTGTAGCATTAAATGAAAATAGGCACTATTTAAATATCTTGCGCGTCATTATGTCAAAACCACGAGCAGCACACAATGACATCACACTTAGCGGAGGCACATAGCCACCCCACCTGTCCTCAGTGGTATCGTTATTGTGTACAGTACAACATAAACAGTCCAGTGCTAAATCTCACGAACAGTAAAGGCCCAGGATCGTACATCTAGGACCAGTCATTCCCCGGACTGCTGAGTAGGGCTGGGTAATTGGAAAAGCAAATACCCCTCAGAAGGCCCAAATATCTTTAGGCTGTATTAGATTGGCTGAAGGGTAGCATATGTTACTGAGCGGTGACTACGCAATACCATATCTTTGAGCCTTTGAGCCTTTTAGCCATTGCATTTTTCCATTAGCATGGCCAGTGCCAATAAAGTTCTACATATTTTGGAATACTATGCACATAGCCAAGCACAGTCGTTAGTGGTGACCTCTCCAGCAGTATCCCAACCATCTGTTGCATCCCATCAAAAACATCCATCCACAATTTCTAAACTTGCGGGCACCCCGTGCTATGTGTAGAAAATGTGCTTGTGCTGTTCTGCATCGTCGATCCTTGTGGCTTAACTTGGGGCTCACATTATGCAGTTTCTTCAGAGGATAGTATGTCAAAACCCCTCTCAGAGCTACAGGGCCCAACCGTGGGGGTTGAGGCCTTTTACTCCTAATGACCCGGGGCCCGACTTACCATAGGTCCTGAGCTACTGGTCCAAGTACCCCCTTCAGCACTTGACCATCAGTAGTAGCGTGGGTCGAGCAATCCAAGGCTTCTTGGGGGTGAGGTATATGCACGGGGGTGAATACAGACTCACAACTCAAAATACGTTCAGCAGCAGCAATAAATGATTGTCCAGTCAAGTACACGCTTTTAGGAAAACTGGAGTATTTATAGACAAACATAAAGTGAAATACAGCTTACACAAGCAGTACACACAGTACCCTGAGGTCCGGGCTCTAGTGTTTGATGGGCAGGTCCTTGTATCCCACTTCCCTCTCATTAGAGGCAGGGGTTATTTGCTATAGGTGACATTCGGGTTAGGCCCCACTAGTAGTCCGAGTCTCAGGAGTCCCACTCCGACTCTTTTAAAAGTCAAAAGTGTTCCAGCACCTCTATGGACTGCCAGCCATCCAATCAGTCTTATCCGCTCCTGCAGGTGTTTCACGACTGGAGTCTCCGGTGGTGTTTCACTCTCTGACAAGGTGGAGCGCTGCAGCGGCTTCTGTTGGTGAGTAGCACCTGAGGCTCTGCAGGGGCACTAGCTGTGTGTCTGCGGCACTTCCTCCGGTGAGACAGTAAGTTCCTCTGATCCTTCCAACAGGTGGTGGTGGGGGGGTGTCGACTGCTGTAGTTCTGATTCTCAGTTGGGGACTCAGGCCCGCACAAGTCAACACCAAGGGGGTGAGCAGGGGTTATCTTAGGTGTGCAACTTACTTACCCTGACTAGAGAGACGGTCCCTACTTGAACAGGGTGCAAACCACTGCCAACTAGAGACCCCATTTCTAACAACAAGTGTCTGTCAGATAAAATCTTGATGCAAAAGGGGAGCATCCACTTTACATTCTACAGCACAGATGTTACACCCTACAATGTATATGTTAGAAAGGGGAGCACAAATACACAGGGCCTTGTCTCTAATACCAAAGTGCTCAAGGAGCCCTAAAGTCAGGCACGGAGCCTTTCAGGATACTTTGCTAATACAGCGTCTGCTCTTCACGTTGCTATATAAACACTCTCCTTCCAGAAAGAATGGTATTCTAAATGTAAACAGGGCAGGCACGCGCCTTTTGCACACACTAACGTAGAAAGAATCCTAACCAGGATGTTTTCTCAAACTCCATGCCAAGTTACTTTATTTTTAAAACCTTCTCCTTGATTATACAGTAATCATGCCTCATTTATTGCAAATTACGTGGAGGGGGTGCTCTTGGCCCATTCGACTTTGAGGTGGAAATGTGCAATTCCTGTTCTAAATTTGAGCCGGTGGTTGCAAGTAGGGCCCACCGGCACTTATCTGGGGGACCGGCACTTCTTTTTCCTCCACAGACTTTGATCCAGAGCAATAGAGAGAAAAAACACATAAGGGGGAAGTAAGGGGGCAGAGAAAGGCGAAAAACACGGTGACAGAAGGAGAATGCTGGGATGAAAAAGTACATGCAATAGTGATGATGGGGCCGGGTTCCACATTCTAGATTTACTCTGGAACCCCTGGTCAATGGATCATTGGTTCCTGCTTAAAAGTGTAGGGGGGAGAAAAATAATTTGTAATCATATATCGCCAAATTCAATGAACTCCTGATTCAAAGTTTAGTTAGTTTATTACAAAGCCAAGAACAACTGGACATACAAACACCTCAAGATGAGGGTGTAGAAATATATTAGAACTAACACAAAGCCAAACCTACAAGCGAAGTTGAGTCTGTGAAGCATACAAAGGATGACCAGTTCCAGAAACAGGACGCAGAATATAACTGCGCCTACATCGAGAGCCTTCTTCATTGGAGGTTCGTAAGTAAAAAGCATTAGTCTGTCTGTACACTACCACTAATGTGACAGCCCTACTTAGCATTTCCCAGGCAAGTTCAGGAAAAAAAGGTGTCAGCGCGTGACGACTTCCTAAGAAGTACACTCACGTTGAATGTATCAAGTAGCATAAAGCTACAGAGCTCGTTCTAATATGCTCCCTCTTCTCCAGCCCCATCAGAAATCCCCCAGACTTTGTCCCTAACCCCATCACAAGAATCGTAAGACACACCCATCGTCACATCACGCGATCGTCCTATCCAGATAGACACCTCCTCGTAGGTAACTTTCCATACGGTAGCAATGCTCCCATGCGCTGACTCAACGACCTTGATTCCCAGGCTTTCTCAAGTGAGAATGAACATCGTCTCACGTTATCAGTACCACTTGTTCAAATGTATCCTCTCCTCCCTAAGCCTAGCTCCTAAAACAAAAGCGTGATTCTCACTAACAAAGACGAGGTTCTCCACCTTCAACAGAATGGTGAGAAAGAAAGGATTCTGCATACACAAGAATTTTACACGCAACTTGTCTAGAGTACCAGGGAGAAATACGCATGAGGCCTACAAATTCAGCTAATGTAAGAATCAATATCCTACTTCGTTAAGCACACGTATACATGAGCATTATCAGCCACTGACTCTCACTGCTGCCAGTCTCCACGGCCCCTTCCCTGTCTTCTGCCGCTTCGGGTCTCTGGGCTTTCTTGAACCAAGATACATTCCGGGTTATCTGGGTCGTCCCTCGCTGAGCAGTAACCATGGAGCCTTTCACCTGCACCACTTCCCATGGCTCTCGCTCGAATGGAATCCTAAATTTGGATCCGGGGTGTCTATCCTTGACCACGACATAGTCCCCTTGACTGATGGAGGGTGGTTTGGCTCTCCTCCTCGCGCTGGCCTTGTCATTGTTGCGTTGCCTTGTCTCTTGCGTGCGCACCGGGTCAAGTACAGCCGGCGACCAATCATCACTGGTGGGTATAACATCTCTCACCGCCCCTCTCATGAGGATATCACTTGGCACGCACCGGGTGGTGCAATGAGGGGTCTGACGATAGGCCCTCAGGAACCTTTGTAGGCAATCCTCCAGATCCTCAGCCTGGTCCACCCCAATCCTCAAAGCTTTATTTAGAGTCCTCATCAGTCTCTCCACATCCCCATTGGCTTGGGGCCACTGGGGTGTCACTCGGCGATGCCGGATATTGTGCATTTTCAGGTACTCCCGAAACTCCTGGCCCTGGAGTGGTGGTCCATTGTCCGTGCGGACCTCTAAGGGCGTACCCAAGAGAGCAAATGTTTTCTCCAACACCAGACGAATTCCCTCGAAGGCTGTAGATGCTACCACCTCGACCACCGGAAATTTGGAGTGACTGTCGACCATGACGACCGTATGTCGTCCATCCGGGAATCTGCCGAAGTCTAAGCTCACCTGGGCCCAAGGTGCATTGCTGGGTTCCTCGGTAATGACGGGGGCTGTAGAGGGATCTGCTCCTGTTATGAGACACGCATGGCACCTCCGGACCTTTTCTTCGACCATACGGTCCACCCCCGGGAACCACACTTTGGTCCTCAATCGCGCCTTGGTGTTCTCCACACCCTGGTGTCCTTGATGTGCCAAGTCCACCGTCCTTTTCCACAGTTTGGCCGGTATCACCAACCAGGTGCCCCTCAGGATCACTCCTGCGCCGCCTTCGCTCAACTCCTCGCGACACCTCCATATGCCCTGCCGGTACTCCTTCTCCTCTTCCGTCAGTCCACCCGCTCCTTGCAGGAATACTTTCCATTGATGGTTGTGTAGTGTCCTCCTGACCGCTTGTAGGCACTCGTCCTCCTGGGTAGCCTCCTGGATCTCCTCCATCGACAACTCCCTTGGGCATGCTGCCTCCTCCAGCAGCTTCACAAATGACTCCGCACCCTCATCAACTTCTCCCCTGGTTCCTGGGTCCACTGCCAACGGATGCCTGGACAGGTAGTCGGCCGGATTGTTGGCACCCGGCCTGTAGACAACTTCAAACTTGTAGTGCTGGACCTGCACTGCCCATCGTTCTATGCGAGGTGGTCCATTCCGGGCGGTGCCTGCGAAGAGGGGTACCAGCGGCTTGTGATCGGTGACCACGGTGAACCTGTGCCCACACAAGTAAATGTCGAAGTGCTGGCAGGCCCACCGGATCGCTAGCGCCTCCTGCTCAATCTGGGCGTATCTTGTTTCCACCTCCGTAAGGGCTCTGCTCGCATAGGCGATGGGCACCCAGTCATCTTGTTGATCTTTCTGTAAGAGGACCGCCCCCAGTCCCACGGGACTGGCATCCACGACCAGCTCTGTCTCCTGACCAGGCCTGAAATACGCCACTGTCGCTCCTTGCAGCAATGCCTTCTTGATTTCATTGAACGCCCTGGCCTCGGCACTCGACCACTGCCATCGCACGTCTTTCTTCGTCAAGTTCCTGAGCGGCTCCGAAAGGGTGGCCAAATGAGGTTTAAACCTGCCGCAGTAGTTCGCCATTCCCAAGAAACTTCGGACTTCTGACTGGGTCTGGGGCACTGCCGCTGCTCGAATTGCTTCTACTTTGGCCGGGTCTACTTGCAGCCCCTTCGCCGAGAATCGGTACCCGAAGAACTCCACTTCATTTGCATAGAATTCGCATTTGGCCTTATGCAGCGTCAATCCCTGCTCCACCAGTCTCTTCAGCGTTGCCCTTAGTCGCACATGGTGGTCCTCCAAGGAGTTGGAAAAGATCAGAATGTCATCACTGACATTGAGTACCCCCACCAGTCCAGACAGCGCCTCTCTCACCGCCTCTTGAAACACCTCCGCTGCTGAGGAGACTCCGAAACTGAGGCGTTTGAATCGGCGGAGGCCCACGTGTGTCGAGAATGTAGTTATATATCAACTCTTCTCCGCCAGCATCAGTTGGTGGTACCCCAAATTCAAATCTACTTTCGAGAACCATTGAGCCCCGTTAATGTCTGCCATGATCTCGTCAATGGTCGGAGTGATGTGCCTTTCCCTCCGGATGGCTTTGTTCGGCAGCCTCATGTCCACACAGAGGCGGATTGCCCCTGGTTGTTTGGGCTTTGGGGCGATGACTAATGGGGAGACCCACGGAGTGGGCCCCGACACCTTCTCTATTACTCCTTCCTGCTCCAGGCGCTCCAGCTCGGCTTCCACGAGCGGCCGTAAGTGAAACAGTACCCTCAAATGCCTCAGCGCTACCGGCTTGACGGTGTCGTCGATGTGAAGCTGGACTTCCACTCCTTTCAGGCATCCGAGCCCTCGGAACAGCCCGGGAAACTCAGCCAGGATTCCTTCTGCTTGCGACTGGTGTATGTGTCTTGCAAACATTACAAGCCCCAGATCTTCAGCCGAGTGGCAGCCCAGGATTGACCCGGCTCGATCGCAGGTCACATGAAATCTTGTGCATATTTCTCTATCTCCGTGTCGTACTTTCGCCTCTATCACTCCTTGGAGAGGTATGGGGGCGTCCCCTCCATATGTGAAGATTTTGGCCTTCGTGGGTAACAGGTACGGCCGGGGTGTCAGTTTTTCATACTGCGCAGCGTCAATGATGTTTACTGATGCTCCGGTGTCAATCAGGGCCTTGACACAATTGTCCCCAATCTATACTTGACACACCGGCGGTGGGCGTCTGCTTGAGTTGCTTCCTCGGATGTTGGACACTACGAAAACTTCGTCCTCTTCCTCGTCCTCCGCAATGTGCATTTGCTGACATCTACTGCCCAGATCCTCCACTTCCTGTATTTTCTTTACATTTGGGAGCGGCCTCGGCCCTCGGGTCCGCCCGGCTCCTGTTTTCGTTCCACTCAGGCATACTTTCGCGAAGTGTCCGAACTTGTTGCACCGTAGGCACTGCTTCCCTTGCGCCGGGCACCCCTTCTGGGAATGAGTTGCCAAACCGCAGTTCCGGCAACCTTGTCTTCCGTGGCGATCGCCACCTCCCGCCGTGCTGTCATCTCTCCTCCCTTGGGCTTTCTTGAGTGCCTCCACCCGTTCCTCTTTGACAGGGCTCGGATACAGCGGTTGCAGACTAGCTGGCCGTCTCGTGAGTGCCGACTCCATCTCCCCCGCCCTCACGTCAGCCAACTCATGGGATCTCCCTAGGATTAGGATATCCTCCAGTGAGATTCCTGGTTGTCGCAGTATCATCTTGCGTAGTTCCAGCGACGTGCACCCTACTTGAGTTGTGCTCTGGTTTCGAATCCTCAGTCAATCCCTGCACACGTGCTGGCCAGCTTCTGGAGGCGCGCGAAGAACATGTCTATTGACTCCTCCTCCTTTTGTCGCGCCTGGCGTAGCTTAAAATGTTCGAAATTGGGATTGACCCGTGGGTCAAAGTACCGGTTCAGTGCTCTCACCGTCTTCTCATAGTCATCGCTGTTTCCTGTATCCGGGAGGTCTTGGAATAAGTCATATAACTCGTCGCCGCCCATGAGCAACAACGTGGACCGCTTTACTGCATTGTCCGTTTCTCTGTTCGCCACAAAGTAGTTTTCCAGCTGGCCCAACCACTTCCGCCACCGGGGGGCCGCTTTGGCGGGGTCCGCCAACTGACTGAAGGGGTTCAGGGTCCTCACTGCCATTCTGGACCCAGCTCTCCCTCCTGCTGCTCCTGCCTCCTGCGCATCCGCCTGCACCTGTGGGTCAGTCATGGTCAGGGTTGGTGTGTGAGCATCCTCTCACGTTACTGGCAACCTCTGGGTGTTCTCTCCTCACAGGCTGTATCTTGGTGCCTGCCCTCCTGCCACACCACTCCTGGGATTGCAGGATCCCCCACTGTCTCCTCACACCGGGTGCTTGCTTGCTCTGTTTTTTCTTTATAGGGGCCTCTCACTGCCCCTTGCAGGCACTTCACTTATTGGTGGACCTCGCGCTGTCTCTTGCAGGCTCACCACGTTCCCATCAGCCTCTCTGCCCCCTCGCGCCGTTGCTTCACCGGAACCTCACCGCCGCGCTCACCCTCCTTGCACACGCGGGGTCAACCGGGCTTCAGTCAGCGATGGCGCACCCCCGTGCCGGCAATGCGGGCCTGGTCCTTGATGCGGCCGCACCCTTCACACCGCTCCCCCGCTCGCCGACACCTTACCGCCTTCAGTCGCGGGACCGGATACTTCCACCAGGCGGCCTACGGGCCTCCGCTTCCGTGGTGCGCACCTCACGCACGCCGCCAACGCCGACTCGCGTTGCGGCTCGCGGTGTGCACGCACGGGACTCGGCGCCCGCCTCGTCGCCAATGTAATGGTGCACTTACACCGGAGGGGTTACCACCAGGGGGGGGGGGTCGTGCAACACCAGGGGGCTATGGGTGTGATGTGGGGCCTAGTTGTTGCGGAGCACACAGAGACACAGGACCACTTCGTACTCCGTCTGTGGCACCAACCCCGAGCGGTGACGTCATCTTTATTTATAGCTCCCTGGTCCGAGCCCGGCCCAGGGAATGAACTGCAACATTGTAGAGAGTGTGCCGGGTGGCTCACTACAGTTGTGTACTGGACCAAAAATGGCAAACTGCAGGCGCGCAGCCAGTGACTGTCACAAATGCTGCTGCATTGAGGTAAGTAAGTGTTAAAATTTGTAACATTTAATTTTAACTTCAAATGTTAAGGTCATCGATTTAGTAGCTGTTTTTATTGCACATGTTTTACTTAATCTTGCATTCCGTAAAAGTGTTAGCTATTTCTTCCGGGGTGTTGCGTTTGTTGTGTTTTGGTATTTTTTCATGCAACTTATTACTCTTGTATAGTAACATGCGTGGCTGTCATGTCGTATTGTTTTTTCACATACTCAATAAGAGGTAAAGACTGGTTCCTCAATTCCAATGTTACAAACCGCCAATTTCCACATACCAAGTAACAGGTGTTGTAATTTCCTATAGATCCTGTAACACCAGTTTCACATGCCCTCTATAATTACTGCTAGTTTCCACCGGACCAATAATATGAATTGCAATTTCCACATGTCCTCTGACAGCATTGTCATTCACTTTTACCAGTTACATGTCATACACATTTAATATGCCCTACTAGGACCAGTTGCTTGCAGCAATATTCTAAAAAATTGTACTGCTTCCTAAACTCCTGATTACTGCAGCTTCTTGTTTTTATTCACTTTGTGTAAGGGCCCCTCAGGTAGGGGGTTGATAAGGTGTAGGAGCTTTAGTGCACAATTTCAACTGAGTCTGACCACGTGTTTATCACGGGCGCGATCGAGAGCTCTGGAGCTGAAGCTGAAGGCTGTGGGAGTTTCTCACAGTGCCTGTCAGTGGGTTGGCCTCTCTGCAGAGTGCACACAGCAATGATCACGTATTACAGTTGAAACTGATAGTCTGTGTAAATGTGTGGGGATACACAGTTTTCAAAATAATGACAAGGCGAAAGTAAAAGAAAATGCAGTGCTTACGTCTGAGTGAGTACATTGTGTTTTTGGGGGTGTTAAAGTGAAGGAGATGTGAAGAAGTGCATTCAGGACAGAGTCAAAAGAGGGCCCTGAAGAAGAAAGAGATGAGGTGTAATGTATGCAAATGGATGAGGCGTGGACAGAGAAAAGTGCATACACTTCTAACATAAAGTGCACATAACTGAAGGCTCTGAAGGCTAATACTCCTTCTACAGGCCTCAGTAATATTTAATTCACAGTCTCACAATTTCAGAGTTGAAACTTTACAATGCTGATTATTTACAACAAAATCATTGTTGCTACTCGTTCATATTAAACAGATAACAACCACTGACAAAGCCAGTAGTCCTGGCTGATTTTAGGTGTATGTCAGTTGTTGTACTATACAGCTGGATGCAATAACAGAAAGTTGAGAGAGAAACGCTTTCTTTGTCTATTGAGCTCGCTTGCTCTCTACATAAAAGTTATCTCGACCTTTTACGGCCCTACATTTTCAAATGTCACCAGCTACCACTGAGGGGGAGCAGCACTTCAGCAAGAAAGCTACACAGAATACGAGAAGGAGGTAGTTTGGGGGAAGGAGAGCGTGCAATACAGAAGTTGCAACACGAGGGAGACAGCAACATGGAGCATTGGTGTTGGATATTTGGTGGGGAATAAGCCCTCGAGGGAGAGAGCTGGAAAATACTAGCTCTGTCATGGAGTTATTAAGCAAGAAGAAAAAAGTAGTTTACTAAAAGTGAGCAGTGGAAGGATACAAGTCAGCCAAGCTAAAGGATGGTAAAGCGGCTATGCTTGAGGGGAGGGACAAACACAAGATAGACAGGGAAAGCCATTGAATGAGAAGCCAATGAGAGTGACAATAAATCCAACCAATGGTAAGTAATTGGTGGACTGTAATCCCTCTGTAAATACTTAGTAAGCCAACAATAGCTCTTGTCTAAACAGACAGCTGGTGCTGTATGGTAGGCAAGACCTCTTCTTTTACAGGTAATAGATTTTGACTAGACATCGAAGTTTTGTGAGATTACAGTATCATTATGTAAGTTACAAATCTACTACTGTCTCAATGATAACAGTGTTTCTTCCCATCTTCAGAAGATTTTCCATGGTTTACCTAAATTTGGGGTGTCCTCAGAAACCTTCTTTCTCCACTCCAGGGGAAGTGTGCTTGGGTCTCTGTGAGGGTCTAGCTGCCCTCTCTCATGGAGACAAGTGGATAACACTGAAGAATCCCGGCTTCGTGCACTCAGTGAGAGGAAAATGTTCCTTTTTTTCTTTTGTGCATGCCCTCAGTTTTCAGAAACAGTGGTCAAGCTTAATGTGGCTCAGTCCTCACATCTCTCCGCTTGGGAGGATCAAATGCTGAGGTTTGGAGGCCAAACTAAGACATTCTCCCAGTGATAGTGGAGATATGTTGATTACCACTCACCTTCTTGCCTTGACACAATGTCTGTGTCCTGAGCTGCACACAGAATTGGCCTTAACTAAAGTGCAGCTGGATGATGGACACTGGTGACATGGTTGAAAGGCCTGGGCAATCATAGCTCTTGGCAGCTGGTCATGGTAAAAGGGACCGCTGGAGTGCCAAGGTATCTGAAAACAGTCTCACCTTTGGGACTTATTGGCTTTGCCAATGCCTTTTGATGATGAAGTTCATTATAAGCAAGAATCTGTGCAGCATGGCCAAAAGTAAATTTAAAAAAGCAAAAAGAGGTGCAATGTTGTGACCGCAGTGGTGATGTCGTTTTGTAGGCTCGTACATGCATGATGATGTATTCCTTATCACACATGTGCACCTACAAAATGAGACAGGCGCAATTTTTTTATTTACTGACCTGAGATGGAATAGCGGGTGGACGGAAGCAATGGGGAATGGATGGGGGAAAGGAAAAAGCTTCCCACGAGGTAGCGCAACATGAGTAGAGAAGCAACACGGAGCACGGGGGAATCAGGGCGTTTGGTGGGAGGAGAAACACACCAGCGAGAGGTTGCAAAATGAGGGTGACAGCACCAAGGAGCACAGGGTGCTGGTATTTGGTTGGGATGGGAGAAACACACATGGGAGAGAGCTGGACAAAACATACACTTTCATGGAGTTCTTATGCAAAGCTTAGTTACTTAAATGTGAGCATTGGAAGGAAAGAAGCCAGTTAATCAAAGAGATGTGAAAGAGGCTCTACTACAAGGGAGGGACAAACACAAGATGGAAAAGCGGGGACAAGGAAAGTCATTAAATAGCAAATTAGAAAATAAGAGTGGCAATAAAGCTCCCCATTTACAAGCAATGGGCAGTATTTAAGCCCGTGAGTTCTTGGTAAGCCCACATTAGGTTTGTTGCACTGAGACAGCTTGCACTATCTGGTAGGCTCGACCTAAAACAAGAAATGTCACATGGGAATGCCATTGACATGGGGGCGTAGGCTTTAAGAATCAGATAGTAGGGAATCTTCTGGCATGGTATAGTCTCTATAGCTCCCTGGCCTCCACACCATTTAATTTTATATTTGTATTTTAAGGGGGCGGGCACTGGGAATACCATCTCCTCGGTGGTGTTTAAAATATGCAATAAAGAAAGTTGCAGGGAGTTTCCCCCAGCAGTACTGCACACATTATAAAATAATGGGAATTTTACTCTGTTTCTGTTAATCTTTCTTGATTGCTGTTTATTGAATCTTTTATATTGGAAGTTCTGAATGCATTTCTTTTTATTCAATTTTCAACGAAATTGTAGGCTTCCTTTATCAATTGATAGCAGTAAACAATTCTTAAGATTCTTTTATCACTAAATATTCAGACCAATTCTTGAGGCGTTTCAAGGCGGATTATTGCAGAGTATTTTTTGGGGAATATCTGCAAACATTAATATCAGACAACGACATATTTTTAAATCTTTAATTAAATTATTGACAAATGTTTTAATAAATATCAGTTTTCTTGTGTTCTTGTTCGTGTGGGGTTCAGTCCCTTCCGCCATCAAGCATATTTTTCCTTCTCCTATGTTTTACTATCTATGTAACTTTTAGACTATTTCGATGTCTAACAAAAAAACTTTACCTTCTCGTCCTTCATTTAAACCGGGTGTGTGTCATCTGAGTCCATAGAACATGCAAGGCGTGCTGGTTTCTGTGTTACTCTGAATGAGGTGATTCACAGTCTCTGCTGAGTCTGATTTTGGAGGCGTGTGTTTTAGGGATACAAGTTCTCCCATATGTCCCATCCAGCACTCCATACCCTCTTCTCAAATTAATGTTAACATCTGTGAGCCAGCTGAGGGTGCTCAAATTGTAACTCCACCCACAGTAATGGATGTATCTTACCCCCTTACAATACTATGGGGAGACCGGTGGTTGGTGATGTTTGTAAGGTGCAAGCTCACAGACCTTTTTACCTGCATCACTGTGAAAGGGTCAGGCATTATCCTAATAGTTACTTCTTTCAGTTCCTCATAACTCGGGTCCTTCATTTCTTCCAGCATATGAGGGGTGCGTTTGTGTCTTTTTAATGCAAGCGCATAGAAGTCCACAGTGATTGGGCACACGAATTAAGTTTCAGTTCAGGAAGCCTTTGTCCTGATGGATGTGATAAATTGCTTGTGGCTTCCCCCGGCCCCTGGAGCCTCTCTGGGAGTGTTGAGGGATTCCATACCCATATCTTACCAAGCACGGAGAGCTGCTGGGGAGAAAAGACTGTGGAAACCAACTTGGCTATATGCCCACAGATCTATCCACCAACAATTCAACATCTCCATGGATGTCTGGCCTTTGCAGGGGCCGATGTATATACATGACCCTGGGACAATTTCTTGCTCTTCCCCTCTAGTTGCGCTGATGATCCTTCTGACCATGTGAACCCTCGCCCAATGACATCTAGTTCTGGAAATCGCATTATTTGCAGGAGTGGAGGCACTCTAACCAAGCAACTCCTCTTGCCACCAATGGATGCCGTCTGGTCTAGTGGGTGGCCCTGTCTGTGTGGGGTGGCACCGTGAAATATGTTGAAGGTTACCAACTATCGTTATCCACTGGCCCTTAGTTGTGGATATCCCAGTGGAAGCTATCCATGACTTACTAATTAGTTACCATTACTTGCTGGTCATGAACTTTTGGGTCCTAAGTTGTCGGGTTTCAGACACAGTCTCTGCAGTATTGTCTCATATTCACTGAGCTACTTTACTTGCACTCGTAGTTGTACAGCAAACTAGGATAATGATAGATGTATGAATATCACATTAAATGTATTGATGCAACCCATGCAACTGATTCATCTTGCATCGTCCACGGGATTTCCTGATGCCAAACCATTCAAATCCCAAAACTCCTCAATTGGCAATGCAAAAATGCAATTGGTTTTATTTCGAGCACCCACGACTACAACTTCTAAGCACTAGAATGACTGGTGTGGTCAGGGTTGGATTGGGATTCAAAATCGGCCCGGGCACGCTAAAAAAAAGTGGCCCACATTTGCATATTGCCTTGCAAAACACTGCTTCGGCGAAAATTTATTTTAAAAAAGGGGGGCAAAAAACGCACGGATTAGTTTACACTGGTGAAACACACCTGAAAACAAGTGAGGCCACTTTTGCTCAGGCCCCCTGCCCCCGCTCAATATGCACATATTAATGGGCCGGCCCAGCGAGAGAAAGGGAGTGACACCTCTGCCGTTGATAATGGACGCCCATCCGCTTCCAGAAAGGCCACTCAGGGCCCCACTGGGCCGCTGGCAGCATCCGAACGACGCAGAAACTGCCCAAATCGGCCCCCCAGGCTGACAATAGCATTGCCCGAGTGCCCGCGTTACCAATCCGACCCAAAAGTGTCCCACATTAGCGAAGCATATAGTTAAAAAACAAAACAACGGGTAATGTATGGGAAATAAACTGTAAAAATCGGCCCACCTGACCATAAAACCGGCTCACATTCTGACCTGTCAGACCAGCACAAAGGGCACTGCCTGATTGCCCTATGGGCCAGTCCAACCCTGTTCCTGGCGTGCCAAGGTGACAGCGTTCCAAAATCAGATTGCACATGCAGTGTTTGCCCAGCTCCTTTATTCTCTTCTCTTATCATCGTCAGTTGTAGCAAACAAAAGTCCAAGGCCCGCGTCCCATCAGAGCCTTAATTGTGTGGTAAAAGTGCTTCGCTGCTCTCGTTCAAAAGAATGGGACAAGAGACACAGCTGCACATTTCAGGAGGCCCTCTTCTACAACCCTCACTTATGGATGAGTTCCCCTCCTGTTGCCAGAAATGACGAGGGAGGTGGCGCACTCTCCATGATGTAACAGAAGGACACACACACACACACACACACACACACACACACACACACACACACACACACACACACCCGTCCACTAGCTTGTACTTGAATGCTCTGCAATAACCCCTATAGTGTTTGAAAACCCTCAAGTGCTTTGTAATTGTACCAACTCATGCGTGGCCGTTTCCATGATAGGTTTTGCTGTTTACTATTGCCAGCCCAACCCTGCTTTTATTATGGTGCCTGGGACTTTTTTTTGCCCCAGTCCAACGTTGGCGGGGAGCAAGTGTGTACAACCAGCTGGAATTACATCACTGCTCGTAGGAGCCCAGCCACTATTAGTGTCTTTGTCAAATGTGTAATGAGGGTGTCAGGGACTAATCCCTACTTTTGTGGTAGGACTCCAAAGGAGCAAAGGAACTTTTTTGAAAACGTCGACAAAGCCAAACAAGCATTGGCATAGCCAGTAGGTCTCGCCTTTGGGACCTTTATAATTGTTTAGTTATCCAGCACAATATCCTTGGTGCAACAACATCAACTGTTGCATGGCTAAACACTTATAAGGTCCCAAAGGCGAGACCTATTGGCTATGCCAATGCTTGAAATTGAATGTTGCTGAAAAATAAACAGAGAGGACAATAAAAGTTAGAAAAAACTTAGTTGGAAGGCTATATAGGTAAAATTCGCCGCCATATGATCAGAAGAACGCGATTAATCGGGCCCACGATTAGAAAATAGTGCTGACAAACTAATTAACTGTATACGACTGTGGTATTCATGTAAGCGGAAGTGCACAGTAATCTTTAAATATACACGTGGGGGCCTATTTACAAGCCCCTTGCGCCACTTTTGCGTCATTTTTAACATGGGGAAAGATGTACGGGTGGCGCAAGGGGCTTGTAAATAGGCCCCGTGGTTTCTTTCTTATTTGATTGTGCTTTTTCAAGCCACTTTGAGCTTTGAGACCAGTGTGTACTGTGAACACACATCAGTGAATAGTGAAGGGCAACTTGTATCGACAAATCTGGCTTTTCCAACGGATTTCTGTAGCTGTGTGCACATCACCATGTCTTGTGTCAGCTAGACATACGGTCACTTTACATAGAAAGGTGTCCATAAGATGCAGTCTCATAATTTATACATAAGCAAGCCCACTAGCACACTTACCACTACTTTCATTTGACGCCTGTCCTTGGATGAGTAAATTAACTCGGTAGGATGAAACGCTGAGTGAACCCTGCTAGAATGAGTATACACAGTTCAGCAGCGCGTGCTTCCGCCCACCGGGATATGTGGTTTAATGTCGCCCACCTTGCACGGGTGAACGGCTGTACATCATGCTATAAACACGGAATCTTATGACGTGCCGAGACCAACCGCTATATGTTATGTGACATGACCGTTACACAAGTTGTGTCATTTCACTTATAGGCGCACCTGCCCATTTCCTGTTTACTACCACTAGCGAGCGGGGCTACCTGGCCGTTTCCATTTCAGAAGCAAATGATTGTAAAAGTACTTACGGAGGGTGGTTAAAGAGGAGAAGGGCACTGCCGACCCCAATAGTTCTTTCTTCACTTTACACGTGTGAATGCTTGCATCACTGTGTCAGGATGTCACACGATCAAAATGCTAAAATATTGTTTCTAGAAAATGGAATTAGGGGCTAGGGAAAAGGTCAGAGAATTGGTGGCATGGTCAAAAACACCAAATTAAATTAAAAGACCTGGCACAGATAAAGGGAAGCAATAGCGTTACTGGCCATGTTTAAAGCTGTAGATCATGGGGCTGTATTATATGCATTTGCATCGTGCACTGAAATATCAGACGGACATTTCCACTGATCAACAAATTCAGTAAGGACATTTGTGCCAGCTGTTCATTACAACAATGCTGCCTTTACAATTGTCCTTATGTGCAAAGTATGTTTATTTGCTGGTCAGTTGTTGAAAATGTCTGGTTAAAATTGCCCGCACAGCGGCAAATGTATGCAATCTGCTTTGCCCCCCCTTTTTAACTCTTTGTAGAATTAGTAAAAAGGAAATAGGCAGACGAAACGCCATTATCTCAATGAAAATGGTATCAAAAACATGCACTAATGTATTATAAACATACCTGGGAGCATCAGGGATTCAACTTACTCTCTCTTAGACTCTGCTTTAAAAAAAAAAAGCGAAAGCAAACATGGCAGTGTGCTTTTGCAAAATGTACTTGATAAGCTATCTCGGTTACCAGGCACATGCGGGGCTACAATGACTATCTTCAGAAGAGTTAAGTAGCAGAGGAAACATTTTTGAGAGACATTCCGATTGGCCTGTGGGGCATTATGACATCACAAACTTCAGCATTGTGGAAAGCAGGCCGTTATTGCCAGTTAGTGCCCCCTTTCCAGCAAGCTATTTGACTAGTAGTGCTGGATCATTCAGTTTCATGTTATCATATAGTTCCTGCTTCAACCACAGATAGGGGGCCAGTCGTTGGAGGAAGACGATTAAGTTATGCATTATAGAAGTAAGCAAAGAACACGTCATTACATCACCATAGGCTGAATAATGTGCGCCAGATTGACCAATACACATACCTCACATTTTTCGCCGGAGAGGACATGATGTATTCACGTGCGGATAGATTGGTTTGCGCCCATATAGCTTTCTGTAAGATGTGCATTGTGAGATATATTACTGTGTTTAACTTAATGCCTCGCGCTGTTTTTTGTGGTAGTTCCCATTGATCGACCGGCGCGTGGGTGTTGTCACTGGCGTTGAGTAAGTTGAGCAGACGCCGAGACGCGAGAAGGAGAGGGCGGAGCAAGTGAGTGGCCGGGATGTGTGGGCGAGGAGAGAGGCGCGCGCGCGCTTCGGAGAGCAGTCTGCTCTTTTTGGAAGCACATACTCGTGCTTGTGGCGCGCCGCTGCGCACTCCCGCAAGGCGTATGCCGCCACAAGCATGAGTATGTGCTTTAAAAAAGAGCTGCACGACGGCTAAAGGTCCCCTATGCAGCGCTTGCGCGCTGCGTAGGCGAGACCTAAAAACAAGGGCATGGAAGGAGAGAGGTTAAAGATGGAGGAAAACGGATTTTATATTCACTTCTCAAAGATGAAATAATTGGAGTACATTAGCGATGCAGCTAAAAATGCAAAGATCTTGTCTGGGAGCTTTCAACAAAGTATCTATCCATCTATCCATCCATCCATCCATCCATCCATCCATCTATCTATCTATCTATCTATCTATCTATCTATCTATCTATCTATCTATCTATCTATCTATCTATCTATCTATCTATCTATCTATCCATCTATCCATCCATCCATCCATCCATCCATCCATCCATCTCCTGCCTGCCTGCCTGTCTGTCTGTCTGTCTGTCTGTCTGTCTGTTAATCAATCAGTTGGTCTGTCCATCTCTGTCTCAAAGTATATTTATTGACAGCAAACATACACCCAAAGGATCTCTTTCTTCCGTCAAAGGAGATTTAGAAACCGAAGAGCTAATAAACATTCTAAATGCCAATCATATTTTGTCAAATTGTTAGGATTTTATCTTCTTCTTGAACAGCAGATGATTTTCTAAGGGGCGAAGCACTGAGCTTCAACGTTTGATGCCGGGCAAAGTGAAAGTATGACCTCCTAACACAGGCATAGCGATAAAATGATAGGACACCAGACTACAGGGGGGGAAATAAAGAGACATTATGTTTGCTAAAAGGAAAGGATGTGAACAATAGAAACATCTATGGCTAAAGCGTAGGTAAAAATAATGATCTTTTTAACTGGAAGCCATAGACCTGTTGAATTGTTGTCATTAGAGAATCTTATTCTCTTATGGAAGAGACTGCGCTGCCACATTTTCGATGTGCTGAAGTCTAGAAAAAAAAATTCAACAAGCCTAGGTAAATTGCATTGCAAAAAACCATGGCGTAATTAAACCAAATATTTCATTTCTAATATTTTGTGAGAAAAAGCCCAGAAGGAAGAGTCTTCCACAGAAGTCCCATGTAAGAAAACTAATTTTAGTTGCCAGGGTGATTTGGTTAGTTAGGGTAATGTTGGAATCAAAAAAGATCCTGACATTCCTCACTAAAAGCTGAGGGTGTAGGTGAGACATCTATTCTACAGATGATATGTTGGTAATCCATCAAAATATTGAAGAAAAATATCATTATACAAGAACATTGCTGAAATAATATTGTAATTTGAAGAATATTGTTGACTTTAATTTCGCAGGTAAGCATATTGTTTTTTTAGTTTTGTTTAATACTGTTGTTATTGTTATTATTGGTTAAAATATTGCATTTAATATCTTTGTTTTATATAATTTGTGTATATGTTTTTTGTTAGTTATATATTTTACAATTAGTTAATATTTTATAGGGGAATAGGGTTGGCAAGGTTGTAGTTTCTGGGGGGGGGGGTATTTGGGTTTTGACACCCCCCAAATAAACGCATTCTTGGCTTGGTAGTTGGGTCTAGGGGCCATGAGTTGGGTCTGCTATGTTTGTGTTGGTTTTTCTCATCACCTTGATTTCAATAAGAGGTTTTAACTTGTTGGATCAGGAAATTAAATGTATACAGTGACAAGTTTACCAAAAATAGTAAATCTGCATCCATAAAAGTACTCCTTGAGTGGATGCAAATTTACTACATTTTGTAACTCACAAACATTGGCAGTAGTAGGCTTGCAAAGATGTGCCAGACCCAGGTTTCCAGGCATGCGACTTGCAATGAAAAACCCAAAAGGTGATGGGATGAATGCTTGACCACTGGCAATCACTTGAGGTAACATTCCAACCCATCATTTGCCTCCTACTGTGTTACTAGACTGTTTTAGGATTTGGCGGACAGAATAAAGACAGACAGGGTAGTTGAGGACTTTCTGTCTGCCACCCTGCCTTTAGTCCGCCCATAAAATGTGGAGATGTCCACCGGCCCCACGGACGTCTCTATAAATTGGCAAGGACTGCTGCAATGGCAGTTCCTGTCAATGTAGGAAAAGTTTGACGGATGGCTCCATCATACATGACCGCCGGCGGTCATTTTTCTTTTTCTCACAAACTTTATTGGGTTTCTAATGACACAGCAGTAAAAATTGTGGACATTGCCTTAATCATAACATGTAAAAACATATAGAGCGGTGTTCAGTCCCTGCAAGTCAGTCTCATGTATACATACATTACAGGTATGAGCTAAGGCTAAGTTTCGAACATTGTGTTCCCCGAAAGTATGTGGTGATATCAAATCTTGAAATATAACAATCCCTTCCCCTCCCTCCCCATAACATGACATTCATCTGTTAGAGTATGTCTTGTTGCAGCACATTAGGTGACAAGAAGGTCGATTAGCGATTGTACTCTTTGGTTCAGTATATAGTAGGAACATTCGCAGGCAATAGGACTTCACATTCAGCCCCAGCAGTTGTGCCGACATGGGTGGTTCACAACCGTGGTCGCCCCTTTGGGACATATGGTAGGTCCAACCTGTCACACAACTAAGGTATTATAGCGATTCTCCCCCTTGCACACAGCATTATTCAAGGTACTGGCCTTTCTAGGGCCTTGAAGGATGACAGCAGCAAGTCCCATTCCATCGGTATCGGTCACTTTCGCAACCCGTGATATTCTTCCCGGCGAAGAGCGTTGCTCTCTGCTACCCCCCATCTCTCCACCTCCTCCCTCCACAGGGATAGCATTGGAGGCGTTGCCGATTTCAATCCACTTGTCAGTAGGTGCTTTGCCAGTAGGAGCACCGGGTCTGCAAATCACACGTTTGGGGTGCGGGTATAGACCCAGTATACAGTTCTCAACTGAGTGCCAGTGCGTTCCACCTGGTACCTCCTGCAAAGTGGTGCCAATTTTGCCTAGTACACCGACAATGCCATAGCATGTGCATCAGGTCAGCATCCTGTTCAGGACATCTGGGGCATGTTGATGAGACATTTGGGGAGATAGTATGGAGCCTATGTGATGTAAGGTACGCGTGATGCAGAATAGACTATTGTATACATTTAAATCTAGGGGTTTGGGAAATTTTCTTGGGGAATTCAAGGAGGAAGGTCCATTCCTTATCTCTAAACTCTCGACCCACATCTACCTCCCACCGGGCCTTCAATGGAGCTAGAGAAGTTGCTAGATGCCCACCAAGTCCTCGGCATAACCACTGTATTAGATGCCTGCCATTGCCCATAATATGCTTTTACTGTATGATTTCATGCGTGGGTGGTTCTATTCCATCTGGGGGCCAGTGTATCATATGATATTCACATGTGTTAGAAACAATGAGTCAGTGAGACCCTACTCGTTTATAAAGTCTGCGTGACTCAGCAGACTACCATCACCGAATATTGCCCCCACTGTGGTCACTCCTTTAAGCTCCCATGCATGTAAGGGGCGCTGTGTTAGTGTACCAGTCGGTGTAGGAAGGCCCAGTAGAGGTATGTTGGGGACATAGGGGATAGTCGGGGCATTATATCTCATCGCCACTTTCCAGTATGTGAGAGCAACTCGTAGTAGTAACAGGGCACTTGAGGGGGGACCGAGCCAGGCAGAGCAGTTCGTGCAATTTGCCCTGTGTGATCATGCGGTGTGTGTAATCTGTCTCATGGTTGCGGCAGGCCAGCCAATAGGAGAGCCATTGTAACGGGCCTGCAAGGCAATAAGATTTAAAGTCCGGTGCCCCCATTCCTCCGCCATCTGAAGGCAGCTGAGAGTAATATGTCCCCTGCCATGACCCCATATTAAATCTATCAGGAGAGTATTCAGAGTTTTGAAATATCAAGCTGGTATCACTACTGACAAATTTACAAAGAAGTAGAGTAGGCGTGGTAGCATTACCATCTTGGAGATGGCTAGTCGGTCAGTCACCGAAAGCGGTAATGTGGTCCAAAAGGCCTCCTGAGATCGGAGTGATGTGATCGTCTTCTGGAGGTTCCCTTCCAGTAGATCTTGTCTGTCTCTGTATATTTGAATCCCCAAGTATCTGAATGTAGTGGGTGCTACCTGAATTAGTTTATCTCCGAAAGGGACAGTCGGGGCAAGGGGGTGTCAGCAAAAAGAAAGGTACAGTACTTGTCGGCGTTGATGGCCAATCTTGAAAGGGACTCAAAGAGAGTAAATGTCCGGGCTACTATGTGGAGGTTTACTCACAAATCCTCGGAGTATAATATTATGTTGTCCGCGTAGAGAGACAGTGCGTGAACTGTGGGCCCGACAGAATTTCCCCAGCCATGAGCGTCTTGTCGGAGCTTCTGTGCTAGGGGCTCTAGCGCAATCACAAATAACATTAGGGAGAGTGGGCACCCCTGCCTAGTACCTCAAAGAACAGGGTAAGCTTCTGAGATATGTACTCCTGTTCATGGCCTTGCTGTGAGAGAGGTGTACAACAGTTCTACCCATCATATATAATTAGAGGGGATGCCAAAACGTCGATGAGCATCTAGCATATAGTCCCAGCTCAAGGTGTTGAACGCCTGAAGAAGATCTAGAGAACGGCAGCCCGCCAATGGGGAGCGACCGGAGATCGCATCCATGACATGGTATAGTCAATCAATCAATCAATCAATCAATCAATCAAACATTTGTAGAGCGCGCTACTCACCCGTGAGGGTCTCAAGGCGCTAAGGGGAGGGGGGGAGCAGCTACTGGTCGAACAGCCAGGTCTTGAGACGTGTCCTGAAGGTCAGCAGGTCCTGGGTTTGACGCAGGTGGACGGGGAGGGTGTTCCATGTCTTGGCGGCGAGGTGGGAGAATGATCTTCCGCCGGTGGTCGTTCGGCAGATGTGTGGGACGGTGGCGAGTGCGAGGTCGGCGGAGCGAAGCTGGCGGTTCGGGGTGTAGAAGGACAGTCGTTCACTGAGGTATGCTGGTCCGGCGTTGTGGAGTGCTCTGTGAGCGTGGGTGAGGAGCTTGAAGGTGATCCTCTTGTTGACCGGGAGCCAATGCAGATCTCTCAGGTGGGTGGTGATGTGGTTGTGGCGAGTTAGTCCGAGGATGAGGTGTGCGGAGGCGTTTTGAATGCGTTGGAATCTCTTCTGGAGTGTGGCTGTGGTTCCTGCGTAGAGGGCGTTGCCGTAGTCCAGCCTGCTGCTGACAAGTGCTTGGGTGACCGTTCTTCTGGTTTCGATGGGGATCCATCTGTAGATCTTGCGGAGCATGCGGAGGGTGTTGAAGGAGGAGGAGGAAACCGTGTTGACTTGCTGGGTCATAGAGAGCGTTGAGTCCAGGATGACTCCCAGGTTGCGTGCGTGGTTGGTGGGTGTCGGGGCAGCTCCCAGCGTGGTCGGCCACCAGGAGTCATCCCATGTGGAGGGGGTGGAGCCAAGGATGAGGACCTCCGTCTTGTCCGAGTTCAGTTTCAGCCGGCTAGTCTTCATCCACTCTGCGACGGCCTTCATTCCCTCATGGAGGTTGGATTTGGCGGTGGCCGGGTCCTTGGTGAGGGAGAAGATCAGCTGGGTGTCGTCGGCGTATGAGACGATGTTGAGGTGGTGTGCTCGGACGATGTTGGCGAGCGGTGCCATGTAGATGTTAAAAAGGGTCGGGCTGAGGGATGATCCTTGGGGTACGCTGCAGGTGATCGTGGTGGCTTCGGACCTGAAGGGGGGGAGGCGGACTTTCTGCGTTCTGCCGGTGAGGAAGGAGATGATCCAGTCCAGGTCTTTGTCTCAGATCCCTGCGTCTTGGAGGCGTGTGCGCAGGGTGTGGTGGCAGACGGTGTCGAAGGCGGCCGAGAGGTCCAGGAGGATGAGGGCCGCAGTTTCGCCGTTGTCCAGTATGGTCCTGATGTCGTCAGTGGCAGCGATGAGGGCGGTTTCGGTGCTGTGAGTCCAGGACGTTGTTCTCCTCCAGGAAGTGGGTCAGTTGTCTGTTGGCGGTCTTCTCAATGACTTTCGCCGGGAACGGGAGCAGGGAGATGGGTCGGAAGTTCTTGAGGTCCTTTGGGTCCGCCTTGGGTTTCTTGAGAAGGGCGTTGATCTCGGCGTGTTTCCAGCTTTCTGGGAAGGTGGTAGTCTCGAAGGAGCTGTTGATGATCTTTCGGAGTTGGGGTGCGATGATGGAGCTTGCCTTGTTGAAGATGTGGTGGGGGCAGGGGTCGGAGGGTGAGCCGGAGTGGATGGTGTTCATGATTTTGATGGTGTCTTCGTCGTTGACGTTGTGCCAGGAGAGTAGAGGGTTGATGTGCTTGGTGGGTGTAGAGTCGGGGTGATGGCGTCTGTCGTTGGTGTTTGGGTGTCGAAGCTGTTGTGGATGTCTGCGATCTTGCGGTGGAAGAAGGTAGCCAAGGAGTCGCAGAGTTCTTGTGATGGCGGTATGTCATTGGAGCAGGGGGTGGCGAGTTCTTTCACGATGTTGAAGAGCTCTTTGCTGTTGTGTGCGTTGTTGTCGATGCGTTCTTTGAAGGAGGTTCTTTTGGTGGATCGGATGAGTTGGTGGTGTTTGCGTCTGGCGTTCGTGAGGGCTGCGTGGTTGTCTGGTGTCTGGTCATTGCGCCAATGTTTCTCGAGTCTTCTGCAGGTGTCCTTGGAGTTTTGGAGGTCGGCGTTGAACCAGATGGCTCTCGTGTCGGTGCGCCTGTTGGAGGGTTTCCTGATCGGGGCGAGGGTGTTGGCGCAGTCGTTGATCCATTGTCTGAAGTTGTTGGCTGCTGCGTCGGTCTCGGAGGGCTCGGGTGGAGGGTCTCGGGCGAGTGTGGTGGTGAGCTGGTCTTCGGTGACTTTTGTTCCAGCTGCGGTGTGGGATACATTGCGGTTGGTTGTGTGCGGTGTGTTTCTCAAAGGAGAAGTGGATGCAGTAGTGGTCGGTCCAGTGGAGTTCGGTGGTGTGGCTGAAGGTGACGTGGTCGCCGGCGGAGAAGGTGGGGTCGAGCGTGTGACCGGCGGAGTGAGTGGGTGTCGTGACGAGTTGTTTGAGTCCGAGGTTGTCGATCAACGTTGTGGAGTTGCTGTCGTTGGCGTTCTCGAGGTGGAAGTTCAGGTCTCCGAGGAGGATGTAGTCTGTGGAGGCGAGGGCGTGCGTACTGATGAGGTCAGCGATGGATTCGCTGAACTGTGGTCGGGGTCCCGGGGGTCTGTAGACCTGTGTTCCTCTGAGGGTGGTGTTGTGATCGACGTGGATCTGGAAGTGTAGGTGTTCGGCCATGCTGAGGGAATCTTCGGTGTTGGTTGAGATCCTGATGGTGTTCCTGTGGACGATGGCTATTCCTCCTCCTGGTTTGTTGTTGTTTCGGTCCCTACGGGTGATCTTGTAGCCGTCCGGGATGGCTATGACTATGTCGGGCGCCGAGGAGGTGTTCATTCAGGTCTCTGTCAGGAAGGCGACGTCCGGGGCGGAGGAGTCGAGCAGGTCCCAGAGTCCGATGGCGTGCTATTGGACTGAGCGGGTGTTGAGTAGTACGCAGCTGAGGTAGTTGTGGCCTGCAGTGTTGGGATGGGCAGGACGTGCAGGTGTGCGCTGGCTGGTGTAACTGCAGTTTCGGCAGGTGAAGGGTCCGTGGGTGAGCTTCGGGGTGGCCTGGAAGCAGGTGGAAGTCCGTCCGGCGTTGAGTGCGTGGAGGGTGTTTGCGTCGTAGCGGCGATGGATCTTGAGATGGTCGCGGGAGCCAGGGGGTCTGGCGCTGGGCACGGTCCAGGCACGGACGGGCGCAGACAGGCTTGCCTTAGGCGCACCTTAGGCGCGCCTTCGGTGCGCCAGCGGCGCGCCCGCTGATCGCGTCCGCTGCGCGACCGCACAGTGGTCGCCATATGAAGGGGAGGCGGCGGGAGCAGAGGGCGGAAGGTGGGAGCGTGCAGGATCAGGGGGCGGGGCCACAGGGGCAGCAGCGGCGGGAAACTGGCACAAAAGGGAGCGGAACAATCAAGGGTTAAATACAGAATACAGTAAAAGTAAAAGAATTAAAAAAGCGGACGACAACACAGGCACACCAAGGGTTAAATAGAGAATACAGTAAGTAAAAAGTAAAAAAGAATTACGGACGACAATACCGGCACACCTGGGGTGGACTGCAGGCAGGGGACTGCGGCGCAGGGACGGGCAGCAGGCTCGAACCCTGACCGGCGCAGAGCTGGGCTGGGAGACTGGAGAGCAGCTGACGGCGGCGCTGCTGGGGAGAGTGCTGGCCTTGAACCAAGGGTCAAGGTTTCACACGCGCTCCCCCGCAGCGGTCGCCATATGAAGGGGAGGGGGGCGGGAGCAGAGGATGGGAGGCGGGAGCGTGCAGGATCTGGGGTCGGGCCGCAGGGCCAGCAGCGGCGGGAAACTGGCACAAAAGGGAGCGGAACAATCAAGGGTTAAATACAGAATACAGTAAAAGTAAAAGAATTAAAAAAGCGGACGACAATACAGGCACACCAAGGGTTAAATACAGAATACAGTAAGTAAAAAGTAAAAAAGAATTACGGACGACAATACAGGCACACCGGGGGCGGACTGCAGGCAGGGGACTGCGGCGCAGGGACGGGCAGCAGGCTCGAACCCTGACCGGCGCAGAGCTGGGCTGGGAGACTGGAGAGCGGCTGACGGCGGCGCTGCTGGGGAGAGTGCTGGCCTTGAACCAAGGGTCAAGGTTTCACCTAGTCTGCGTATATTTAGAGATGTGCTGCGACCAGGCACAAATCCACATTGATCCACATGGATGAGTTTGGGGAGTAGGGGCGAGAAGCCTATGAGCCAGCAACTTACTTAGTAATTTGTACTCGGTGTTTAGTAGTGATAGGGGCCTATATAATGCCATTTTAGTTGGTACCCTCCCAGTTTTCAACAAGGAGGCCAGCAAGTGCCCGTCCCGTAATAGGGGGTAACACATCCCTCTCCAAGGAGGAGGTTAATAAACGCTCAGGCTGTGGCACCAGTTGAGTATGAAAAGTAGCATATAATTCCACCGGTAGCCCATCCGTTCCTGGGGTTTTGTTTTGGGGGAGTTCCTTGATGGCTTCCCAAATTTCATTGGTAGACAGTGTGGCTGAAACAATCTCCATAT
The DNA here is from genome assembly GCA_963921515.1 of Calotriton arnoldi. Taxonomy (NCBI): domain Eukaryota; kingdom Metazoa; phylum Chordata; class Amphibia; order Caudata; family Salamandridae; genus Calotriton; species Calotriton arnoldi. The sequence goes on along the minus strand of CAWUFW010000072.1, from coordinate 2,534,392 downwards.
CTTCATCAGAAACCTGTGGCAGGGTTAAGGCATCTAGAAGAGTACAAATCCCCTGGTGGCCAGCCAAAGGAAGGGCTGTGTATAATTCTGCATAGTAATCGTGGAAGGCCTTGTTTATCCCCACTCGAGTAGTGACATGGGCCATCTGTGCAAGCAAAGTGCTGGATTTGTCAGCCTGCTCATGTGCCGTCTGCACACATGACCTATAATTAATAAGACAAAGGCGCTCTAGGAGCTCTGCGTATTGAATCGCACTGCCTGGAGCTCAGCTGCTTTGGTCACGTCCGTTACTGCATCCCGCTCCAGCCCTCCCATCTCTGTTTCCACGCATAACAGCTCCCGGTGAACTGTCTGGCGAGCTCCCACAGTTGAGCTAATGGATGTCCCTATCAGCACCACCTTGAATCCTTCCCACTCTATGAGTGGTGAAGAGACCGTGTCCGTGTTGTCTGTGAAGTAAGTATCTATGGTTTTTCCCAATGTGTCGGGAAATACCCCATCCTCCAGAAGGCGGGAGTCCAGTCTCCATGTGGGGACCAGGGTGGGCACTTGGCCTCAGGTCAGCGTCTGCTCCGATAGAGTTTTCCCTAGGTAAGTAGTATGTGTAACATGAGTAAGGAGTGAGGTGGTGCATAGTATTCGGTCCAATCGTGTGTGTAAAGCATGCGGTGGAGAAAAGTAGGAGTATTCTTGCATGCTCCTATTCCAGCTACGCCAGGCGTCTGAGAGTGTCCAGCCCTGCACCCAGGTTTGGAAAGCGTTGGCCTGCCTAATCGAGGCCGTACCCGGGAGAGGAGGGTACGATCGATCAAGATCTATGTCTAATACTGTGTTGAAATCCCCCCCAAGACCCAGGGGTACAATGTTCAGTCGGCGAAGGCCAAGGAGAGTTATGCGAGAACTGTGCCTTGTTCTGTGTTTGGAGAATATATACATCCAATCACAATAGGCATGCCGTCTAGCATGCCTCGGAGTAGGATGTATCGGCAGTGCATGTCTATTCTTGTGACAAGAGCCCTGGAAGGGACCCTTAGCTTTGATCCGTATGGCCGCCCCGTGCAAGGGCGAAGAAGGACCTGTGATATATTTGCCCCCTCCATTTTCTCCTGAATTTAAGTGCTTCCATGGTAGTGAGGTGCGTTTCTTGCAGGTAGACTATGTGTGCCCTTCGTCGGCGCAACTGAGCATATATCCTATGGACCCCATCCCCTGGACATTCCATGTGAGTATGTTATATTGGCAGAAATTAGTCATGAGTAACTATCTCATAGAGTGATGAGTATATGTATTTGCGCAAACAAGAGTCATCATGTGACAAGTGATTCACATGAGTGATTGTCATTAGAACAAATCCAAAAACAGTAGCATCCCCCAATACACGGTCCAAAGTTAAAACCTCGTTCGACCAAACATAGAAAGCAGGACATGCTAACATTGATTCAGATCGTGCATTTGCTCGTGGGATAATCTTTGGCATAGTGGAAAACGAGATCTCCAGTTAATTAATACCGTTTTCGATAATCTACAGGGGTCCCTCCAGGCCCAGGACCCAGCAACCATTTACAGAGAATAGAAACCTAATGAGAAAAAACTAAAGCCCACGGACCCGGTGCACTTCAGTGTACAGGTTTATAGAACAGAGTCATAAGACCCATGCTCAGATGTGGATACATAACATATCATTATTGACTGTGGCCGGAACGATCGTGGCGGGCTGTCCATCCCCAGTGGCTCCCCGGGGCTGTAAACACAGGGGGGGAACATCCTCATATCACCAGGTTGCACAATTAAAAGTATTTATTTATAGACCCTTCACCTCAATAAATTGCTTGGTGTTTGTAGAGTTACAGAGGGGAGTAGTGCCATACTGCTCTCAGAATCTGAGTGTGTTGTGCTGTCGGGGGATGTCCCATCTGAGGAAGGTGGGTGGAGATCTCTGAGAGAGGTGGACCAAAATGATAGCCGCACGTTGACCCTCCAGAACTTGTGCCTGCGTCGGGGCCAGCGATCCACGCCCCTGTCGGTTCAACACTCTTCCTCGTCCTCCACGGGGTCTCAGTTTTGGCTGTGACGGGTAAGTGTGTTGGTCATCAGGTATGGAAAGCTTCGGAAAGGTGAGTTCAAGCCATTCCCATGCAGTCTCAGGAGATTCAAAGAAGTTGCTCTTGTGGTCCTGGATGATTTTGAGCCAGGTTGGAAATAGCAAGGCAGAGGTGAGGCACGGTGTATGCAACTGTTTTTTAACTGCCTGAAAGGAAGCCTTCTGGCGTTGAACAGAGATTGTATAGTCTGGGAACAGTGAAATTCGGGCATTATTCAATTGTAGAGCTGTGTTTTCACTGGGGCTGCGAAGGAGGACATCTCGATCCCTGTAAATTAGGATTCCGGCCACCAGTGGATGTGGTGGCGCTCCAGGGTCTAGTCTTTTAGTTGGGACATTGTGTGCCCGTTCTATGCTGATCATTTCTGTGAAGCTAGTTGGGGCCACTACCTCACGTAACCATTTTTTGATAAATTAGGTGGTGTTAGGACCTTCGCTATCCTCCGGCAACCCAATGATCCGAACATTGTTGCGATCGGCGCGCCCCTCCTCATCCTCTACTTGGTCCTGCAAAGTGCCCACTTGTCGTTGGATCTGCTCAACCGCAGTGGTGTGTTCTGCCTTACAGGGAACAAGGTCAGCCAGTGTAACCAGGGTCGGATTGGTAAGGCGGGCACTCGGGCAATGGCCGAGGGGCCGGTATCCGAGTTCCAGCTGTGGGCTGCTTTTTTTGGGCAGCCTGTGGGCTGATTTGGGCGGTATCTGTGCTGTTCAGATGCCGCCAGCGGCCAATGGGTGCCTGAGTGGCCTTTCTGGAGGCAGATGGGCATCCATTACCTCCCTTTTATCAACAGGCAGAGAAGTCACTCTCTTTCTCTCGCTGGGCCGGCCCATTAATGTATGCATATTGAGCGGGGGCAGGGGGCCTGAGCAGAAGTGGCCTCACTTGTTTTCAGGTGTGTTTCACCAGTGTGAACTAATCCGTGCATTTTTTTTCTCTAAGTAAAGTTAAGAAAACATGCCTCTGTCAGAGACCCCCCCCCCTTCTTTTTTATAAAACTTCGCTGAAGCAGTGTTTTGCAGAAAGGCAATGTGCAAATGTGGGCCACTTTTTTTTAGCGTGCCTGGGCCGAGTTTTTAATCCCAATCCAACACTTAGGGGCCGATTCCGATCTCGGCCGGTAGGGCTCCGAATCGGATTCGGCATAACCGGATCCGATTCGGAGCCCTATTTCCCGACCGATTCGTACGCGCGTCCGGACGAGAGAGTACGATGCGAAATCGCCGACCGACTCGTTCGGGCGTCCCAACCGCTCCGACCGACTCGTTCCCGGGTCTAACCGCACCGACCGACTCGCTCGGACACGACTCGCACCGCGCAATGGAGACGTTCCCCGGCCGGGTAAGTACGATGCGCGCCGCGAGCAGTCCGACCGACACGCGCCGTCCGGCTCGAAAGAGCAGTTGGGGCCGTACTTTGGGGGTCCGTGTCAGACCCCCTGTACGCGTAGCCACGCGAGTCGCACACAGGGGGGGACCCATGGGTCCCCCCTACCTGTGCGTGTACGGCGTGAGTCGCTTTGCCGCGTACCCGCTGTAGGGGGCGCCCTTGTTCGCCTCGCACCCATTGAGGCAATGGGAGCCCGCGTACGCGTTGTACGACCGGGTCCCATTGACTTCAATGGGAGTCCGACCGACTCGAGTACGATAGCATACGGACGCATCGTACTCGTTCGGTCGGGCTGCACGGGTCCGATTCGGTCGGAAATCTCTCCGGGTCCCAGAAGGGGCCAATTCCGATTCGGGCCGGAAATCTCTCCGACCGAGCCGGACCCGGAGAGATTTCCGACCGAATCGGACCCGTGCAGCCCGACCGAACGAGTACGATGCTTAGGATACTTTGTCGACATTGAGGTGGAGTACCCTGTCCGCAGGCCTCCAAATCAGCTCCAGCGACCCACCTAATGCAAATCAGTACTGAGCTTTCTCCTCATGGAGCTGTCTGTCCCGAACTGTGATCATCTCATCCATTCACCTTGTGGGACACTTATTTTTTAATTGGGAAATTTTAGATTCACAACCCCTAATCTCACTGACTAAGCTCCACCCCTGAGGGTGGGGAGTAATTTTTGTTAATTCATTGTTTTAAATGCATGTTGTTTGTGATATAGGGAAACAGCCTTAACGACGCAGCCTTAAGCATGCATGCCGTTTCCGTGCAAGCTGAAAAACACTTGCCTTAACCACACATATGCCTTAACCAAGCATATGCGCAGTTAAAGAAGTCGGCGCTCTAGCTGTCTCAGCGGATGGGAGAGGAACTGGAAGGCATGCGGCAGGAAGCACCGACCGGGACATGGCTGGGTAAGATGGGCTGGGGCTGGGGGGAGGTGGGGTTAGGTTTTAGGGTGCAGGTCTGGTTTTAGGGCTCAGGGAAGGGGGCTGGGGTTGGAGTAGTTTTTAGGGGGCTGTGTTTTAGGGCTCAGGGCAGGGGGTAGGAAATGGGCAGCTTTCAGGGCTAGGGGGCAATTTAATGGCTCAGGGCAGGGGTGCTGGGGTCGGAGTCGTTTTTTGGGGCAAGGGGATCGCGTTTTAAGGCTCAGGATGGGGGTCAGGATAGTTTATAGGGCTGGGGTGGGTAGAATACACCTCAGGAGGGTCGAATTTTAAGGCTCAGGCCAGAGGGGCAGGGGTGTGATCTTTACCACACATGTCCCTTTACCAATCATGTCTTTGCCACGAAATTGTGTGGTAAAGGCATGCGTGGTAAATGCATGCATGGTAAAGATTCAGTAGTGGTTGAGACCGCGTGGTTCAGGCATGCGTTGTTGCGGCATGCATTGTTCCTTTACACAACCTGTGATATAGCATTTAATTTTTTTTACTTTATGTATATTTGCATTGGGTATTTATTGATATTTTTGCTATATCCTTTGAAATTAATAAAATATTTTAGGACCAGGATGTAGGATTTGTCGATGGAACAGGTAGGGAGGTTTTAAAATTTGCACTTTTTCAAAAACAATTCATTTTTTATATTTGCATTTATTTTTTTAAATTTCTAATATATTTCTAAAATATTTCATGATATTTATTAACTTATTGGTAGTTTTTTAAAATACATTTGAAAAGTTTAGAGGTTAATCATTTATATTTTATAATATTATTTATATTTAATGTTCTGTAAAGTATTTTTTTACTGGTTGTTGATACATTCTTCGTTTTTTTCTTAGGTATTCTTATTTTAATAAAAATTTGGGAATTTCATTTAGATTTTATTAAATGTATTATTTATTTTAATATATATTCAGAAATTTTATTTTTGTTACATTTGTGTGTGTACAAGTCTGTAAAATAATTATTGTATTTTTATGTATAAGTTTCAAAGCTGAATTTGAAAGTATATATTTTAATTTCTATTCCTGTTTTTTAAGTGTTAGTGTAAGATAGTAATTATTTTACTTTTAATTTTTCAATTTATGTATTTTGTGCAGTATTTACAATTTTGTTTTAATACTTTAATTTATATCATTAATGTGTATTCACTAGTGGATTACAGTTTTATTTATATGGTTTTATTTATTTTTTAATTAAAAGTGCTGTTTTATTGTTTTGGTTATAGTCAGTGTTTTTTTTTTTATAGTATATTACTTTTCACAATAGTTTTTGTATTGGATGGGAAATATTTAATTTATGTCATAAAGTTAAGATATTTCCCAAACATGGCTTAGATTGGAGAGGGAGTATTAAATATACCCTGTCAAAGTCCAACCCGTTCCCCAATGCGGCTTAGATTGGAAAGGGAATAGTCATTTTACACCCCTCAAAGTTCAACATTTTCCTCAATGTGGTTTAGATTGGAATGGGGATAGTAAATCTACTCCTCTAAAAGTTTAAAATGTTCCCAAATAAGGCTCAGATTGCAGTAGGAATAGTAAAGCTGACCATGTAAAAGCTCAATGCGTTCCCCAATGTGGCATAGATTTGAGTGGGAATAGTAAATCTATACCCCTGAAAGTCTAAAACTTTCCCCAATGTGACTTAGATTGGAGTTGGAATACTAAATGTACTCCCCTTCCCTGAACGTCCAACACTTTCCCCATTGAGGCATAAATTGGAGTGGGAAAGATAAATGTACACCCTATAATGTTTAAAACTTTCTACAATGTATTGAGTTGGAATATTTAATTTTCACCTTTTTAAGATAAACATTTGGTTTACTGTGTTTAACTCTTCTTAGGAAGAAATTATGTTTTTTTTAGAATTTTTTTTATTTTGTTGTAGGTGAAATAAGTGTGTATATGTAAATGTAATTTTATGTTATCAAGTGATATTTCAAGAATGACACAGAGTTTTTTTAAGGTAAGTTTTATTTATTACATATAGCCATAGCAATAGTATATACAGTTGTGTATTTTTTATGTTTTTTCACACATTATGGGGCAAATTATGATGCGGGCCGTAAAGGTTCCGACCGATGGTCGGAGCCTTCCAGGCCGCATTGTAATCGCCACTCGGTTTACTTTCCAAATGCCAAATTATAATGCTGGCGGTCAGAAAGTAAACCGGCTGGTTATTCCTCAAGGAGCCCGTTGGACAGTCGGAACCGGCTCGTAATCCCAAAGGGCAGGCCTTTCCGCCCCTGAGATTACAATGAACGGTTTCTGGCATGGTTTCCATGCCGGCCTGTCTGACATGGAAACCATGTCAGAAAGCGAGTAGGCGGCCAGCAGCAGGGCCCCCTTAGGTGCACGGCCTCCCGTTGGGGGCGGAGGGGAACCTATGGTGCCCCCTGTTGATCCCTGCCCACAGTGGCAGGCACCTTGAGATGCCTGTTATGGTGTACAGGGATAAACAGCACCTCCCATTTCTCAATGGGAGCCTGTATTACGGCCAGTTTACGGCTGTAACACGAGCTCCCATTGAGAAATGGGAGTATGCGACCAAACAGTGTTTGGTCACATTGTAATTAGCTGGTCAGGACCGCCGACCGGAAGTCGGTCGGTCCCAGGACCGAGACGTGTCGGGCAGACACATGTCCACCCAACATCGTAATTATGCCCAAAGTATTTGTATTTCAACATACATTGTCATAATTTTTTTAAATATAATTGTCGTGCAAATGCACTTTTTTTTAACAATGTGAACATTTGTAAACATATACTTCTTTTCTATTTCTATTTTTAATACATTGTTTTAACACATATGTTAAACATTTAGCATTTTTAGAGTTTTATTACATATATATATATACAAGTGGTGTACTATTTTTATCGGGAGACTCTGGGGGATGGTAGGTGGCAGGAAACCTGTGGCTTCCTGCAGATTCCAGAACTTTCCATCACAGAAATGTGAGGAAAATGTGTTTTTGTGAAAGTTTGAGGTTTGCAATGGTTGCTGTGTAAGAAAACCTGGTGAGAGCCATGCAAATCACCACGTCCTGGATTCCCCCTGTGTCTACTTTTCAAAAATGTACAGCTTTCCTAGGGTTCCCTAGGTGCTGGCTAAACTAGGACCCAAAACCAATAGCTAGCCACATTGCAAAAAAAGGGTCAGTTTTCAGTGGAAAAATGTGATGTGTCCATGTTGCATTTTGGGGCCTTTCCTGTCACAGGCACTAGCTCTACCCACACAAGTGTGGTACCATTTTTATCTGACAACTTGGGGAAATGCTGGGTGGTAGGAAATGTGTGGCTCCCCTCAGATTCCAGATGTTTTCCTCACAGAAATATGAGGAAAAGCTGTGTTTTTTAGTCAAAGCTTGAGGTTTGCAAAGGTTTCTGGGTAAAAACACCTGGTATGAGCTGCACAAGTAGCCCCACCGTGGAGTCCCCTATGTGTCTAGTTTTCAAAAATATACAGGTTTGCTAGATGTCTCTATGTGCCTGCTGAGCTAGGGCTCAAAATTCACAGCTACCCACTTTAAAAAAAGAGTCAGTATTCAGTGGAAAAAATGTGATGTGTCCATGTTGTGTGTAGGGCCCTTTCCTGTCACAGGCGCTAGGCCTACCCACACAAGTAAGATACCATTTTTATCGGGAGGCTTTTGGGATTGCAGAGTAATAGCACATTTGTTATTACCAATTGTATTTCTCTGCATTTGTCTTTTTCAAATGTAAGGTAATGAGTAAGAAAGAAGTAATTTTGATAAATGCCCTCTGAATCACATGGTAATAAGGATACTCACATAATCAGAGATGCACAACTAACCACTACTCATAACCCCTGTATCTGGTGTCTATTTTATAAATACATAGGCTTCAATGATACTCTTTTTCACTCTTTATATTTTACCATATGAATCTATATATATCTATACCCGGTACACTATTAAAAACCATTGCAAGGTGCAGTTCAGTTGTTGGCTCTGGGTACCTCAAGTTCTAGGAGAACGTACAAGCCCTATCTATCCTCGCAACCAGAAGGGTCAAGCAGACAAAATGGAATATTTCGTTTGTAAATCAGCCAAAGTGACAAGAAGTTACAAATGACAAAGTTGTCACAAATGACCGTTTTTTCATACTTATTTTCAATATTTTTTAAATTCAACAGTTAGTTTCTTTAGGAAAACCTTGAGGGATATACACAAATGACCCATTGCTGAATTTAAAGTTGTATCTCCTTTTCAGAAATCTATAGCTTTTCTGGAACATGCATGGGTTTCACCCTGATTTCCGTCACAAACTGGAAGCTGGTTGAAAACATAACAACTAGGAAAAATGGGTTACCTCTTTGAAAAGTGGCAAAACTTTGGTAAGAAAAATGGTTATTTGATTCAGCTCGGCACGCTACTGAAAGCCGGGACAATGGCTACTATAGCATAGCAAACCTTTCGTTTATGCCATTTAAAAAAAAAAAAACAGAAGCTTTTTTTTGGAGCACTTATTTCCTATTTTCCCTCAAAAAACCTAAATGTTTGCTATATTTTGGCTATTTTTCAAGTACCCACCAGGGGAATCCACAACCCCAGGGTATCTTTGAATTCCCAGGATATTGGAAAAAAAGAAAGTAAATTTGGCATGGATACTGTAGTAAATTATATGAAGAAATACACTCCACAAGAGGTGAGAAGAAACACAGCTTTATTCCAGTCATCCACTCTCCGAGAATGAGGGAGATCACAACATTCTACTGCAAGCTCTAGGCAGGAGATTCTATGGTCAAGGAGGGAGGGGGGAAAGGGAAGGAACCAAATAAGGGGAACATAAAAATGTATAATATATGTATTATAAAACTATAAATATAACAGATTACAACACATCTCCCTTTCGTGAGAAATAAAACGTCCAGACTACCTTAACTTTACAAGTCTATCTCCGCTCCATATTTGTCCATTCTCTAGTTGGACTACATTTTGTTCACTTTCACCAACCGCTGAGGAAGTTGGAGCTTACTGTTACTTGCCTTCTCTTTTGTGAGTCTTTTCACTAACACAGTGTCACCAACATCAAGATTCAGATCCTTTGCTCCATGTTTTTGATCATACCAATTCTTATATTTCAACTGATGTTGTTGTGTTTTTGTGTGTGTTTCACGGCTATTGGTTGATACTTTTTCCCCCATCCAACCATATTGGGTTCATTTTCATGCCCGGTTGTCTTCCTCTCATGCAAACAAATGGGGCTCTACCAGTAATGAGATTCGGTGAAGTGTGGTATGACCACACACATTCTCTTAAGGATTTGTCAACGTTCTGTCCATTTATGATGGCTAGTTGGATTTGTTCTTTGATCATCCTATTCGTTCTTTCGACTAGACCATTGGCCTTTGGACAGTATAGTGCTGTTGTTTCATGTTTGATGTTCATTTCTTGTAGGAATTCCTTCATTTCCAAAGATGTGAATTGCACCCCATTGTCTGTGACCAAGACTGCTGGTATACCCTCATTGCTGAATACATCCTTCAAAAACTCAATTAAGGTACTAGTTGTGGTGAGTGGTGTAAACTTGAACTTGATCCAATGAGATGTGTAGTCTACAAGTACAAACATGAACCTTCTTTGATGTCCCAAGTTTTCCATAGGACCTATTATGTCCACAGCTAATTTGCTCCAAGGTACTATGGGTACTTCTACAGAGGACAAGGGAACCCTGTGCAACACTTTTGTTTTATCATTTTTAGCACAGCTGATGCACTCTTTGACTTTACGTTCTACCATGGAATCCATGTTTCGGTACCAAAAACAATTCCTTACTTTGTTCTTAGTGATACTCCTACCTAGATGCCCTTTGTGAGCCAAGTCTATTATTTTGTTTCTGAGATCCACAGGTGGTACTATCTTTTCGTTATGATATATTTTATCTTGAATTATCGTCAGCTCAAATCTCACTTCCCAATAGCATTTTAATTCATCAGGTACATCCTTACATTTATCTGGCCAACCATTCACAATCATATCTCTGAATATATATACATGTTGACTTCTTTGTTCATGCTCTCCTCCCATTCTGTTTTGGTCAAAGCAGGTAATTGAATAGCTAAAATAGGTACATCTAATGGTTCTTCCTGATCAGCTTGTCCTACAGGCACCCTCGAAAGGTAATCAGCCACTTTATTTTCTTCTCCTGGTAAATATTCCACCCTGAAGCAAACATTTTCCAACCCATTTGCATATGCGAGGAGAATTGCACTGTGTCTTCTTGCCCGTGAACATAAATGTTAAGGGTTTATGATCTGTACGGATGGTGAATTTGGTACCCCAAAGATAAAATAAGAAATGATTAACAGCCCAGAAACAGGCGAGGGTGTCCCTTTCAATTACTGAGTAGTTTTACTTAGTGGAACTCAGGCATCTGGATGCAAATGCTATAATGGTTTCACTCCCCTCATCCTTCTGGGTTAAAGTTTCTCCCAGACCCTTGTTGCAAGCATCAGTCATTAATATGTTTTTTTTCTTAGTGTCAAAAGATCCTAACGCCGGCGAGTGAATTATCTCTTTCTTTAATTAGTCGACAACTCTACTATGGCTCTCATCCCAAACAAATACCTTGTTTTTTTTTTTAACAGATTACAAAGGCTCTCACATTTCTCTGAGAAATTTCTTACAAATGTGGCCATGTATTCCGTTAGTCCTAAGAATGCTTTGAGCTCCTCCTTGTTTTTAGGGTATAGGGTATCACTAACTGCTTGGACTAAACTGTGTTTAGGTCTAAAACCTTCTTGAGAAATAGTGTGGCCAATGTAATCTACTGAATTTACTCTGATCTCGAGTTTTACTGTTAACCCTTCTCATGTAATTTTTTGCACACCACTCTTAAATTTGTGTCATGTTCTTCAACCGATGATCCATAAATCATTATGTCATCTTGGAAACAAAGGGTGTTCTTAATGCCAGCTAGGACTTGATGCATCATTTTTGAAAAATTGCCACAGCAGAGGCAAGTCCAAATGGCATTTTCACAAACATGTATTTCCAAAAAGGGGTAGTAAAGGCAGTAAGGGGTCTAGATTCTGGGTGGAGTTCCACCTGGTGATAAGCCATGGACAAATCAATGACAGAGAAGAACTTGGCTTCACCCATGGTATTCAGCATCTTGTTTATATTTGGGAGGGGAAATCTCTCCACCCAAATGTTTTCATTAAGGCTGTGCAAGTCCACACACAAGCGAATTCCATCTCCACTTGCCTTGGCTGCTATGTCTATGGGGGCCAACCATTCAGATGATTCTAGAGGTTGGATGACCCCCTTCTCGCATAACCGGTCTAATTCCTTCTTTAACGGTTCTCTCATAAGGAGTAGAACCGGACGAGGTTTATGTACTACAGGTTTTGCTCCCTGTTTAACTTTTATTTTATGGTGAAATCTTTCAGCAAGCCAAGGTTTTCCGTAAATAACTTTGGGAAATCTTCACATAAGGTAGAAGTAACAGTTGGACTATCAACAAGAATGACTTGATCTTTGTTGTTCGGGTCTAATATAATACCTGGCTCTTTCTGGTGCTGCCACTCCAATAGGTTTGTGCCTTTTTCCACAATGTAAACCTTGCCTACAGTAGATCTCCCTTTAAAAGGTATGTGCATTTTTACCATGCCTACTAGGGGTATGCGCTCCTTTGTATAACCTTCTGGCGAAATATCAGGTTTATACATGAACTGATCCATGACTCCAAACACTGTCTTGTAGTCTGCATGACTTAATAATGTAAAAGGGGAATAGGAATCAGCAAACATAACAATGGGTTTATTGTAGAGGAATATGGTGCATTTAGGATAGTTCAGAACTGAGACACTCACTTCATCTTTTACTTGAAATACACATTTATGGGGCTGTTCCTCCTTATTAATGATCCTAACTTGGTTGTTTTCACCATCTCTGCACACTCTGGCAAAGTGTCCCATTCTGTTGCACTTCTTACACGTAACACCACGGGCAGTACATTGCAAACTTTTGGCCTGGTGGTTACTGCTGCCACACCTAAAACATTTCAACTCAGTATTTACTTTTATAGATTTGTTAACCACTACTTCTATGGCTTTAACTTTGAGTATCTCATTGTGCGCTTCGCCATCCTGAACTTCAGCAATCATTTAATCTGGTGTTTTCATTTCTTTAATACATTTGGCCGTGTGTTCTATTAACTGGGCTATGCTAATTGCCTCTCTGAGTGTAGGGTTTTTTGCTAACAATTTCTCTTGAATCCTACTTTTATTAGTGCACCTAACTAACGGATCTCTTATAAAAGAATCATTAAGATCACCAAGATCACAAAACTTAGTTAAGCCTCGCAAGGCTGCCACATAGTTGTTTACTGACTCTTGTTTACCTTGCGCGCGACTAAAAAACTTATGTCGTTCAAGAACAACATTTACCTTGTCTCCAAAGTAAGTTTCCAGTTTTAATAAGGTGATACTGAAAGCATCCTGGTCTTCATCATCTTCGAAATCAGGTTCTGGCACGCTCTCGTATATCTTACGACCCTAAACCCCTAGATTGTGTAACAAAATGTGTTGTTTACACAAGGCAGAAAATCTTTCACCCCCAATAGCAATAAGATATGATTCAAATACATTTTTCCAATCTTTCCAATGAATCTCGGGTTCCCCAATTTCGTTTAGAAAAGATGGAGGCTGACTCATGGCTGGAACTGCCATGTTGTAAAATGACAGTGAATAAAATTACTTAGAAGCAATAGGATATAGTCCTACACATTATGTACAATGAACAGGGTTATTGTAGAGACTAATTATAACGCATTCAAAGTACCTGTAAATGAGTACAGGGGATCCTTTACAGTAGATTCAATCATAAATCAATAAACACAGTCATAGAAACAGGAACTTTGGTGTGTGTGTCACCATAGAAGCTGACAAACATAAATGGTGAGTGTGTCACCGAGAGTCACTTGACACACTGTATCACCGTGGAGATTAACTGATGAAAAAAAATAAAGATTAGCTGCACACGTACCTCGCCTTCTAATGGTAAAGAATGGATGGAGAAAGAAGATTTCCCTATGAATGTCGAACTCCACAGCTCAAACACCCTGAAGAGGGAGTTAAACTGCGCCGGAGCTGCCACGCAGCTGCTCGCTCCACTTCCGCTGAGCTTGCCTCAGCTGAGGAGAGTACGTCGTCCTGAAGGCGGATGGTGAAGACGGAGCTTGCCCTCCCTCAGTTGAAGCAGACAATTAGCCAACAGGTGCTGCTCTGAGGAGATGAAGGAGGAAGAGGCGGTGCTTTCTGTAAGGATCCGCCCTCCTTCTGTTGACTGGGCAATATAGACAGTTGAGGCTGCGCTGAGGAGATCTGCTTTGCAAAGAATCCGAGCACTGCAAACGCGGAGACGCCTTTCCAAAAGGAATAACTTATGAGGCAAATGTGGCTGCGCTGAGCTGGAACACCTCACTAATTGTCATCGGAAATCCGCTCCGATGTTTACCAGGACGCCCAAACCAGGATGTAGAAATTCGCCGATGGATCCAGCCGAAATCAATACTGTGCTCAACTCTCGGGATTCAAAATGTCGAGTTAGATGCAACACTGTAACTGCTGCTCCTCTGATGTGCCCGACACTAGTGCAGCACTGTACTTCCAAAGTCTAAGAGAGTACTGAAAGGGGAGATGACTGGCTGCCCCCTGCGCAGAAATCGTCGCCAGTGTAGTAAATTATATGAAGAAATACACTCCACAAGAGGTGAGGAGAAACACTGTTTTATTCCAGTCATTCACTCTCCGAGAATGATGGAGATCACAACATTTTAATGGAAGCTCTAGGCAGGAGATTCTATTGTCAAGGAGGGAGTGGGGGGAAGGGAAGGAACCAAATAGGGGGAACATAGAAATGTATTATATATGTATAAAAAAACTATAAATATAACAGATTACAACAGATACCTTATGCGAAAAATAGTTATGGAGGCCAAAGTGCGAACTGCCCCATATTGCCCAAAAAGGGTGAAGCATTCATGGGGGAAAGGCTTTGCAGCCAAGGGGTTAAGTGTTTTACAATTCAATCATAATAAATATTTGTGAATACTTATTTTTCTATTTAAAATTGAATAGTAATGTTTAAAATAATATTAATAAAATGTATTGTTCAGTTGTTTATAGCTTCGTTTATCTTTGTCTGTTGTGATTTGGCGAGCAGGGTCAGGTAGCTTAGGCGACTAATGTGTCCACTGTAAAGGCCTGTGTTTGACCTCATGGTAATAGGTTCAAATCTAGGTAGGTCTACTAAGGGGCCAATTCTGATGCGGGTTGGAAAAGCTTCCCGACCGAATCGGTTGGGAAATGGTGTCCGACCCACTCGGATCGGGAAAGTCCGACCGGCGGAGTAGGATGCATCCGGATGCTTCCAGATACGATTTGGTTAAACTCCCATTGATTTCAATGGGAACATTTGTTCCTAACCGCATCAGAATTGGGCCCTCGGTCGGGAAGACACGTTCCCGATCCGATTTGGAAGGAGCAAATGCCGTTAGGAGGCCTTCCTAACCGCATCAGAATCAGGCCCTCGGTCGGGAAGCTTTTCCAACCCGCATCAGAATCGGGCCCTCAGTCTTTCATCCTTCTGAGGTTGATAAAATGAGTGCCTTTGTGGTGGGTAACAATAAACATCTGTTATTCAGCGCCAAGATACCCACGGTTGAACGTGTGCTTTACAAATACACATGTTATGTTTTAGATTTGCTTGATTAGAGTGGGTTTCTTGCTATGGAGTCTAGGCCTTGACTGTTAGCAAAGAGTTGGACTTTGCTTTGTAACATGTTGGCCATTTCTTTGGTTTGTTTTGAGATTGCAGGTTTTAGTTGGGTTATTGATTGTTCCATTCTTAGTTCTTGATAGCTTTGTTTCTTTTTCAAAAAGTCAAAAAATTGTTATAGTGTGCGGGTGACTTTGTCCTAAAGCTCCTTGGAAGGAATTATGCCATCCTTCCATTTTGTTGTTGGTTTTTGCCTGTTGTGCCATGATACTGGTGTAAACATTCCACCATGGCATATGATACTTGGTTTGGCATCTGGGACCAGAACGGAGCTGTGTGCCACTGAAGTATCCTAGGGAGTTAATTTTTGTTAATGTATTTGGAAGTAAGGTGATTATATTAATAAATTGTAATGTTTTGCACTTCAGTTACAGGATGTATGCTAGGACAATTTGTTTTTTAATTTCATGGTCAAATTTGGCGTTTGTGTAGTATTCTGCATGTGATGCTGATTTTTGCAGGTGCTTTGAGATACTTTGTTTAAAGTGGTATTAATACCCTTCAAATGCTGTATGTGGATATATTTTTTAAAATAGTGGGAAACATTGCTTGCTCAGAGTTGATAATTATTATTTATGGTGGATTGTAATTACTGTTTTGATTTTATTTGATGGTTCTTGGTATGTTGCACTTTGTTTATTTGGTAAAAGTGTGAAGACTAAGGGGATGTTGGTGTTTTAGTATTCTTAATAGACTGTGTAGATTTCTTTGAAGGGTGGAGGGCACGCTCTGAACATGCCACTCAGGAACACATAGATCCTGAGCATGTAGGATTAATGTGTTTTTCTGGGTGAGTTTTGGTAGGTTATTGTTAGTAGGATATATAATTATTCTTTTTTCATTGTTACCCATGATCATATAAAATGAAAGCATCATTTGTGTGTATTAAGGTTAAGTTTTCTGGATTATTTATATCCTCACATTTGTTTGAAGCAGCAGGTGCGTCTCTAGTTGCTTTTCTAGTTCTGGCTATGAATCTTTTTAAATTGGGAATTGCAGGGAGCTGACCTGTATTATAATTAGGAACAATGGTTAGTTTTCATTTTTTAGATTGTGTCATTAGCTTCATGTGAGCTTGTATTAGTTTCAATGAGGTTTGCAGTACAATTCTTGCCTAAATTTATCTCTGTAATGTTGGGGGTATGATTATACTAACATTTTCAACAATTTAATTTTTTCTAGTTGCCCTCCCATAACATGCAATAGAATAATATTTTGTACAGTTCCAGTATCTTCTTCACCAATTGTACTTCCTTTGCTGTATGTGCATCCCATGTGGCTTAATTATAATTTTCCTTTTCATGGATCTAGTGTATGTAGCTCTGTGAGGCATTTTATCTGCGGGTTATACAAGATGAAACTATCAATAAAATATTAATAACTACATTTTTTTTAACTTGATAATTATTTATACATTTGTAAAACACTTTTGTTCATATATACTTACAAACTAGATGTTTTTGGTGATTGTTAGAAATTATACTTTGTGTAAAATGTAAATGTGTTTTGCAACAGATGTTTCTTTTGAACTGAGGATAAATTGTAGCATACATTTTTACGTGGTAAACAATTAATTTAGTTTTATTTGTTAAGTCTTTTTTACTTCAGTTTTAGAAGAGAAGTTGTTAGTTAATTATTTGTTAATAAAAGAGAAGGTGTTAGTAAATTAGGTGTTAATAATTAAATGTATCAAACTTTACTTTCTGTGCTGTTTTCTTTTGGTTGTATCCATTTTATTTATCTTTATTTAGGGAACAAGTAAAAAACAGATATATTAAGTAGTTAGCCTAATTAGGGGCTTTCATTTATTAATTTTCTCATTTAGTTTAAGTTTAAAATTTAACTTTCTTCTAAATACGTTGTTTGTTGTCTATGGAGTTTCCCTTTTATTGTGGTGTGTTAGCACCTAGGCAGCATTTCAGCCTCTTGAAGTGCAGGGTTTTTGTGAAACAGTTTTTTGAATGTTTGTGTGACTTTTTTATATTCTTTTTAAATTAATAAAGTTTTGTAATTGGTCAACTGTTTAAAAGTTTAATGCTATTGGTTGGTTTCTTTGCCGTCTGAATATTTTGTATTTAGGACACAATATTTATATTGAGCAAGGTTCTGACTATGATATTTTGGAACCATAACCCCTGATCCATCCTTTAAAGAATGGCAGAGAAGGGCTTTTGGTGTTTAGCCAAAACTGCATTTTGTCGATTAAGTGCCCTCCGTATATTAATAAAACCCAATATTTGGCTTTTTGTTATCTGTTATTTAGCACCATCTAGTGGTAGTTCCTTAAGGCTGCTGCCTTAATGAGCTTTAATGAAGTGTCAGCTCTGCCCAAACTAAACCTCCGCCCACATCCTTCTTCTGCCCAGTGTTAGCATATAAAGAATTACCACATCACAAACTTCCACTTCCACCTAGCCCCAGACGCACAGAGTGAGCTTGTCTCACACAGTGACTATCAGCATTTACACAACATTTAACAATGAAAGACAGACATGGATATTGAAGGAACAGTTTGGAGCAGGGTTAAAACGTGCTCTTCAATGGAGAGACCTGTCAGTACGCCCATTGCTTATTCAAAGTCATCACATTTCTACGACATCCGGCAGGCAGTCACAGAGTACTTTCAACTGTGAAACAAAAAGAATAAATTAAGGTTCTTTAGACGAAAGGCCTTATTACGAGTATGGAGGTCCTGGGACCGCCGTACTCGCAGTGGCAGTCCGATCGCCACTACCCCGGCGGTCTGACCTCCATATTAGCATGGTGGCGGTGAGACCACCACAAGACCGCCACCTCTGCCGCAGTGGGATCCAGTTTCCCACTGCGCCGGTGTTCTAAAATGGGGCTGAATATTCTGGTGGTGCTGATGTTGGCACCGGCGAGCATATTACGACTTGCATTTCCACCGCCCATTTCATGGCGGTGACCGTGCCATGAAAAGGGTAGAGGAAATGCATATAAGGGGGCCCTACCAGGACCCCAGGCGAATCTGGCCATGGGGGTGCATGCGGACAGGCACATGTTGTGCCCCTTCAATCGCACCTTCGGGCATACACTGTGTGGTATGCAAGATATGGGGCAGGCCACACCATGCACGTATGTGCTAGAGGCTCTCTCACAGCGGCAGTGTGCTGTTTAGGCTCTCCTCTGAGCCTAACATGTCCACCGGGGTGACACAGTCGCCACACCGCCCACCCGCCTACCCTGATTTAGCTCATAATCCGGCAGGCGGGTTCACCACGGCTTGGCAGTGTTCCTGGGACCACCGTGGTGGCGGTCCCAGAGAAAGACTGCCAAAGTCAAAATAAGGCCCAAAGAGTTCAGTAAACAAATAAAGTTCCTCACTTTGCCCCTGGATTCAAGCCAGCCCCGAAACCGGTCCCAGGATGCTTGGTTCCATTCCAGGGAAGACCTGGTTTGGCATTTCAGGCTGGACTGTTCCCATGGGGAACAGGGTCAAGACTGATTTGCATATGGCTGTGTCTGAACTGGGGTGGCAAAGTGAGCTAAAGAATGATGATGGATTCAACCCAGAACTGTGACGGGGGGTGAGTGTCTGAAAAGTTTCAGCGCTCCGTCCATCATCTCCTTGTGTTTACCAAATAAAGTTACTCATAAATTGAGATGATTAAAAGAATACCATAATTATACAAAAAGTGTCAGAGAGGGCCAGAGGGGAGCAAACCCCAAAGGACAGGTCACACAGAGTGAGAAATACTGAAGGAACCGAACAGCTATGACTGACCTGGCAAGGAGTATCTACTGATCTGAGTCCACCAGTGCCTTGCCAGAGGGGGCGGGGCTTTAAGTTACTAATAGCAGAAGAAGCCCAGCACAGGCAGAAAACTACTTTCATTTCCTTGTGGATGAGTGCATTACAATCAAACATATCACAGGACCATCTACACAACCCGCAGCAAAGCTGAGCACTGATTTTGTTTAGCACTAGTATGTGTTTAATCAAAGCTCACTAATGTACTACAGCACCTTCGAGAAATATTTTTCAGTATTATAGTATGCCTCCATTGTACTGAGTACTCCCATTGAAAACTTTGCTTTCATCGAATGGAAGTGACTAAGCAGAGCCATGTAGAACTCAGTGCAAAGTTGTCCTGTCTGAATGTGTGCTTTACGGTGATGTACCAAGGGCCCCAAATTAAACAGTGCTCAGACACTGCCTTCAGAAAATCATCTTTTAAGCTATCAAATACTTCATTAACTTTCACTAAACCTCGTGAGTAACATGTTCAATAAAGGAGGCTATTCGTAATTAGGTAAACATGAGTCAATCATTTCAAATGTTTACCCAAAAATTAATTTTGAATTCCCCAGAAGAAGTGCAACTTAACCTTAAATATAGAGGTGCTATTACAATATGTTCCCACTAAAATATATCTGTGTCTGTATGTACAGATAGAAGCTAGATACCAGCCAGATGTGTATTAGAATTCTATTTGTAGGTTGCAAAGTTGTAAACGTTGGTACTTCATACATATTTTTAAACGTTCCCTAGCTTTTCGAAGTGCTGTTTCAATCATGTATGTTCTATATGGCATGTTTTTGAAACAGGAAAATGCATATTGGACTAGTTCTACATAACACTGCTGTAAGCAGTATTGTACTGTATTACTTTCTATGATTCTCATTGAAATCTGTAAATCATAGTGATAATATAATTTGTGGAAATTATGGAAAATATTATAGAATAGAACGTAGATATAGAAAGAAACGTAGGTATAGAATGGAACAAAGGTATGTCACCATTCATATGAAATATGTGTTTTGAAACCACAAAGTAAAAGGATTTAGAGGTATGATACAAAGCCTAAAAAGCCATTGATTATTCACAATTTGGTTAGCGTTGATACTTTGGCACGCACACCTCATGCACTTCTGACACTTCCAAACAATCCGAAATACCCATGCCTGTGGTTATCACTGGGAATGCCCGTATCCAGCAGGCACTGTGCAGACGGCATGGCCTCCGTGTGTGCCCTGTGCCCACAACCCTACTTCAAATACTTGTTGGGCAGAGCGCAGAGGCGCAACTAGAGCCAAATTTCGGGGGGGGCTAACAAACAATTTCGGGGGTGGCTGACTCTTCCAGCAATATGCAGAGTAGAGATGCAGGGGCTCTAAGAAGAGGTGAAAAGACAACAAAGCCTTATTAACAAGCAAATGGTCTTTTAAAGACCTGTGAAGTGCTCGGGTGCGGCTGTGTGTGTGCCCGGGAAGCTGTCTGAGCCCGGGCTGCCACACACGACGGGGGTGGGGGGCTGAAGCCCTTTGAGCCCAATGGGCGTTGCGCGCCTGGCAGAGCGTCAGCTGTACCAAGTAGGCAATGGACACAAGGCATGGCCTGCAATCATGCTCTGTCCCCAGTATCCTTGTATGCACTGCAGTTGGGTCCTGGGCACAGAGCATGGCCCTACTCCATCCATTCCACTCAATATACCTAAAGATATGTAACTTTAGCTTCTTAGACATGTCAAAATTGTCCAGATGTTGTTTAGGGTCTAATACATTTTACAATTGTGATTCTAAAACTAAAAATGATTGATTTGACCTCACGCGAGAGATGCTGGGGGCTCCCAGCGGGGACTACATCCTCGCAAGAACTGCTGGGGGCTCCCAGCGGGGACTACACCTGCCAGGCTGCTTTGCGCCAGAAGGCGCCAATGTCTGCTCTCGCCCCTTGTTCACAGCGCTATAAGGTGCACATGCATGCCCACAGCGTGACATGCGCCCGGGCCAAGACTAGGCCTGTTTTCGCCCGGAAGAGGCTGGACCACCCCTCTTTAATCAGCTCATCACTAAGGTACTGTTTTCCTTTACTTATTCCATTCTTTTTAAAACAATTATCATAAATACTTGTTTACTGAGCCAGCATGAGAAAGCGGAGAGCACTGGAGAGCGGGGCTAAGGTGCTGCCTGGCTCCACCTTAGATGGTTTCAGCCAGAGAGCCGTGGGCCAAATCAACAAGGAAACGGACTTGGTGGAACACCGATTATCCTTCCTGCCACTCCCGTCGCGGCCTTCTCCTTGTGACCCAAGGATACCTACAAGCAGTGGCTTCAGTTCCCAGTCCTACCTGAGAATTAGGTATTGTTCAAACATTTGTATCCCGACAGTTCCACCCGAGGAGCTAGACGGGACTATAGTCCAGCAACTGAACCCCACACCGCGCCATGTGAGGACTGAGCCAGTGAAAGGAGTTGGAGGCTAAAAGAAGAGAGCAGGCGCTAACACCTGCAGCCCAGGAGGTGGTGGGTGCATTACAGGATGGGGCAATGGACAAGAGACACGAAGGATTACAGGATGAGTGACAAGTTTATTTCACTTGTGTCTGAAAAACTAGAGCCCATCTATCAGCGCCTGGGTGTGATAGAGGCTGAAATTAGGAACTTGAGGGTGGCAGTAACCTCTGAGCAAGCAATGCTCGAACCCCGCCCATTGCCCCTTGTTGATAAGGCCACTGCCTCTAAGGTGGAGAGGGGGGGCGCAGCATGTCTGCAGCCGGACCCTATAGCACGAGCACCTGACATTAGTGATAGCCCTCCCCTCAGTGAGCAAGGAGGAAAAGAATGTTGTTCAGTTGGGCCAGAGAGGGATGGTGGAGGGGCACCATGCCCAAACAGGATTCCAGCATAAGGGCACAAGACGGCTTCATGAACTTGCCCCCAGATGCCCGCCCCTGTGTCACTATACTGACCAATGTACCCCTCTTAGCAAATGGGGCAGAGGAATCCTTTTTGCAACTAAAAATAATATCCTGCATTGGCTTTGTACCCACGCTGGCTTCTCTTATTTAGATGTATGGCACATATTGATGGTTAGGAGGGTGGATTAGGTAGGCTCCCTGCCCAAGTCCTATAATGAACTCACCAAGCATTATAACAAAACTGTCATCGATGTCTTAGACCAAATTGCCCCGTCCAAACTAAAAACTCAAAGAAATATACCATCCAAATCTTGGTTCAATTCAAATCTCAACAACGAAAGACACGCACTTAGACTTGCTGAAAGAACATGGAGACAACTCCCAACTCCCACCCATCTTGCCCTCCTCAGATCCGCTAGATCTACGTACAAGAAACACATTTTCACTGAAAAGGCTTCGTTCTTCCGCACACAACTTGATCGTGCCAAAAATAGACCCAGAGAGCTGTTCAACATAGTTCGAACCCAAACATCCTCTGCCCCACCCATGCTGACGGCCACAACCGATATATGCGAAGAAATTGCTAACTTCTTCTCTGAAAAAATCACCAAAATAGATCAATCCTTCCTTGTATCTCAGATCCCTCCCAACCTCCTCCTTACCGCTGACTCTACTACCAAATCACCGTCCTTATCAACTCCCCCCCCTGATTCCTCCTCCCACCTTCGTGCCACCTCCCCACCGTATAACAGCCTTTCTAATCCACAGCTTAAAAACAATGCCTCCTGGCATAATTTCCACCCCGTAACTGAGCTTGAAGTCTCTAACATCATTTCCAAACTCAAACTGTCCTCACCCACTAAAGACCCTCTTCCTTCTAACGTTGTCCTTGAACTAAAGCACATCATTGCCCCTTATTGGACTACTATCATCAACTCTTCCCTTACCACGGGATGTGTCCCTGCCTCCCTCCAACTCGGACAAATCACACCCATTCTTAAAAACCCCAATGCCGACCCTAATGACCCTAACAATCTCCGCCCTATCTCCAACCTCCCCCTGCTTTCCAAAGCCCTTGAAAAATTTACCCTGCTCCAACAGGACAAACACATTGACACTTTTAACCTACTGGATTCCTTACAATCCGGCTTCCGAAAAGGCTGCAGTACAGAAACTGCCATGCTTAATATTGTGGATGACATCCACCACTCCCTTGATAATGGAGAGACCTGCCTACTTATTCTCCTTGACCTCTCTGCCGCGTTTGATACTGTTAACCACCCTGCCTTACTTGACGCGCTCAAAGCTCGTTTTGGCCTCAATGGTCCTGTCCTCAAATGGTTCTCCTCCTACCTCCAACACAGAACACAACAAATCAAGATCCATAACTGCCTCTCAAACCCTACACCGGTCTCCCTTGGTGTCCCTCAGGGATCTATTCTCTCCCCCTCTCTCTTTAAACTCTTTATGGAACCCCTTACCCTCATCCTAAAACAAGCTGGAATCAACTACCACCTCTATGCTGATGACACCCAACTTTACTATAAGATAAAATCCCACTCTGATGTTCTGCACCTTAATAACACCCTGACCAAAATCCAATCCTGGTTCCACTCCAATCATCTCAAACTCAACCCTAAAAAACAGAAATCATTCTCTTCTCTCCAAAAAACAACCCTCTTCCTATCCAAACATGGATCTCTGACCTTAATGCCCTCAACTGTCCGCTCTCCTTATCCAACTCAGTAAAATCCCTTGGTATCACCATTGACAATAGCCTAACCCTTCAGGCCCACATAAAAACTCGGCTAAAGGAGCGCTCTTCACTCTCCGTCATCTCAAGAAAATTAAACCCTTCATTCCAGCTGACGACTTTAAATCGGTTGTCCAATCTCTAGTCCTCTCGAGAATTGACTATGGTAACGCTATCCTCTCCGGAACCCCAAAAGTTCACCTAGCCCCACTCAAATCTGTGCTAAACCTAGCGGCCAGGCTAATCACCGACTGCAAACGTTTTGACCACATCTCCCCAGCCCTTAAGGCCCTTAAATGGCTGCCCATCGAAGGCAGATCCACCTACAAGATTACATGAATTACGCACAAAGCCCTTCACCAAAAGGCCCCGCTGTATCTCACTTGTAAACTCAACAAAGCGGGCTGCTCCCGACCGTTGAGAAGCACCAATGCTTTCCTCCTTGTCCCACCTATGACAAACAAGAAAACCACACAATCTCGCTCTTTCTCCGGAAATGCCCCTAACATCTGGAATGCCCTCCCTAAAGAACTGCATTTTAACCCCTCCTACATCAGCTTTAAAAAGGACCTCAAACTGCACCTGCTCAACAAAAATTGGGGTCCATAATCCTCTTCTATCCCCACTTTTTCCTACTCTCTCCCTCCCCTCCCCCGCCTTTTCTTACGCTCCTCCTTCCATACTCCCTCCCCTTAGTTACTACCTCCCCTTGTCTATTTTTCTCTCCCCCTATTCACGCCTCCCCACCCCCCTCCTACCACCTAGCCTCCCTCCATCTCATGTTACTGTATATAATTTGATTACATGTATCCATTTTATTTATGTTAATTTTTCTCTTCAGGTCTGACACATGTTAATTGTATTATGCTAATTGTACTTTGTAACCTAACCTGCGTGAATTCCACGTTATGAACAATTGTATTATGCCTGTACTATACTCACTCATGTAAAGCGCTCTGATACCCCTGGGTCCAGCCAGCGCTATATAAAACCTTTAAAATAAATAAATAGCGGTGACTGTGTTGTTGTAAACTTCAGGGACCCAGCCATTGTCCATAATCTCCCTAACAGCTGTACATGCCAAAACCTGGACAGGATCTAACATTTACCTCCTGCCACTGGGCTTTTACTATTGCCATTTGAAGGCTAGGTGAGGGCCTGGCTCCCAGCTCTTACCAGTGGTCAGAAAGCTGGTATCGGGGAGTAGGAACTGGACAGTGGAGAAATTCTGCTCTACCAGAATTTCCCTCTCCACTAACAGAGGTAGATTGACTCTATGCCAACCAAATGGGCCATAATAGTAATGGTTTGGTGGGTTCAGACAGCACAAGTTATAGGCCTAGCAAAGATAAAAATAGTCTTGAGCCCTTAGATTTTGAGCAAGGACCCCCCAGGGGCCCTCCAGGGCCTTTAGCCAACCTAAGCCCAGGCATTTTGCCATTGCCCTCCAAAACAGTAGAACGACCTCTTAGGGGCACTATTGATACCTCTCTGCAGCATTCTTCTATCGTACCTCAACAGACGTCCCTGTTAAGTTGGAACATTGCAGGAATCAGGGGTGAACTAGGAGATCACAATTGAGTTACCTTTGTTGACAGTTATGACATCTGTCTATTTCAGGAGACATGGGCAGTAGATCAAGTGAGTATGTGTGGCTATAAAAGTTACAGCGTCCCAGCCATTAAATCCAGTGCTGGGCGCTCTTCTGGCAGACTATTAGCTCTGGTCCAATCCACCCATTCCTATACAATCACGCCTCTCCACTTGGGATTCCTCTGATGTCCATAGATTAGGGACCATAGATGGGGAGAGGAGTTGGCTAGGGCGGTCGACCTCGAATCTGGGGAACCGGGTTCGAGTCTCGGCAATGACGCTGAACATCCTGTGATTCTGGGCAAATCACTTAATCTCCCTGTGCCTAACAAAAATGAATGTGTCCTCATGATACGCAACTGGTGCTAAGTAAAGCGCTCTGATACCCATTACCGGGTCAAATTCGCGCTATATAAAACTCCGTAAAAAAAAAAAAAAGATTAATTTTCTCCTGTTCCAACTCACAAACCCTCATAATAATTAACATCTACAATAAGAGCACCAGTTATAAACAGGAATCCAAAATGTTGCAATTATTGGCCAGATTACTAGGTGACTAATCACGTACTCACCATGTGCTTGTAGCAGGGGACTTTAACCTTACATTTGAGCCGAACAGACTGGTCTGCGATTTGGCTAGAGATGAGAATTTAACTTGGGGCATCCCGGATCCTGTTCGGTCTAGTAGGAGGCACCTCTCTGGAGCTCCACTCCAGGTTGTGGAACTTACCCTCTCACATGGAATTCGGGCATGTAATGGGCAATCCCCTTCAGATAAACTGCTTGCACCGACATTCAGACGAGGCTCTTACCATAGTATAATCAATTATATCCTATTGGATGTGAGACTATGGGGCAAGCTAGATGACATGGTTGTGGTAGAGTGAGAGGAGAGTGACCATAACCATAACCCTAACCCTTTGTCCTTAAAGTTAAAAGAATCAAGACTGCCCCATGCCCGTCACGGCAGAGTATGGCCAAATACAGCTCTTAGCCACAAATAATAGGAGGAACGTGAAATGGGAAACAGTGTGCTCTTTACCGAAGGGAGTTAGCGCTCTATATTCAACCCTGGCCACCCACATGGAAAGCATATGTGATAATTGGGAGGAAAATGACCTGATTCTAGCTGAGCACAATCTGATATTCTCTATGTTGAGGAACATCCTTACTAAGGAGGTCGGTGGTGTAGGAATCCAATGTCGATAAGGGGATGTTTTAACGGACAGTGCAAAAAGGCAAACCTCTTAAAAGCTATAAAAAGTGGGGAAACACAAGCAATGTGGGAACTTAGGGACACCCACTTGGCTAGCCTAAGAGAAGCAAAAGCAGCGTGGGAAGACGACATTTGGACCAACTTACTGGATGCGGTTGTAGCGAATGACCAGAAAATATTCTGGTCTCTGGTTAGCAGGAGTGATGTCAGGCCAGGTAATCCCTCAGAAACATCTATCTTTCCCTGTGACTTGGTTGCCAATTTTGGGCGCTTGTATCCCTACTACTTGACTTGAGGTGGGCCCGAAGTGCGGGGGTTCGCCTAGTCCAAAGAACCAGACTTCTCTCCCAGTAATCTTTACCCTTGAGGAAACTGAGCGAGCGGTGGTCTCGTTCAAGCCAAGGAAAGCCCAGGTTCTTGACAAAATCACTGCAGATGTTTTCAAATTAGACCTTAGGGTGTGGGTTCCCTACATTAATGTGGTCTCTAATGCCATCTCGATGGAGGGGGCAATCCCTCCATCGTGGAAGGGCCAGATATCGTACCAATCTTTAAAAAGGGGGGCCACAGTGTACCCTCCAACTACTGCCTTATCAGTTTGCTTGACAATCTTCAAAAAATCTTTTGCAAGAAGGTGATGGAGCAGTTGTTGTATTGGTGTGAGGAATACCAGAGTCTGTCATGATTGCAGGCAGAATTTAGACATAAGGTCAGCGCCGTTGACCAGGCCTTCCGGTTTCTCTTGGTTAAATGGAGGACGGTGGACCTGGCAACCTTGATGTGGCTTCCATCGATTTGCGCACCACATTTGACCTGGCCCCTATAGGGAGATTATGGAGGGGCTCCTGGGGATGGGGACCCCACCAGATCGCTTGCATATGATCAACTGCTCCATGAGGGGAATTTCGCCAATGTTAGGTGTGGCATACAAAGTGATTTAACCAAGGCCTTTCCCATAAACCAAGGTGTGCGCCAGGGCTGTATCCTTGCCCCAACACTTTTCCTCCTATACATAAACAACTTTATTGCTTACTTATTAAAATGTGTCAATGATTCCCCTTCCCCCCCTATGGAAAAAGTACCAGCACTGCTCTTTGCGGACGGCACGTTGTTGCTGTCCAAAACCTGGAGGGGCCTATAAAATCTAATTGATAGTTTCAATCAGTTGTGCAGAGACTTTGGTCTTGAAATTAATATATCCAAGACCAAATACATGACGTACACTAAGAAAGGCAGGGTGAGAGGGGTCATTTAGTTGGACCCAAAGTATTGGAAAGAGTCTGGGAGTTCGATAATTTGGATATCAGGTTAGACGAATCTGGATCCTGGTATCCGCAGATCTTATAGCACACCCTAATTGGGAAGCATCAAGCTGGAACCATACAAAAATTTACCAAAAAACCAGACTGGACCTCTGCACAACCAGCAATTAAAATTTAAAAGGCCCAAGTTAGGGGGGCTGCTCTGTATGAAGCCATTGTAACAGCAGCACCCTGAGCACAGCAGAAAATAACCTTTTCAGAGGTATTTTGGGCTAAGAGATGGGCACGCCACTGGTTCCGTTCCGTTTAGACCTGGGTATCCATGAGACATCATCACTGATAGCGTTAACACCCCTATTGTTCTGGATTCGTGTTTGGAGCACCCATGAATTGCGCCATCTTAGGGAGGGCTTCCAGGAAATCATCCTGGCCAATGGGGCAGGGAAAGTTAGACGGCTGGGGTTGCTAAAAAATGCCTAGATCGACTTGGGTCTAGAAAACTTTTGGAGTGAGCCCCAGTCCATTCGACAAGGGGCTGTGCCTAGAGTTAAAAAACATTGGTCCAGGAGAAAGCTATTAGTCGCAGGGACCATTCAACTAAACTGTAAGCAAGGCTGAGGAATTTTTGGCATTTTCTTGCCCGGCACCTGCCCTCAATGAATAATTTCATGTGACCAAGTTCAACTGAGACCATAGTTAGCCTCACAAACCCATGTGCAACATTATTTGCTCATGTACTACCTTACAAGCCCATATGCAGACATCATATCCCAATGACAGCTTCATATGACCAGGCTCTTTGTCACATGCCCAGGACGCACTGATTCATCAATGATTCCTACATTCATGGACCACTATATTTTGTCAGGAAGAGCTTTATATGTCCAGGCTCAGGTTAATGTGCCTATGTACAGCCTCAAGTGCCCTTGAACCTTCTTGTTTTTTGTAATTAAATGCAAGGAACTACTGTATAATAATATACACTGCTTCCCTTGCGCTTTCTTTCTCTCTTCGCATCACCTCACCCTCACTTACCTGAATGCCCTGCATGATGCTGCAGATCCCATTGCGTTCTCCTCGTGGCTGCCTAGCGGGATCAGTCTAACTAAGGAAATAATAGGTCTTTACTCTTGAGCCCCGGCAGTACTGTTGCTGTTTTGTGAACCAGTTTAAGGGGTACATGGCAAAGGTTTATGCAACAGGATGTGCTGGAAAATAGTACAGAATCGGTGCATGGGTGTGGCCCAACCCAGGCCCTGTCTCCTCTCTGCACACAAAAATGAAACACGCATAGGACAACTGTTATATGAAACCTCAAGCTACCAGTGGAAAGGGTTTGCACTGCAAATACTACAGTACTTAATTTGTTACAAAACCAAAGCTGAACAGAGCGACGGACTAGTCAGGTTCCAACTCACTTAGTTACTGCAATTTAGTGTTTAAGATTTGTGCACAAATCCTCTGGCACTTGTCACCCTTTAGTGCCACTGTAAACAGATTTCGAATTTTGATGAAAGCAAGGCGGTGCACCAAGAAAGCAGATTTAGTCCATTGTAATTCTTGAAGAAAATTCTTTATTCAAAAGTTTGTGCACATTCAATGAACAACCAGCAAATGCGTTTCGTTCCCAAGATACATTCATGGAACTTCGTCAGGGCTGTAACAGATAACATAGAAGACTTAAAATGACTGACAAACATAACTGATGACAAAAAGCTTCAACATTGTCACTCACGTCAAATAATGACATATAACATAAATCATTAAATTTAAATTAAAAGGCACATAGCATACATAATTGACAATCGAAATACAATAACAAAAACGAATTAAACCTCAACAGAATAACATTACTGATGACTGAACAAAAAAGTTTGTTTTATAGGGAACAACAATAGACACACAAAGAGTACCACAATAACAGCTACATAAAGACAGACTAAAAGAAGACATGTTTTGCCAGACTCTTTTGTGAAAACGACAGGTTGCAAGTGTTATCATTTCAATTAACTAGTAACTGGTTAATTACGAGGTAAGTTGTATTTAAACTAACGTTTTTGTCTCATCCATTCGCAACGCCAATTAAAATTGACATTCCACCCTAAATCGTGGTGATAGTAAGTGCTTGTTTAAAATGTTTTCGCTTTGATTACTCATAGCTAAGTTGACAAGTATGAAAGCAAGCTTAGAATAACGTGAAGGGAGAGACAGAAAAGAATATACAATTAGAGAAACAAATAGGTGCCGCATGAACATTATTCAGTAGCTAGAGTTATGTCTGGAGAGGCTAAAATAAAGATAAGTCAGATAATAATCTGAACTCTCACCTCTATAATATAAAGATACAGCATGAATCTGTTGTCGCCTTGTGATAAAAGGAAAATTCCAGGCGTACAGTCTGACACCTAGTGTGAGAATAATTAAAAAACATATGATTAGAGTTCGGGTAAAGCTATTAATGAAACAAATGTGTAATGGGAGTAGAGACAAAAAGAAGCCCTCTAAAGTACGGATCGAAATTATTACGTCAAACTGAGTAGTATTTACCCCACGGACGTAGAGCTCATCAGCATTAAATTCGCATTAACATTAATGATGGGCCAAAGGAAACACATGTCATGCACAGATGCCAATGTTCTGTTTGGAGAGTAGAAGTCCTTTTAATCTGGTTCCCAATTACCATACGAGCCTTACTTGTTTGCACAGTAGCTTGAATGTCATAACTTTACCGTTTTGAATCCGCATTGGAATCACTAGTAGCTATCGCCTTCGTCATAATCTCCCCAATCCCCCGTACACGAGCGGGCGCCCAAGACACTTAAGCGACAATCGTCAACGGACATTAATCCTTTGTAGTTCCATTCGCCATGCTACGCGAAAAGACTTCTACAATTCTAGTGCTGAATAGTACCCACTTTGATAAAAACCTTCAGATTACCTTACTTATGGCGATCGCAAACAGTGCTGGTGAGGAAAACACGAATTACATAAAGTTTTAATCCCCAACTGGCCACGTTAATAATTCCTCTCGCCAAGCTGAGCAAAGGAGTTTGGCTGCTTTTAGAGCTCCAATGCAACTTACTATACCAAGCGACTTCCAGCATGCCTTATTTGTTTTGTTAACAAATGATGCTGGAAAACTGAACCACGAATCCCTTCCAAGTTTTAAAACCCAAATAGCCCCGCTTCCTACATACCTTGTTATCCACTCAAAGGAGACAGTTATAACCCGTATCACATACTATGATGACCAATATTGTTAGTGAGAGACGCTCTAAAGAAAAAAACCAAAAATACAATCCCCAATCTATCCGCATGGAGTTGGTAAGCACGACCCTCTTCCCACATACCTTGATACGTATCTAGACTCTTCTTCCGTAGTTCCGTGTTATTTTGAAAAGCGCGCCGCATCGAAGTGTTTAAATACCACACAATCCTAAATACCAACAGGTGAAGATCTGTGGCGTCACATATCACATGACATATCATAGGTTCAGTCGCATATCGCAATACCAGCTATTACTGTTAGGATCGGCCATCTTTAAATGGAGCCAGTATCACTCAACTCACTAGATCCCCGGCTCCTATTTATCACACCAGTATATTAAGACTTAATTGGGCTATTAAAAGCGATTGCTGCAAACTGGGTATCCGATTTCATGAAAATCAAACCGAACCGCTAGGCCATCTTAGAGTGGAGCCAATATATCTACAATCAACCTTGGCTAATAACTTCAGCCATCTTGGAGTGGAGCATGTGAACCGATGCCAACTATCAAACCGAACCGTTCAGCAATCTTAGAGTGGAGCAAATTTGACTATAACCAACCATGGCTAATAACTTCAGCCATCTTGGAGTGGCGCATGTAAACCAATGCCAACTACCATAACTTAATGGTTCCCCAGCTCTTATTTGTCACACCAGTATATCGAGGCATAATTGCGCTATTACAAGCGATTACTGAAAACAGGATATCTTGTTTAATGAAACTCGTATCAAACTGAACCGTCCAGCCATCATGGAGTGGAGCAAATATAACTACCGCCAACCATGGCTAAAAACTTCAGCCATCTTGGAGTGGAGCAGTAGACACTTAGGCAATTGCAGAACATCAACAACTACACTTTGGATTAGGGGGGAGGGTAAACTCTGGAAAAACCTTATGTTTAAAAGTAACTGTCCTTAATGAGAGTTTCTCTCATAAATGGTTTTCGCGAACATTTATCAATGTACAAGAAAACTCTTGTTTAACAATACAGTGCCCCTGATAGGGACAACTAATGTATTCCAAATCTGTAGATTAATTTACAAAGAGTAATCAATGTGAATCTACTTGTTACTTGTCATGGCAATTACACCTGACTTTACGCTGCAGTACTTTACTCAATTCATCATAGGGCTCATCTATCTAATATTTGCGGCCGTCTTAAAATCATTATACTCAACACCTCTCCAATTACTTCTCCATCGAGCGTGCTCACCGCATACCAGGGGGAAGGACCAAACCAGGGGCGCCACCTGACCTCTTCTAGCAAGGGTGTTCAACTTTCGAGACCGCGACGTCATCCTCCAAACTGCTCGGGGTACAACCCCGTTAAATATGAAAATAGCACCATATCGTTTTTCCCTGATTTTACCGCCAAAGTGCAGAAACAGAGACGCTCCTTTGTGGAGGCTAAAACAGCTCTTAGAGCGCAGGGAATTAAATATGCCATGCTGTTTCCAGCAAAATTACGCGTGGAGGTGGAGGGCAAAAGTTGGTTCTTCGTGGAGCCAGAAGAGACCCTAGACTGGCTAGATGGTTGGCGGCTAGTGGGCTCCAGAGGAATTTCCAATCGGCAGGAGCGACGAGTAGTCAAGCAACAACAGCGACAAGACCTAGCTCAAGACGATGGAGACCAACACGTGGCGGGAGGACCCTGAATGGGCAAAAGGAGCGGCAACAAGACTGAGGCCATGGTTCCCTCAGGGAGGGGATAAACTGCAACTTAGACTAGTAACCTTGTATTGAGACACACATGACTGTAAGTAAGAGGAAAGAGGGGGGAAGGAGGAAATCAAGACGAAGAAGGACGGCCGAAACCTTAATCACCTCGAGAACTTGTGGTAGCTAAATCGCAGGAAAAAGTGAGAGAGACTCCTGATGCCGAACTTTGAGAAATGCAGATGAGTATATTGTTAAGCATGTGTAATGATTATGTAGCATAAGGTTAGATCGCTCAGGGGGAGACAATGGGAATGTTGAGCCACAGCTCCTTCACACAGGGATGGGTGGGCGACGGGCACTCTGCGTAGTTGGGGAAGCGAGTCATCGGATTCCGTTAAGCAGAGAGGCAGGGTGGGGGGTGTTTGGGGAGGATTAGACACTAGTTTAGTTTATTGTTCTATGTAAGCACAGAAAAGGAATATGTTGTATAAAACACAGTTGGGATTGAGCACGTACCAGCACAATTGCACAAAACCAAAACTGAGAGAAAAAAGAGAGCCGCATGATGGTTCCACATGGTGCGAGGGCTTGGGGCTGAGGGAGATGATTCTGGATGTCTTCGCTCCGGGCAACGGGAGAAACCAAATCGAGACCAGCATATACAGAATACAAGGAAGCTGAGGCATGCATTACACTATGCTCCAACATACACGACGTACCCACACCTCTGACGAACAACGGAGGTAGGGACCTGAAGTTCCTCACATGGAATGTGAACGACCTGGGGGATAAACTGAAGCGGGGAATGGTCCTTCAATACCTGAAGCGACACGCGACTGATGTCGCTCTTGTACAGGAAACGCACCTAGTCGGTAATACATGTAAAGCATTAAACAGATGGGGCTACCGCCTCGTATTACATGCTTGGTTCACCCCTAGTTCCCGGGGGACCGGTATACTCCTCCGCAAGAGCTGCCCATACATGATTAGAAAAACATGGGCAGATGATCTGGGGCGATTTGCGGCAGCCACCAGCACTACAGCAAACCACTCTACAAGACCTCAGCAAGTTCATTTTAGACCTTCCTATAGGCACTTTAGTGATCGGGCGACTTTTATCTGACACTTTGTGGGATGCAGGACCGGCTGCCCCCACGCAGAGACCCAAGTGTCGGGTCCAAACTAGCTGCTTTTCTTTCCGCTCTCGGACTAGTGGACATCTGGAGACAGCTTAACCCCAGTACCAGCCAATTTACTTTTCATTCGGGGGGCCATAACACTCAATCCCGCATAGACTATATGTTCACTCACGTGGCCGATAGTCGAGACTTTACGGAAGCCCGTTGTCTAGCTAGAGGCATTTCGGACCATTCCCCGGTAGTGACTAGGATGCAAGTGGGGTCTCAAGCACGTAGAACCACTCTCACAATGAACCCATGGGCACTACAAATCCCACACATCAAGACAGCACTGCTACACAATGTAGATTTATACTTTCAGGAAAACGTGGGCTCGGTAGCGTCGTCCCAGACCCTATGGGGTGCATTTGGTGCAGTTATAAAAGGACGTGCGCTGGCACTAATGGTGGGACACAAAAAAGAACTAACAAAGCGAATCGAACAATTAGAGAAGGAGATTCTAAGGTACAAAGCTAACCTTACTCAAAATACCGACGACATTGCCCAACAAGCGATAGCGGCTAAGAGACTAGACTACAGGCTACTACGTACGGAGACAGCTAAAGCCAGACAGAAGACTATATACCATAGGATATATGAGCATGGGGAAAGAACAGGCATGCTACTAGCATGGCTGGAAAGAAGGGAGCAGGCGAGTAGATGGGTCCACCAGCTCAGAGGTCCCGCAGGGGAAGACATACTTAGTCCGCAAGAAATTGCGGAGACATTTGCCACCCATTTCGAAACAATCTATACCACGGGAACAACTGCAACATTTGTAGACAATCAAAACCTTCTAGCTACCATCCAGGTTACCGCCCTTTTGCCTGGGGAGCGAGATCCTCTTGAGGGAGATCCCTCAGTGGAAGAAAAACAGACAGTGATCCGAGATATACGCTCGGGTAAAGCAATGGGACCTAACGGGCTCCCGATCGAGTTCTTTAAGCTGGCGATGACTAAATTGGCACCCCACCTTCAACAAATGTACCTAGAGAGTTATGAGAAAGGTTTGTTGCCAGCTGAGATTCGACTCGCTTCAATAGTGGTGGTACATAAACAGGGCAAACCTGCAAACGTCTGTGGGGCATACAGGCCCATTTCCCTCCTTACAGCAGAGGCCAAGGTACTCGCGAAAGTATTGGCGAATAGGCTCATCCCACTGATCAATAAATTGGTACACCCGGATCAAGCGGGCTTCATTCCCAGCCGAAACGCCGCCTCGAATTTACGTCGCCTGCATGGCGTCTTGGGACGAAAAGAAACACTACAGGAAGATGTAGCCCTGTTGTCATTAGATGCCAAAATGGCCTTTGACAATGTCGAATGGCCATACCTATTTGCAATGTTGAAACGTGTGGGTTTGTGTCCAAAATTTATAAGATGGATCAAGCTTTTATATACAGACCCAATCGCACAATTCGTGGTTAATGGCCATACATCATGAGAGATTCGGTGAGGTAGGGGTACCAGACAAGAGTGCCCACTCTCACCGCTGAATTTTGCATTAGTATTGGAGCCCTTAGCGGTTTGGGTTAGGGGGGACCCTTTGATACAGGGATTAAAATGGAAAGACCGGCATGAGGACAGAATATCCCTCTATGCAGACAACATTTTATTATATATGGCTTCCCCGGCGTCCTCAATCCACCACATACTTCATATCTTCCGCATATTTGGTAACCACTGGGACTATACGATAAATTGGTCCAAATCACAACTATTCCCAGTTATGGCCCCCGACCCAAACTGCCGAAAGACTACGACATCCCTATTGTGGAAGACGGATTCCGCTACCTAGGGATATTTATAACCCCTGACTCTGTTAAATTTTATGAAACCAACTTGCAAGGCCCTTTGGCTCGCCTACGAGCTGATGTTAAACACTGGCGTGGCCTCCCGCTGACTCTGCAGGGAAGAGCAGCGCTCTTTAAAATGCTGGTGCTACCCCGCTTTCTATACGCATTGCAAAATACCCCATTTAAGGTCCCAGATTCCTATTTCTCAGATATTGACAGTGCGGTCCGTACCCTATTCTGGGATGGGCGGGCACCACGTATTGCACTACAGAAGTTAACGGCTGGATGGTACGATGGCGGGATCGCACTGCCCGAACTTAAGCTCTACTATTGGGCATCACAATTAACAGTGATTAACCGCTGGGTATATAGTTCCCAAGATGAGCCAAGTATCCACACGGATTTATGGCTAATGGGACAGGGGGGATACCAAAGAGCCTTATATACAAACCCCAAAAAGCTAGGCCTCACGGGGCCCACGGTTTGAACAATAGAAATCTGCCATGCAGTCAACAGAAAATTGGGCTGGGACAAAAAAATTACACTAGCAACCCCACTCTGGGAGCCAGAGGTGGCTGGCCCGCTTGAGTACCTGCCCCGGGTTTGACAAATGGGACCTGATTGGTATTTCGACTGTAAGGGACATGCGGAATAATAAAGGACTGGTCACATTTGCAGATCTTCAAAAAGAATATCAACTGGCACAATCTGAAACCTTCAGATACCTGCAGATCAGCCATTCTATAAAAGCGGTGATGCCGAAGGAAGGCCCGATACCCGAGTCGTCTCCGCTCGAAGATCGATTGCTCAAGAAAGCTATCTCCCTAACATATAAAAAATTGATTAATAACCGACCGGATCCTATGACACGACTTAGACAAAAGTGGGAGACAGATGTGTGTATACTAGAGGACGACGACTGGTGAGACGCTTTGGCCTCCCCTAGGGAAGTTGCCATCCCCATGAGACTGAGACTTGTCCAACAAAAAATCCTACATCGAATTTACATATCTGCAAATGTTTTGATGAAGATGGGAAAATGGACTGATTCCCAATGTCAGCATCAAAGCACCCTAGAGGGGACTTTTTTCCATACATTATGGGAATGCCCGACCATTCAAAAATAGTGGGACGCTGTAACAAATCGGTTGGAGGAAGTAGGAGGGAAAAAGTTGAATCCCACTCCGAAACTCTGCCTATTAAGTATTTGGGAGGCTACGGACTTAACACAAACTGAACAATCATGGGTCTCATTGGGATGGGCCCTGGCGAAACATAATATCGCACAAAAATGGGGAGTTGGGGAGCCACCACTGTTGAGCGGATGGGTGGGAGACATGGACAGGGCCATGATAGCTGAGAAGGATGTTTTTAAAAATAGAGAGTGCCCCAAAAAATGGGATCGAAAATGGACAGCATGGAATACACACAGAGGCGAGATAGCCCTGTCTCCTACAATAGAGCTTCGTAGAAAGGTGGATGAGACACAAGACCAAGCGAGTGAGGAGGGTTATTGAAATACGAATTGCAAACACTCGGAATTGCCATTGGGCTGAGGAAAGGTGCTATATTGTGCGTAATTATGGTCAACTGATTAATTGTATTACTGTGCTTTTGTTGTTTTGTCTAAATAAAAAAAGTTTTAAAAAAATCATCATACTCACCTCTATACTCCAGCAATGGTGTCCACATGCAAATAGAAGAAAAAGAGGCAATAAAGATAGAAAGAGGTTAAGATAGTAGGGGAGGTGCATGGCATTACTTATGTCGTTATCCCTTTTCATTTCTAAGAAACTCATTATAATTTTATATGTAATAAGTGACTATACATTTCAATCCTGTTGTTGACAGTGTTAAAATAACTCATATAACAAACATTGAATTTGACAGTTTCAACACAAAACACAATTAATTCTACCAATGGACAAATACCTGAACCGCTGAGTCATCCTGCACGCTATGCTTGACCATAACTGCATACTTGATCATAATCCCCTGTGGTTAATTTAAAAAGTAGTGAAATTCATTATCAGTATTATGACCACTGGTGGTCGCCCGCAATCTACAGATCCACTTTGCCTCCTTCTGTCTGAGAGAGAGCTCCCTATCACCCCCTCTCTTGTCTACCCTCACATGCTCAATCCCATGGATCCAGAAGACAGGATCCGTCGGGTGGACTAGTCTGTAATGCTCAGCCATAGGGTACCTGGTGCTTAATTTGTGCCGGTGCTCGGCCCCCGGCACTTATTTTGTAACACCGGCACATATTTATGACATGATGGTTCTAAAAATAGTTTGTGAGCAAAGTGTTTAACAATTCAATATACTGTTAAAGAAATAGTGACACCTGGGTACTCGGGCATTCGTACAACTTTGGGTTATCTAGAATAGTTCAAATCGTCACATTTGCAGGAGTGTGGGAGTAAGCAGGTGTTGGTAGCTGGCGGTGCAAACTGCAGTGGCTGCCTGAAAACTATCTTCGGCCCTGGCCCTTACTATTTTACAAATTAAGCACTGCAAATACACAATGAGAAAGCGTAAAGCTCTCATTCTGCCCTGACTTGTTCTTGATGCATATTGATTCGAGGCAACATGAAAGTTATTGCACTACCCTGAATCCTCCAGTACACCTCTAGCGACGTCCACTCATTGTCACATAATTTCAGATGGCTTTAGTCACACAGAGTGAGGTTGCCTCACTGATGTACTTTTCCCTCTTCCATACACTTCTGTGGAAACAGAAGACAGGGTAGTGTACAATGAACAGGCTCAGCTCGCTGGGCTCTCAAACTGTGCCCTGTCACAGAGAGATTTGTTCAGGTGCGTCCAAAGTTTTTCCTGACGTTCTGAAATCCAGATTACTGCATGAAATTCTTACAATTCTCTAGTGTATGTTTCTTAATGCACAGTTTGCAGCTATGAAATTACCAATCATACCAGCAGCATGTAGCATTTCTGTGCAACATTCTGTAGGAATTTTTTGACCATGGAAAATGTAGAATTTACTGCGAGTGCAGGTGAAGGAGATTAGGAGTCTGTGTGTGAACGGGAAGGTGTGCATTCAAAAGTGTGTGTGCAGTTGTCGCCTCAAATAGGAGAGATGCATACGACGGGCTGACCTATGTCTAGCCTGGGCATTGTATAGTATTGTCAATTCATATATAACCAGGAGTCCAGGAAAAACTCTGGGTGCACCCGAAGAAGTATCTCTGTAGCAGGCCAATTACAGAACTTACACTGGCTCCCTGTTCGCAACAAATGCCTTTACAAAGTGTTATGCTTATGTCATAAGGCGATTCATAGCCAGAGAGACTATGACTACATGATGTCACTCTTCTCTAGATACACATAAACTCAAAATATCAGCTCTCTATTCCTAGATTAAACAAGCATTTGCCATGCAATCGGTCTCGCATTTGCGAGACTTTGAGCTATTGGCATTGTTAAATGACAATGCCTTTTATTTATGTTAGTTTTAAAAACATAAATAAAAGGCATTGTCATTTACAATGCAAATAACTCAAAGTCTCGCAAATGCGAGACCTATTGCATTGAAAATGCTTGTTATGAGCTTAGTGGATACTGGGTGAAACCGCGCACTTCCAGCCTGTCCAGGCATAAACCAGGAAAGGGGGATTTGTGTTGAGAGCGATTAAGCGGTCTTCGGAGCCAGAGAAGGACTGCAGCTGTTTTTCCCAGCTCCCCTCTCCATCCCAACCATGTGTGCCGGAGCATGGGGAGGGAGAGTGACCGCTCTGCCTAGCCCAGTGCTGTAAGGCCAGAGGCAGGCATGGGAAGGGAGCTCGGTCGGGCTTGCTCTCTCTGGAGGCTGAGCTGGAAGGAGGGGATGGGAGGGATGGGACGGGAGGGACCGGAGGGACCGGAGGGACGGGTGGGACGGGTGACGGGTGACTGCTGCTATGCGTAACAATGTACGTGAAGCGGGCGTCAAAGTAATTAAATTTAAAAAACATCAAATCGTGTCTGGGCTGCTTAGAAAGTGAAAGCGTGCATGGCATGCTGAATGCTGCAGGAAAGCATGTCGCGCCTGCAGTAGGAGAAACTTGTAGAAGAAAGTAGTGCTTCTGTCAAACGTAAAGATCCCTTTGGACTCTTTTTAAAGCATACAGCGATACCTTACTGACATCCACTCGCGGACCACTCACCAGCACCAAACAGAAACCAAAAACAGAATATAAAAACTATCATATATTTTTTATTTGTTAAGATCCTTATAAATTCTACAGATATCAAAAATTATTAAAAAACAAGTATTTCATCAATACACATATATTAAAAACACTTCATTCACAAACAAAAGGGAGAATTTTGTCATGCTATAAAATCATCAACAACCCGATGAATTTAGAAAGCACTCCAAGTACATAAGAATTTTTAATGCTAACAGCCCTGGTTCGATGTTAAATAGCGTTCCTTTTCTCCTATTCAGACCAGGTGTTGCTTGGGTGCTTTCTTAACCAAAGCGACGCGTTTCGTGGTATCATTTGGTTCACCACCTTCTTCAGGCTTAAAAACTACTATTCAATGTCTCCCAAAATATTCATCTAAAAAACATTAATAATAAAAAATTATATATGCGATATTATAAAACTTTGTTTCTGATGTTAAATACAACTCATATTACATTTCAAATTTCATTACATCATTATGTAAACATTAGACATCTTTTACAACATGATACAAATACTTTATATTACAGTCTTGGTTCCATTAGTGGTGCCATCCATTATTATTCACACTTCCTATTGAACAGTCAAACTCATATCACTTTCATCCTTACACACACTCTAATAATTATGATAACATCAAGGGTATTACCCACCAGATAATTAGTCTACAGAAGGAAGATATATCTCTCCTCCCCAGTGGCGGCTTCCTTTTTCGGATAAACCGCAGTAATAATGCTCAGAATAGGGGCATACACGTCTTCCCTAGGAAATATAATACATAGTAGCGAAGAACAAGGTTCATTAATATCCAGTCTTTGCTTTCTAAGTTCTCCTATTTCTTCATAACAATGCCAGAATAATTTTTATTTAAAAATCTACCTTGATAGCCTCTTTCTCTCGGTGATTTTATCAAAGACCGGCAAGAACAAAGCGACAACCAGGGACCACAACCTCACTGATTACGCTGCAACTGAAACAACGAGCAAACAGATATTTAATGTTATTTTATGTTTGCGTACTCATTTAGAAACAATAAAAAACAACAACAAACGAATTCTACCTGTTTCATGAATCCATATTTTCTTGACCACCTGAGCTATGGCCCTCAAACCGTCAGATAGTCCAAAATAGATATGGACTTTATATAGGACAGCACCTCGTCAATTGGTGCTTTCAAAGTATCCAATTGGCCTGCCTGTATAACAAGGCCACATAAATCATAATGACTTTCTCTAAAAACCATCACTTCAGAAACTACCCATATCCCCCTATTCCACACGATCCAGCGCAACCCCGTCTCTGCCCAACATTCTAAATACGGGGGATTTTATAAGCGCTAGTGTTCATGTAAAATAACACCGCACCAGTATCACGGTCTGTGATTGAAGCGGAACGGGGGCCATACCACCCCGAGATGTTCAATCTTCCATGGGACGATTTAACATCTCCGCCAGAAAGACCCCCCTCCCCCGGCCTAACAGGGTAACCTTTGCTCCCCCCCACCGTGGATCACTCACTGGGACTTAAAAGTCTCCTCGCATGCTCCTTTCACCTGCTCGTAAATCTATGCAAACCGGCTCGATTCCGGCTCCGCTTTTAAATGCGCCCGTCGCGTCTCTTAACGATTAGGTTAACAGCAACAGATAGAGGACTCCAAGAAAATAAAGGAGACCGCCATCTTGAAATGGATATAAGTAAACTCCTGCATTTGTGATTAGTACTTATTACGTGGAATACTATGTTTCCACAACATTTCTTAATGTGCAACCTGTCTGCTTCACAGTTATAACTCAATATTTAAAAATACCTGGTGACAAAAGCAGACTGATACACAACAAGTTGTGGGGGTAAAAAACGACCGCCATTTTTATTGTTGACAGTAAGATATACACCTATACGCAAGGAATGCTCTACCAAGCGGGATTTAGATATTCCCCCACTATTTCTTTGTGTCTGTACTTGTTTATGTATTCAATGTTCAACAAAATGATGTTTTATCCCTGTCCTGCATAAAGATCTCTGCCGCTATCGATGTTTTATCCAAATTTATTTCTCATTATAATCTACAATCCCTACATTGTAATATAAGGTATTTCTCTAATCCAGGAACAATATTGTGATACCTCAAAGGAGTACATACATGTCTTTATTTTCTACTCTTGCATGTTACTTAGAGTGTCAATAACTTGACTATCAACTCATAACATTGTTGATATATGTCAGC
Organism: Calotriton arnoldi; assembly: GCA_963921515.1. Taxonomy (NCBI): domain Eukaryota; kingdom Metazoa; phylum Chordata; class Amphibia; order Caudata; family Salamandridae; genus Calotriton; species Calotriton arnoldi. Next base: position 2,492,348 of record CAWUFW010000072.1, on the reverse strand, counting down.
CTAATCTGACTCATGAATGAATACACCCTACCTTGCCCATCTAATCTTGATCCCCAATTGTTATTCATAGGTTAAAAGAATTCACAGGCATGTGACCTTTCATATGTTTATGTTAAAATAACAAATAACGATAACAGAAAATGCCTAATGCCGATTATCTTAATGGATGTCAGGTCTTTATTAAAAATCCTCCATGTTATAAGATTCCAGGTAGCAAATGGCATTTCTCCATCACCTGTCTAAGAACACAGAGATTCCTTAACTCCAATTCTATTTTAATAGCTTCTCCCATTCCTCATGTGAGTTAAGTCCCCTGTCTAATGGTATTAAGGATAGAGATGTACCATTGTTCTCTCGCTTTCCTTTTGGCCTCCATGTTGCCTCCTCTTCTATTCATGGTAACTTTTTCTAAAATATACCATTCAAAGTCAGTTTCTTTGTGTCCCTGTTCTATAAAGTGGGCCACTAATGGAGCATTGATCTTCCTAGTCTTAATAGCAGATCTATGCTCAAGGAGACGTATCCTAAGTTCTCGGCCCGTCTCCCCTACATATGCTTGTCCACAAGGGTATCTTAGCAAATATATATTATTTTTGCTGCGACAATTATTCAGTGTGTGCGCAACCACAGTCCTGCCATTGTGTTGCAACTCCTTTGCCACAATACATTGTGGACACAAGGAACAATTGCCACACTTGGTGTTACCTGTCACTCTTGAATTATCAATAGTTCTCTGATTCTGGACCGATTCCTCCCTATATGTATGGACCAACTGGTTGCAGAGGTTCATATTTCGTTTATAGGCAAAAATTGGTTTCTCTAATTTCACATTCTCATCATTATTCAGTATGTTCCAATGTCTATTTATCACGTTCTTGATTTTATTGCTGATCTCATAGAATTGGCTCACAAACACTACTTTGGTCATCTTCTCTCTGTTCTTAGATTCCTCAAACATCGCCTCTCGGTTATAAAATCGCGCTCTTTGAATGAGTGGGATATTAACTTTGGGATAACCTCTATCTTTCAGTTTGGTTCTTAGTACCTCTGAGTGTTTGTAAAAATTCTCCAATTCAGTGCAATTTCTCCTAAGGTGGAGAAATTGGCTGAATGGTATGTTATCCTTTTGGGACCTGGGGTGGAAACTGGAGTAGTGGAGTAGGGTATTTTTGTCCATCGATTTGGTATACAATTCTACCTCCAGTTTACTACCCATTGCCCCAATGGTGATGTCCAGGTAGTCCACACTCACCTTGCTGTATTGCGCCGTGAATCTAAGATTTACATCCCCTAACTTCAACCAGCTAAGGAATTCATCTAGTTGTTCCATGGGACCATTCCATATAAAAAACACATCGTCAATAAAGCGATGCCACTCGCTGATATTCTCGTAGAAGGGTGCTAGTTCGTTGTAGATATGATCATATCTACAACGAACTAGATGAATTCCTTAGCTGGTTGAACTTAGGGGATGTGAATCTTAGATTCACGGCGCAATACAGCAAGGTGACAGTTGACTACCTGGGCATCACCATTGGGGCAATGGGTGGTACACTGGAGGTAGAATTGTATACCAAACCGATGGACAAAAATACCCTACTCCACTACTCCAGTTTCCACCCCAGGTCCCAAAAGGATAACATACCATTCAGCCAATTTCTCCGCCTTAGGAGAAATTGCACTGAATTGGAGAATTTTTACAAACACTCAGAGGTACTAAGAACCAAACTGAAAGATAGAGGTTATCCCAAAAAGTTAAAATCCCACTCATTCAAAAGAGCGCGATTTTATAACCGAGAGGCGATGTTTGAGGAATCTAAGAACAGAGAGAAGATGACCAAAGTAGTGTTTGTGAGCCAATTCTATGAGATCAGCAATAAAATCAAGAACGTGATAAATAGACATTGGAACATACTTAATAATGATGAGAATGTGAAATTAGAGAAACTGGTTTTTGCCTATAAACGAAATATGAACCTCCTCAACCAGTTGGTCCATACATATAGGGAGGAATCGGTCCAGAATCAGAGAACTATTGATAATTCAAGAGTGACAGGTAACACCAAGTGTGGCAATTGTTCCTTGTGTCCACAATGTATTGTGGCAAAGGAGTTGCAACACAATGGCAGGACTGTGGTTGCGCACACACTGAATAATTGTCGCAGCAAAAATATTATATATTTGCTAAGATGCCCTTGTGGACAAGCATATGTAGGGGAGACGGGCCGAGAACTTAGGATACGTCTCCTTGAGCATAGATCTGCTATTAAGACTAGGAAGATCAATGCTCCATTAGTGGCCCACTTTATAGAACAGGGACACAAAGAAACTGACTTTGAATGGTATATTTTAGAAAAAGTTACCATGAATAGAAGAGGAGGCAACATGGAGGCCAAAAGGAAAGCGAGAGAACAATGGTACATCTCTATCCTTAATACCATTAGACAGGGACTTAACTCACGTGAGGAATGGGAGAAGCTATTAAAATAGAATTGGAGTTAAGGAATCTCTGTGTTCTTAGACAGGTGATGTAGAAATGCCATTTGCTACCTGGAATCTTATAACATGGAGGATTTTTAATAAAGACCTGACATCCATTAAGATAATCGGCATTAGGCGTTTTCTGTTATTGTTATTTGTTATTTTAACATAAACATATGAAAGGTCACATGCCTGTGAATTCTTTTTAACCTATGAATAACAATTGAGGATTAAGATTAGATGGGCAAGGTAGGGTGTATTCATTCATGAGTCAGATTAGGCTGACATATATCAACAATGTTATGAGTTGATAGTCAAGTTATTGACACTCTAAGTAACATGCAAGAGTAGAAAATAAAGACACGTATGTACTCCTTTGAGGTATCACAATATTGTTCCTGGATGAGAGAAATACCTTATATTACAATGTAGGGATTGTAGATTATAATGAGAAATAAATTTGGATAAAACATCGATAGCGGCAGAGATCTTTATGCAGGACAGGGATAAAACATCATTTTGTTGAACATTGAATACATAAACAAGTACAGACTCAAAGAAATAGTGGGGGAATATCTAAATACCGCTTGGTAGAGCATTCCTTGCGTATAGGTGTATATCTTACTGTCAACAATAAAAATGGCGGTCGTTTTTTACTTCCACAACTTGTTGTGTATCAGTCTGCTTTTGTCACCAGGTATTTTTAAATATTGAGTTATAACTGTGAAGCAGACAGGTTGCACATTAAGAAATGTCGTGGAAACATAGTATTTCACGTAATAAGTACTAATCACAAATGCGGGAGTTTAGTTATATCCATTTCAAGATGGCGGTCTCCTTTATTTTCTTGGAGTCCTCTATCTATTGCTGTTAACCTAATCGTTAAGAGACGCGACGGGCGCATTTAAAAGCGGAGCCGGAATCGAGCCGGTTTGCATCGATTTACGAGCAGGAGAAAGGAGCATGCGAGGAGACTTTTAAGTCCCAGTGAGTGATCCACGGTGGGGGGAGGAGCAAAGATTACCCTGTTAGGCCGGGGGAGGGTCTTTCTGGCGGAGATGTTAAATCGTCCCATGGAAGATTGAACATCTCGGGGTGGTATGGACCCCGTTCCGCTTCAATCACAGTCCGTGATACTGGTGCGGTGTTATTTTACATGAACACTAGCGCTTATAAAATCCCCCGTATTTAGAATGCTGGGCAGAGACGGGGTTGCGCTGGATCGTGTGGAATAGGGGGATATGGGTAGTTTCTGAAGTGATGGTTTTTAGAGAAAGTCATTATGATTTATGTGGCCTTCTTGTTATACAGGCAGGCCAATTGGATACTTTGAAAGCACCAATTGACGAGGTGCTTTCCTATATAAAGTCCATATCTAATTTGGACTATCTGACGGTTTGAGGGCCATAGCTCCAGTGGTCAAGAAAATATGGATTCATGAAACAGGTAGAATTTGTTTATTGTTGTTTTTTTATTGTTTCTAAATGAGTACGCAAACATAAAATAACATTAAATATCTGTTTGCACGTTGTTTCAGTTGCAGCGTAATCAGTGAGGTTGTGGTCCCTGGTTGTCGCTTTGTTCTTGCCGGTCTTTGATAAAATCACCGAGAGAAAAAGGCTATCAAGGTAGATTTTTAAATAAAAATTATTCTGGCATTGTTATGAAGAAATAGGAGAACTTAGAGAGCAAAGACTGGATATTAATGAACCTTGTTCTTCGCTACAATGTACTATATTTTCTAGGGAAGAAGTGTATGCCCCTATTCTGAGCATTATTACTGCGGTTTATCCGAAAAAGGAAGCCGCCACTGGGGGGGAGAGATATATCTTCCTTCTGTAGACTAATTATCTGGTGGGTAATACCCTTGATGTTATCATAATTAATAGAGTGTGTGTAAGGATGAAAGTGATATGAGTTTGACTGTTCAATAGGAAGTGTGATTAATAATCGATGGCACCACTAATGGAACCAAGACTGTAATATAAAGTATTTGTATCATGTTGTAAAAGATGTCTAATGTTTACATAATGATGTAATGAAATTTGAAATGTAATATGAGTTGTATTTAACATCAGAAACAAAGTTTTATAATATCTCATATATTTTGTTTTATTATTAATGTTTTTTAGATGAATATTTTGGGAGACATTGAATAGTAGTTTTTAAGCCTGAAGAAGGTGGTGAACCAAATGATACCACCGAAACGCGTCGCTTTGGTTAAGAAAGCGCCCAAGCAACACCTGGTCTGAATAGGAGAAAAGGAACGCTATTTAACATCGAACCAGGGCTGTTAGCATTAAAAATTCTTATGTACTTGGAGTGCTTTCTAAATTCATCGGGTTGTTGATGATTTTATAGCATGACAAAATTCTCCCTTTTGTTTGTGAATGAAGTGTTTTTAATATATGTGTATTGATAAAATACTTGTTTTTTAATAATTTTTGATATCTGTAGAATTTATAAGGATCCTAACAAATAAAAAATATATGATAGTTTTTATATTATGTTTTTGGTTTCTGTTTGGTGCTGGTGAGTGGTCCGCGAGTGGATGTCAGTAAGGTATCGCTGTATGCTTTAAAAAGAGTCCAAAGGGATCTTTACGTTTGACAGAAGTGTCTATTTTTGGTGTCCTGTCCCTTTGGCTGAGTAGGACCGCTCTCTCTTATTTTGGAAGAAAGTAGTGCTTACAGACTAAATAAGACGTACCGTTTAACAACCGAAGTAAAAGGGCCAGACCTCAAGGGAGGTTACAAATGAAGACAAGGCGGTACTATGGAGGGACTAACAAGCCTATAAACGAATCGGAAGCCAACATTTACGAAGGACAATGACACAAGCCAATGACAAATATGGGCGGAGAGTGGGCGGATCTTCAAATCCATACTCCAATAGAGCATGCTTCTCAGGGCAGCGCATGAGCTACCCAGGCTCGACCTAAAAAATCAAGAGTAGGAGGGTGGATGCTCTCTGTAATTATTCCATGACTTGGAACTTGATCCCACTACATCTGAGAGTACAAGTACATTTTGCCAAGTTTAAAAAACACAGCTAATGACCAACCTGTTTAGTGTAGACATATCAGGATAATTATCCTCTTCGTCCCTTATATCAGCTTTTCTTTAGGTTTCATGAACTCTGTTTCAGAAGCACCTGGATACCTCTTTTTGAGTTATTTGAGCGCTATATAAGGTTTAAAATTAAACATAATACTAACGCCAGTTGGATAGTTGATTGCATTTCAAACAGGCTGCATAACTCCTGGATTCTGCTTTACCCTCACCTTTGGGTCATGTCTGTCAGTCAGCACTGTATCGGTCCACAGCTATAAACCATCACCAAATGAATAGGCATGGAATAGCTGAAGAGATCTGCATCTGCACATACAGCTGGCCAGTCAGAAGATTCTAATCTAGTCCCCCACTGCAAGCCCCAACTAGCTACATACTATGACTATTCTTCACATTTCACAATGACACTCATATGTGGGAGGATAGTAAAGTCCATCCCAGCAGATCTCCCCACCATCTCTCCTTCCAGCCTATGCCTGCGCAGGACCATAAACGTTAAACTAAAAGTCGCAAAATGGACAACCAAGTCAGTAACCAGCTTAGTGGACTATGATCATAAGAAATGCTATAATGTGACCTGCACAGGTGTCCAAAGATGTCAGCGTACTAAAATCAATAAACTGCACAGCTTTCTCTCACACTTCTGCCTCCATTACACTGCTAAGCCCTGCGCCCAAAAATACGATAGCCGCACCTTCGTGGAACTCAAACCACAACAGGAAAACCCTTCCCACACAGAATCAAAACAAAGACAATTCACTTCCGAGCACACACTCTATGCATGTAGCATACTACCCATGTAGGAAAGCACTTCAGTTCCCTGCGTATAGGTAGTATGCTCAATGGTGTCTGTAGAAGTACATTTTTAGGAGGGCACACATTGAGTAACAGATAAAAGACAAGTGTTGGAGCCACCAACAAGGTTATACATAAACACACAAAAACATATATGTTTGCTTAAAATTTTCAACGCTGACTTTGTATGTGTATATGTCGTTATCTTTATATGTATATATACATATATATATATATATATATATATATATATATATATATATATATACACACAACACAGAAAGTCAGATTTTAACATTTTAAGCAAACAAAACTGCTTTAGAATGAAAGGTATTTAGATTTTAGCCACATTAATGTGTGTGGCAGTGTGCAATGTCTGCTTTGCTTTTTTGTTCCGCCCCTGGCACATTCAGCTGCGGTGGTACTAGGTGCAGGGGGGAGGCATGATAAATAGATTTGGGTCACGGGCCTCATCTGGACCCCTTCTAGAGATGCAAGTGAGTAAGCTGCTACAATACAAAGACCTTTTTGAAACTATCCTATATAATTCTGGCGAACAGTGACAGGGCTTTGACTTTTTGTACTGTTTAAAAAACAAGAGAGATGGGGCTTTACACAAACAGCTCAATCAACAAGCACAGACAAAAATACAAATACATTGAAACCCTAAAAAAGCAGTAATGATATAATTAAAAGGGTAGAGTGCGCCCGCGGGACACGAACCCCGAAGGATTAGGCCAAACGGTCAATCTGAAGGCTTGAAGGAACCTGCTGAGCTACAGCTAACCCCGGAAGTACGTTACTTTTTTAGCCTTATGTCACATTCACGTGCTCAAGCGGGGCGGGGTTTCCATTTATTACTGACTGGAGAGCCACATAGTTTTAAATAACCTTCATTATTTTCCTTGTGCGCTACTATAAGATTCATCCCACAGAAGCTTCTGCAGCTGCCCAGCTCCCCTTCAGTCATTAATCAAGTTTTCGCCTGTGGTGAATGAACTAAGTAGGTGAAGCACAAATGACTGCCCTTAATGCATCGGGTGTGTAAAGCAAGGTAGCTTTACCCCCAGCGGAAGCCAGAACCGCGCCATAAGGATACATGGATGTATGCCAGGTGCGTGAAACATGCCAATACTATAGGATTTGCCGAGTTAAACAGCAGTCGCTCTCACAAGGAAAATTCAAGAAATGGGACTAAATGGTGTAAGTTACAGAAAGGTTCTCCACATCAATTATTTAATGCATGATGATGTTTTCAGACAGTTCACGCAGCCTATGTATACCATGTAAAGTGCCTTTTATCATATTTCAAATTAGAGTACAATCCCCGCAGATGCTGGTAGAGTTTGTGGCCATAACACATCAATGTCCCAGCCAATGCTGGGACAAACGGTGGCCAGAACACAGTCTGCCCCTCAAATAGCGGGACAGACTGTGCTGAAAAGCACTTCCGACCCTGCTTGCAGGGACAGACAGTGGCACTTAGACACTGACAAGGGCGGAGAACAGTGAGGGCAGAGAGACACCCAGAGAGACAGAGAAAGACACAGTGGGGGCAGAGAATGTCCAGGAGTGGGCAGAGAGAGACAAAGAGGGAAAGGGAGAAACAGAAAAAGACGAGAAGATGGGAAGAGACTGAGAAATGCAGAGAGAGAGAGAGACAAGGAGAGGTGGAGAAAGACAGGGAGAGACAGAGAAAGGTGTCGATAGTGAAAGAGATACAGAGAGGGACACAGAAAGGAAGGAGAGACGGGGAGATGAAGAAAGACAGTTGAAGAAATATAGACAGAGCAAGAGAGAGAGAAAGACAGGAGAACAGGACGAAAACAGAAACACAAAGCCAGACAAGAGAGAGACAAGGAGAAAAAGAGAAAGTCAGAGGAAGACAGCATGCCAAGGAGAGGCAAAGAGAAATGCAAAAGCAGAGAGGAAGACACTGAACGATTGAGGGAGGACGAGTTAGGCATTGGAAGAGACAGAGAAAGGGGCTAGATCGAGAAAGACAGCGAGAGGCATGGAAAGACAGAGAGCGACAGAGAGACAGGAAGAGAGACAAAAGCAAAGAGAAAAAAGTAGAGAGAAAACCAATGGGAGACAGAGAAAAACAAGGGGGAGAGAGAGACATAGCGAAAGAGTGGAAGGCAGGCAAGGACACAGGCAGAGAAATTGAGTGATATGGAGATACAGGGAGACGAATTGTGAGGAATTGTGGTGTGGTTGTGCAGTCTCATCGTGTAATACACTTACCAACCCCTTTAGGACCCTTAGGTTTCGTCTGTGAAACCCTCAGCTCAACCCTGGGTAGCTGTGGCACTGAGCAGTGAGGCTTACGAAGGGGAACAAGTGTAAAGCATTTAAACATCACCAAAACAATTGAAGAAGAAATTGACATGAAACTCGAGAAATCGGACACCAATTTAATAAAATAGACTGTATTTTTATAAGAATTTAGACACTAGTGGCAGCTTTGTAAAAGCTGCACACTTCATCAAGTTACATTAATTTCGACTTGAGATACAAGTTGGGCTTAATGTAATGAGTTATTTGATACCTTTGAGTGCCCACTTTGGTCGCACCGTTCAGAAGTTGGCATAGCTGAGGGGACAGCATGTAATCCCATTTTCGCCAATAGGGTTACGGAGTCTTTCCACAGTAAATACAGTGGTTTCGCATGTTTGCTGTCATGAAATGTAAAATACATGTCCTGCCCGTGTCATATGTTCCACCCTGCCTTATGACCTGATAGGCCTGCCAGACGGGTGACTTACACAGATGTACAGAGGAAGTAGTTGCTTTGCCATTGCTTTCAATGGCAAAGTCGAGCTAGCAGTGCACGACTGCTCTGCCAGTCTGCAGTGGCAGACTGGGGGACTCAATTTACATGGGGGACCTCCTGGGTGGCACAACCAATGCTACAAGCCCTGGAGTACCCCGAAAACATACATGCCCTGGATACCATGGAACCATACAAATAAAGGCATTTTCTTGCACCAATCTATACAGTCAGGGATGGGTCTCCTCCCTACTCCACTTTACTGTTTTAACCCTGTCCCTGGTCTACAAAATAAAGTAGTAGGGTATGACCAGGAGATAGCTTTATCTTCACCACATTCACTTTTTGCATTCAGCTCAGCTCACCCACACCTTAAACTCTCATAGGGTAAATTGAACATATAAGAGCTCCTCCTGTTTCATGAGTTGTAGCCCACATCACACATGGCTGTTGTGGTGTGAGAGTGAGCTTATGATGAAGCATGCTACCTCAGGGTAGGTGAGGGTTCTTGTCCTGAAGAAAGCTTTTCTTCCATCTTTTGTCAGAAACATGTTTTTAAGTGATCAATTTAATATTGAGTCATATATTAGTTGTTAGACCCAATATATTTTTGTGCTTATTATTGTTCCATGGGATGCTGGTCTTTAAATGCTTGTTGGCCTCCCCCTACCTTTTCTCACTTTTTGCTGTGACACCTCCTTGATTAGTTCTTCGGCAGTAGAAACAGCACCGCCCTGCTCATGTAACAGCCAATGTTGTCGGTGTGGGACGGAACCTCACGCTAGGCAACCACCTTGCTCATGTCAAAGAAGAAGGCTTGTGAATACACTGGGTGGTTGACGATTGGCACTCAAGAAGAGCGTCTACAGCATACAGCGTACTTTGTACAGGGAGGCGGGGCGAGGCGAGCGTGATGTGGTGAGCAGGTGAACGCTGCAAGCTGAGCATCAGCGCTGGCCTCTGGAGACTCACCGAGGGTCAGAGGTCCAGGGGAGGAAAGGAATAGAAGCCTCGGGCCATCTTGCTGCTAATGGCTCACCGGTTACCCGCCACCTGTCCTCCACCCGTTCTCGTACGCCTGCCTGCTCATTCGCTAATCCTATTCTAACGAGCTGCAGAGCCTGCCAGCAGGAAGCAGGAAGGAGATAGAGGGAACGGTGTGATCAGCAGGAGCAGCAGCTGCGGTGATAGTGGCCTTGTGACAAGGAGGGAGAGTTGGACCGGTAAGAGCTAGGCACAGGCGGCGCGCCCCTCACAAGCGGAAGCGACCAGCAGTTGGCCGGTGCGGCTTGCTGGTATGGGGGACTGCCTGCCATTGGACAGACCACTCTTCCGCCAAGAGGTGCTATAAGGAGTCAGTAGACTACTAGTATTGCACCGCCAGGCAAACAAACACCACACTAAAAGGATCTGATCCAGCGTTTCAGGACTAGAAATTTCTTAAGACAAGGCCCATTTTCCATTACCCATCAAGTCCCTTCACGCTAAGTTAGTGTAATTCAAAATTTACCAATCGCACCTATATGCTCTCATCTCTAGAATACCAAAATTTGGCGATGCAATCTTTATATAGTTGATTACATTTGGCAAAACAAACCTTAGGAATAAATCACTCCTAATAAAGACAGACTCATTTGTAAAATTTATAAAGTTTATCTAAATAATGTGAAATATTGCTCTTTGGTACAAACATACAACACAAACCATTGATCGTCGCAAAGTAAACAAAATCAGAAGAGAAAATGACAAATTCATATCAATGACAATGCATAAAGGAGTGGATAGGCGAAGAGACAAAAGATTCAAAGATAAAATACATTTGCAATTGTTTATGCAAATTCAGATTTCAGTCCATACTAACCCAAATAGGAATAGGAAAATCTACTCTCTGGCCATGAGAGCAGCAAGGCCCCTCAAGAAGATTTGAAGAGGCAAAGACTAAGGGGGCGATTCAAATCTCGGCCGGTAGGGCACCGAATCGGATTCGGCTTTACCGGATCCGATTCGGAGCCCTCTTTCCCGACCGATTCGGACGTGCGTCCGGGCGAGCGAGTACGATGCGAGCGCACGCGAAATCACCGACCGACTCGTTCGCGGGACCCAACCGCTCCGACCGACTCGCACGGACATGACTCGCACCGCGCAATGGAGACGTTCCCCGGCTGGGCAAGTACGATGCGTGCCTCGAGCAGTCCGACAGACTCGCGCAGTCCGGCTCCAGAGTGCAGTCGGAGCCGCACTTTGGGGGTCCGTGTCGGACTCCCTGTACGCGTAGCCGCGCGAGTCGCACACAGGTGTGCATGTACGTCGCGAGTCGCTTCGACGCGTACCCGCTGTAGGGGGCGCCCTTGTTCGCCTCGCACCCATTGAGTCAATGGGAGCCCGCGTACGCGTTGTACGACCGGCTCCCATTGACTTCAATGGGAGTCCGACCGAATCGAGTCCGATAGCATACGGACGCATCGTACTCGTTCGGTCGGGCTGCTAGGGTCCGATTCGGTCGGAAATCTCTCCGGGTCCGGCTCGGTCAGAGAGATTTCCTGCCCGAATCGGAATCGGCCCCTAAGTCAGTAATCAGTAGACAGGAAACAGAAACAGCAAACCGACGACAGCGGCGATCTCCCAGCAGTCTCACAAGTCAGTCTCCTAAACCCCTCCCACCAGGCACCTCAATTATACCCTAAAACCCAAATGTCCAACCCACACAAGTATCAAACTAAAGATTTTCTTCACATTTGAGTGGTTAAGGAAGGGGGTGTATGGTCACACCATTCTCAGCATGTCCGCCACACTAAATGTCCCATTGTTTTTATTTAATCAATGACATAAGCTTCCACCCCAGGAAACACTAATCTGAGCCACCGTTATTTTCTTCCTCTTCTTCGGCAAATTGTTGCAAAGTTTGTATATCTTTCTCGCTGAGCGCCACTCTGCAGAGGAAGCTTCCTTCTATTTGTCGCATTGTTCTTTCATACTGGTTTTTGGCAGGCACTCAGGACTTGAAGGACAGAATAGCATTTTATCTCCTTATTTACTCTTGAAATTCATTTAAACGCTTCTATTTTTCCAGTGGCTTCTTAACCCATTATTTGACATGCAGAATTTGCGAACCATTTCTTCTAAACAGAGCAAACACAAACATTATTATTCACTTTAATGCTTTTTCTCCACACACCAACCCAATGCTGCATTAATCCCTGTGCAACCCATATTAATTATTATTATCTTTTCTTTGTAAACGTTAATAACGTGCACGAAAGCAGCATCAGTAAGCTTTAGTCCTTTTTATTTTCGTTAGTGAAAAGCATTTGCGGCCTACTATTATTACTTTAATATGCATTTGCGCATTAGCATTTTTCACATGTTAGGCTTTTTCTGTATAAATTTTCACTGCACACAGTTAGTATATATTACTGAGGGTTCAATCCGACAGGTTTTATTTTCGCGAAAACCCTGCTCCATCAGATCTGATATGCTCTAACATGCTCAATCCTCTGCTCCTGTTGGGCGATTCTTCTGTGGTTAGTCACATTAGACTGTTGAAGATCTTCTGGACAGATCTGCAGCACAGGGTAAGCACTCAGTCAGGGGGAAGTTTGCTGAATAGCCTTTATTCACACAATAAAAAAAAGAGCTTGTGTAACCAAGGATGCGCACATGAGGTTCTCGGCTTTTAAAAGTGCATGCAGCAAGGGCCAAGGCAAACCCAGGCAAAAGAAAACAGGGGAATCTTCCCCCACCGAAGTTCTGCAACTCTCCAATAATTACAAGATCCCCTGCCAACCGTGCCATGGATAAGTGAACAACCTCCAGTGAGGGAATCAGAAAGTACTATAAAGCAAACAATGTGCAACAGTCTGAGAGCGGGGGCATTTGTTCCTCCCCAGGATCCCCAGATTTATAAATAAATTAAAATTCAGCAAACCCCATCAATGTCAGCAAACAGAGCTCGCTCTATCTTACGACTGGAACTAAACGGAGGGAAACAAAATGGAGGGAGATAACAAAAATATGAAACTCGAGCTGGGCAACCTGAATTACATCGTGGATGAAAAGCCACAAATAAATGGCCAAAGGAAAGTGAGCCCAATAATCCAACAGGCCGGTATGAACGATATCAAGGAACTCCAAAATATAGACCCCTGCTTGTGGGGCAACAAGTGAAACCACCATGGCCCATATCCCCAGAAATCAAAATAGTGGCCAGTAAAAGCTCTGAAAAAACATAAACAATTACAGATTCAGCAATGGGGAATCCTCACAAGAAACTGGAGTATGTATGGAGGACCACGATGTCAATAGTAAAAAAGCTTTGATTGATTGGAATGATGACATCATCAGCACCAGTAACTGTGAGTCACTCCACCCCCCCACCCACCCAAAAATAGACATAATCAATAAGGGGGATGCAAGTAAGTTTCCTAGTAATTCCAATGATAGTGATGACCCCGATGGAAAGCTAGAAGAACAATACATTGTGGACGAGGAGATCCTTAGTGTGATGGGCCCGTTTGATCCACTAAAACAAGATTAAACTCAGTCACCTTCAACAAGATTGTTGCAAGAGTCAGTGGCTAAAGGTGGGCACCACATAAATATTGCCATTGACGATCATGTAGTGATGACAGTCAAAAGGCGCCGTCATGTAAAACCCTAGAAAGCCCCTTAAAAAATAAAACAACACGATCTTGGCCCCCAGTTCAATAACAGCCCCGACTTTGGCAGAAATGTTCTGGGTTGGTGGGCCACAATGGACAAAACCTTAACAACTATTGGCCAAGGTGCCATAATACATGCAGATAAGTTGCAGATGCAAATAATCATCTTACAATCATTGGCGACCTATGTTAGAAACATTGACACCCGTTTAGAAAATGTAAACGCTCTGATCACCAAAGCCCAGCAGTTCGCCAATAAGCCCTCGGACCCATGCAGTTGCTCTCACTTCGTAGAGAAGATATCTGCCCTGCCGGGAATAATGTCAGAATTGGTGCAAGAGCTTAAATCTATAGCCTCCATATCCAGCTTAAGAGAGAACGCTGGTGAACTGGATAGCCACGGCAGGGAGGCGACTTGGCTAAGTAGAGAACGTCCGCCTTGTCCGATGGAACAACTTGCTGTAACACTGAGGGGCAGATTTACAAGAAAGTGACGCATCTATAGAGATGCGTCACTTTCCCTGCGCCACCCTGAGAAACCCTTGCGCCACCATGGATGCGCCGTATTAACAATACGATACCAAAGGGGATGATGGACGGAGCGTTAGAGCAAATCAAACACTCACCCCCAGTCAACTGATCTGGGTTTAATCCATCATCATTCTTTAGCTCACTCCACCACCCCAGTTCAGACATGGCCATATGCAAATCAGTCTGACCCTGTGCCTCATGGGAACAGTCCAGCCCGAACTGCCAAGCCATGTCTTCCCTGGACCGGAAACAAGCATCCAGGGACCGGTTTCGGGTTCAAAACCCTCATCAGCCAGTCTATCTTGAATCCAGTGGCAAAGTGAGCAAGGGACCCACGTCTGGGCATACCCTGCCAACTTAGGGCGAACAAAGCGATACCAAAGGGGATGATGGCCGGGGCGTTAGAGCAAATCAAACACTCACCCCCAGTCAACTGATCTGGGTTTAATCCATCATCATTCTTTAGCTCACTCCACCACCCCAGTTCAGACATGGCCATATGCAAATCAGTCTGACCCTGTGCCTCATGGGAACAGTCCAGCCCGAACTGCCAAGCCATGTCTTCCCTGGACCGGAAACAAGCATCCTGGGACCGGTTTCGGGTTCAAAACCCTCATCAGCCAGGCTATCTTGAATCCAGTGGCAAAGTGAGCAAGGGACCCACGTCTGGGCATACCCTGCCAACTTAGGGCGAACAAAGCGATACCAAAGGGGATGATGGACGGAGCGTTAGAGCAAATCAAACACTCACCCCCAGTCAACTGATCTGGGTTTGATCCATCATCATTCTTTAGCTCACTCCACCACCCCAGTTCAGACATGGCCATATGCAAATCAGCCTGACCCTGTGCCTCATGGGAACAGTCCAGCCCGAACTGCCAAGCCATGTCTTCCCTGGACCGGAAACAAGCATCCTGGGACCGGTTTCGGGTTCAAAACCCTCATCAGCCAGGCTATCTTGAATCCAGTGGCAAAGTGAGCAAGGGACCCACGTCTGGGCATACCCTGCCAACTTAGGGCGAACAAAGCGATACCAAAGGGGATGATGGACGGAGCGTTAGAGCAAATCAAACGCTCACCCCCAGTCAACTGATCTGGGTTTAATCCATCATCATTCTTTAGCTCACTCCACCAACCCAGTTCAGACATGGCCATATGCAAATCAGTCTGACCCTGTGCCTCATGGGAACAGTCCAGCCCGAACTGCCAAGCCATGTTTTCCCTGGACCGGAAACAAGCATCCTGGGACCGGTTTCGGGTTCAAAACCCTCATCAGCCAGGCTATCTTGAATCCAGTGGCAAAGTGAGCAAGGGACCCACGTCTGGGCATACCCTGCCAACTTAGGGCGAACAAAGCGATACCAAAGGGGATGATGGACGGAGCGTTAGAGCAAATCAAACACTCACCCCCAGTCAACTGATCTGGGTTTAATCCATCATCATTCTTTAGCTCACTCCACCACCCCAGTTCAGACATGGCCATATGCAAATCAGTCTGACCCTGTGCCTCATGGGAACAGTCCACCCCGAACTGCCAAGCCATGTCTTCCCTGGACCGGAAACAAGCATCCTGGGACCGGTTTCGGGTTCAAAACCCTCATCAGCCAAGCTATATTGAATCCAGTGGAAAAGTGAGCAAGGGACCCACATCTGGGCATACCCTGCCAACTTAGGGCGAACAAAGCGATACCAAAGGGGATGATGGACGGAGCATTAGAGCAAATCAAACACTCACCCCCAGTCAACTGATCTGGGTTTAATCCATCATCATTCTTTAGCTCACTCCACCACCCCAGTTCAGACATGGCCATATGCAAATCAGTCTGACCCTGTGCATCATGGGAACAGTCCAGCCCGAACTGCCAAGCCATGTCTTCCCTGGACCGGAAACAAGCATCCTGGGACCGGTTTCGGGTTCAAAACCCTCATCAGCCAGTCTATCTTGAATCCAGTGGCAAAGTGAGCAAGGAACCCACGTCTGGGCATACCCTGCCAACTTAGGGCGAACAAAGCGATACCAAAGGGGATGATGGACGGAGCGTTAGAGCAAATCAAACACTCACCCCAGTCAACTGATCTGGGTTTAATCCATCATCATTCTTTAGCTCACTCCACCACCCCAGTTCAGACATGGCCATATGCAAATCAGTCTGACCCTGTGCCTCATGGGAACAGTCCAGCCCGAACTGCCAAGCCATGTCTTCCTGGACCGGAAACAGCATCCTGGGACCGGTTTCGGGTACAAAACCCTCATCAGCCGGTCTATCTTGAATCCAGTGGCAAAGTGAGCAAGGGACCCACGTCTGGGCATACCCTGCCAACTTAGGGCGAACAAAGCGATACCAAAGGGGATGATGGACGGAGCGTTAGAGCAAATCAAACACTCACCCACAGTCAACTGATCTGGGTTTAATCCATCATCATTCTTTAGCTCACTCCACCACCCCAGTTCAGACATGGCCATATGGGGTGGTGGAGTGAGCTAAAGAATGATGATGGATTAAACCCAGATCATTTGACTGGGGGTGAGTGTTTGATTTGCTCTAACGCTCCGTCCATCATCCCCTTTGGTATCGCTTTGTTCGCCCTAAGTTGGCAGGGTATGCCCAGACGTGGGTCCCTTGCTCACTTTGCCACTGGATTCAAGATAGCCTGGCTGATGAGGGTTTTGAACCCAAAACCGGTCCCAGGATGCTTGTTTCCGGTCCAGGGAAGACATGGCTTGGCAGTTCGGGCTGGACTGTTCCCATGAGGCACAGGGTCAGACTGATTTGCATATGGCCTTGTCTGAACTGGGGTGGTGGAGTGAGCTAAAGAATGATGATGGATTAAACCCAGATCATTTGACTGGGGGTGAGTGTTTGATTTGCTCCCCATGCTCCGTCCATCATCCCCTTTGGTATCGCTTTGTTCGCCCTAAGTTGGCAGGGTATGCCCAGACGTGGGTCCCTTGCTCACTTTGCCACTGGATTCAAGATAGCCTGGCTGATGAGGGTTTTGAACCCGAAACCGGTCCCAGGATGCTTGTTTCCGGTCCAGGGAAGACATGGCTTGGCAGTTCGGGCTGGACTGTTCCCATGAGGCACAGGGTCTGACTGATTTGCATATGGCCATGTCTGAACTGGGGTGGTGGAGTGAGCTAAAGAATGATGATGGATTAAACCCAGATCATTTGACTGGGGGTGAGTGTTTGATTTGCTCTAATGCTCCATCCATCATCCCCTTTGGTATCGCTGTATTAACAATACGGCGCATCCATGGCGCAAGGATTGACAGATGCGTCAGAGAAATTCTGTGCTTCTGTTGGCGCAAAAGTCACGCATTGCTGGAGTCGTGTCACAAGCACATCGCAACTCCAGCAATGCATGGGGAGGCCTATCCTCATTGTGCTGCGTCACTCCTTATGCCTGCTCCAAGCAGGCGTAAGATTTTGACGCAGTTGTGTCCTAGAAGTGGTGCAGTGAAATCTTGTAGATTTCACTGCGTCACTTCTGCAAGGCTTTTTTGTGTACATTATACCTGACGCAGGAATAATGTGACGCAGGGCTTTACAACGTGATGCATCTCCCTTGATGTGTCACGTTGTAAATGGGCTGCATTTTTACGCCGCTGCTGCGTCACAAAAAGTGACGCAAGGGTGGCACAAAAATGACGCAAGTGGCTTGTAAATCTGTCCCTGAGTATTTAAAATCCACTTCATAACGAGGCTGAGAAGATCCACTGGCCTAAGGCACACTAAGTCCAAACAGCAACTAACAATCTCTCGAGGAAAAGTAAAAAATGCTTACGGACACTAAATAAAAAACTAACCCGCCACACAAAAGCTGCACAGCAAGTATATTCCATGCTTGAAGTCCCTTTGTTCGCGAGAAATAAAATGACCAAAAGCCAAATAAATTATAAAGTATTGCTCGGAAGTGACATTGATTCCAGTAAGGAACAGTTTTCACAAAAGGATCAAGGAATCGTTTCTTTTAACGGGCTTAACAAACAAATAGAGCATATAGAGCAGAAGGTACCAGGAAAAACACATCAAGTTACAATTACAGAAGGGAGCTCTCCAAAAAAGATGATGGCTGCTTCTTCCCAGATAGAGGAAACAAATGTCTGCAGCTTATGAATGTTTCCGGAGCTGAAGGCAACTTCATGGTCCCCCCTGCTATTAGGGAACAACAAGTAAAAGATTGCCTGACTCAAAATATAAAAAACATTAAAAATTTCACCCTGGAGCCGAGACAGTTACAGGTGGCAGGAAACGACAAGCCTCAAATAAAGGACACTCATTTCCCTTTATTAAATGTAAGTCACTGCAGGAACCATCTCGTGCCCAGGGATGGGCTGGCATGGATGGAAAGACCTCATATCCCCCCTACGATACCAAGTGACCACTTGCAACCAGTCCATCTAGCAGGATTAAAGGAAAATGTCAGCCTGAAGCTGCAAACATCCCAGAAGGACACCTGCGTGGGAGGGCAAATTCTGTGCAAGACCTTCTCTCCTGTACTCGATTGAATGATCTCCAGGAAGGGGGGAATTATGGGGCAACCCTAACATTTCTTCCAGAATACATTTCCTGTGGGCGAGAAAGTATTCTGAATGGAAGCAACTTACTTAAACTCTTAACGGCCCTCCCGGGACTTGACATGATCGAGTCCAAAGATCTTGAACATATTGCCTTTATACCGGGGACAAAGGATCCCCCAAGGGAGGCAACCAAAGTGCAGTTTTGACAAGCAGAGACAGCAAGGCGTAATAGGGGGATCGCTATCAGCAAATTGATAAAACCATGGGGCATATTAGCAAGGACCTGCACTGATTATCGCAAATCGCGCTTAGCGCGATTTGCATTATCGCCGCCTATCGCTGGAGTACATCGCCGTTTTAGCGGCGTTTTAGCAACGCTTTGCACAATGGCGATGTACATTCCAGCGATAGACGGCGATAATCGGCATCTGCGCAGGAAAAGCTGCGATAATGGCAGTGCGCTACGGAAATCCTAGCTGATAGGGGAGTGTGGATTTAACATGTCAATCCACCTCCCATTGTGGACATAGCTAAGTCAGGGTGTGGAGCAGGTGTTAATTTCCGGCGATAATCGCGGTCAGTGCAGCTTTTATTGTCGCTTGACCAGCGTTGTTAATAGGGCGATGTTGTGTTGGCGAGGGATTTCACTCAGGATTATGTGAGGAACGCCCACTTTGCATGTCATTAGCGATGATTATCGCTGACATGCAAAGCGGGAGGGAAACGGGCGCTATTGCCAGTAAGATGTCGCTAACAGCAGTTAGCGACATCTTGTTAATTGGGCGATAATAATTTCGCCGCTTTAGCGGCAAAAAGTGCCGCTAAAGCGGCGTAAATGCCCTTGCTAATATGCCCCCATGATCCTTGCTAAGACACGCTATCCGAACCCTCTGCAGGAGTCTATGCTATGCTGCCCAAAAGACCTAGAAAATTAAAG
This sequence comes from Calotriton arnoldi, assembly GCA_963921515.1. NCBI lineage: Eukaryota > Metazoa > Chordata > Amphibia > Caudata > Salamandridae > Calotriton > Calotriton arnoldi. Next base: position 2,472,578 of record CAWUFW010000072.1, on the reverse strand, counting down.
GGCTGGAATAGAGTCGATACAGATCAAAAAGGACCTACTCGACATGAATTGAATGGTGACAAGCCACAGTGGGAAATATGGCAGCCTTTTCCCAAATAATGTCTCTCTAATTCATTCATCCATGATGCAACTCTGCTCCTGGAACACCCGCGGCTTAAATAATCTTATGGCTAATGGAGAAGCTATTGAGTAAATTAGCAAAAATAAAACAATCTGCTGTCAGGAAGCATGGCAATTAGCTGAAACAATGTGGCATGATCATTTTGAATTAATCTACTCAGCTGAACCCTCTGCAAAAGGGGGCCACCCTTCTGGTGGTGTATCAATTCTAATACACAAATCACTTACTTTAGAGGTAACAAAACTAGCGAGTGGTCTTGGCACTTATATAGCCCATGTCAACAAAAAACATCATATGAAAGTGACACCAATTGTTATTTGAAGCATTTTTATAAATCTCAAACAACCAAGGAAAAGAACAATGGGTGTAGAAGATTTAAAAGCCATTAAAGCTGTAAGACAACAGCATCAAGCAGCCATGTGGGTGTTAGTAGGGGACTTTAATATGTACGCCCTAGAAATAGCAGAGCCTTTAATATGGCATCAGGAGGAAGACATTGTATGGCATATTCCCAAGATCTGTTTAGGGAAGGCCAAGAATGGCAATGCAGGAAAAAAGTTTGCTACCACTCTCAATCAGCAAGGCTATAGAACTTTAAATGGTAGAAGTATTTTAGATCAACCACCTGCTTGCACGTACATTGCACAAACTAGTTTGTCACTAATTGATTATATCTGGGTCTCCACCCAGAATTAGAACCAGGTGAGAAACTTTCAAGTGCACCCCAGTCTGATTAGTGATCACGCAAAGTTGACTTGCACTCTTTCCACCACTGCTCCTAGGTTACTCCAAGTTAAAACAATTGGTGAATAGGAGGGAGTATGTGGCCTCTGCAGAATCAAATGGTCTACTATGATACCTGTACAAAGAATAGAGGAACTGAAGAAATTCCTAGATGCAGAGCCAGGTGCCTTGCTATAAACCCCACAGCAATGGTCAATCTTCATGGTGCAGCTACTTAACCAATTCCCCCAAACGTCGAGCAATTTCGAAAAGAGGCAATCTTTTAACTCTTTGCCTGAACTAAGAGCTCTTAAGCAAAAATTGAACAGCCTTTTGAGAAGCATTCGTATTAGCGGTAACTACTGCTTACTAATGTCCGAGACATGGAAGGCAAGAAAGGCCTACAGGTCTAAGTTATGGGAAATCTGCATAGGAAATGAGGAAAAACAATGGATTGAAATGTATGAAGCATCAAAAAACTAAAACAAGTTTTGGAGGCTGGTGCTGAAACTGTCAATTGGAAAAATGCAGAGTGTGGCACCCAGCATTTCGGCAACCAAGTAGGCTGAATATGTATCAAACCTCTATGTCACATCAGTCAAAGGAATGTGCGAGGAGACCTCAACTGCCTTTGATGCTGGAGATAAAAAAAGATCCATTGTTCTATTGTCTCTGGTGTTTTTGTAAAGTACCACAACGTGGTTTATATCTACTTGTACATATGTAAGAAGGGGCTATTTTTTGTAATAAGCTGTAATGAAATTCAATAATGAGATAAAAAATAATACATGAGCCATGACTACACACAGGATTAATGTGCTGTTTTGTGCGTAATATTGAAATAATTAATCAATAGCCGGTGGGGATCCCATGTGTTCTTGGCCCTTATCTATCCTGCCATATGAGCTTAGACCAAAATAAATATCTAATAAGACTTAGACGTGGAACAATACCCTTGAAAGCATACAAATATGGGAGTCTGAAAGGGTCTGCAGCTCTTAACTGCAGACTGTGTGACTATACACAAAAATCGCTGTTGTATATAGTGTGCCCTTTTAGCGGCTTAAAGGATTTAAGGTGCTATTGGTTAAAACCAGTAATTGCTTAATTTGAGCCGGTGGTTTCCGGTGCTCGGCACTGGCACTTAATTGTCAACACCGGCATTTGTGACAGTCTGCCACAAGGTGTCACTGTCTGGCTAATTTAGAGATGGCCACTACAACAGTCAATTATTAATTCAATATATATTAAATATGACTATTACTTGCTGCCCAAGCCATTCTTATAGGTTTGAAGGCCTGGAATAATCTGAACTGTCACACTTGTAGGAGTGTGATGGTTAGTAGTTGTGTTGTTACTATCATTGGCAGCTTGGCAGGGGCAATTTGTGGTGCAAGCTGCAGTGGCCTCCTGACGAGACCCCTGACACTTATTTTTTTTACAAATTAGGCACTGGTTCTCCACTTAGGAAGAAGTCAATGTAAAACAGAGCTAACACTGTGCCTGAGTGGGGACAATGTACAGCTCACATCTGGGCTTTTGAAGTTTCTCAGGGACATTTACAAGATGATTAATAAGAGTGCTGTTTCTGGATAAAGTTGCAATATTTTGTTGTTTTAAAAAAAAAAATATATTTTTATTGATTTTATACCATGAAATCAAAACAAACAAAGAGAGTCATAATTGTCAATCATTGTACAGCATAGTTATCTACAAGTCACGTGCAATTACCAAGATGTACCCTAAAATCAGTCGTTTTCTTCCACAGATTGTGCCATTCTCTGTTGCATTTCCATTTCAACTGTTGGGGAGATACACAAGTCCCCCCGGTATTCATTCCACTTGCCCCATTTCTTGTCCCATTTCTTGGGGCACCCTCTAGACTTAAAAACCTCCTTCTCAGCAATCATACACTTGTCCAATTCCTTTGCCCATACCCTCGGAGACGGCCGATCTGCCACTCCCCATTTCCTGGCAATTTCGCGTTTCACCAGAGTATATCCCAATGTGGTCAGCTGTTGTTCCACCTCTGTGAGGTCAGTCCCTTCCCAGACATTAAGTAGCCCAAGTTGTGGTGTAAGAGTAAGTGTCTTCCCTAATGCGTCTTGAATATGTCTCGTGGCCGTTTCCCATATTGGTCGTATACACTGGCAGGCCCAAATGGTATGGAAAAAGGTTGCTTCTTGACCGCAACCTCGAAGACAAAGCGCATCTAGCCTTCATCCTATCTTCGCCAGCGTATCCCCGGTGAGATATGATCTATGGAGGATTTTTAGTTGGATCAAGCGGAACCGGAGACAAACGGCCGCCTCCCTTGGGAACATCAGCGCCGCTTGCCAATCCTCGTCTTCAAGGGGCCCAAGGTCTATCTGCCATTTCTCGCGAAGTGCATGGAACGGGTCAGGCAGGTTATTACACAATTTCTTATACGTTAGGGATATGGATTTGGTTAGAAGTGGTTCATCTAGCAGCCTATCTTCCAACGGGGACGACTCTGGTATCTCGCTCATGTCTGGGAGTGCTGTAGTGAGGGCATGTCTGATCTGTAGGTATCTGAAAGTCTCCCCCTGAGCTAGGTCGTATTTCTCCCTTAGTTCCTGCAAATTAAGGATTTTGCCCTTTGTTACCAGGTCCCCTATCTTGGAAATTCCAATGGTGTCCCACTTATCAAACCCAGGCTGATTACACAGCATACCCAATTTTTGGGTACACCATAGTGGCGTGGCTTGGGTTAGTACATTCAACCATCCAAGACGATTAGTCGCCAGATACCAAATCGCCACTGTATGGGCCGTTGGGCCAATATATCTTCCCTTTCGGGCCTTTGTGTACAACGCTCCCAGATAGCCCTCTCTGCAGATCTGATACCTGTCCAGCATATACGCCGGATCAACCGTGGAACGGTATATCCAGTGGTTAACCACCGCCAGCTGCGAGGCCCAATAGTAGAGTCGCACGTCCGAGAGAGCGATCCCCCCATCGTACCATCCCTTAGTCAGCTTTCGCAACGCAATACGAGGTGCCCCTCCATCCCACAGCAGCGTTCTGACCTCACTATCTACGTTTAAAAAATATGCATCCGGAACTTTGTTTGGACAATTTTAAAGGGCATATAAAAAGCGCGGGAGAGCTAACATCTTAAACAGGGCCGCTCGGCCCAGTAGCGATAGGGGCAAGGATCTCCAGTGTTTAACATCGCTGCGCAACCTGTCCAAGGGTACCGCCAAGTTCCGATCATAGAAAAGTTGTGGATCTGGGGTTATGAAAATCCCGAGATACCGAAATCCGTCCTGAGCTATCTCCACCGTGCAACCCCGGGGGAGCCGAGGGGTCGGACCTCGAAGGATAAAAAGTGCTGATTTACTCCAGTTGATCGCATATCCAGAGTATTTCCCGAAATTCATAAAAATATTTAACACCCTATGCAGGGACGCATATGGGGATGCCAGATACAGCAGGATATCATCGGCATATAACGATATGTGGTCATCGTGCCCTTCCGCCCATTTCAGCCCTCTCACCATTACATCCCCTCTCACCCAGGATGCCAGTGGTTCCAGCATCAGGAAGAAGAGTAGGGGGGACAGGGGGCAGCCCTGCCTGGTGCCTCTCTTGAGATGGAACACTCGGGACGTGTGGTTATTCACCCGTACTTGACCCTGCAGATCTGTGTACAGCAGTTTTACCCAGCCCAAAAATTTCGGGCCAAAGCCCAGGCGTTTCAGTACTTCAAACAGATACGGCCACTCTATAGAATCGAACGCCATTGACGCGTCTAGGGAGAGAACCACAGCGTCTTCCTCAATATATTGTCGTCGTGCTAGGACATTATGTAGACGAATATTGAGCGCCGTGTTTCGTCCGGGCATGAAGCCCGATTGGTCAGGGTGTACCAAAGATGGAATCACTGATACCAAACGCAGGGCCAGCAGTTTCGCCAGGACTTTCGCCTCCACATTTATTAAGGAAATTGGCCTGTATGAGCCACAGTCCTCGGCGGGTTTCCCCGGCTTACGGATAACCACTATCGAGGCCAGCCTTTGGTCCTCTGGCAAGACCCCCTTCTCATAGCTTTCATCATACATAGCCCGCAGATGAGGCGCTGCGTGGGAGGCAACCAGTTTCACAAATTCTATGGGCATCCCATTCGGACCCATCGCCTTCCCTGACTGAATAGCTTTAATGGCTTTCTTAATTTCGTCATCTGTGAGCTCCTCTTCTAAGGAGTCCCTATCTTCCTCTGAGAGCGTAGGCAGCCGCATATCCACGAGGAGTTGTCGGGAATCTTCTGCCGTATAGGTGGTTGAAGGGGTATATATTGTTTCTAAATGGTCAGCAAATGCATTTGCGCAATATCTTGTTTTTAATGCTATTTTAAGAATAGTTTATTGTTTAATCCATACTGCTCCTTAACAAACTGTTTTAGCTGTTGCTGTCTGCTGATTAGGCCTTTAGTAATATATGCATCTTAGCTGTGGACAATGCGCAGTTAACTCTTAGGGTTGTGTAGTGTATGAAGGAGGCCTATTAGTTCATTAACAAGAGTGATGTTCCTGGATGAAGTTGCAAATGTCTTGTCTCTCCGATTCTTTTAAGAATAGCTCTGACATTTAAAGCCTACCGCACTTTATCCAGTTGGCTTCAATTGTTGCTGAATGTTGAGCAGGTCCTCCATAGTTAATGCACTTTATGTATATGTTGGTGAACTGCGGGTGAGCCACTGTATACTCGTTTAAGAACAGCACTATTACTTAGAGCACAATGCTCTTTATCAAGTTGGCTTCAACTGATGCTGAATGTTGAGCAGTTTTTTTAGTACCAAATGCACTTTACGTACATGTTGGTGAATCACGGTTGAGTTTCTGCTAACTCTTGTCACCTGCACTCTACTCGGACTCAAATAGGTGGTATGGGATTTCCAGTCTACTGATGCCAGAAAACAATGTAGGAACTTATCTGCCTAAGATGAAACATTCATATTGAGATTGCATGGTTTTCAGTTTTTTGTATGATGAAACTATTCACTTGCTACGATGACATTTTATACTGTTTTGTAAATTGTCATGGTTTTAAATAACTGGAAAGAATCAAATTTTCTTACTTACTTACGTTATCTATAGGTTAAACCCTACACAAGCACATCCAAACTCTAGTAATTGTAAGACTTGGGGTTCATGCCACACTGATGACTTCCCTTTGTTTCTTGAAACACTGGCCCCATCCATTTCTTTGGGACTCATATTTTCACATGGTTGGCTCCCCCTGCCCCATGTTGTCACAGTGAATCTTTCCCCTAAATTGTGAAACTGAATGTGTCCCTCACTAGGTTGTCAAGGTCTTGGCTTATCAAGGTTGTCACATGTTCTATCACATGGTCTTGTCAGATATGATCATCCCCAGATTGTCACATCTGATCACTCCCATGTTGTTACTCTTGACTCTCTGCTGTCACTTTCTCTTCATGTTGACACTGAGGGGCCTATTTACTAGACAATGACGCAGCGTGGCGCTGCAAGCCATCTTGCTGCGCCGAGCTGCTTCATTAGGAAAGTGCAGGATGCGTCACATTTACATTAATATGATGCATCCCTGTGCTTTCCTCTGCACTGGCGCACATTTGGCTGCCTGGCGCCAATGCAGGCATGATTGTTTTTGTGCAGAAAGGGACACCTTCATGCACAAAAACAACCATTGATGGTGTTTTCCTCCTTCTATGTGTAGTGCAGAATACAGAACACATAGAAGGAGCAAAGAACGGGGTGAAAAAATGGTATTTCTCCTTGTTGCGCCACTTTAATGCCTCCCCTGGGGAGGCGTTAGAATCTGACGCATTTCCAGAGTTACGAAATCTTGTAAATCTGGTACTGCTTCAGAATCCATGGGGGTTGCGTGGGAACAGCCACAGCAACAGCCATGGAACACCCCTTCCACGCAGAGTAATGCGTGAAAGGTGGCCATATTTTCAAGGCCATAAAAAGCCGCACAGGGTGGCTTTGAGTGTCCTTGTAAATATTGGTCAGCATACTACCCCACCATAGTGTCAAAAAAAGTGATGCTTCGGTGGCGCAAGGGGCTTGGAAATATGTCCCTAAGTGTCTACTCTCCCTCCTCTTCTTTTAAACCTGGTCTACCCTAATACCTGGGTACCTGGTGCCCCTCTTCCAGCAGCTTCCTGCTCTCTCTTCTTTCCTGGGTGTCTACTTAGTCCTTCTCTGTCGCAGTCTGTCTCCTGCTGCTTGGTGAGAGTCTACTCCCCCCTCTCTCACCCTGGTTGATTTCTCTCTACCCTCTTCTTATGTGCCTGTCTCTCATTTCCCAGTGTGTCTGCTCCTACCCCGCACTCTTTTGTTTCTCCTTGAATGCCTACATCCCTTTCTCTAGATCCCTACTACCCCTCTCCCGGGGTGCCTGTTCTCCCTCTCTATCGGGTGCCTGCTCCCCCATCTCACTAGGTCCCTGGAATTCCCCTATCACTGAGACCTTGCATGCCCTCTCTCTCAGTATGCCTGTTAGGTCCCCTTTCCCTGCATGCCTACCACCCTCCCTGGGCGCTGTTGTGTTCCGACTGGGGAAGGCCTACTTGGCATAGCGAGGCACTGTCGAATAGGTACCCACACAGTTTGGCTGTATAGCAGAAACTAACCTAGTCGGAACTCACCTGGCTTATTAGCATCTCAATAATCTCAACGTCATGTCTGGGCCCAACCAAATGTTCCCCAGTCTCTAGGGATGAAGACTCTGTGCCCTGCACTGATGATAGGACCTCCCACCTTACTGTGGGTGACACACCCAGGACATTAGGGATGTCTCCTTCCCCCTTTTCACTCTGTACCTACTCTTCCTGGAAATAGGCACACACGCTTGCTCTGGGTGCCTGCTGTTCCCTCCTTCTTGAGTGCCTCCTCTCCCTCTTACCCTGGGTTGATTGAGATCTCACTGAGTGCGGACTCTAACCCAGGGTGCCACTGCCTGCTCTCGTTCTACATGCCTGGTTTCTGCTCAGTTGCTGCTCTTTCCTCTCTCCTTGGGTGTCTGCTCTCCCCCAGCCCCTGGGTGCCTGCTATCTCTCCTCTATTTGGGTGCCTCCTCGACCCTCTACCTCTGTACCTGCTAAGCCCTTTCCCTGGGCGCCTGCTCTCCTTCCTCTTTGCACAAGGGGCCCATGGTCTGGTGGCCCAGATGACGTAAACTAAGTGCCTAGCCTGGTCTGGCTTATTCCTCCCTCTGTCTCGTGGTGCTTCCTATCCCTGGTGAGGGACACTGTGCCCCGGTGTCTGCTCCCACCCCATTACTCTGCTTTCATTTGGGTGCAAGGCCCGGGAGCCAGGGTCATTGTCGTTTGAACCACTCTGCAGGCACCCTGGGCTGTCAGTGAAGTCCTGGCTGTGGCTACAAAGCTTTGGTGCATGAAGGGAGAATGACAGTACACCTCTTGACATCAGCGCTCTGCTGAAGTGGTCTGTTAAGACGTGATAGGGCTCGCTCCGTTCCGAGTCACTTCACCACCTGTGCTCCTAAGAGAGTCACGACACACGCTTTCACACCAGTCACAACAACCTTCTTCCAATGTGAACTGCACAGCATCAAAGGTTCTCAAAAGAATCGTACTGCCTCGAGGGGAGGAGGAGTGTTTTTGGGAGCCTTATGTTCCTGCCTGTCCCAGGACAGTAGACCAGGGGTGCAACTAGACCTGAACTTCGGGGGGTCCTAGTACTAAACAATTTTGGTGGGACTATCATTTTGCACACTGGCAGCTGAGACAGTATTAGAATACACATTTGTAAGGCCAATAGGTCCAGGTTTAATGCGCTAACACATTAAAAAGGCATTTGTCCATGCCTCTTCTGCATAAGCACATTAAAGCCAGATCTTTTGTCTTCGCCAGTGCATTCTCCTGAGACACAGAGTACTGCTGGAGCTCAGAGAGTGTCCACCAGACCTGCAAGCATCTATGTCATCAAGATGGTTGGTACCAAGCGAGTCCTGTGCATGTCAGAAATGAAAGCACTGAAGACTTACTGGAAAAGTGTCTTTTCTGATTAAATGTAACATGAACTGCAGAAAGATAACATGCTTCCAGGGAACAAGAAGATGTGTGTGGTGGAATCTCCCAATGTGCCCAACAAAGTGCTCCCACAGATATTGAGATGTAGACTTGAGATGTGAAGAATAAACCGGGATGAAGAAAATCGTGGGAGCTTCCCTCTAGCTGTCACAAAATGATTTGGGCTCAACAGCAGCTCAAATGGGAAGGGTATCCACAGAGAATAATACGTTGGATACCTGTTCACAATGTAAAAGCATGCACATGTTGGTATTTCTATAGCACGGACCTAGCCCGAGAGCAACAGAGCATTGCCCATTATGGACGGTGATAGAAAATGATGCAAGATTGGATTAATCAAGTGGTGACATATCTTTTTGTTACACACGCATTACACTAGTATCTCACACATTAAGATTTTAGGCACATTATGATTAAGTGATTTCCCAGAACTGCACCATTTTCAGTCAATGCCAAGCTGGATTCAAATCAAGGTCCTCAGATCGACAGCTTAGCCTCTAGACCACATCTCTTTCCTTTGTTGATGACTAGAACTTTCAAAAAAGCTTCAAACATTCAATTTCACCACTCATTGTGAACACTTATGTAATGTTGATGTTTTGACATCGCCATTAGGCCGCATTCCTCGTGTTGTTTAGCGAGTGGACCAAATGAAAATTATTTTGCTATTTATGTTATGTACATGTGTAGCACCTAAATGAGTTGTCTCCTGTTTAAGTTTGAGGTTTATCTATTTGTATATACACAATGGTTTAAAGTTGAGTACATACAGAGCATGCATAATGGGTTACTGTGTGATCTGGTCCAATATTGCAATTGAGGGGTTCTGGTGATATCTTTGGCCTTGAAGTTTGCAAATGTCACCGGAAGTCTGAGATGGCAATGACAAAGCATTTGTTATGTATTTTTTTACTTTAAGAGCAGTTTTATTCAAAGTGCAGCTAATAATGGGCATTGACTGGAATTAAAATGTTGAGGTTTTGTTTACCCGTCACAAATAAATTCTTGATAAAACAATAGGCAATGGTGAGATTAGTGGATTTATGTGACTCTGGGGCTGCAGAGTTTACAGCATTATTAAGGATTTACTGAATTTACCACATAATTTCCAAGCTATGCAGATTTCACCAAAATTGTTGTTTCCAGCTCAAACGGATGAAAATAATACTGCCAAGCAAAGCAACACATAATTTGCATTTCTGTTGCATATTTTCGATAACCATGGTCCTCCAACCTGCATAATCCAAGTAGCATGGACAATGTAAAACCTTTGCACAGTGGCGAGAAAATCTGTTTCACATGTAACCGTGAAATATTTTCTATATTTCATGGTTCCTTAAAAATATGTGGGTTTAATACCACTGCTTTTTATGCAATAAAAGCACCAAAACATGTAATACATGCATTTTTACTTGAATATGTAATGACTTCTCAATAATCTCCATTGTACCCATCATGTGGAGCAGAGATCGTGGTGGGGATGAGTATATTTTTCAAGTGGTATTTTCAGTCATCTAAGGTTCAATGGTTACTAAATCTTTTTTCAGTTTTTGGCACTGCAATACTTCCTTAATCACATTTCACAATGACACTCATATATGGGAGGATAGTAAAGTCCATCCCAGCAGATCTCCTTCCAGCCTATGCCTGTGCAGGACCATAAACGTTAAACTAAAAGTCGCAGAATGGACAACCAAGTCAGTAACCAGCTTAGTGGACTATGATCATAAGAAATGCTATAATGTGACCTGCACAGGTGTCCAAAGATGGCAGCGTACTAAAATCAATTAACTGCGCAGCTATCTCTCACACTTCTTCCTCCATTACACTGCTAAGCGCTGTGTCCCATAACACTATAGCCACACCTTTGTGGTCCTCAAACCACAACAGGAAAACTCTTCCCACCCAGAACCAAAACAAAGACAACTCACTTCCGAGCACACACCCTATGCATGTAGCATACTACCTATGTAGGAAAGCACTTCAGTTCCCTACGTATAGGTAGTATGCTCATTAGTGTCTGTAGAAGTACATTTTTAGGAGGGCACACATTGGGTAACAGATAAAAGACAAGTGTTGAGGCCACCTACAAGGTTATACGTATACACATAAATACATATTTGTTTTCTTAAAATGTTAAAAACTGACTTTGTATGTGTACATGCCCATATCTTTATAAGTTGAAATCAATATCTAAACACAAATATACAAAGTCAGATTTAAACATTTTAAGCAAACAACTCTGCTTTAGAATGAAGGTATTTAGACACATTAATGCGTGTGGCAGTGTGCAGAGACGGTTTGCTTTTTTGTTCCGCACCTGGCACATTCAGCTGCGGTGGTACTAGGTGAAGGGGGATGGCATGATAAATAGACTTGAGTCACGGGCCTCATCGGGACCCCTTCTAGAAATACAAGTGAGTAAGCTGCTACAATACAAAGGCCTTTTTGAAACTATTTTATATAATTCGGACGAACAGAGAGTTGGAGCTTTACACAAACAGCTCTATCAACAAGTACAGACAAAAATACAAATAAATTGAAACAATTCAAAAGCAGTAACAATATAATTAAAAGGCTAGAGAGCGCCCGCGGGACACGAACCTCGAAAGGTTGGACCACATGGTAACTGTGAATTCAAGAAGGAACCGCTGAGCTATAGCTAACCCGGAAGAGAGGCGCTCCTCTGGCCGTATATCACATTCACGCGCTCAGGCGGGCGGAGTTTCCATCTATTACTGGCTGAAGAGCCGCGTAGTTTTAAACAGCCTACATTTCTTATAATAATAAGATTCATCCCACAGAAGCTTCTGCAGCTGCCCAGTTCCCCTTCAGTCATTTATCAAGTGTTCATCAGTGGTGAATGAAATAAGGAGGTGAAGCACAAACGACTGCCCTTAATGCATCGGCGTGTAAAGCAAGGTAGCTTTACCCCCAGCGGCAGGCAGAACAGCCATAAGGAGACATGGATGTATGCCAGGTGCGTGTAGAGTCTGTGGCTTTAACACATCAATGCCCCTGCCAATGCTGCCAAACGGTGGCCAGAACACAGTCTGCCCCTCAAATTGTGGGACAGATTGTTGCTGAAAAGCACTTCCGCCCCTGCTTTCAGGGACAGACAGTGGCACATAGACACTGACAAGGGCGAAGAACAGTGAGACACCCAGAGAGACAGAGAAAGACACAGTGAGGGCAGAGAAAGTCCAGGAGTGGCAGAGAGAGACAAAGAAAGAGAGGGAGAAATAGAAAAAGACGGGAAGATGGGAAGAGACTGAGAAATGCAGAGAGAGAGAGAGAGACAAGGAGAGGTGGAGAAGACAGGGAGAGACAGAGAAATATGTCAATGGAGAAAGAGATACAGAGACTATTTCTCCACTTATGAATAAGGCAATGAAAGACAGAGCTAACACTGTGCCTGAGTGGGGGCAATGAACAGCTCGCATCTGGGTTTTTGAAGTTTCTGAGGGATACTTACAAGATGATTAATAAGAGTGCTGTTTCTGGATAAAGTTGCAATATCTTGTTTTTAATGCTATTTTAAGAATAGTTTTATTGTTTAATCCATACTGCTCCTTAACAAACTGTTTTAGCTGTTGCTGTCTGCTGATTAGGCCTTTAGTAATATATGCATCTTAGCTGTGGACAATGCGCAGTTAACTCTTAGGGTTGTTTAGTGTATGAAGGAGGCCTATTAGTTCATTAACAAGAGTGATGTTCCTGGATGAAGTTGCAAATGTCTTGTCTCTCCCATTATTTTAAGAATAGCTCTGACATTTAAAGCACACCGCACTTTATCCAGTTGGCTTCAATTGTTGCTGAATGTTGAGCAGGTCCTCCATAGTTAATGCACTTTATGTATATGTTGGTGAACTGCGGGCGAGCCACTGTATACCAGATTAAGCTGCGAATGTCTTGCCTCTACTGTTATCTTAAGAATCGTATTAATACTTAACGCATAATGCACTTTATCGATTTGGCTTCAATTGTTGCTGAATGTTGAGCAGGTCCTCCATCATTAATGCACCTTATGTATATGTTATTGAACTGCGGGTGAGTCACTGTATACCAGATTACCTCCCGTCCCTCCCTCGCCTTCCTTCATTACAATTGAGGCCCCGCCTCCCACCCAGACCCACCCCCAGCATAAAAACTCTGCCCGCCCCCACCTCCACCTGTTTTTTTTTCTGTCTCCCTAGTGAGACTTACCCTTTCAGCTCCTCCCTGTGGCGGTGCCGGGGAGTCTTCGGTCTGGTTCTCTGCGACGGTGGTGCCCTCTGCAGCGTTCTCCTGGCGGTGCCTCCTCTCCTCGTCTCCCTCGTGGTATGGGGGCGGAGCGGTTGCTCGGGAGGCCGCGACTGTGTTCGTCGGTCCTCCTGTGGCTGGGGCTGTGTTTCCGGGTCGGGCCTGCTTGGATGCCTCTGCTCCCGGACTGCACACATCACGGAGGCCTGGTAGGCCGGGTTTTTGACCCGATGTTTGTTCCTTTTCCTGTTTGGAGTGCCATGTGCTGTGACTTGCTGTTTCTCTTGACGGGCGTGGTCGTCTGTCTGCCGTGTCTTGGGGCTGCTGGGGGCTATTTTTCCACTTGCTGCCCTGGGTCGCTTGAGGTTGTTGGGGGCATTCTGGTGTCTTCTTCCTCTGCTGCTTGGTCTCCGGTCCCCCTGGGGCGCCCTGGACGCATGGGCTCCGCGGGGGGTACGGTGCCTCTCATGTCTGTGGCTGATGCGGGACTTGATTGAGGCTGCTCTGTCCGGTGCTTACGGGCTCGGCCGCTGCCTTCTGGTCCATCCCGTCCTCGTCCGGCGGATCCTGTGGGCGGCTGGTTTCCGTCTGGGTCCTGGGCCTTCTCGCTCCTCTGGCGTTGCCTTTGGCTCCAGGGGGTGTGGAGGGTCACTTGGGCTCCTGTGCTGATCGGCTGGGCTTTCCTCTTCCCTGCTGGGCGGGGTCTGTGGGATTCTTCCTTGGTGTTCCTGGCCCTTCTGGTTGGGCTTGCCCTTCGGTCCCGGTGTGGGGATTGGTGCTGTGGGAGTGGCGTGCGTTGCCCGTGCTTGCTGTATTTCGTGCTATTTTCACTTTTTGTGTGGATTGTACTTGCTGCTTTGTCCACTGTGGCCCGCCCGGCTGGCGACTGTTTGTCTGTTGCCTGCGGAGCCTGCTGTGTGCGATCTCTTTTCCTCGGCCCTGTGCGTTCCTTCTGTGCTGTGTTGGTCCTGATTGGTTTCAGGTTCCTTTATGCCCTCTTTTGCATCGGTGGGTTTTTTCCTGCGGTGCTGCGGGTCCCTTGCTTCCTCCGGCGGCTTTGCTTGTTGGGGGTGTTCGCCCCTTTCCTCCCTTTGGGCTGTTGGACTCTGTCCTGACCGCACTGCTTGGCGGGTCGGCTGTTCTGCTTGGCTGGTGCTGTGGCGCTGGCCTGTTCTCGGCTTCTTCTGCGCCCTCCTTGGTGTGGGGTTTCGTGGCTTTGGCGGCGGCTGTTAGGGCCTCCGGCCGTGGCGCCCGGTACCCCCCTGCTCTTGTCGGATCTCTGCTGTTCGGCGGGGTCGGGCCTGGTTCGTGCCTGGATGGGTGGCTGCCTGGGACTTTTCGGTACTGTGGGCTGCAAGTCCTCTGTCCTTCTGGTCGCCTTGGGGCTTCTGCGTGCCTTTCCTTGTGTGGGGCGTCCTGCCTTTCTGGGGTGCCTTGTCCTGGGGCCTCTCCTTTGTCCCCGATGTGGGCGTCTCCTCCGCCTTTCCGGTGGGTACGGTTTAGGCCTGTTTTTCGCCCTGGCTCCCTGCCTCCTCGCCTGGGGGTCCTGCCCGGCTGGGTCCCTGTCGCTGCTGTCTGGATGGTTCCCTGCGGTGGGTGGTCGTCTGCGGCCTTTTCTTCCTTGGTGGCGGCAGCCTGTTTCTGGTGGCTGGGTCCTGTGTACTTTGGTTCTTGAGTTCGGGGTCGTCTTGGTGCAGGTTCCTCCGGGTTCGGGGGTTTGGTTGCCTCCCCTGCCTGTCTCCGGTCCCAGCGGGGTGGCTCTGCTGGACGGGGTGTCCTGTTTGCTTGCCATGTGGTCGGTCTGCTGGGTTCCTGTCGTGGAGCCCGGGCCTGAGGCCCTCTCCGTTCTGTTTCTGGGGTTGGGGGTGTCCGGCGGCTTCGGCCTGTCCTGGCTCTCCTGTGGGTCTGCTCCTGCGTTCGGCCCCTTCCCTTCCTTGTGTTGGCCCTTTCGGCCGTCATTCCTCTGGTTCTGCCTGGCATCTTTTGGCATGCCGTGGGTCTCGGGGACGCTTCTCTCCGCTTCCCAGTTGCCGCTTCTTTTCTGCGGTTCGCTGTGGGTGACGCCCTTTCGGTTTTGCGTCCTTCCCTTCGGCCTCCGGCCCTCGCCCTGGGTCTTCCTGCAAGTCCTGGTGCCTCTCGTGGCTCTCCTTCGTGCGGGGGTTTTTCCTTCGTCCTTCTCTGTCGGTCGGCCTCTTGCTGTGTGCGGCCGGAGTGTCTTTTTTGCTCGGTCTGTTCGGGGGGACCTTGGTGGTTCTTCTGGGGATCGGGTTTGTTGGTGGCCTGGGGTGTGTCTCTCTGGTCCCCTCTCGGGGCTTGGTGTTCGTTGAGGCTCGTTTTCGGCCTTTGCGTGGCCATGTTCCCTTGTCCTGCCTGCACCTGGTCTCTCTTCCTTCGCTGGCTCGGGCCTTGTTGTCCGGGGGGGGCTCCTCCGGCGGTCCTGTGGCTACAAGGGCGGGGGCTCCTGGCTTCTGGGGTGTTTTCCGGTTCCCGGGCTCATTTTCTTCTTCTCCGCCTGACCGTCTGGATCCTGTTGGGTTGGTCTCTGGGGTCTTTTGTCCCCGCTGCCCTTTTAGGTCCGTATCTGGGGGGGGGGAGCTATCCTGGTGGCTCTCCCTCCGTCGCTTTCTGGCTGGCTGTTTGCTGCCTCCTCCGGCTCCGCTTGTGGTGGCTTTGGCCGCCGGGATGTCCGGGTGCGGGATTGGCTGGGGTCTATTCGGGTTCAGGGGTGCTGGTCCCTGCTGGTCTCCCGGAGTTCCTCCTGCTGGCGGATGTTGGGGGCTTGCCCCGGTGCTCTTTTTAGGCTCTCTGCAGGGCCCCTGGGGTGTTGGTTCGGTCTGGCGTTCTGGGGGCGTGGTCCTCTGTCCGCCCTCTGGGTGGGTCCAGGTTCTGGTACTTGTTCCTTGTTTGCCAGCGTCCTGTTTCTCTGGCTCCGGTCTGGGTGCTGGGGCTGTCGGCTCTCTCCCTTCGGCGAGTGGCCTCTGGGCTGGCGGATCTGTTGTGCTGGGTCCTTCCTTCTTCCCACGATTTCTCTCTTCTTCCCTGTGTGGCCAGCCTGTTGGTGGGTCGTTGGGGCCTCCCTGTGGTGGTCCTGTTGCGGATCCGGGGAGGGCCTTGGTGGCCCGGTTCTGGTCTCTGGGCTGGGGTCCCGGGGCTCGGGGGGGTCGTTGGCCTTCCCTCTCCTGTGCCTCGGGATCTTCTAGGTGCCTTCCTCCCCCCCCCTTTTTCCGCTGCTCAGGGCCTTTCTGGTTCTGGTCGGGTGGCTCTGTGCTCGGGGGTTGTTGGTTGCTCCCCGTTGGCCTGGGGTGCCTTGGTCTCCTCTCCTGTCCGAGTTCTGTTGCGTTCGGGAGTGGGTCCTTCCGGTGGTTCCGTTCCCTTTGATGTTTCCGGCCCTTCCCCTGGGTTCTGTGCGGGGGTTTCGCCTGCTGCCTGGTGGTGGTGCGGCTGGGCTTTGCTGGGTTGGGGGGTTCCTGACCGTTTGGCGGTTGCTTGGCTGCCTTCCCGTCGGTCCTCCTCTCTGCTGTCCTGTGCTTGGCATGGGCGGACCTTTTCGGCCTGGTGTTCTGCTCTGGGTGTTGTTCCCACGGTGGCTGGCCTATGTTTGGTGTGGCGATTCCTTCCGGGTGGGGCTCTTCTGGGTTTGTCTGTGTCTCCTCTGCGGGTGCTGTGGGCGGCTCTCCGGCTTCTTGATGCTCCTGGCGTTCTTGCGGGTTGGGGGGTCTGTTGCCCCCCCACCCTGTCTGGTCCTTCCCTTCGGGGTCTTGGCTGCTGGTGTTGGCTGTCCTCCCTTTTGGTCCTCTTGGGGGTCTCGGGCGCGGCTCTTCTCTTTTGGGCCTTGTTTTTGGTTGCCATCCCCTCTGCGCGGCGCTTGGGGGTGTTGGATCGGCTGTGGGTTCTCGTTTGGCTTTGATCCGGTTGCGGAGGTTGTTTGGCCTTCCTCTGCTCTGTTGGGTCGTTGGCTTTGGTCCCCGGTCTTGCTGACTGTCCATCTTTTGGGGGTGGTTCCTCCTGTGGGGTTCGGGGGTGTTCCTCTCGTTGTTTGGCGGCTTCGGTGGCTGCGTTGCTGGATGTCCGGCGTGCTTTGCTGTGGTCCCTGCCGGTTGTGGTGTCCTGCCGGGTGGGCTCCTCTGTGAGATCTGTTGGACTGCGACCTGGTCTTCTCCCTCTCCGTTTGACTGTCGCTGTCCGTTTGCGTGTCTGGAGCGTTTGTCTGCTGTTCTGGGCCGCTGGGTTCATGGGATGTTGATCTGCTGTGTTTGGGGCACTGTTTCTGTTTTGGTGTTCTTTCGCACTCAGCTGTCCGTCTCTGTTTTCTTCTGCTTGCTAGGTCCTCAATTGTAATGAAGGAAGGCGAGGGAGGGACGGGAGGTAATGCTTCCATTTCTAACGATAATGGCATTACTCCTAGTCCTACTCCCTCGCCTTCCTTCATGGACCCTCCCTCCCTCCCGGTGCGGTTCATCTGAGTGCTAGCTCGGCTTGTTTACGTACAGGTGGAGGTGGGGGCGGGCAGAGTTTTTATGCTGGGGGTGGGTCTGGGTGGGAGGCGGGGCCTCAATTGTAATGAAGGAAGGTGAGGGAGTAGGACTAGGAGTAATGCCATTATCGTTAGAAATGGAAGCATTAAGCTGCGAATGTCTTGCCTCTACTGTTATCTTAAGAATCGTATTAATACTTAACGCATAATGCACTTTATCTATTTGGCTTCAATTGTTGCTGAATGTTGAGCAGGTTCTCCATCATTAATGCACCTTATGTATATGTTATTGAACTGCGGGTGAGTCACTGTATACCAGATTAAGCTGCGAATGTCTTGCCTCTACTGTTATCTTAAGAATCGTATTAATACTTAACGCATAATGCACTTTATCTATTTGGCTTCAATTGTTGCTGAATGTTGAGCAGGTCCTCCATAGTTAATGCACTTATTATGTATATGTTGGTGAACTGCGGGTGAGCCACTGTATACCAGATTAAGAACAGCACTATTACTTAGAACACAATGCTCTTTATCAAGTTGGCTTCAACTGATGCTGAATGTTGAGCAGTTTTTTTAGTACCAAATGCACTTTACGTACATGTTGGTGAATCACGGTTGAGTTTCTGCTAACTCTTGCCACCTGCACTCTACTCGGACTCAAATAGGTGGTATGAGATTTCCAGTCTACTGATGCCAGAAAACAATGTAGGAACTTATCTGCCTAAGATGAAGCATTCATATTGAGATTGCATGGTTTTCAGTTTTTTGTATGATGAAACTATTCGCTTGCTACGATGACATTTTATACTGTTTTGTAAATTTTCATGGTTCTATATAACAGGAAAGAAAAAAAATTACTTACTTAGTTACGTTATCTATAGGTTAACTTCTACACAAGCACATCCAAACTCTAGTAATTGTAAGACTTGGGGTTCATGCCACACTGATGACTTCCCTTTGTTTCTTGATCCATCGGTCACATTGTGAAATTGTTTCCCCATCCATTCCTTTGGGACTCATATTTTCACATGGTTGGCTCCCCCTGCCCTATGTTGTCACAGTGAATCTTTCCTCTAAATTGTGAAACTGAATGTGTCCCTCACTAAGTTGTCATGGTCTTGGCTTTTCAAGGTTGTCACATGTTCTATCACATGGTCTTGTCGGATATGATCATTCCCAGATTGTCACATCTGATCCCTCCCATGTTGTCACTCTTGACTCTCTGCTGTCACTTTCTCTTCATGTTGACACTGAGGGGCCTATTTACTAGACAATGACGCAGCGTGGCGCTGCAAGCCATCTTGCTGCGTAGAGCTACGTCATTAGAAAAGTGCAGGGATGCGTTGTATTTACAACAATACGACGCATCCATGTGCTTTCCTCAGTGCTGGCGCACAATTGACTGCCTAGCGCAAACACAGGCACCCTTGCACCATGATGCAAGGATGCCTGCATTGCAGGCATGATTGTTTTTGTGCAGGAAGGGACCCCTTCATGCACAAAAACAATCATTGATGGAGTTTTCCTCCTTCTATGTGTGCTGCAGTATGAAGGAACACACATAGAAGAGCAAAAAATAAGGAGAATTAAAGGTATTTCTCCTCAGTGCCCCACTTTAACGCCTTCCCTGGGGAGGCGTTAGAATCTGACGCATTCCCAGGCTTACAAAAACTTGTAAATCTGGGAATGCGTCACAATCTATGGGTGCTGTGTGGGAACAGCTACAGCAACACCCACAGAACGCCCCATTCAGGCAGAGTAATGCGTGAAAGGGGGCTGATAGAAATGGGGGTCTCTAGTTGGTAGAGGTAGGTACCTTTGTCTAAATAGGGACCCTTGCTTCTAGTCAGGGTAAGGGGGATACACACTTTAGATAACCCCTGCTCACCCCTGGGTAGCTTGGCTTGAGCAGACAGACGTATCCCAAAGGCAATGTGTAAAGTATTTGTACTCAAACCACACAGTAATACAGTGATATCACCACAAATGGACCCCACACTAGTTTAGGAATAATGAAGTATCTTTATCTAAACTCAACAAGACCAAAACGACAAAAATCCAACATACATGCAATAAAATATGACTTTTAAAAGGTTTCAAGCAATTGGGTCCATAGAAAACTATGGATGCGTGATTTCTCACAAAGTACCTGAGGTTGTGTCAAAATTCACAAGGCCAAATAGCTGTAGAGGAGGGACGCTTCAAAAAACAAAGTGATGCGTCAGTTCCTGAGACCTTGGGGAGGCGATGCAACAGTTCTGCTGCACGCAGGAGAAGTGATGCGTCGAATCCCATCTGTAGGGGGAAGTGATGCGTCGATTCCAAGACGATTCTGGTCTGTGGGAGATGCGTCGGGAAAACTTGTCGCACAGGTACGATGCATGGAAATCCGGGATGCGTCGGCGATCGATGCGGCGACAGGAGCTGCGTAGGTTTCGGCAGCAGTGCGGTGATGCCTGGAGATTCTTCTTGCACAGCGGTGCTGAGTCAGAAAAACAGCCGCAAGAAGGGCGATGCTTCGATTTATGCAGTTCTTTTCTTCCAGCTCCCAAACAGCAGCAACAACCTCCAGAGGCGCAAAACTGGAACAGGCACCTCCTGGTAGGTCAGAACTCTCAGCAGCAGAGTTCAGGGGAGCTGGGGGTGAAGTCTTTGTGTCCCTGAGACTTCAGAACAGGAGGCCAGCACACAGAGGCCTTTGGAGATCTTCATCTAGCAGGTTCAAAGCAAAGTTCCAGTCTTTGTCCTTTACTTGGCTGAAACAGCAACTGCAGGCCAACCCCACACAGCACACAGCAAAGGGGCAGTACTCCTCCTCACAGCTCTTCAGCTCTTCTCCTTGGCAAAGGTTCCTCTAGAGTCCAGAAGTGATCCAAAGTTCTGGGGTTTCAGGTATAATACTTATACCCCAAAATGTCTTTGTTCTCTTTGTGCAAGGGTCTCTGAGCCCAGTGCAAACCAGTTCTGGCCTCACTGGTGCAGTATGGCCACAGGGGGTGGAGATAGCATTGTGCAAGAGAGACAGGCCCTATTCAGGTGCAAAGTAATCTCCTCCCACTACTCTAAATTCAGCCACGGTCTGTTCAGCTCAGCTCCGAGTCATCCAGGAAGGGCCAGGCATACCTCAACCCCCCCAGTGGCTGTCTACAGTGAATGCACATCCCCAGCCCCGGTCATTCCAAAACCAGACAGTTAATCCACAAACAGGCAGGGGCACAAAGAATGGTTAAACAAGAAAATACCTACTTTCTAAAAGTGGTATTTCAAACACACAATTTGAAAACCATCTTTACTAAAAGATGTGTTATTAAAGTCTGAGTTCAGAGAGCCAAAACTTTATTTCTCTATCTTGTCCCAATGGGTAGTTATACTTGTAAAATGTTACAAAGCATTTCCCATTCTATCCTATGGAGCAGATAACCTTTCAATATTGAAAAACGAAATTGTAAAAAAACCAAGAAACAGCAAACCTATACAAAAACTCCCCGGTTCTTGTGATGCACCATCCACCCTATATCTTCCTAACAGTAATTAGTATCCAACACTGAGCTTTATACTCATAGTGTGTGCAACTCCGCTGCCCCTGCCGTTCCTTTAGGGGCGGTTAGAAGAACCAAAATACAAATTTAGCAACTGCAGGTTGCACCACTTAACAGTGAAGTCCAAGTATATCACATATGCAAAATGTCCATCCAGTAGTTTGAAAAAATGAAATCTTTATTCTTCTTTACACATGGTAAGAAATGTATGTTTTAAATTATGAGGTTGTGGGTTTTTAGATAGGAGCCCTGATAAAATTGGGTTTGGGTGAATTCCCTAGTATGTTTTTATTATATGTTTTTATTTCTTGTATTTTATGAAGTATAAGTGTAGCAACTTGTATTATAAAAGAGTAATGTATATTTGTAAATGTTGTTTTACAGCCCTGATGAAGTTCTTGGGACAGAACGAAACGCGTTGGCTGTTGTGGCTGTCTACGTTACGTTTTCTTACCATGTGTAAAGAAGAATAAAGATTTCATTTTTTCAAACTACTGGATGGACATTTTGCATATGTGATATACTTAGACTTCACTGTTAAGTGGTGCAACCTGCAGTTGCTAAATTTGAAAAACGAAATTGGCAGTATTTCACACACAAATCAGTACGTGTCCTACCTTTCACATACACTGCACCCTGCCCAGGGGGGTACCTTGGGCCTACCATAGGGATGTCTTACATGTAAGAAAAGGGAAGGTTAGGGCCTGGCAAGTGGGTGCACTTGCCAGGTTGACATGGCAGTTTGAAACTGCGCGCAGACAATCAGTGGCAGGCCTGAGATACCTTTTCAGGGCTACTCATGTGGGTGGCACAATCAGTGCTGCATACTCACTAGTAGCATTCGATTTACAGGCCCTGGCACACTCAGTGCACTTTACTAGGGACTTATCAGTAAATCAAATATGCCAATCAGGGAGAACCAATTGTAACAACAATGTACACAGGGAGCACTTGCACTTTGACGCTGATCAGCAGTGGCAAAGTGCCCACAGCATCTAAGCCAGCAAAAACTAAATACAGCACAGCATCAAAAATACAGGAGGCAGAAGCACAAAGTCAGGGGAAACCACGCCAAAGATGCCAAGTCTAACAGGGACCATATGTACAAGGCCATGAGAAGCCACGCAGGGTGGCTTTGCGTGTCCTTGTAAATATTGGCCAGCACACTGCGCCACCAGAGTGTCAAAAAAGTAATGCTCTGGTGGCGCAAGGGGCTTGTAAGTATGCCCCTAGGTGTCTGCTCTCTCCTCTTCTTTTAAACCTGCTCTTCTCTAATACCTGGGTACCCGCTGCCCCTCTCTGAGCAGCTTCCTGCTCTCTCTTCTCTTCCCGGGTGTCTACCTGGTCCTACTCTGCCATGCCTGTCTCCTGCTGCTTGGTGGGTTGTCTACTCCCCGCTCTCTCTCCCTGGGTGCTTTCTCTCTCTCCTCTTCTTAAGTGCCTGTCTCTCATTTCCCAGGGTGTATGCTCCTACCCCTCCTGGTCTTTACTCTTTTGAATTTCTCTAGGTGCCTACTGCCCCTCTTCCGGGGTGCCTGTTCTCCTTCTGTACCGGGTGCCTGCTCCCCCACCTCTCACTAGGTCCCTGAAATTCCCCTATCCCTGAGACCTTGCATGCGCTGTAATCTAGCCTAACCTGGCCTGGCCTATGCCGCCCTTTGTCTTGCGGTGCCTTCTATCTCTGGTGAGGGACACTGTGCCCAGTGTCTGCTCCCACCCCTTTACTCTGCTTTCATTTGGGTGCAAGGCCCGGGAGCCAGGGTCATTGTCGTTTGAACCACTCTGCAGGCACCCTGAGCTGTCAGTGAAGCCCTGGCTGTGGCTACAGAGCTTTTGTGCATGAAGGGAGAATGACAGTACACCTCTTGACATCAGCACTCTGCTGAGTGGTCTGTCATGACATGATTTGGCTCTCACCGTTCTGAGTCACTTCACCACCTTTGCTCCTGAGGGAGTCACGACATACGCTTTCACGCTGGCCACAACAGCCTTCCTCTAATGTGAACTGCACGCCATCAACGGTTCTCGAAATAATCGTCCTGCCTCGGGGGACAGGAGTGTTTTTGGGCACCTTCTGTTCCCTCCTCTCCCAGGACAGTAGACCAAGGGCAGAACTAGACTCGAACGTCCGGGAGAGGGGAGGGCTAGTACTAAACAGTGTTGGTAGGGCCACCATTTTGCAAACTGGGAGCCAAGACAGCATTCGAATACACACTTGTAAGGCTAATAGGTCCAGGTTTAATGTGCTAACACATGGAAAAGGCATATGTCCATGCCTCTTGTGCAGTAGCACATTAAAGCGAAATCTTTTGTCTTCGCCAATACATTCCCCTGAGACACCGAGCACTGCTGGAGCTCAGAGAGTGTCCACCAGACCTACGAGCCTCGGATGTCATCAAGATAGATGGTACCAAGTGAGTCCTGTGCATGGCAGAAATGAAAGCACTAAAGACTTACTGGAAAAGTGTCTTTTATGATTACAAGTAGCATGAACTGCATAATGATAACATGCTTCCAGGGAACAAGAAGATCTGTGTGGTGGAATCTCCTAATGTGCCCAATAGTTTAGTTTAGTTTTAATCATTTATAGAGCACTTGGTTACACCACACGGTGTGTCCCCGCGCTGAGACATCAGAGACTAAGGGGAGTTAAATTATTTAACAGATATTACAGGACGCGTGGACTCCAAATCTGGATGTTTTCCTATTTGGCAAACATCCAGGTCTTTAGTTGTTTGCGGAATTTGCTTTCACATGGCTCTATTCTTAAGGCCATTGGAAGAGAGTTCCATGTTTTTGCCGCAAGGTATATGAAGGAGTGTGCTCCCATTCTTGCTCTGTATATCCTAGGTACCGTCACTAGTGCTTTCCCTGTGGATCTTAGGCTCCGTCCAGGGATGTATTTGGTTAGCAGTGGATGTAGATATTTGGGACCGTTCATATTGAGAATGCGGTGACAGTAACAGAGTGCTTTAAACGTGACTCTTTTGTCCACTGGGAGCCAGTGTAATTTTGACAGGGCCTTACTCGTGTTGGCTCTTCTTGGCAGACTGAGCACCAGTCGTGCCGCTGCGTTTTGCACCCTCTGTAGGTTAGACAATCCTTTTTTGGTGGCGACAAGATATAGGATATTGCCATAGTCCACTTGGTAGGTTATTACCGCATGGACTATTATTTTCCTGGCTTTTGCCGGTAGTAAATCTAGGATCTTTCTCATGACTTTCATGGCTCCATAGCATTTACCCGCTACCTTCCGAATCTGGCTTTCAAAAGTTAGTTCGGAATCAAACCATATTCCTAGGTTTTTTACCTCAGCTTTTGGGGTCGGTAATTGGCCTAGTGCCTCAGGCCACCACGCGGATGACCATATAGTTGGTGCCTTTCCTACAATCATTACCTCTGTTTTATTCCCATTTAGCCTGAGGCAGTGGTTCATCATCCAGTCGGCCACCTCTTCTAGGCATTTGAAGAAACGGATTGCTGCCTGATCCTCCTTTTGTGACAGCAGCACAATTAGCTGCGTGTCATCCGCATAGGAGACGATTGATACTTTATGTTGGTCTACTCATTCCGCCAGTGGTCCCACATAGAGATTAAACAGAGTGGGACTCAAAATGGATCCCTGTGGGACCCCCTGGGTCAGAGGGATACTCTCCGATAGATATGTTTGTTGTGCTACTTTAAAGCTCCGCCCGGAAAGAAAAGATGCCATCCACCTCAGAGCGTTGTGCCTGATACCACATGCATCAAGTCTTTGCAGGAGTAGCTTATGTGATACGGTATCGAACGCCGCACTGAGATCCAACAGGATCAGTGCAGCAGTATGACCTTCATCTGCAAATTGTCTCAATCCTTCAGTGGCTAAGAGAAGAGCTGATTCCGGTCGAATGTGCTCTTCTGAAACCTGACTGAGATGGGTGTAGTAGGTCATTCATATTGATATGGTCTACTAATTGTTTATTGGTTACTTTCTCCGCGATTTTTGCTACAAATGGTAGCAGTGAGATTGGGCGTAGATTTTCTAGTACTGTGTTCTCGATTGAAGGTTTCTTTTTCAGGGGTCTAACAATCGCCTGCTTCCATTTGGTGGGGATCACACCCTTCTGAAAGGAGCTTGAAATAATCTTTGAAATATGTGGCATGATACAGTCGGCTCCCTCCATTATTATCTCTGGTCGTGCAGGGTCTACGGGGGAACCAGATTTTATTCCTTTCGCTGTGGCGTTTAGCTCTATTAGATCCTGAATTTTAAATTCATCTAGAGTTACGCCTGTGAAATTATCTTGACTAACACATGTTATACTGGGCCCCTGCCTGGCCTCTATTGGAAAGGTGTCATAGATTTTCTTCACCTTATCTGCGAAAAATTCCGCCACTTTGTTGCAGCTCTCTGTAGAGGCTGCTGGGTCATTTTGATCTTTAGGGGATTTCAGATTTTTCAGTATAGTGAACATTTCCTTTGGGGCGTTCCTGGCGCCTTCAATTTTTTCCGTATAGAATATACCTCGGGCTTTCTTTATTAGTGAATGGTACATTTTGAGTTCCTTTTTGTAGTTATCTTTGGCCCTGCTACAATATTCCTTCCTCCATATTCGCTCAAGCTTTTTGCACTTTTTTTTGCTACTCTTAGTTCATCATTGAACCAAGGCGCTGTTTGACTTAGTCTCTTAGTAGTCCTTGTACTCCAAGGCGCTATCTCATCTAGAGTCTTAGTAATCCATACTTCTAGTTGATCATTTGCTAGGTTTATATCATCCTCTAGTGTAATATTTTCCTTCATTAGTGCCTGTGTGAAGGAAGCGGAATTAAAAAGGTTCCATTTCCTGGTAGTGATTTTCTTTATTAACTGTTGAGGTTTTGTCCTGTAGGAGGGGACTGTAAACGGAACTAGATAGTGATCTGTCCAAGGAATTGGCCATGGAGTTCCTACTTCTAGCTCTGCAATAGTAGAAAAGATCGGGTCTAGGATGTGGCCTTTTTGGTGTGTCTGGGTCGTTAGTTTTTGTACCAGGTTTAGTGTCAGTAAATCCTTACACAGTGCGCAGATTTCCAGATTCTGCTTATTATCGAAGTGTATGTTTAAGTCACCGAGCACCAGGAAATTCTTATATCGAAGAGCTGGGTGCACTACTTTCTCTACCAGACTTGCCATAAATTGCATGGCTGGGCCTGGTGGACGGTAAATTAAGAAACCAGCTAAGGTGGAATTTTCTGCGGTTGATAAGGTAAATAAGAACGCCTCACAGCCCTCTAGATCAGTTTGTTTAATAGTACATTTAATATTGGTTTTGTGGATTACAGCGATACCACCTCCTATTTGGTTTTCCCGGTCTTGTCTTACTATCATATAGTCGCTAGGAATAGCATCTAGGACGTCAGGAGTGGAGCTAACATTTAGCCATGTTTCTGTCAGAAAGAGGGCGTCCAGTGATCTTTCTCTTAATAAGTCGTTAATCTCATACTTATGTTTCCCCAAGGACCTGCAGTTTAGTAATGCTAGTGATAGTCTGTCGTCCTTATTATTATGGGTATTGGTCACTATGGCTGTGTTGCAGTGCCCGCATATAAGTGTTTTGTTCTCAACACTTAGCTTATGTGCACATGCATCATTCATGGGTTTAGCCAAACTGAGTAACTCTTTCCCTGAGTACCTGATCCTGCCCTGTGCTCCCGCCTAACCAGGGGTCCTAGTCCCTAGGCCTGGTCGGGCGCGGACGGGCGCAGACGGGCTTGCCTTTGGCGCGCCCGCTGCGCGCTGCCGCTGCGCGGTCGCCTACACATCCGTAATAAGTAGGTACCGGGCGGGAAGCTCCTCCTCCGCCTTTCCCCCCGGAAGTGTATTGCTGAATGACCTGCTGTTTCTCAGCCACGCCCTCCACACAAACGGCACACAGCCGGGATGGACCGGGGCGAGCTGAGCAAACCAGCGCGATGTAGAAGCAATACATGTACAGCTTTAAAACAAAGTGCAAATAGCAATGTATTAGCAGCAACGTGAGGTCAGATTTTAAAAATGCTAAAAGAGATTAAAAACTATTTGAAGCGACGCGCTCACTCAGTTTCCTTACTCCGAGTGTCTCTGCGCGGTCGCCTACACATCCGTGTTAAGTAGGTACCGGGCGGGAATCTCCTCCTCCGCCTTTTCCCCCCTGAAGTGTATTGCTGAATGACCTGCTGTTTCTCAGCCACGCCCTCCACACAAACGGCACACAGCCGGGATGGACCGGGGCGAGCTGAGCAAACCAGCGCGATGTAGAAGCAATACAGGTACAGCTTTAAAACAAAGTGCAAATAGCAATGTATTAGCAGCAACGTGAGGTCAGATTTTAAAAATGCTAAAAGAGATTAAAAACGATTTGAAGCGACGCGCTCACTCAGTTTCCTTACTCCGAGTGTCAATAAAGGGCTCCCACAGAAATTTAGAAGTAGACTTGAGATTTGAAGAATAAACCGGGATGAAGAAAATCGTGGGAACTTCTATCTAGCTGTCACAAAATGAGGTGGGCTCACCAGCAGCTCAAATGGGAAGGGTATCCACAGAGAATAATACATTGGATACCTGTTCACAATGTAAAAGCATGCATGTGTTGGTATTTTTATAGCATGGACCTAGCCCGAGAGCAACAGAGCATTGCCCATCAAGTGGTGATATATTTTTTTGTTACACACACACTTACACTAATATCTCACAGATTTAAATTTTCGGCATATTATGATCAAGTGATTTCCCAGACCTGCACCATTTTTAGTCAATGCCAAGCTGGATTCAAATCAAGGTCCTCAGATCGACAGCTTAGCCTCTAGACCACATCTTCTTCCTTAGTTAATGACCAGAACTTTCAAAAAAGCTTCAAACATTCAATTTCACCACTGCTTGTGAACACTCATGTTCTGTTGATGTTTTGACATAGCTATTAGGCCGCATTCCTCATGCTGTCTAGTGAATGGATTAAATGCTAATTATTTTGGTATTTATGTTATATACATGGGTAACACCTAAATGAGTTGTCTCTCGTTTAAGTCTGAGGCTTATCTATGTGCATATACACAATGGTTTAAAGTTAAGTACATACAGAGCATGCAAAATGGGTTACTGTGTAATCTGGTCCAATATTGCAATTGAGGGGTTCTGGTGATATCTTTGGTCTTGTAGTTTGTAAATGTCACCAGAAGTCTGAGATGGCAATGACAAGGCACCAGTTATGTATTTTTTCATTATGAGCTGTTTTATTCAAAGTGCAGCTAACAATGAGCATTGACTGGAATTAAAATGTTGAGGTTTTGTTTACCTGTCACAAATAAATTCTCGATAAAAATAGGCAATGGTAAGATCAGTGGATCTATGTGACTCTGTGGCTGCAGAGTTTACAGCATAATTATGGATTTACTGAATTTGCCACATCATTTTGGCCTTGCAATACTTCTTTAAAATGGATAAACTGCTGTGAGAGAAATGACGCTATATTGTAAATGACAACTATACAGCCAGTTCACAGTCTGTTAGCTCTAAATTTATTTAATAAAATATACACTTACTCCTAAGCCAAACTTGCACTCAGTCACTATTTCTTTCTCTCCAAATGAAAGAAGGTGACACAAAGATGCATAGATTCAAGCGTGCATGCTGCAACAGAAATTCATCATGGGAAGTAGTTTTGGCAGCCATATTAGTGAAAGAGCTGAAGCCATCTAAAAATTAAATTTATTCTTGTTATGGTGAGCATAGACAGAATGAGACACTTCTGCAGGATTCGATTGATGTAGCCAGAACGAGACCTGTGAGTAGGCCCATGCGTGTGGGAAATTGTGTGTATACCCATAACCCTGTTGCACCACTCTCAAAGGGCTCCTTTAGCTCCAGCCAGGGCGCAACGCCTGCACTCTCAACCAGCATGGAGCTGATATTCCTTCATGTGAACAGATGCCTTGTGCTCTCTCGTAGGAAGATGGAAGGTACAGCTAGCAGTACAGGAGAGTATGCACAGCTTTTGTCCACTGAGGGGACTATGGTTTGAGGACACCATGATTGGAGTCATTCCCTTTGTTTGTGGTGCCACCAAGCCATACATTAATGATTAGCGCACATGCATTAACAGAGACTCCTGCAAGAAATCCCTCCTATTGCAGCCTTGAAGTTGAGCTGCCCTCACAAGCTTTATGTTTACGCATTACTCCTCCATCAACTCACTTTGGGGTTTGCCTGCTTGAACCACGCCAGGTAAGTGACTATATAAAACGGCAAACTCCTTCAGTTTGTGAAGGGTTTACGTTTGATGTTCCACATGAAACACAATTTAAAAATTGACTAGACCACCTTTTACAATTCTAAAACATAGCTGCCAAGTGAATCTGTCACATGTGCACCACCTTCACTCCATCCAAGTGCTTAATTGGCTAAAAACAATGTGTGCTGATGACCAAAATGTTTCTTAGGAGATTGGTATCTGCACCATCCACAAACAGCACTGCCCAGTGACGCAGTGAAAGGCAGACTTCTTATGAAGGTAGCAAAAGGAATTGGTAAATATGCTGTAAAGTTTGCTCTGGTCAACGTAGTCACCGCCTCCTGCTTCCACACCCTCAAAATGCTCAATGAAATCTTCAAATGGCTCCCAGTCAGCACATGCAGAATGGTCACCCAAGCCCTTATCACCAGCAAGCTGGACTATGGCAATGCACTCTACCGGAATCACTGTCTAACTGCTAGAAGACTTCAGACCATACAAAACCCAGAGGCCACACTCATACTTAGGCTTCCCCTGTGTTCACATCAACCCGCCTGACAAAGACCTCAACTGTCTCCCCATTCACTAACCTACACGCAACACACCCACCAGACACTTCTGCTCAGCCAGAATTCTGCTCACACACATCCCCCACATACAAAGGACCAGAGTCTGCTTTTGTGCTTTCCGATACCTCGTGCCGAAAGCCTGGAATGACCCACCCCTACACATTTGAGCTGCCTTCTCGGTACATGAGCTCTGCAACACACTGAAAACATGGCTCTTCACATGGACATGTCCCAGTCACAGCCGACATAACTCCTGCTTTCTCAGCACCAGGATACTCTCCAGGGTGAGCTGTACGTTTCACAAATACCCTTAGCATAACATAAAGTTTGCCTTAGCATTATTATTGTGGTGTTGTTCATGCAGCTCTCTCTCTGGTGTCTCCTGTTTCACACTCCGTCTGTATTCTTTTTCATCTCAGTCACACTCTCCTCATTTCTCTCTCACCTTTCTGTCCATATTCGCACACATGCTAAATTCTCTTTCACTACTATCTCTACTCTGTCTCTCTTCAGTCGCTTCTCTCAATCCCTTCTCTGTCACTATCATCCTCCCCCCACCTTCTCCTTCTCATTCCCTTTCAAAAAGATTATTCTGGGTGAGAGATATGTGATACTTCCACAGAACACTAGCTGGTCCTAGTTTCTCAGTTCCCACAGAACTTCGGGTTTTACAATATAGGAATGAATGCTAAAAGAGCTGAACTCTGGCTGTGAACTGGCTCACCTCGATCCATGTCTGCGCAGGGCTCAGTCCTGTCTGAAATGGAGCTCGGCTGCATACATGGTAGAGCTCAGCTCTGTCTGCCCAGGGTCGCAGTGCGATGTATGCAGGAACTCAGCTCCAGCTCAATGACAGAAATTACCTATCGGTACATGGTATCTGCAATATCTGTTCATGGGTTCAGCACTATGCATGCAGGGACTTTGTTGCATATGTGCTCGAGCTCAGCTCTATCAGCAGCGGAGTGAGTCCAGCTCTACAAGATGATGAGGTCTGTTTGTGGCAGAGCTCCACTCCCTCTGTATGCACAAGAACCTACTTTTCACTGTGGAATTTATGTCTTCTAAGTATTCCGCCTATTTCCAGAAGAACAACCAACTTCCTCTCCTTAATAGAATAGGCATCAAAATGAGCTTCTTGATACTGAGCAGTCTTAACCCTTTCGAATGGTGATTTTTTAAATTGACTTTGTGCTGCAAGAGTTTTGGCAAAAGGTGCTGATCTCTATTTACCCTGTCTCTTTATCCCTCTCAATGTCACACTGTCTTCCTTCCCAGATTGCGATTTGTTGTGAACGTCTTCTTGATGTTCATTACTTTTATGTAATTTTGGTATGTGCTTTTGGTCTACATTTGTATTGAGGAAATTTAGAAAGAGCAGGGAAAATCAGGCTGAGACAAGGACACAATGGTAAATCTGAAACAAAATAAAGGTGAAATGTATGGGGTGGGATGGGGCAGGTTGATAAAAATGAAAAGGGAAGATGAGAGGGAACACGAGAGAAGGTAGCGACGTGGAGAGAGCGACACGAGGGACATAGGGCAGGATGAACAGTGCTGAGGTCCAAACGACTACCAATATGCAATAGAAGTGAAACTGCATTGTAGCACACGGGAAGGAAAGAGCGGGTCTGAGCAGCAAAGCAAAGTTAAAGAAAAAACATACCATTGGAACTCTTGTCTCTGAGCACCACGTGTGAGCTTTAAAAAAGGTGGACTCTGAAAGAGGGGGGTCAGGTGGACCCTGTCTCTGAAGTCGGTGATTTAACTCACAGGACTACACTTACAGGTTTGGATCCTTTGAGATGTGAATGTGTCTTGGATTTGGAACAGGCACCGTAAGGCTTTCCAACCATCAGCTGTCACCTACAGAGATGGTAAGGATGATCAAGAGGTAGAACACCTGAGGGCAGAGAAATCTGAGGAAAGCCATGCTGCTGTGGCAGAAAGCTTTGGTGGTAGAAGTGCCAGGTGCTGTCTATCCACAGTGTCATTCTGATTTGCCTCTTCAGTCTATTATATGTCTGTCCACCAAACAAAAAAGGGCAAGAAGCACACAATGACCTCCTAGGAGGTGGACATGAAATGTCTGAGGGGCGTAGTTCAACTATGATTACCTAATACAGGCACAATCTATTTTTTTTAGAAGACATACTGCACATGCCTCAGGCAGCACAGATTAGCTGCTAAAATGGGACTGTTAGTCTGCACATCAGTGCATCCCTGAAGCCAATGAAGAGACACAAAGTGCAGCAGGGGCAGGAACCCCAGTTCTATCCCAGCTTCTTATAGGCCTGTGCTTCCAGTGCTATTAACAGGGCCACTGGAAATATGTGATTGTGCTGTTGCAGCGTTTTTTGCATAGTTATGGTTTTGCTGCATTTGCCACATAATCCATCATCTGTTGCATAATCTCCAGATTTTAACAAACAAATGTTTGTTTCTAGGTCAAACGGTTCAAAAGTTACTAAAAACCCAGCGACCTGTGTTTCTGCATAGCGGAAGTCCCTTTGCTAAGGTTGACTGGTCATCTTTCTACTGCCTATTGCTATATTTAGGTGTTAAATTGGTACCAATGAGGTGCAACCTATGCCCAGAAAGTGTTAACAAGTGTAAAAAAGCAAAATAATGAAATTATGCTATCACAAAATTTGGCTCTCCCCTGATGCATAATTCCAGTGACCCTGCCTATCAAGAAGCTGAGAGGGGTATTGAGGTGGATCTTCCCCTTTTCAAACCTGCCCTTGCTGCTTATTCTGGCTCCTCATTGGGAATCAAGTTTTGCTGGTTGCTACGCCCAGCACCAGATTCCTACTTTGCTGCTGCCATGGAGCCTCCAAGTTGCTAGCTAAGTTAGTCGGGTAAGTAAAACAAAAATGGTATTTCTCTATGTGTTTGTGTATGTGTTTATGAGTGTGTTTGTGAGTGATTGAGAGTGAATGGGATTGAGTGAAAGTTTGTGTGTTTGAGGGTGTCAATGAGAGTGAAAATGAGAATCAGAGTTTGGGAGTGTGCATGAATAAGTAAAAGTGAGTAAGAGGGAGTGAGTGAAGGAGTATGAGTGTGTTACAACGTGTTATTGATTGAAGGTTGTGAGAGGGAGTGGAAGTGAGTCGTGGGTGTAGCTATCAATGGTGCAGCAGGTGCAGTTGCATCAGGGCTCATAGTTAGTGAGTGTGTGCAAGTGTAGTAAGTGAAAATGAGAATCAGTGAGTATGAGTATGTTTGTGTGTGAGTAACAGTGAGTGGGATTGAGTATGAGTGAGAATGAGCAAAGCTGCTGTGTTGTGTGAGAGGGAGAGAGCAGGAAAGCACCATATCTACAAAGATATGACATCATCCTGCTCTCTCCCTAGCGCTGGCACACAGTTAGCTACCAAGCACCACACATATACCTTTGTGCCGTGGTGCAAAGGTGTATGTGTGAGTCTAGCATAGGTTTTGTTCTGGAAGGGTGCCCTTCCAGTACAAAATACCATGCTGTGACCAACTTTAAAACTTTTCCTACTTCGGATTTGTGCTGTACAGTCCAGTACACATGCAAAGTGGGAAAAGTTAGGAGAAATAAAAGCATTTCTCCTTTTTAATGCCTGCTGTCAAGTGGCGTTTATTTTTTGATGCAAAGCACTGTCTACTATTGTTAGTAGATAAGGTTTTACGACAAAAAAACATGGGTACTTGTATGGGAACGCCTGTGTACGACCCATGGTATGCCCCCTTGATGCAGAGTAACACAAAGCTGCGATTTGCACTGCGTTGTGTTACTTTCAGGCTTTTTTTCAGTGCAAAACCGATTTTGCACTAGAAAGTAAATTAAAACAAACATTATGCACAAGGTTGTGTCACTTTTGAGACCCAAACCCAGCGCAAAATGTTGTTAATCTGGGTCTAAATGTAAGTGGGAATGAGTATGAGTGAGGCACATTTTTAAAAACATCATGGGCAGCATTATGCCCCACCAATTTTAAAGATCACCAGCCACCTCTGACGCCAATACTAAGTGCCGAGATGTGGCCTGACAGCTGTAGCTGCCGACTTTGAAACTGGGGAACAAGGTTTGAATCCCAGCGTCAGCTCAACATCCTATGATCCTGGGCAAATCACTTAATCTCCCTGTGCCTAAAAAAAAATCTGATTTTGTGTAATGTAATCTGGTACTCATGTAAAGCACCCTGATGCCTTTGGCCCGGGTTTGGTCTATATAAAACTGCACAAATAAAAAACGCCAGGAACATTTTACCCAGATGAATGGGACTGCTACCCACGGGCCTTCTTTGCTATCCATTCGATGGGCGTTGCTCACCTGCAGTAGACAATTCGATTTCTAAAATGTACGAAGTATCACCTCCTGCCACTTTCCTTTAATTTTCCACTTACCCATTTAAAATAGATTATCACTTATGCAATGTGACCGAGGTCCGAGAATCAGTTTGGAAGGGAAAGGTGGTAAATAGAAAGGTTACTGTTATCTCACAGTGACAGCAGAGAAATCTCTCTGGTTAATCAGATTTTATGGGCTCGCACACAGCTACTGTCCAGGTCACAAAGATTTTACAGATTCAGACAATAAATGTGTCTCTTATGGTACACTGAACTTATAGGCTCGGTCATCGGACAGCAGAGTTATCTATAGTGATAAAAGGCTGTATAAAACTGCAATAAAGAATGAAAAGGCTTAAACTTGAGGCATGAAGTAACCCGAATATCAACAAAAAAGCACTCTGTAGAGTTAAGTAAAGGGTGGTATTATCAACAAGTGTCCACAAAATCCGCATGCTTTATGAAGTCAAGCACAGCTTGACATTTTCTTTCTCAGTCACCAGCTTGCCGTTTGAGGCCTCCGTCACAGACAGATGTGGAAGCCCTGTTGTATACAATACATTACAGCAGCTGCCTCTGGATCAGCCCCTTTCCTGTGATTGGACAGCTTTATTGTTCTGAAAAGATACCATTTTCGCCATTCACCAGTCTCAAAATATCAGTACGTCGTCTTTATTAAATGCTTTGTTATCCTCAAATAATTTTTTAGCAAAGCAAAACACTCTTGGTCCCAGATATCTGTATGTTATTTTCAGTAATCACTCTCATTTATTCCCAAGTACTGGTTTATAATTTTTTAATAAATTCATCGGAATATTTTGTACCCAACAATCATCTTGTCTTTTTCTAACAATACACTACAGTTGTCCCACATTATCAGTTCTCCTTCATATTTAGTACAACTAGAAGTCCATGGTGGGTTCCAACTTCTGAGCAATTTATTCACCTGTCCTATTGAAATGATTGGAACAATACTGGCCCTTAAATGGGTCCTGTCCGCAGTGACTTGAAATGCGTTCCTAATGGACAACAGTTTTTGATGCTGTGTAGTACTACTTCACTACTGCTCTGCGGTACTACTTCACTACTGCTCTGCGGTACTACTTCACTATTGCTCTGCGGTACTGCTTCACTACTGCTCTGCGGTACTGCTTCACTACTGCTCTGCGGTACTGCTTCACTACTGCTCTGCGGTACTGCTTCACTACTGCTCTGCGGTACTGCTTCACTACTGCTCTGCGGTACTACTTCACTACTGCTCTGCGGTACTGCTTCACTACTGCTCTGCGGTACTGCTTCACTACTGCTCTGCGGTACTGCTTCACTACTGCTCTGCGGTACTGCTTCACTACTACTCTGCGGTACTGCTTCACTACTGCTCTGCGGTACTGCTTCACTACTACTCTGCTGTACTGTTTCCCTACTGCTCTGCGGTACTACTTCACTACTGCTCTGCGGTACTACTGCTCTGCGTTACTGCTTCACTACTGCTCTGCGGTACTGCTTCACTACTGCTCTGCGGTACTACTTCACTACTGCTCTGCGGTACTACTTCACTATTGCTCTGCGGTACTGCTTCACTACTGCTCTGCGGTACTGCTTCACTACTGCTCTGCGGTACTGCTTCACTACTGCTCTGCGGTACTGCTTCACTACTGCTCTGCGGTACTGCTTCACTACTGCTCTGCGGTACTACTTCACTACTGCTCTGCGGTACTGCTTCACTACTGCTCTGCGGTACTGCTTCACTACTGCTCTGCGGTACTGCTTCACTACTGCTCTGCGGTACTGCTTCACTACTACTCTGCTGTACTGTTTCCCTACTGCTCTGCGGTACTACTTCACTACTGCTCTGCGGTACTACTGCTCTGCGTTACTGCTTCACTACTGCTCTGCGGTACTGCTTCACTACTGCTCTGCGGTACTGCTTCACTACTGCTCTGCGGTACTGCTTCACTACTGCTCTGCGGTACTGCTTCACTACTACTCTGCTGTACTGTTTCCCTACTGCTCTGCGGTACTACTTCACTACTGCTCTGCGGTACTACTGCTCTACGGCGCTGCTTCTCTACTACTCTGCGGTACTGCTTCACTACTGTTCTGCGGTGCTGCTCCACTACTGCTTTGCGGTACTGCTTCACTACTGCTCTGCGGTACTGCTTCACTACTGCTCTGCGGTACTGCTTCCCTACTGCTCTGCGGCACTGCTTCACTACTGCTCTGCGGTACTGCTTCACTACTGCTCTGCGGTACTGCTTCACTACTGCTCTGCGGTACTGCTTCACTACTGCTTTGCGGTACTGCTTCGTGGTACTATGTCACTACTGCTTTGCGGTACTGCTTCACTACTGCTCCGCGGTACTGCTTCACTACTGCTCCGCAGTACTGCTTAACTACTGCTTTGCGGTACTGCTTCACTACTGCTCTGCGGTACTGCTTCACTACTGCTCTGCGGTACTGCTTCACTACTGCTCTGCGGTACTGCTTCATTACTGCTCTGCGGTACTGCTTCACTACTGCTCTGCGGTACTGCTTCACTACTGCTTTGCGGTACTGCTTTACTACTGCTCCGCAGTACTATGTCACTACTGCTTTGCGGTACTACTTCACTACTGCTCTGCGGTACTACTTCACTACTGCTCTGCAGTACTGCTTCACTACTGCTTCGTGGTACTATGTCACTACTGCTTTGCGGTACTGCTTCACTACTGCTCCGCGGTACTGCTTCACTACTGCTCCGCAGTACTGCTTAACTACTGCTTCGCGGCACTGCTCCACTACTGCTCTGTAGTACTACTTCACTACTGCTCTGCGGTACTGCTTCACTACTGCTCTGTAGTACTACTTCACTACTGCTCTTCACTAATCACTTTTTCTTATAGGGAGATTTCATTTCAGAGCTGACTCACAAATGCATTTATGAGCCCGTGAGCACGTGAAGCAGTACTGCTGTAGTACTGCTTCATGCACTCAAAGGTCTTTGTGAATTGGCCCCAAGTCTTACTGGGCTGAGATTCAGAACCAAATCAATTATTACATTTTAGAGGTTATATATTTCAGATAAATTCGATGCATCCGAAACTTCTGTGCCCAATTGAAACCCTGGGTCCACAAAACAGATTCCCTCAGAGCTCTGCTCTTCTTACACAGACTCAGTTTCTGAATACAAGGGCCCTCCTTACGAGTGACATGGCAATCATTCTAGTAACTCTGCCCCCTTAATTAGCAATATTGGGGATACCAGTAACTTTGGGAGAGGAAGGATTTACAGAGAATTTCATTTAGGACTCTGATGGCCCCCTTACAAATATGGGAGTACAGGGAGAATCCGTAATTCTGTGTCAGATTTCTCTGGTAAAATAGTATTTCTCCAACAAGATTGAGTTGGAGATGTCTGCAGTGTCAGACTAACAGATTCACACTGTTTCCACAGATCCCTTAATTTTGAAAGCACCACTCACTATTTTTAAAAGTGTCATCTGAATTAAGCGGTCGCCTATAAAGAGGCCCGAAGCATCACTCAAAACTGTGTTAAAGTACCCAGCGTGGCTATGCACTCTTTAATGTTATAATCTTAAAAACTGACACATTCACTCAAAATTCTCTCTCCTGACAGTGCCCAGAGATCACAGAGAGATCTGTTCAAGATAACGCCTAGATTCATTCACTCATGCTTCAGTTGTTAATAATGCATACATTTTGACTTCTATTCTTGATACTATCGAATTGTGACCCAGGGTAAATTGATCTATACCTCCCTATCTCCCATAGTACAGCAGCTGCAGCTCCAAAAACTGTAATATGTTAATTTAAAAACTTGTCTGTGTGGCAAACTGTAAATCTAAACCAACAACTATTGAATGTTTGTGTAAAAGCAGAAAAGTTGCTGAAGTGAAACACTGAGCACTAGCAAATGCAAAAACAATAATACATGCTGTGATGGGAAAAATAATACTACGTATTAGTGCTCTGCTGCGGCATAATGCCCTTCAAAACATTCAAAATAGAAAAAAGTGATGAATGGAATTCTTGAATGAGTCCCTGGCACTGGTAATTAATACTGAAATGCCATAATATAAAATAATGTGATGTATATAGCTTATAATGTACAAAATGAATACATTAGACATATTGTGATATTACAAAATATGATTTGTAGAGCTATAATTGTGTCATTTTGCAATGATAAAATCCATTCATAAAAACACTATATAAAAACGGAGTGGTTTGACTAGGGGTGTACAAAAGTGCATAATCTTTTGTGAAATTCATTGAAAATGTTGTGAAATAACGATTTGAGATGAAATGCGGTTTACCAACATCTTCAATGACTTTTTGACCCAAGCACGCGCTTCGCATCAAGAAGTTTTGTGAGACACCAGCAAGAGACTGGTGTGAGCAGAAAATGTCTCCTACAGACAAAAATTGCACAACATTGCATAATGGAAAATTTCAGGAAAGTTTTGGAATATTGCGAATTTTGCCTGCGAAATTAAAATGTAATCCAGGCCTAGTTTTAAAAAGATATGCATTACACAAAGTACACCTGTTGGTTTACTTTTACCATATTAGAAAATGCTCATGTTTTTCTGTCGGAAACACAGAACAAGAGATCTGCAGCATTACTAGCTAGCAGTCATTTGATATTAAAAGTTGTTCTCTGTTCTCTATTTAATTTTGCTTGTTCAGGATATATCTTTGAACAGAGATGTTGTAAAATGCCTGCTGTAAAACTGGCCCCGTTTTCCTGAAGCCTCTTCGATAATGTGGAGGGGGGGTGTTGTACCATCACCCATAATAGCAATAATAACAATGCCCTTTGTAAAGCGCATGGCTATCCCTCGTGTGATGTGTCCCACTGCTAACAAGCTGAATACAGGAAAGAATTGCACACAGACAGGAAGAGCTTAACTGGAACCAAAAAGCCAGGTTTTCATTTTTTCATGAAAATCAATTCAGAGGGGGCTAACTGACGTTCTAAAGGCAATGAGTTCCAGATTTTAGGAGTCAGCTGACTGAAGGCACAGACACCAATTCTATCTTTTTAAAATCTAGAATGGAGTCCAATTTGGCCGCGGCCGACCTCAGATTTCAGGCTGGAGCATAGGGAGTAACCATAGCCTGTAAAAAGGCAGGGCCTTGGCAGGAAAGCACCTTGTAACAATAGCAGAGAGCCTTAAAGGTGATTCTCTGTTTTACTGGCAACTAGTGCAGTGTCTTTAGTGCGGCGCTAATAGAGGCTCATCTCGGGAGCCCAAACATTGTCCGAGCTGCCGCATTCTGTACATGTTGAAGCCGATTCAGTGGCAATTGGGTAACAAACACCCAGATGAAGGCCATTACAGTAGTCCAATCTGGATATGACCAGAGCCTGGACTATTGTTTTCTGGGCAGACTCAGGAAGGAGGTGAAGAGATTTTTTCAGAGATCTTAATATCCCAAAACACTTTCCTGTGAGGGCATTAATCTGGGCATAGGAAGAATGCTTCTCAAACCAGATGCTCAGGTTCTTACCCTTGGGCTTGGGGGATGGTAAAGGACCAAGGTTATCTGGGCACCAAGTGTTGGACCAGATGTTGAGAAGCCTGCCCAGTACCAGAACCTCAGTCTTCTCAGCATTCAGCTTTAAACAATTGAGGTCCAGCCAAGTGACAGACACTCACGAAGGGAAGAGGTTATACGCTCACTATTGTGGGACAAAGTGATGACGAGCTGTGTCAACAGCGTATGAGATAATAGTAAAACCATACTGCTCAATGACCCCAGCGAGACGGCAAACATAGACATTAAAAGGAGTTGGACTCAATGACGAGCCATAAGGCACTCCTTGCTGCCCATCCAGCACCACTGCCCAGTCCCCATCTCTGTGTCTCTTGCACAAACCTGGATCCCTTGTGCGAGAAAGTCCTCGCCAATAACAAGAGACTTGAGGAGTTACCATGATCCCCCATCCACAAGATAGCATTGGATGTCAGGACAATGCTATAGGAAATCTAGTGCCCAGCATGTAGGCGCTATAAAAACATTGCAGCTTGTATATTGACCCAAAAAGCTACTAGTACCTTCTGGTTTTCTCTGTAGGTCGTGCATGTCTGTTTACCTATCTGTATAGAAACGTCTTTTCTTTTTAAAGGCAGTGCTTTAAATGGGCCGGTACTCACCGGTACTGAGTACCGGCACTTCCGAATTTTCTTGCCGTCAGTACCGGCACTTCTCTTTATCCAGGGAGAGTACCGGTACCCTGTTCGGCGGCACAGCAGGCTCCGGTTAGGCATCTCCTCCAGCTCAGGGCAGTGCTTCCGAAGAGCTTGTAAGTCACTGAGCCCCTCAGTGGCCTTG
This sequence comes from Calotriton arnoldi, assembly GCA_963921515.1. NCBI lineage: Eukaryota > Metazoa > Chordata > Amphibia > Caudata > Salamandridae > Calotriton > Calotriton arnoldi. The sequence continues at coordinate 2,431,958 of CAWUFW010000072.1, read as the reverse complement.
CAGAGTCCCTGCTGAAGATTCCAGCAGCGCCCACTTGAATGTCCCCAGACTGCAGGGGGTTGAGAGGGCTTACATCACGCTGTGATTAACAGGACAGGGTCTGTCCTGTTAATCACAGCGTGATGTAAGCCCTCTCAACCCCCTGCAGTCTGGGGACAATTAGACTCTAGACACACCCTGCACTGTCGATCGGATGCGCAAAGCCCATTCGGCTGAAAGTGATTTCGCCCCTCCCCCACTCTCCATTAGGTGAGTGAAATGGGCTGGGACTGCCTGTTTTTGAGTGAGAGAACGAGGGAGAGTATCAGGACATATATTAAAGGGAATGTGTGGAATGCTTTTGCGTACAGGTCTGCTTGTTTCTGTCGGTTTGTGCGCTTGAGAATATATAGTATTATGCCAAACAACCATAAATAACAGTAGGGCATTAAGAAACAGCAAATATCACAAAACAAGAAAATGTTACCATATAATCCTGTTTGGCTTTCAGTTGTGTAATGAGTTAACCTGTTTTCTTTACATAAACGCATTTCATGTGTTTTGATATGTGCTGCAACTTGTACAGAAGCTATTATGTACCATCATATCTTGCCCGTAGCCCCGCCCCTATCTCCGCCCACTTGCCACACCTCTAGCTTATTTTAATGAGTACCTGCACTTATTTTTTTCCCATTTAAAGCACTGTTTAAAGGTACAGCCCTGACTCGACCTTAAAGGTTTTGATAGGTTTTTACTGTGTCATAATATATTTACGTTTCTGATCCCTACCTCCATTACTGCGCTGTGCACGAGTAGACAGATGGCGACACTATATTGCGGTAAGCTCTAGGTGTGGAAAGTCAGTGCCAGCTTTACTTAAAAATCTCCGCTTTTGTGCCTCCACGTTAATTTGAAAGACAACCGGCTGAAGAAACTTGATTTGCGTGTTTGTGACCTCAGTTTCCATGCGTGGGGAACCAGTCCCTGAATCTCTTTATTGGTGCAACATTACCTTGGTTTGCAAACTTCGCTTGTCACCTCATAACCTTGTTCACTGCCCTTTTCGCCTGCCCCGGCCAGGTCCCTCCGGAGAGTCGACCAAACCCTCTTCTTCCATGGTTGCACTGCGAGGATCAGAAGACAGGTTGTGGTACCTGTCTAGGTGAGCTCTAACTATTCCAGCACACCTGCCACGGTTTGTACCCCAGGTTTATGATGAGCAGCACCACCTGCTGAGAAAATGCATGACACACGTTTGAAACTACATTTCTTCCTTATGGGGTACATAGTCCTTGAACCTCTTTGTGCTCCAATGCTCCCTCTGTTTCTCTAGCCTGCTGGGGTCAAGTGCCCCCCCCCCCCTCATCTAACCTCCCTCACCCTACCCAGCCATCTGTCCTTTCGTTGCCCATGGCTGAGCTGTGCGTTGACCCTGCCCAGTTCACCCTGTACACAACTGTTTAATACTCCTTGGGATTAGCTCTCCCAGACCCTGTTCGTTATGTTTATTTACTTGAAGGGAATGTTCCGCGCAGTACATTTTGGGCAATGAATAGGCCACAATACAAATCCCCAGAATCACATAGTCTATATTTTTCCACTGTAACATCTTTCAGTTTTTTCCAACTTTAAGTGCTGAAAGTGAACACTTGGCAACCACTATCCTCTCCCTCTCTTCCATATTTCTAGTGTAAAAAACCCATTGTTGTGCTATTTCATATAGAGCACTGTTCCATTAGCTGCACCTCATAGCGCGGATAATTAGTCCATGTCTCTACGTAATTTAGAAAAGCTGCATGTTTCATGGGTTCTTTCGCCACCACCGCTCCTGAAAAGCCCTTCTAGCTTCTGTTAACTTTTGGGGTGCCAAGAAGCTGTGCCTTTCGTTTGCTGCGCTGCACTGCATTGGGCCCTCGTTTGTCAGCTTTACCCACCTGACAAGATGTGGCTCAAATACAGAAGTACTGAATCAAGGCCCAGCAACCTCAAATGGGGCCTTCTAAACTCCCCACACTTTGCCTCACGCTGTATCCCAACTCCTTCACTCATCTACGCAGTGGTGTTGCAGGGATCCCTACTGCACACAGGAAACATAGATTCCCTTGTTCCTGCTTAGGTACTCAATGCAGTCATAATTGGACTCCTGTGCTCCGGTGCCACTGCACATGGGGTACAATTAAGCCTCCCCTGTTTCCACCCGTAGCTCACTCTCCATCTTGTCTGTTCCCTTTCCACCTTTCTGACTACACGCAGCACCTTCTCCTTCCGTTTCTGTCTCTCCTCTTTCCTTTAGTCCCCCTCTGCTCTCCCCTTCCCTCATGAATGTTCCAACTCCTTTGCTCTCCCATCCACACCTCACTCTCCCCTATGCCTTTCTCTGTCACCCTTGCACAATATCCAGCAATTTCCCCACTTTCCTGTCTCTGCCATGCTGCTTTTCTCCACTCCTTTCTCCCATCCATCGATAAATGACCCGCCCACCTATCCATACTCAATACAACCCGCCGAACTTCTCTCACCTACATGATAAACCTCCCTCCTTTGGCACATCAATTCCAAGGCCTCCTGGCTCCTCTTCTTTCTACACACGTCTCATCTTGATAAAATGGTTTTCCTTCCCCACTTCTAATCCCCATCCCCCCCCCTTCCACACACAATCCTCCCAGCCAATAATCCCGCCTCCCGCCTTTTCGCCCATAAATCTCTCCTGCTTGGGTAGACCCATGGGGTGATCATACAAGTGAAGTCATTGTCTTCCTCAGCACCCACACTCAGGCAACCCTCGTGTTTACAAAAATACGTCACGTCCGAAGGAGAGTAGAGTAGATCTGGGCTGCTCCTCAGACAGGAAGACTGTGGCTGCAGCAAAAAAGAATCTTGATTGTCTGATGCCTTATCTGTCTTCACACATCACACATTGAACTCTGGCCCTCCTACTTCTAGGACTGACAAATCTACAAGTAGCAGACTATAAAACCATCCAAGCTCCAGAGTCAGAGCTAGCCAAACAAAGAGTGACCGCCTACCGTAGAATGTCACCAGGCAATTTCTGCAGCTTTAAATACAGATATGGAGGTCTGGGTTTCTGCGTCTGGATGATTTCAGCTCATAGGTTGCTTCTGTCCACTGTCCCCTGTCAAGTTGCACGTGAGTCCTAAGCACCCATTCCCTAGGGCATGTTTCATTGTGTACGAGCATTGCTGGTGAGGTAAACTACTGTCTTGAACCAAGTACTGGCTCACATGGTTTGGTGAAGGAGTTATGTCCTACTGCAAATCTTAAATGAACAAAATTCCCCAGCGAAAATGATATAGTTAACTCAAATCTCCCACGATTGGGTAAAATGACCCCTATCATTTTAAAATGGGTAGCAATATGTACAATACACATGTTCTTCTGCTCTTTTACTTTTTACATTTTTGTTTCCAGCCTGGCAGTAGCTTGGTTTCTGTAGTATTTAAAACACAACATACCCATAACAACCAGCAATTGACCCAAGTCATTTCATATACCTCATATTTACCCTGGGTCTGTGTATCTAGTTATTTGTAATAACGTCAAAATATTTTCACTCCTGTTTCCCATCCGTTAAGGACTTCCATTCTCTTCCTTTTAATAGTCAATAAGAAAACGGGGACTCATGCATTATGCATAACAACCAGTTATTGTATTCTTTTTAAAACAACATATATCCTGGACATACCATATACAAAAAACTCACAAACGTTTCCCACAAAAAGTACAAATACTTAAATCATAAGAAAATTAAATCAACATCCCAATATCACAAGGACATATACATTCAAAAGTGTCCAAATATGTGCATCATATAATCAAAAAAGGCATAAAAAGTGTCCAACAAAGATAAGTCCTTTATATCAAATTATCAAATCGCCTTTATCTTTACTTTAAGGAATTACAGTAGCCCATGAGAGAATGGGTTGCCTAATTAGCAGCCTTTGGATATGGAACCGGCCACCCTCACTCCCACTTGTTGGTGCTGATGCGTTTCGACCTTCTTAGAGACTATTTGCATGAAGGTCTTTCTCAGGGCTGGGAAATTTGATATGTGACACTCCTTTCAATCCTTGTAACGGTTCGTAAATGGCTGTATAAGTGATATATTGCAGTGTTACTGTAGGCCTTGTACCTTAATTCTAAGTGCAACGGGCATCCTAAATGTTTCTCTTCTGCATCTCCTTTTCTTCTTCTGGTGTGGAGAGTTAGTTCACAATATTGACCCAGGAAGACTCTATCATCCTACTGAGTGAACATCTCCCAGTCCTTGTGATATTGTGCTGTTGATGGAATTTTCTTATGATTTAAGTATTTGTACTTTTTGTGGACATTTTTTTAAATGTTTTGTAATGTAGTGTGATATATGTTGTTTTCAAAAGGATGCAATAACAGGTCATTACGCATAATGCATGATTCTTCATTTTCTTATTGACTATAAAAAAGAGAGAACGAAGCCCTTAATGGATGGGTATGGGAGTGAAAGAATTTTGCAGTTATTATAAGTATCTTTATACATATACCCAGAGTAAGTATGAGGTATATGAAATTATTTGGATTAATATATGGTTGTTGGAGGTACTTTGTGTTTGAAATGTTTATTTGGGCTATCAGCCCCCTATCCTGAACTGGATCAAACCTCATACTGCATTTAAACTTTAGTTTCTATTCGGGCACTGTTCGCCTGAGGTGATTAGATTTTCAACCGATAGTAGTGAGTTATTGTTTCTGATTACCCAGTAGGTGAAGCAGCTGGTCTTAAATTGGGTGCGAATTTGAAGTGGGACCCAATGTTGGGGTTACATAGTACAACTTCTCAAAACCTTGATGAGGGGTTACCAGAGCATGGAGGATCACTTTCAGAGGTGTCAGTGTGGTCACTGGGAAGGTGTTGAATGCAGTCTTGCCATTGTTTCAGTTGTAGATGACCAGTGCTTGTACTCAAAATCTGAAGTCAGGTTTAGGGAGGAAGGGTTGCACCTTTTCCAGGAGGAAGGGCTGATACCATGCTTTCTTTGTTTTCCTGGTGAAGTGCTTTTTTATGAAAGGCCTGCGTCAATTGTGAATAAAGCTGATTACAAACTGGTTGTCAGCTGTGAGGCGAGATTTAAAGATGTCTAGGTTCACATTAGACAGCCAAGTTTCAATCTGTTGTTGTTTGCTGCTCTTAGTTAATGGGAGAATTTAGTTTTGTATGGTTGCGCATTTAATGGGTACTTGATATTCAATTCTGGATTATCTTGAGGCAGGTTTTAAGTTGAATGCCATGAGCTGAGAAGATATATAGGTACAGTTGAGTGAGGTTGTTGTATTGATGGATCGTCATGTGTTTGTTGCTGAGTATGTACTTAATATATTCCATGTAAAAGTTAAAGATCACAAAAGACCATGGTACAGGCAACTATCATCTCCCACCTGGACTATGGCAACATACTCTATTTGGGGGTCTAGCCGTCCTCCCTTAAACAACTGCAAAGGATACAAAATGCTGCAGTGCAGCTGCTACTCAACATACCTAACTATTATTCAGTGATCGCTCACTTGCCCTTACTCCACTGGCTTCCTGTGGAAAAAAGGATTACGTTCAATCCATTATGTATTGCCTACAGGGCCTTCTCAGACTTCGGACCTAGGTTCATCAGAGGCCTGATTTGGCCATATGAGAAGTCAAGGGCTCTGCACTGAGCAAAGTCCAATTTAGCAATATAGCACAGGTTTAGGAGAGCAGGAGCTGGAAAACTGTTGTGCCTCCACACTCTGGAACTGTCTTCTGGTTCAGATGTGGCTTAGTCCCAGCAAAGCACTGTTTAGGAAACATCTCAAAACATGGCTTTTTTAAGTGAACATCAGCATGTTAATTGGTACAGCCTTAGTGCTGGGAAGCCCTGGTTAGGTAACTACTTGGTCCAGAGGCGCAACTAGAGCCAAATTTCAGGGGGGGGGGGGCTACTAAACATTTTGGGGGGGTGCTAATTCTTCCAGCAATAGGCAGAGTGGAGATGAAGGGGTGGAAAAACAACAAAGCCTCGTTAACACGTAAATGATCTTTTAAAGACCTGTGAAGTACTCAGGTGCGGCTGCGATAAGCTCAAAAACTGTCTGTGTGTGTGCCTGGGAAGCTGTCTCAGCCCGGGCTGACACACACAACGGGGGGGGGGGGCTGAAGCCCTTTGAGCCCAATGGCCTGACTTGGTCTATAAATAACCAAACATAACAAAACCTAAACATGAGATAATGTGGGTGGGGGATTGCTGCGGTACTCCACAGGAGTGCAGAATTTGTAGGATTTTGAGATGTCCATCTAAAACAGGATTCTGCATTAATTATGCCATGGGGTTTAGAATTTTATTTGTTGCTCAAGGGCAATCTACAGCCTACATCATACTTTCATCCTGGGGCTAGTTTTGGAACCCACAAGGGATAAACCCCCCCATTCGGGGAGAAAAGACCAGAAGAGTAGTGTCTCTGGCGGAGTTTGTGCATCGCTCTGTACCTTGGTGTTAGATGCATGGGGAGGGTGTGTCTCAATATCAGACATAATATTTGTAAGAAACTAGATTATTATTTGGGATGGGTGACGAACCACCTCAAAGAATAATCACAGCCCTTGTCAGGGTGAACCCTCAAAGTCACTAAATTAACCTGAGCACAACACCCTGGTAGCTATGGCACAGGGCAGACAGGCTTAACCTAGCATAATGTACAAAGTATTTATGCAGTACCAAATTAGTAATAAAGTCAAAATACAAAACAATAAAAAATATAAATCAAATTAGAAAGATAGAGTACATTTTATTAACCCCTTCTATGCTCATGACGAGCTCAGCTCGTCATGCTGCGCGGTGGGCGTGTGCGCATGACGAGCTGAGCTCGTCACGACCACGCCCGCGATCGGAATGTCCAGCACCTGGGCGGAATTCCGATCGCGGCGAAGCGGATAAAGAAAATAACAAAAAATCAATAAGGGAAACCGGAGATATGAATTTTTAAAGTGGCTAGTAGAAATCACGCCAAGTAAAAGTAAGGCACCAATGATAGTTAATACTCACAGTAGGCTGGGACATAGACAAGGGTGACCAGATGTTCCAGATTTCCATGCCCAGTTCCAGTTTTCAGAGTTCTGTCCTGGTGTGCCAACACTTTTAGCAAGTTTAAGCACATTTCCCAGTTTTTTAAAGAAGGTGGAGTGTGTATTTGAATTACTGGATACTCTCTCACTTCCACATGCTCCTCTGTAGTTTGAAATAAAGCTAATTAATCCTGACGCAGCGCTGCATCAGCGTCATTCAAGCAGCACAGGATGAACCCAACATGCACAGCCTTGTCATCAATTATATGATTTCAGATGATGCAGTCATGCTATCAATGAGGTCATAGATCATGTCATTAGTGATGTAATATGTGGGGTAATTACCAGTGCATGGTGAGGTCGCAAGTTGTAGTTACTAAAGATAACTATAATTGGTGAATTTCAGTGTTGTTTTTAGTTCAAAATGTTACGATGTCACTGAACTTTTCACCCACCTATATTATCCCTTTAACCTTTGTTGTTTTCAGTGAATTTCTAAGTTTTTTTAAATGTAAAGTAAGATATAATTACAATCCCTAACTATAACGTCACTTTAACCATTGGTTTTTCACTGAATTTCTAACGTAAAGTAATATTTTAGTACCATTCGTAAAGCCAACCCCATGCCATCCACATCCTTTGGCCGTGCGTAGCCTGGGTGTCCCCATGCCAACCTGGGTCCCAGCTGGAGCTCTGTGCTCTTCAGTTGGAGTGCCAGGCCCTTTTGTAGACTCACAGACATGTTGATTTCTATTTGTATTAAAGCTTTATTAAACATTTTTATAATAATCACTATTATTAAACATTGCATTGTGTGAATTACTGAAATATATATTTCATCAAAAATGTTGATTTTTGGAGAAAGATGATAGATATGCTTTATATGTATTGATATGCTCACCCCGTGATAACGCTAATAGGCCACTTTTTATGTTTTGGTGTTAAAGGCCATGCATGGGGTGAGGTTTGCTGCTTGTGAGGTGTTGGCTGCAGCATGGCATGTTGGCTGCTTGTGCCTTTGCCCAGCCGTGCACTGCTAATTATAACACATATTGCATCCCTGGTTACATATTCTATGACATCATTGATAAAGTCTCTGCAACATATGTAATGATATTATTGATGACAAACCTGTGCATGGCAGGGGCACGAGTTATATAGTTACCTTAGGACACAAGTTATAGTGCAAGTTACTTGAGATTACTATAACTGGTGAATTTAAGTTGTTTTGTTAATTTAAAACAGTATGTTTTAGCTGACATTTTCATCTAACTATAACGTTCCATTAACCTTTTTTTAATGTAAATTAAGATATTATTACTATCACTTCAACCTTTTTTTTGTGAATATATATAGAGTCCAGTCCAGTCAAGGTTCAGTAGCCACTGGTCAGCTGGGTATTTCAAAGAAGGGGCCTCTTGCAGCATGTTTTCTTCTAGTAGCCACAAAGCAGCTCAGTCAACTGACCATTGGAGTCCACTTCTTTGTTCTGGGTACAAGAGGGAGCAGGTCCAGCCCTTCATGGCTCCTATCAGGTCACAGATAGCAGGGCCGGTCCTCTTCTGTTCATTAGCAGGTCAGAAAGGGTCCTGAAGTGGGTGCCTGGAGGTGCCACACTTATGCCTGTATTGTATTGTATTGTAATTGCATTTATATAGTGCTTACTACCCCTGACGAGGCATCGAAGCGCTTTAACGGCGAGTAGCACACTACTCCGGGACCCATAGAGGATTAGTGTTGAATTAGTATAGTGAAACATGCAAGTAAATTTTAAGTGGTGGATATGTTAGTCAGTTATTTGGAATCGGAAGGATAGCAGAAGGATAGCAGAAGGATAGAAGAGGGGAAAAAAAAAAGCTTTGTATTTATATAGCGCTTGTTACCCCTGATGGGGTGTTGAAGCACGCTACTCCGGAAACCCATAAAGGATTAGTGCTGAATTAGTATGGTGAAATATGAAAGTAATTTGAGTGGTGGGTATTAGTCAGTTATTTGGAGTGAGAAGGGTAGCGGAGGGATAAAAGGGAAGAAAGGTTTGCATTCATGTAGCACCTGTTACCCCTGATGGGTGTTGAAGTGCTTTTCTGGCGAGTAGGACGCTACTCCGGAACCCATAAAGGATTAGTGTTGAAAATTAGTATAGTGAAGTATGAAGTAATTTGAGTGGTGGATATGTTATTCAGTTATTTGGATAGAGAAGGGTAGGTTGCGGGATAGAAGAGGGAAAGAGGTTTGTATTTATATAGCGCTTGCTACCCCTTGATGGGGTTTTGAAGCGCTTTATTGGTGAGTAGCACGCTACTCTGGAACCCATAAGGATTACTGTTGAATTAGTATGGCGAAACATGAAAGTAATTTGAGTGGTGGATATGTTAGTCAGTTATTTGGATTGAGAAGGGTTGGGGAGGGGTAGAAAAGGGAAAAAGGTTTGTGTTTATATAGCGCTGGTAAGCCTGATGGGTGTTGAAACGCTTCATTGGCGAGTAGCACGCTACTTTGGAACCCATAGAGGATTAGTGGTGAATTAGTATAGTGGAATATGGAAATTGAGAAGTGAACGTGTTAGTCTGTTATTTTGATTGAAAAGGATAGTGGAGGGACAGAAGAGTGAGATTTTTTTTTTTTTTTTGAGGTCATAGCAGTAGGAGGAGGCTTTTGGATGAGTAAAAAGGGGTTTTTGAGGGGAAGAGTCAGAGGGGAGAGTTTATAAAGGTTTGTTTTGGGGGATCGGTATAGTAAAAAGAGGTGTCAGATGATGCAAGGAGGGTAGAGTAGGAGAGAGTCTAGAAATGGTTATTTTGGGATCATAGTAGTGGTATGGGATAAATGAGAGTGGATGTAGAGGATATATTGATAGATGTATAGGGTGAGAGATAGGGTAGTGCATTGGAAAGAGTAGTAGAAAGAAGTTTGAGATGAGTCAGAAGGTTGGGCCAGAGGATATATTGAGAGAAGTATAGGCTTAGAAATAGGGTAGTACATTTAAAATGCTAAATTAGAAGAAAGTGATAAATATATAGATCCATAAGTACATTGAAAGTATATAGATGCATAAAGGAGGTAAGTATATATAGATTAAAGATATTGATAGAGGTACAGGATGAGAAATAGGGTAGTGCATTGGATATGCTTTTTCAGGAGAAAGGTAACAGACACACAGATCCAAGTACACGGAAGGTACATAGATGCACAATGGAAGTAAGTACATGTAGACAAAAGATTATTTGTATTTATTTATTTATTTACAACAACATAATAATTCTACATGTTTATACAAAGCAATACACAAAGATAGGTACATATCTATAGTGAAAACAAATGCTTATATACAGAGGAATATGCTGTAAATTTCTGTTTGCGTATGGTGCTTATGTGGGGAAGAGCCAATTCTTGAGTAGTTTTCTGAAGATAAGGTGGTTGTCGGTGGATCTTATGTTGGGGGTAATGAGTTCCATAGTTTGGCTGCTTGAACAGAGAAGGATGTGCCACCCATGGTTTTTTCTTGTATCTTGGGATTTTGAGGCGAGATGCCCCTTTAGAGCGTAGGTTCCTTTGTTGAATGTGTTTGGTGATTTTATTCCTGATGAAGAGCGGTCCCATCCCATGTATTGCTTTGTGGGTAATACAAAGTAGCTTGAACGTGGATCTTCTGGCAACCGGTAACCAATGCAGGGCTTTCATGGCAGGTGAGATGTGGTCTCGCGGTTTGATATGCAAGAGTAGTCTGGCAGCTGAGTTCTGAATCCGTTGTAGTCTTTTCATGGTCGTTAAAGGTGATCCGTGGTAGAGGCTATTGGCGTAATCGAGTTTGGACAGAACAAGGGAGATGGTAGCTTGGACCTTGTGTGGGAATCCCAAATGAGGGAAAATTCGTCGCAGCGTTTTTATAGTGACAAAGCTTGATTTTGCTAGTTTGTCCACTTGGGCATTCATCGACAGCTTGGAGTCCATGGTTATTCCGAGGTTTCTTACTTCCTTCGATAATTTAGGTGGTGATCCCAGTTCATCAGGCCAGGCAGCAAGCGGGTTGTAATGTTTCCAATCGCCACACGTGAGTATTTCCGTTTTGAAGCATTCAATTTGAGATGGCTCCAAGTCATCCACTGATCCACGGCTCTGAGACAACTGAAAATTGGGCATTTTTCAATGTCTTTGGGGCATTCCAGTTGAAGGAGTATTTGCGTGTCATCTGCATAGTTATAGCACGTGAGGTGAAATTGATTGATCAGTACCGGTAATTACTTCATGTAGATGTTGAAAAGCATGGGCGAGATGATAGAACCTTGAGGGACCCCTGCTTTTGTGGAGTATGGTTTGGACGAGAAAGGTGGGGTATGGATGACATTAGTTCTGTTTCGAAGGTAGGACGCGATCCAGTCTAGAGCAGTTCCCTCTATGCCGGTTTCATAGAGTCTTTGTTTCAGAGTGTCATGGTCAACCGTGTCAAAGGCAGCCGAGAGGTCCAAGGTCACCAGCTAATGAGTGGGGGTGACTTCTGGTACCTTCCTAACCAATGGAGGGAAAGTTCCCAGGACCTTACTGCAAACAGGCCCAATTTGCCATGTGTCAGGGCATTTAAGATGGTGAAAGTCTTCAGCCATGCCGCACTTGGGCTCTGAGGGCTGGGGTTGCGTGTAAGGGGGTGTACTATGTTGATCTTAGTGTCCTTCTACATATAGCACTAAAACCCAGTTTTTGGCAGGCACTATACCCACAACAAACACAGAGATGGAAGTCTGGTAGGACATAGCAGGGGTCTTCAGCAACCAGACAGAGGATACAAAAAAATTATCTTGGTATCCTGTTCTCTCCCTTTCAAGTGTACCCCAAGTATTATATGTGGCTCAACAGACCTGTCAAGAAGGATTTGACACTGTGCTATCAAAAGGAGGCCCACAGCCCCACACTGTGCATTCTGTGGATTTCAGATGAGTCATCTCTGCCTAGTCAGATGAGCCTATTGTTTACTTCTGGGAGGCATTTCACATCTTTTTCACACCTATTCAAGACTGAGCTCAGGCTGAGAGCTGGCAGAGGCTAATGATAATAGACTGAGCACAGGCTGAGAGCTACAGAGGCTTATGATAATTAGCCTTCTGACAGTTCAAGGAGGTAAAGGGTAACTTTCTAAAAGTAACTGTTCCCTAATATTTATTAAAAATCTGACCTCACCGTTCAATTTGGATTTTTAATAACTATTAAAAATAGTGGTTTCATTATTTTTCTAGCTGATCCCTTTACAAGATAGCAGAATTAGTATTTTGATATGCATAGTTTTCTACATAGGACAGCTAGGAATGCAACAGTGAAACTAGCTTTTTGGGCCTTGTCGCTGTAGGGACATAGTAATATTAATTTTCTACTTGTCTCACTTGCAAATACTATGCACCCTACCAGGTGGGCTACAAGGTGTACATAAGGGGCGACCTACTAATATTTAAAAGGGAGGTTTTCTGCCTGTCAAGGGTTATTCTAACAGGTCACACTGCAGGGTAATACTGCAACAGTCAGCTACAGAGGCTTGGCCTGTAGCCATGTGTGCACTGCCACGGTAGTAAATGGCACAATAGGTGTTGCAGTCTGCAAGTGACATTTGCCTTCCAGGCCGTGAGTGCACATTTTCCACCATAAACTAGGGACATACACGCAAGTTTAATGTGCCAATCAGGAATTAACTGATTTAACCATGGTTAAAAGGGGAGCACAGGTACTTTCCTACTGGTTAGCAGGGGTAAAGGGCACAGAATTCTAAAGCTAGCAAAAATATAGGGTCCAGAAAAAGGTGACAACCACTCAGAAAAGGCAGATTTCCTACAATGTTCCTACAAAGAGATGGACTAATTGTGGTTCACGGAATCAGAAGACGCCCTAAAGAGAAGACAACACCTGAGAGACTAGACACATATATTATGTAACATGTACAGAAAATAAGGCATATACTATAAACAATTTGGTGAAAGCATGTATGGAAGAAACAACAATATTTATTGTTGCCATCAGACGGAAGAAAAAGATTAGTCCAACAATGCAGTGCATTCCCTTTTCCTAGCGGTTGGTCATTTTAATGATCACAGCTAGTTCCCTTATGTAAATTACAGTGCTGTTGATATATGTAGTGGATCCAAGGTAGGGTGAAACATCAGAGGCCACATTAGTGGCTGTATCCATCAAAGCCTACGAGAGGTGGGGGGGGGGGCAGTCTGGTTCCAAGTGCAATAAAGAAGGCACAGGAAGGTTCAGCTGAGATGTCAGAGATGTTGCTAATGACATGCAAGGCAAGTCCAAATGAAGGAATGGTTCTAAGAGTGGGCCATAGAAGTTAAGAAGGGGCTCAAAGGTGGGTGATGATGTAGAAGCAATGGGGGCCATTCTGGCAGTGGTCTAAGGCTGGGCAAGAACATAAACAGTCTGGATGCAAGGGAACAAAGGGTGTGCCAGAGCCTTAACCCCCCCCCCCCAACTAATGGTTGTCACAGTTCTGTCTTTGAGAAGGGAAACATCTGTTGGTGTTGGAGGACCCCATTAGAGCCACACTTCTAGACATTTTTTAAACTGCCCAGGCCACACCTAAGGTGATCTAGCACAAGTAACACACTGTGAGGAGCACAATTCCACCAAGACCTAGCTTGCACCCTCTGTTGTTTTTCTGCCTATGCTACTGATATCTTTACAGCACAGACACAGTACTGTATATAACAATTTGAGCACTTGACACATTCTCCTTCCTTTTTCTGAACTGCCAACATTTTGTCAACTTATAGGCAGTAGCGGTCGGTGGTGGGAGTGCCGCCGGGCGCTGACATGGGGCGGGGGAGGTAATCCATAGTTTACTACCCCCCACCCTGCCTCTCCCCCGCCCCACGTCAGCGCCCGGCGGCACTCCCACCACCGACCGCTACTGCTTATAGGAGAAATCACTGCACCCTTTTTTCTTCTCCGCTTCTTGAGCCCTTATTTCGAGATGGCTTTCAAAGATTCCAGGTGATATCATCAGCCCAATTACCGGCCAGTATGGGTTTGAGGACCAAAATGGGGAATGCCATGCGGGGTCCAGGATTACCAGCACATTACCACATGTGATTCCCAAGTTCAGGATTCTTTCATGAACGCATTTTACACCTGTTTCAGAATGTGTAAAATATGCACAGAAAAGAGTTTGGCATTTCTGGATGTGTTCCCACACCTTGTAAATCTTGTAATCCTGCAGGAAGGTAATTCCACAAAAAACAAGCAGACTACCACTCTTAGGGGCAGATTTACAAGGAAGTGCCGCAGCGCGGCAACGCAAGCCCTTTGGCTGCGACACGCTGCGGCACATCCAAAGCACAGGAATGCGACATATTTACAATAATATGTCGCATTCCTCTACTCTCCCCTGCGCTGGCGCACAAACAGCTGTAATGCGCCAGCGCAGGCACCCTTGCACCATGGTGCAAGGATGCCTGCGTCATGGGGACATTGTTTTTGTGCAGGAAGGGGCACCTTCCTGCAGAAAAACAATCACTACAGGCATTTTCCTCTTTCAATGCGTGCTGTAGAATGCAGCACGCATTGAAAGAGGAAAAAACGAGGAGAAATGAAAACATTTCTCCTCGTTGCGCCTCGCTACGCCTCCCCTGGGGAGGCGTAGCATTCTAACGCATTTCCAGATTTACGATTCCTTGTAAATCCGGAAATGTGTCTTGTTCCATGGGTGTTGCGTGGGAACACCCACAGCAACACCCATGGAACGCCCCTTTCACGCAAAGTGCTGCTTGTAAACGGGCCATATTTACAAGGACAGGAAAAGTCATGCAGGGTGGCTTTTCCTGTCCTTGTAAATATGGGACAGAGAAATACGCCACCAGTTCGTCACAAAAAGTGACGTACTGGTGGCGCAGGGGGCTTGTAAATCTGCCCCTAAGTGATTCAGGATGAAGGCCTTAGAATTCTGTTTTCAAGGGAACATCAATGTTTGATTATTTTTATTAAGCCACTTCTCTTGTCTGCATGACCTCACCGTAGATGTTATATTTTTATTGTTTAAAAACTTCATTGACTTTGAAAGGTGAAACCTGAGGGCTGTTGTTTGTGATGATTTTTTCAGTATTAAATCCAAATAATGAACCACTGTAGAAAATGTGTTTTGCCCATTTAGTCCACCAGGATTTTTTACTTTTGAGTGTCAAGTTTTTGGTCCTATACTTTGAGTGAGTCTCACTACCTGAGTCTCACTCACAGTAAATTCACAGTAATTGGACTGAGCATGTTAAGGATTGTCCGCCTTTTAAGATAAGCCAGTGCTGCGCAGCTAGGGTAAGAGGCATGGGGCTCATTACATGTGAGCACACGTGTGTGGGTACATATGCGGGCTGTGTGTGTGAGAATTCTGTTGTGCGCAGCTCCGGCATCTGCGCACAGGGAGTCTCTCACAGAAGGGGATCTGCAAGGATTGATGCTGACCTGGGGTAGAATTATAATATGAGAGGGCTTTCAGAGTGTAGGTCTGTAGTGCTTACTGGAAAATCTGTGGTGTTTTCACTTGATTATACATATAGGTGAAATCTGTACCTAAGTACAGTTTCGCTCCACTTACGCTTACAGGGTCCAGCGAGGTATCAAACTGGGGTAAAACATGCACACTGAGTTTGAATTTGCTGTCCCCAATAACCCACATCAACATCCAATGGGATATGGGGAGGGGCTCACATTTGATGTGTTGGTGGGAAGGGTTCAAGCAGCTGTGTCAGCTAGGGGTGGAGATAGTCTCTCAGACGAGCTCTTACCAGAGAAAACTTGAAGTTGCCATTTTGGATTGTCCCAGAATGCTGTGAAGTAGGGTTGGGGCAGGGATGGAGGGCTGATGTGGTATCCTGGGATTGGCTAGGGATGCCTGGACTCTAAATCTTTCCACTCCAACTTAAAAAAAACCCTGCAGAAGGGAGAGAAAGATGAGAAGTCCCTGGTTCTGGCAGCGACAACAGTGAAGGGATGCCGATCTGGAAGGAGAAGCCACCTGATGCCCTGGCTAGATGGACTTTGACTCCAGCTAACCCCCAGGAATATGATGGGTCTCTCCAGGGCCAGTGGCGCTGAGGCACTTATGTCCCGAGGACCAGTTAGGGAAAAGGACCTGGACTCCCCTGCCACCTTGGTGCCCTTCAAATTGCCAGGAGACTCTAGGGCTTGGGGAGTGTGGCAAGAAGGGTGTTCTGCTACCTGATTGTGGTGAGGCTGCACATGATATTGCCACTATCAGGAAAGGGGCACCAAGAGCCTGCCAGAGGAGAGGTCTAGCCAGAGTGCCAGAAAATCCAGTTGCCCACAAAATGTCAGGAGGCCTGAAGAAAATGCTCTTAGTGGCTAGGCAAAACAATCCAAAGATGAAGTAATGGGTCCAATGGGGCCAGAGATGTTCTTATTTACATTTTGCTGCAGAGAAAGAAAAATGAGAAAAATGTGTGCATAGCGCTCCACCGTACTTGCTTAAAATTACCCCCGGAGTGGGCCGGAACCCGGAGGGTTAGCACATTGTTAACTAATTAATTTCCTGCAGAGGAGCATGCATAGGCCCTCCTCTCTAAGCCAATTTCTGGACACAGGGACCCCATCTCTAGG
Organism: Calotriton arnoldi; assembly: GCA_963921515.1. Classification (NCBI taxonomy): domain Eukaryota; kingdom Metazoa; phylum Chordata; class Amphibia; order Caudata; family Salamandridae; genus Calotriton; species Calotriton arnoldi. Next base: position 2,415,298 of record CAWUFW010000072.1, on the reverse strand, counting down.
GGTTCACCAAAATAACTAATGTTCCGTGGACGCAAAGCAGAAGGTGCGGGGTGCCTTTCCTGCCCCTGTTCCCGTGTCCGGGGCAGCGGGGCATGCAGACAGCAGAGTTGCTCCTGTCTTAGGGCAGAAATGGAAAACAGCTCTTGTGGCTCCCACCTGAGGTAGGAGCAGAGGAAAGTGTTGCTGGTTCCCACACCTTTCCTGGAATACATGCAGGGAGCCTGTTGGGGATGTAGGGAGTTGGGCCCCACTACGACTTCAATTGTGAAATAAAGTATCTGGGTACCCCGGGTGGGAAGGGGCACCCCAAACAGCCAAAAGCAAAAGGGAAACAAATTAAAATAATGTGGTGAAGGCCGCTTTCCTCACCTGCCGAACTCACTCATAAGATATTCACAAGATCAGGAAGGAGTGCTCCATACCCCCCACAAGGGCTCCTTCACATATTTTCTTTTGCTTGTGGTGCCCCATGGAGGGGCAGGGGCACCACCAATGCAGTTTTCAAGTGTTTTTGGGGGCTGCAAATAGTGCAGCAGCCCCCCTTGTAGTGATTTGGGAAAACTGACCATAAGTCTCCTGGGCCCTTGTAAGCATGGCCCTAGGAGAGGTTTCCATTGATTTTAAGCATTTGAGAGCTAGGGCTTTTGTTCTTGGATTCCAGGGTGCAGGGACTTCTTGTGATTAGTCTTACAGCTGCATTATGTGGCCTGTATATTGAATTTGAAAGGTTTATTAACAATCCTAATGGTGAACAATGCAATGGTTACATGTATAATGAAGACTTATGAGTACAGAGGTATTTCTTATTCATTTTAAATAGAATTCCATTGACAACGTATAATGTGGTTGCTTTTATTAATGTTGGGTAACCCTGGCAAAGCCTGACACCCCTTATATAGCATTTGATATAGGTGTGGGGGAAATTTGTTTGTAGCATTCAGAGTCCACTGGGGTGTAATGTGATATTAGGGTGTCAACAATGGTAGTTCCATCTACTAATGTATAAGCTTTTAATTTACAGCATTGTATTTACTAGGGTTTTGTAATAAAAGTACTTTTCCTTTATAAAAGAAAAAACACTGAGTGGACAGTGACCTATTGAGTGTTTTTGTTGTATACCAGTGAACGGGGATTGCTGGCCCGCACCACCTCTCCTGAGTGGGCCTTAGACTCCTCTGCTTTGCAGTCCTGAGAGAGCGAAGTGCTGTAATGAGGTACCTGGCTCCCAGTAAAGAGATAATTGTGGACTTTTTACTTGCAAAGGACTCGGATCATTCCCAACTGATAACCTCATTTCCTGCAGTAACTATGCTCTCTTTCATTGCCACGAGCTGACTCTGTGTGTGATAAATATGCAACGAGTGAACTGAACTCAAAACCAGTTTTTTGGATTCATGTTTTAACAAACAGAATGAAACAGCTAATACCCAGCAACATTAGCAGCCTGACCTTGTTTTTTCTGATCCCAGGGAATTCCCTGACATAAAATGTCTGCAGGCCAAACGGTAGTTCTTGCACCAACCGTACCAGGCATATTAATAATCAATCTCGGTTATTACATGTGTATTTTCAGGGGAAATCACAGACTCCATCGGCAGAGATCTTTTACAGAATGAAGTTTGCTTTGAAAGTTGTGCTGGTGTTATGTGTCCTAATCCATTAAGCATCAATAAAAGCCTCGTGAAACTTCAATCCACGGGAACGTAAGCATGTGAAAGACGCTCTGAGCAGCCAGCCCTCTCTCACGGCTTTGTGAGAGCTCTGCACAGCCAAACCTATCTTTCTTCACACACACGGATCAACAAGCAATGGCAAATGCATTTGGCGTTTGGATTCAGAGGATTTCGGTGTTGTGATGATGTTTTGCGCTGAAGCCGGGACTCATCCAGGCAGTATCTGCAAGACAGGCCCCCTACTCCAGGATGTACACACAGACCCTCGACGGCCAATTGGCGATAAAATCTTGATCTCACTGTGTTGATTTTCGTACAAATAGGCAATATTATGCGGGGACAATGCGTCTGCCGCTTTTTCTGTTTGTTGGTATTACATTGCATTTTTGCTGGTACTACTGAGTGCATATTTCGTGTTCAGAGCTTTCTGCTCATTAGCACGATTCTTCCTCCTTTTGTCAAATTCCACAGATGTTCTACAGTGGCAGCACTATTGGCACCAGGAAGCACACGGGTTCAACCTCTTTGCCTGCTGGCACTCTTGTTTATTACTACTACGTGGTAGCAACCTGTGGTGCTGGACGACAAGAGGAAAACAAACATTGGCAAAGCCAACAAGTCTGATGTCGGCTGTTTAGTCGCGGTTTTTGCAAACTTTATTGTTGGGAATGCTGCTGGGCCCTTGTCAGTCAAAACAAAAACCAAAAAACAATGGTTACCATCAAAAATATTTTTGGAGGTCTCAGAAAGATACATAGTAGTTCCTGTCAGAAAAGGGATCTGCTTACTAAGGGGGTCACTAGGATGGCGGGCGGACTTTAGTCCGCCCGCCATGCCAGTGGTAACGGGACCGGCCGCCTGCCATGCGGCAGTCCCACACCCCTGATTAGGATGCGACCGCCACCCTGGCGGTTGCATTCCGCAGTTTAACATTGCGGCGGGTGCTGCTTACAGCAGCACCCGCTGCAATGTCAAAATGACATGGTGTGCATTTCCATGCACAATGTGGCAGGCACCTTGTGCATGGAAATGGAAGGGGGTACCATGGGTACCCCCCAAGTGCACCCCCCACTCACCCACCCCCTCCGGGGGCCCACAACGGGCCCCCAAAGCAATTCCCCGCCAGCCTTTCCATGGCGGCATCGCCGGCATGGAAAGGCCTTTAACCGCATGCATCCTAATATGGATGGCGGTGCCTGCTAGGCACTGCCACCATATTAGGGGCCAAGTCCACCCGGCCGGCAATCAGAACGATTGCTGACCGGCGGAAAAGCGGCGGACGCACTTTGCGTCTGCCGCGATACCCCCCGCCATTGTAATATGGCGGGGGTATTACTCGTTACGATGGCGTAACGGTCGCCACCGCCGGCTCGGCGGTGGTGAACATTATGACATCGTAATGACCCCCTTAGTGAGGGTGCTCCTTGTAAAATGGCAGAATGCTGTCACTCACAGTGAAGTGAGGACATGGCTTATAAGGGCTGACCTATTGCTCCATGCTATATGCCGTGGTGGCGGAATCAAAATGTGACTGACACAACAACAGATGAAACAGGATGAAAGGGTCATGCTATAAACCCTGTAATTGAGTGTTTTATACATATAATTGTAGAAAAATCAAAAGGTCATGGCTAACTGCAGACCTAAAAATATAACTTTGTCACCCACACACTGCTTCATGTAATTCTATTCATATGAACTCTGACACCTCCAACAAAGAGGTATAAGAAAACCATGGCAAGGTTTTTAAAAATATTTTCGATGCGAGAAGGGAAAACATAGATCCAAAAAGGAAGACAGTAACATTTGTTATGTTGGAAAGTGGAAAACTAAGTAGCAATATTATGAGAAACGTCTACTAAGAAAAGAGAAATAGTTCCAGCAGGGTTAAAGAACATTATGAGAAAGTCAGTATTGAAAGAATGTGGCAAGCGATAAAATGAATAAAGAAATAAACAACCAGAGTTTTATCAATGTTAGTGTTTATTAACCTGGAGTAGCCATCACTAGTGCAACATGTTCAGTGGCAGGGAGAGAAAGGGAATAGATGCGCCCACTGCACTCCATGGGTAGAAGTCTTCATATTCGACGGGAGCTGAGGTGGGTCATGACACCCTTGCTATTCCACTGTTGTCAAGGAGTATGGAAAGGCAGAATTAGCTCAGAATAACATTACAATATTGACATTTAAACCAGAATACAGTGGGTGAAAGTGTAGTAACGGTAACTCTGGCGGATCGGGGGAACGTTGAGGAGGTCTTAACTGTATTAAAACATTGGGATACTTGGGTAATGTCGTGAAAAGTCACTGTTCGTAGCTAGCTACACACTATAAGAGTTCCCAGGCATAGAAGGAAGCAGTGAAACCGAGAGAGCTACATTAACTGTGGACTGGCTTCCCGCAGAAAGAGATTTTAGAGAGAACTTGAAAAACACCACTGCTGCGTCCAGTGGCAACAAAAGTGCATTAGCCGAACTTTTTGACATTGCCGATTTTGTGATAAAAATGAATTAAATAATAAACAGGTGGAACTCTCTAAACCTGCTCCGAAGTCCATCCTTCCCTATAACAAATCTTGCATCCTTTTATTTGCTACAAAGACAATGGTAAAAGGCCTTTGAAGAGGTTGTGACGCTGCTCTGGTGGTAGGAGACAAGTATGCTCAGACGACTAAGGTAATAGCCTTTGAGGTGGGTCTGATGCTGCTCTGGGGGAGTCTAGTATGGCTCTGAAGACAATGGTAAAGACCTTTGAGGAGGTCTTAATGCTGCGCTGGCTGGGGGAGACAAGTATGACTCAGACGACTACATAAATGCGTTTGAGGTGGTCCAGTTGCTGTATTGACCGGGAATACTACAATGTCTCAGAAGACAATGGTAACGGCCTTTGAGGAGGTCCTGATGCTGCGCTGGGGAGACTAATATAGCATTATAGCCCGCCGTAGCGGGCTATACCGGCTATTAAAGGCCCGCTCCAGCGTTAAAGGCTCGAGCCGAAAGGAGCGGGACTTTAATGGCGGTATAGCCCAGCTACGAAGGGCTATAAGGCTATTAGAACATTCTGCCACTAGAGGGCAGAATGTTCTAACAAATAAAATAAAGGCTTCAGGGAGCGCAAGGGGATTGAAATCCCCTCAGGCTCCCTGAAGCCTTTGTTCACAGCCACAGCTGTGAACAAAGAAACATTGGAATGTTGGAGCACTGGACTTATACCAGCCATTATAAGCCCAGAGCATCTCCATTGTCTTCAATGGAGCTCCCAACATTCCAATGTTCTAATATAGCTCAGAAGTCAATGGTAATGCTGCACTGGCAGAGGAGACACATTTGGCTGATGCTGCTCTGGTGGGGGGAGACAAGAATGATCAGAAAACTATGTTAAGGTCTTGAGGTGGTCCTGATACTGCACTGGGGGTAGACAGCTCTAGCTCAGAAGACTTTGGTAAACACCTTTAGGGCGGTCCTGATGCTGCGATGAGGAGACTAGTATGGCTCAGAAGACAATTCTAAAGCTGCACTGGAAGGGGAGATAAGTATGGCTCAGAAAACAATGGTAAACGCCTTTGAGAGGGTCCTGATACTGCTCTGGTGGGGGGAGACAAGTATGATCAGAAGACTAAGGTAATGGATCTGATGCGGCGCTGGGGGCAGAGTATGGCTCAGAAGAATATGGTACAGGCCAGGTGGTCCGGATGCTGCACTGGCAGGGTAGATGAGTATGCCATGAAGATGAAGGTTATGGTAAAGTCCTTCAAGGTAGTCCCGATGCTTCGCTGCTGGGAGACAAGTATGGCTCAGACACAGACAGGTAGCAGCAGTAAGTGTTCCTTGCAGAAACATCTGAGATGTTGACGCTCGGCAACACACTGAACAAGCATAGTAGCCATGCATCCCAAAAAAGGTTCTATCTAGCACGCCATGGGTGTTATTTACCAACGTTTTGCACTGGCTATCATGTAAAGCAAAGTGATGCAAAACTGTGCATGTATTTGGTTGCCACTTAAGAAGCCAGTCAATGCAGTGCCAAATTTGTGCACTGCTGCGTGACCCACGGTGCAAACCTTAGTGAACACGGGCCAATATTATTTCCAAGCAAGGAGCACCACCTGAAACCCCTTTTCTCCTTTGGGCATACTTTGTCTTCTCTTCTTGTGCATGCAGCAATACCGTTGTTCACTCCCTCTCTAACCATTGGGGTTTTCTGCCTTCTCCAGCTCTCAGGCCCTTCGTCGCCATCTTAAAACCAACGGAGAAAACCTAACTCCTGTCTCCCTAGCGGCTCGAGCTACCCAGCTAACTTGGCATATGTCATATTATAATTCCTTCAATTTGAGATCAGAGAACTGCAACCTTACTGCTGTCTGTGCTACGGGGGTGTGCACTGAACGGCGCAGCGATAAGAACATGCGAACGTTTCATGAATACTAAACAACAGAGAAGCAGATGTGGGTAGTCGGGGTTCACTGACATTAACATTTCTTCACCCACCTAGGCTGCCGCGCGCCAAGTACTTTATGCATATTTCCTATCAGTCACAGCTGTTACATCGAAGCAGTCTGTGACTGCAGCGCCCTCGCGCTTTACCATTTCCACACTCTGCCTAAGTGAACCCCAGAGAGCCCGGCGTAGTCACAGGGGCGCCTTGGTAACAGCAGAGCCGGGGTTATGCCTGGCTAGCTAGGCCTGTGGGTGCACAAGAGAAGGTGGGCAGGGGCCACCTTGACCTGCTTGCCCTCTGAATGCACATTCCGCACAAGAGTGTTCCTGTGTCTCTTGAACTCAAGAACGATGACCGGAAGTAAGATGGGGCAGCAAAAATGCTGGCAACTTGTGTCACTGTTGTGTACTCGTTACATGTAGAAGCTGAATGACACTGATGCAGTGCAGTGACGTACACTCCCCTAAGTTATAATGGTGTGACATGAATAGCTGGAAGTCCTGAACAGGCCCGAACTATGTAGTCTGGTGAAAATGCGAGCTTCTAAGCGCTACCATATACATACATTCACATCAAGCCAAAAATGGGAAATCAATAAATCTCTGGCTTGTAAAATAAAGATACACGCAATTCGTATGCTTTAAAGTATACAATTACTGCAGACAATTCGAAGTTGGTCTCAACCCGCGGGAAATCGACACTCAAAAGTGTAAATGCAGGCAGCAAACACCCGAGCTGCAACTAACCTGGGACCGGCTGTCTGCTGGCCTACATAACACCTTCTGCACGCCAGGCGGAGGTGGGGCGGGGGAGGGGGGAATGAGTAGCCTCAGTTATTAGAAGGGGACCCCTGAGGCAGCTGATGGAGACACCGCTCTGATTTTAGACTATGACCAATAGTTGGACAGTGTGAAGAGAGTGAGGCCCCAGGGCGCCCAACCACTGACCTTATTAGCAATGTCAAACCAGACATACACTGGAGTTTAAGAAGGTTCGGCAAGGAGGACAACTAAAGAGGTCATGAGAGCCTCATGTGTCCTCTTTGTAGAAGCTTCTGAGTAAAGTTATGTTACCATATGTTCTCAGCATTTGTATAGCACTTTCTATCATTTTATAATTAGTGTGTCATACAAACACTCTTAATTTAGGCATCGTTTTCGTACGTTTTGGGATGTCCCTGGATAGGCTGTGTATTGTTTTCTGGGTGCATAAGAGTACTACAGGTTTGTTTAATATACTAAGTAGCTTGTGGGGATAAACTTAAGTGAAAGTAAAAATAAGTCGCTTTCAATAAATATTTTTGTGGGCTCTGTGTAAGGATGACCGTACTATGTTGAGATTTAGGTTGTTTGTCCATAGTCCAGCCTATACGGATTGTTTTCGCTAGTCTGTTACATATCTACGTTACATGTATATTCTGATCATAGTGCTAGACTGCAGCTGGATCTGGAGATTAAATGTAATCTATGCCATTACAGTAGCCAGAGAAAGCAGCAGGCTGGTTGTGTCCACTGCTCCGTTTCATGTCATGTTTGTTGTTTGTGTACCACACCTTTCTTGGCACACTTAAAAGCACTGAGGAGAAAGGAGACGAAGAAGGCAAGAGGACAAACATGCATTAGCAAACCAATAGGACTCGCCTTTTGGCTTTGCCAATGCTTCTTGCCAATGCTGTTCCACATCAGCAAAAAGAAAATTGATAAAAAACATTTTTTTGCCACTGCTAAGCTATATTGGAAAAAAAATGAAAAAAGTGTAATGATAAGTATGCATGCATGCATCCTCATGCAGGCGTGCATATCTGTTATGACACTACGGCGACCCAGCTTGGTGACATATATGTGCGTGTGCATCAACACACATGCATGGACATACAGCGTGACATGGCACTGTTGAGCATTTTTTTTTATCTTGGAACAGTAAATAGAATTGAATAAAATGTATGTGAAAGAGCGTTTTACAAAAGGAGTGCCCCAGGAGCAAATTGGAACATACGAGCCCTTATAAAAATATTCAAAAAAAGGAAGCAAGGGCAAGGGACAACGGTAGAGCAGGTGGGGGAAATGTAAATTCTGCGAAGTGGCAAGGGGGGGAGAGCAATGGGAGAGATGGGGGTTTAAAATAACAGAAATAAATAAAAAGTTGTGCAGGTCAGAGAGGGTTGGGAAAGCAACAGAGAAACTTGAGTGTGTGGGTGGGGTTGAAAAATATATAAAAAAATAACAGGCTGGAAAGGGTGGTGGAGGCAATGGGCGACCTGAGGGGAGGAGTTTAGCAAAACAGAGAGCACAGGGGATCGGGATTTAAGGTAGGAACCAGTACACAAGGGAGAGGGCAGAGCAAGAAAACACACTGCTATGGAGTGCTAAATGCTAAAGAAAAAGCATTTGCAATGCAATAGGTCTCGCATTCACGCGAGTTTGAGCTATTGGCATTGTAAATGACAATGCCTTTTATTTATGTTTTGGGTTTTAAAACATAAATAAAAGGCATTGTCATTTACAATACTAATAGCTTAAAATCTCGCAAATGCGAGACCTATTGCATTGCAATAAAGGGCCTTCTCGACCGCTTGTTAGATTGTAAATATCAGAGGAAGAGACCGGCCTGCGACGTCTTCAAAGCAGTGATAAATAGTGCAATGAAGAAGATGTGTAAGTGTTGTAAATTACACAGACACAAAGGGGCCGATTCCGATCTCGGCCGGTAGGCACCGAAACGGATTCGGCTTTACCGGATCCGATTCGGAGGCCTAGTTCCCGACCGATTCGTACGGGCGTCCGCGCGAGCAAGTACGATGCGAGCGCACGCGAAATTGCCGACCGACTCGTTCCCGGGTCCGAACCGCTCCGACCGACTCGTACGGACACGGCTCGCACTACGCAATGGAGACGTTACCCGACCGAGCCAGTACAATGCGCGCCTCGAACAGCCCGACCGACTCGTAGCGTCCGGCTCAGAAGAGCTGTCGGAGCCGGACTTGGGGGGTCCGTGTCGGACCCCCCTGCACGCGTAGCCGCGCGAGTCGCACACAGGGGGGACCCAAGGGTCCCCCCTACACATGCATGTGCGGTGCGAGTCGCACCAACGCGTACCCACTGTAGGGGCCCCCTGTTCGCGACGTGCCCATTCAGTCAATGGGAGCCCGTGTACGCGTTGTACGACCGGCTCCCATTGACTTCAATGGGAGCCCGACCGAGTCGAGTCCGACAGCATGCGGCCGCATCGTACTCGCTCGGTCGGACTGCTGGAGTCCGGCTCGGTCGGAAAACTCACCGGATCCGGCTCGGTCGGAGAGTTTTCCGGCCCAGATCGGAATCGGCCCCAAAGTGTGAAGTGAGAGTTACATATGATCCGAGCTATAAACACTAACAAAGTGCACCAACACCTTTTGCTCTGTGATTACACCATTGCGGCTCAGGAGGAAGAGCGGGAGGGGGGTATTTCCTGCCCTCTCCATGATTTGAGTGTGCAGTGTGGCATTGCATAATGTCATTGTTATCTTTGGCCTAATAAAAAACACTCCAACTGTAGTAGGGCCCTGGCTTCACCTCCTGGTGCAGGGTGGGCTGTGCTTTATGTCAGGCATGGAGGGAGGGATGGTCTCGGCTGCAGCTCTGGCCTCGTACAGTGCCCCTGCTATTACTAGTGAGCGAGTGGCGCTGAGGTGGTGGTATTGGTATTGGTGGTTGTGGTATTGGTGGTATTGGTGGTGGTATTGGTGGTGGTTATATTGGTGGTAGTATTGGTGGTGCTGGTATTGGTGGTGGTGGTATTGGTAGTGGTGGTATTGGTGGTGGTGGCATTGGTGGTATTGGTGGTGGTGGTGGTATTGGTGGTGGTGGTATTGGTATTGGTGGTGGTATTGGTGGTGGTGGAACTGGTATTGGTGGTGGTGGTATTGGTGGTGGTATTGGTAGTATTGGTGGTGGTGGTATTGGTGGTGGTATTTATTATTTTTTATTTTTTTGTCCTCATATTACCAAATCTCTTAATGGGATTCCTCCAATCACTCCATGCCAACCTTTACTAGCCCTTGGGAGAGGCAAAGAGAGAGAAAGGAAACTTTCCCTCCAAGATGATACCGTTACCTTCTCCCACTCCTGTTCACATTTCTAGGGGCCCCGGGATGTTACTTAGGAGGCCAGGACCGACGGTACATTGGCTTAATCATTGGACCCACTTTCCTTCTTTCTCCAGTTTAACAAAGCAGCCCAGATCTTAACTTTACTTCTTTGGTCACAAGCCATATCTGATTCACTAGTGTAGATAATGCTCTTCAAACATTCAGCAAAAGTCGGGGAGTTTCCGATTTCCACCCCCTACAAATTTCTCTCCTTGCCAGGATTACCACATAAAATATAAAGTTGGATGCAGGTGCATTCACATGATAGTCATTCGATAGACCGAAGAAAATTAAACTGGTACTTACATCCGTCGGTCTCTCCAGCACAACTTCCAGAAATCCACATACCTCCATCCAGTAAGATTTAATTCTTGGACATTCCATAAACATATGAATATCATCTGCTGCTGGATAGTTGCACCTGGGGCAACTATATACATTCCCTGTCACCTTAGATAACTTTTTTGGAGACCAATAAACTCTATAAGCAGTATACAAATGATTCCTCCTAAGTGCGGCTGGTTTTACTATAGCCTGCAACATAGAAAAAGAGTCAGACCATATTTTATAAACATCAGTTTCACTTTCTCCATATTCATCGCCCCACAATCTTATAACTTCAGACTCCCCATCATCCTCAGCATCCAATAGAGCCCAATACCAGAACGAAACTTCCCTTTTCCATGTGCCCGTCCTAGTAACTAAATCCGCTTTCAAATTTACCTCCTCCTTATGCCAATTCTGCGTCGCCCACCATGAGGATATCTGATAAAACTTAAACCTCGTCAATGTTCCTCCGGTTAACCTGCTAAGTGCCTCCCAACTTATGAGCTTAGAATCCTCTTGCAGGTCACCCCAGCACCTTATACCTCCCATTTTTAGAGGCTGACTAAGTTGGTCTTGTAGGCATTCCGGGGTGCCGGGGAATCCCAAACTGGGGCCTGTGCTGCATAATATGGAATTTTCATTCTTCTTCTTACATACATCCAAATCTTTAAAGCAGCTCCCAGAATCTTTAGCCTGACTTTTTATAGAACTTCGGATCTCCATACTTGTATAGGAAATATTCCTGCCCTTGCTCCACATCTTTTAACATAGCCTCAAACAGTAGACCTAATGATGAGGAATCCGTTTTATTAGCCAACATCCTGAAGTTTTTAAAATGAAAAGCATAACAATATGTGAGTAGGTCTGGTAGTGCTAACCCACCTGCTGTAAGACCTCTTCTTAACTTTTTCCAGGCTATTCTAGGGCCTTTCGTAGCCCAAATAAAGGTACCTATTTTGCCTTGTAGCTTCGCTATATCTTCTATCCTAAATAAGAGTGGGACTGAATTATATAGAAAGGTGATTTTGGGAAGGATTATCATTTTTACAAGGTTAACCCTCCCATAGATGTTCAAAGGGAGGTTTGCCCATCGTGTAAGTAAACTAGCCACCTCTTTAGAAACCCTCTTCCAATTAACTTTGGGAATATCCTCTAGTTTCTGCACTAACTGAACCCCTAAATACCTCATTTGACTCTTTACCCCCTGACTTCCCCTTACTTGATTCCATTCCATTATTTCAGTTTTGTCTTTATTAATTTTATACCCCGAGACTTCACCGAACCTCTCTGCCTTCTCGATAAGTCTGGGGATTGCCTCTGCAGGATTTGTTGTGTATAAAAGCAAATCATCTGCATAGAGAGCAAGTTTAAGTTCTAACTTTCCCATTATAAAGGGGTGAATAATAGGATCTACCCTGAGCCAGCTGACAAATGGCTCAATATACAGATTGAATAAAAGCGGTGACAGAGGGCACCCCTGTCTAGTGCCTCGTGTAATATTAAACCAATCTGTCAGGGCCCCATTTACCAACACCTTCGCTTTAGGGCTAAAATATAAACTCTTCATCGCCTGAACAAAATTGTTAGGGAAACCAAAACTTTTTAGTGTCTCCCACAGATATGCCCAGTTAACCTGGTCAAAGGCTTTTGCAGCATCTATTGCTACTATCGTCAGAGGAGCCTTCTTTACCTCGGCCATATCTATGGCCCCCGTTACCTGAAAAGTAAGCTCATTCAACTGCCTCCCTGGTATAAAACCTCTCTGATCTGAGTGAACTACCGCCTTTATAACCTTTGCCACCCGTGCTGCCAATATACCTGTAAAGAGCTTATAATCTGAATTTAATAAGGATATTGGTCTATAAGACTCTATCTTCTGTGGGTCTTTATTAGGTTTTAATATCAGGGTCACCGTAGCTTCTGCCCATGAACCTGGTGTGTTTTCACCCCCAATATAGATTTTATTAAACAGGTTCTTTAAAATTGGCACTACCTTATCTAAAATTCCTACATATAACTCAATTGGGAGCCCATCTGGGCCTGCGGCTTTTCCCTGACCATTTTGTTGCATTGTGCTCTAACTTCTTCTTCAGTAATACTTGCTTGCAACAGTACCTTATATTCTTCTGTCAACTGAGGGAGCGTTGTTAACTTTAGATACTCCTGAACTACCTTTTGTCCTGGTCCGATATCCTCCTTATATAGGTCACTCATAAAACTTTTAGCCTCCTCACGAATTTTATCATCCTCATATATTATTCCTCCTGACCCTCTTTTGATTAAAATCTTTATCAGGTTCCTTGCCCTATCCGTTTTCGCCTTCCATGCTAATAGAGAACCACATTTCTCTCCGTATGCAAAGTGCTGAAGCTTACTAGCTTTCCACCTAACCAAAAGCTTCTTATCTAAGTCAGCTTGAAATTCAGCCCGTAGAATCTCCAACTCTTTTTCCAAACATGGTACTGTACTCAAGGTCTCCATTGATGCTTTCTGTAGTTCTATTTCTTTTTCCTTAATCTTGCTTATCCTATCCGCTTCTTCATTTTTCAGAGCTTTCCTTCTTCCTATCATTATGGAACTAAGTATCCCCCTTATATAGGCTTTAAAAGCCTCCCACACTATCTGATCTTTGGCTGTGCCGTTATTAAAATTGAAGTACTCATCGGTTTTATCTCCTATCTCCGTAATCACTTCTTCATCCAGTAACATGGTCCTATCTAGAGTCCACCTTTTTTGTATCTCTCTTTGCTTAAGCCCCAGGGTCATAGCTACTGCTGAATGGTCTGATAATATAGCAGGAATGTGGTTTATTACCTCGATATCCGAAAACAGCACCTGATCTATAAGAAAATAATCAATTCTCGAGTGATGCTTATACTTTTTACTGTAGAACGTAAAATCTCTAGTTTCCCCATTCTTACTCCTCCAAATATCTAGCAAGTTAAAGTCTTTAATTATGTTTTTTAACGCAGCAAACATTTTTGGAGGACTATTGTATTTTGCTTTTGAAGTACGGTCTATCTCTTTGTTTAAAACCAAATTGAAGTCCCCCAATTATAATTGGTGCAGTAGTGTTCAACAGACTGACCTCAAGTTTTAAAAGTGCCCCTGAATTATCTTCATTTGGCCCATAATACGCTACGCAAACTAGAGGTGCTCCCCAAACTGTCAAAGTAGCCACCAACCATCTCCCTGACTGATCCGTGTCTTGTTTACCACATTTATACCTGCATTGCTCCTTATGATCAGTGCTACTCCTCTAGTACTTCCTCTTTGGTCTGAACAAAGCACCTCCTGAATCCATCTTACCTTGCTAAACCCTTGTTTACACTCGTGGGCCTCGGTGGTGGTGGTATTGGTGGTGGTATTGGTGGTGGTGGTATAGTTGGTGGTGGTGGTATTGGTGGTATTGTTGGTGGGGGTATTGGTGGTGGTGATATTGGTGGTGGTATTGGTGGTGGTGGTGGTATTGCTATTGCTGGTGGTACTGGTATTGGTGGTGGTATTGGTATTGGTGGTATTGGTGGTGGTGGTATTGGCATTGGTGGTATTGGTGGTGGTATTGGTGGTGGTGGTATTGGTGGTGGTGGTATTGGTGGTGGTATTGGTGGTGGAGGTATTGGTGATGGTAATGGTGGTGGTGGTATTGGTGGTGGTGGTATTGGTGGTGGTGGTATTGGTGGTTGTGGTGGTATTGGTGGTGGTGGTGGTATTGGTGGTGGTATTGGTGGTGGTTCTGATATTGGTGGTGGTATTGGTGGTGGTGGTGATGGTGGTATTGGTGGTGGTGGTAATGGTGGTATTGGTGGTGGTAGTATTGGTATTGGTGGTGGTGGTTAGTGGTATTGGTAGTGGTGGTATTGGTGGTGGTGGTATTGATATTGGCGGTGGTATTGGTATTGGTGGTGGTAGTGGTGTTATTGGATTGGTGGTGGTGGTATTGGTGGTGGTGGTGGTATTGGTGGTGGTATTGGTAGTGATGGTATTGGTGGTGGTGGTGGTGGTAGTATTGGTGGTGGTGGTATTGGTGGTGGTGGTGGTATTGGTGGTGTTATTGGTATTGGTGGTGGTATTGGTGGTGGTATTGGTGGTGATGGTATTGGTGGTGGTGGTGTTGGTGGTGCTGGTATTAATGGTGGTGGTATTGGTGGTGGTGGTATTGGTGGTGGTGTTATTGGTGGTGGTATTGGTGGTTTGTTGTTAATAAAACAGGCTTTTGAAAACAACCCGTCAGGTGGCTTTAGTGCAGATGACATGTAACACAGATGTGCTGTTGTCAGCTTCAGCCCATTAGCACACGATTATGTGGTACCTGGAATTCACATGACTTAATTCGCTAATCATTTCTAAATCCATTTTACTTGGGGGGTTGAAAAAGACATGAGATAATGCTGGGTTAAAGTGATTGAAAGAGGGCGCCTATGTTACGGGGGCGGCTGTGCTGCTTAAAAAAACACAAGCGGTTTCATCTGAAGCAGCGCATGTCCCACCTGCAGTAAGAGAAACTTAATAAATTAAATAGTGCTTACAGGCTAAATAACAGGTCCTGTGTAACAACTGAAGTAAAGGGGCCAGTCGCCATGGGAGGTTACAAATGAAGACAAGACAGTACTAAGGAGGGACTAACAAGCCTATTAACGAATCTGAAGGCAGCATTTATGAAAGACAATGACACAAGCCAATGAAAAATATGGGCGGAGAGTGGGCACGGCTTCTCTCCCATACTCTACTACAGCAGTCTCACAGAGCGAGGAGTGAATGCGCACTGCCGCTAGGCTCGACCTAAAAAGTAGTTCTCTGAATGTGAGAAGTAGAAGGATGCAAGTCATTCATTCAAAAGAATTGTGAAGAAGTTATGCTCGAGGGGAGGGACAAACACAAAAAGTGGAAAGAAAACCATTGAATAAGAGGCAAGTAAATGAAAGTGACAAGAAAGCCACCCAACGGTGAGTACCAAGCTGGCCCAAAGAGCACTTTAAGCATTCAGTTGTCCTCACAAGGTCTACAACAGCAGACAGCTAAAAGCTGCCTGTAGGTGAGACCTAAAATGCTAAAGGGATTTGAGGGGAGGGGAAGGTGAGAGTCTGATATTATGCCATACTGGCTGCTTGTGTAGGGATTATGACATGGTAAGGACACTTTAAAAATGCTAAATTGTAACATAAATCAGAAGAGGACATTACATGAATGGAAGGGACCATGGGAGACATGATAGAGGAGTGAAATTTGCTGAAAGTCAAATTATCAAAGTTAGGCAAGATATATACATGGAGAAAAACATGACATAGACACGTTTTTGGTTAAAGGAGTGTAAGACTCCCTAAAAAAGGAAAAGTTGGTAAGTATGCCTAGACACACAGGGTGGTTGTGTTTTCATTTTCTCCAGGGCTGTGCAAGCTGTTGGCATACTCTCCATCTCTTTCTGTTAAAATGATGCTTGTATTGGGATGAATGGGAATGTTTTAATTGACTTCCGTTCACCAGCAGCTACACAGGAAGGGTGATAAATTCAGTAGCTAACATTCTTTATAAAGGTAGGATATTCAGACATATATTACAGCTGTAAAAGACAAAGTAGGCAGTTCTGGCACATACCCAATGAGGGTTCACTGATAAAACATCAACACCCAAAACATCCCCATACCACAATATCGAGTCATAAATATAGATGTAAAAAATATCGACATCCTATCTTTATAAAGGTAAGTACAAAAATATCGAAAAAAATATCAATGACATAAATATAGATGTAAAAAATATAGGGGCCCATTATGATAACGGGCGGATCGCCACCGCCCGTATGGCGGTGGCGATCCGCCCGCTATTTCCCTCTGCCCGCCACACATTTTCCCCCCGCCATATTACTATGGCGGGGGGGACCCCGGCGGACGGAAAGACCGTCTGCCGCTTTTCCGCCGGTCGACTCGTCGACCGACGGAAAAGGGGCATTATATGGTGGCGTTGTCTGCAAGACACCGCCATCCATATTATGATGCTGGCGGAGGTGTGCCTTTCCATGGCGGCATTGCAGGCCCCCGGAGTGTTGGGTGGGTGGGGGGTGCACATGGGGGTACCTATGGTACCCCCTGCATTTCAATGTACAACGTGGCAGGCACCGCGCGGTGCCTGTCACGTTGTGCATTGAAATGCACAACTACATTTTGGCATTGCGGCGGGCGGTGCTTTAAGCACCGCCCGCCGCAATGTCAGGAATGCGGATGCGCCCGCCAGTGTGGCGGGCGCATCCTAATGGCATCTGCGGGACCGCCGCATGCATTGCGGGCGGTCCCATTTCCCGGGGGTATGGCGGGCGGACAAAGTCCGCCCGCCATGCTAATGACCCCCATAGTTTTTTATATACATATAAAATAAAATAATAAATATTAAATATTTAAATAACAAACTTCATTAAAAAAAATAGATTTAATATACATTTAAGAAAAATAACAAAAACGTAACTTAAAAAGTTAAACACACATATATAATAATTATTATATATATTCACTGTAAAACAATTAATAAACTATTAATTTAAATGTATTTTATAATTTAAAAATATATAAAAATGTAACAAATAAATGTACATATACCAATAACATAACATTTATGTTAAAAAATTCTATTATTAATTAAAACAAACTATTTAAAAATATGTAAACTTACATTTCCCACTCCAATCAAGCAAGAGTAGGAAAAGTGTTGGACAGCAGAGGGGTAAAATTTACTATTCCCACTCCAGTGAGTGCAATAGTAGGAAAAGTGTTGGATAGTGGAGGGATAAAAATTACTATTTCCACTCCAGTCAGTGCAACAGTAGGGAAAGTGTTGGATAGCGGAGAGGTAAAAATTACTATTCCCACTCTAGTGAGTGTAACAGTAGGGAAAGTGTTGGATAGTGGAGGGGTAAAAGTTACCTTTCCCACTCCAATGAGTGCCGCAGTAAGGAAAGTGTTGGATAGCGGAGGGGTAAAAATCACTTTTCCCACTCCAGTCAGTGCAACAGTAGGGAAAGTGTTGGATAGCAGAGAGGTAAAAATTTCTATTCTCACTCCAGTGAGTGTAACAGTAGGGAAAGTGTTGGATAGCGGAGGGGTAAAAATCACTTTTCCCACTCCAGTCAGTGCAACAATAGGGAAAGTGTTGGATAGCAGAGAGGTAAAAATTTCTATTCTCACTCCAGTGAGTGTAACAGTAGGGAAAGTGTTGGATAGCGGAGGGGCAAAACTACTATTCCCACTCCAATGAGTGCAACAGTAAGGAAAGTGTTGGATAGCGTAGGGGTAAAAATTACTATTCCCACTCCAGTGAGTGTAACAGTAGGGAAAGTGTTGGATAGCGGAGGGGTAAAAATTACTATTCCCTCTCCAATAAGTGGAACAGTAGGAAAAGTGTTGGATAGTGGAGGGGTAAAAATTACTATTCCCACTCCAGTCAGTGCAACAGTAGGGAAAGTGTTGGATAGCGGAGAGGTAAACATTACTATTCCCACTCTAGTGAGTGTAACAGTAGGGAAAGTGTTGGCTAGCGGAGGGGTCAAAATTACCTTTCCCACTCCAATGAGTGCAACAGTAGGGAAAGTGTTGGATAGCAGAGGGTAAAAATTACTATTCCCACTCCAGTCAGTGCAGCAGAAGGGAAAGTGTTGGATAGCAGAGGGGTAATAATTACTATTCCCACTCCAGTCAGGGCAACAGTAGGGAAAGTGTTGGATAGCGGAGGGGTGAAAATTACAATTCCAACTCCAGTGAGTGTAATAGCAGGGAAAGTGTTGGATTGCGGAGGATAAAAATCACTATTCCCACTACAGTCAATTCAAAATTAAATACAAACAAAATATCAAGAACAACAAAAACATTTGAAAAACAAAATAAATGTAAAAATATATAAATATGTTAAAAATTAAAGTACAAATATATTTAATAGTATAAATTAAGAAAAAAATATTATAATGTTAAATACATAACAGAAATACCTACAAATATTATATTAAAATAAAAATATTTTTAAACAAGCTAATATTTTTAGATAGAAATTATTCATAAACAAAAACATTATTACATACATTTATTTTATTTACATCCTACCCTATAACACCACACAATTCACAACCAACATAATTAATTATCAATTAAATAAATATTATTAATTAAAAAACAAATTAAAACCCATAAAAATTATTTAACTTCCAACCCTTTACCCATATAAACCCCACAACCCACACCACAAATTAATTACACAATTCCCAAATTTAATTTTCAATTAATTAAATATTAATTAACAACTAATTATTAATTAAGTAAAAATACATTACTTCCCACCCAGTTACCCCTATAAAACCCACAACCCACACCTAAAAATAATTACACAATTTCCATATTTAATTTTTAATTAAATAATCAATATTAATTAACAACTAATTATTAATTAAAAATAAATTACTTCCCACCTTCCCACCCTTTACCCCTATAAACCCCACAATCAGCACCTAAAATTAATTAAACAATTTCCATATTTAATTTTCAATTATTTAATTAATAATAATTAACAACTAATTATTAATTAATTGAAAAAATTTACCTCCCACCCTTTACCCCTATAAACCCCACAACCCGCACCTAAAATTAATTACACAATTTCCAAATGTAATTTTCAATTAATTAATATATAATAATTAACAACTAATTATTAATTAATTGTAAATAATTTACTTCCCACCATTTACCCCTATAAACCCCACAACCTGCACCTAAAATTAATTACACAATTTCCATATTGAATTCTCAATTAGTTCATTAATATTAATTAACAACAAATTAAAAATTAATTAAAAATAAATTACTTCCCACAATTAACACTATTAAATCTCAATTAAATAAATATTAATAAATAAAAAAATCATTAATTTATTTTAATTAAATTACTTCCCACCCTATTCCCGTATAAACCCACAACCCGCTACGGAACTAAAAAACGCAAAATGTAATTAAAATAAAATTGATAGCTACTAAAATTTAACACATATATTACAAAACATAAACAATACTTATGCAAAAAAAATACATCACATACATTTAAAATATATACTAAAATACATAACACTAATTTAAAAATCGATATTTTAAACAACTATATTTTTGCAAACGATATTATTGACTTTTATATTTTTTAAAACAATATTTCTTACCTTCAAATCGATATTCTTGACCACGATATTCTTGCTGTTGATATTTCTCACTGACGATATTTAGGACTCAATATTTCTGTAGTTCGAAATTTCCAACTCAATATTTTGTCTGCACACCCTCAATGAGATATGAACCATATCATTTTAGAATATCTTATTGTGTTATATTTCATTACCACTCCCCAGACAACTTCTGACACAGACAGACTATTGGCTGTCTGTAACGAACGCATGTTTGCACCAGAATAGCGTCATAACATAGAAACATTGTCAACTAGTGAGAAAATCCTCTTTACACCAAAGAGAAGAATTTGGGTAAAACACTAAGGGGCCCATTACGATGTCGGGCGGAAGCACAACCGCCGTGCTGGCGGATGCAAAAAGCACCAGTTACCGCCGGCACGCAGCAGTCCACACGCCCGCCCAATTACGATGCGAAAAGTAGGCCAAACACCGCCGGCAAGCCAGCAACACCGTCCGCCATCAAAGTGCGCCCGTACACGTAGCGGCGCAGCCCAACTGACACACACCGTCCGACGAAACACGTCCCGCCCGGCGCATAAATTACGATGCCGCAAACAAACGGCTCCCACGGCCAAGAGATACCGTACGACAAACCGAAGCGGTAACACGGACGCCGAGCACGGACAACGAAGAAGCGGCTCCCCGAGCATGAATCCAGCACTGCAGGCCCTCCCCATGCTCCTGCTGATGCACCACCAAGGACGCAACGTACCGCGGAGACGCAGGTAGGCACACACACAACAAGTGCACGCAAACAGCGCACACAGTGCAAGGGCGGAAAAAGCGGACAACCCCCACCAGCGCGTGTACACAACACATCCACCATCGCATCCACATATGACACACAGGCCAAATCGTAACATCGCAGAACACATGTGTACACACCACCTGGGACTAGGAACCAACCACCCCGTCACGGCCCCAAAGCGGCGATGACGCCGCCACACATGCGCACAACGCAGAGGCCAACCGCAGCGCCATGCATGCGTCGCACACAGACACAGGGACACAACCAAGCAGCACACACATCAGCCCCACCCCGAACGCACATGACACGTGACAGGCCGGCCACAGACATGTCCCCAACGCCCAATGCACGGACAACACCCAACGCCACACAACCGACGCACACATGTCAGTGAAGACACGCAACAGCAGGACACACCCCAGTGTAACAAACATGGCGTAGCACACAGCGGCGGCAACACCAACTAGGAGAAGCAGGGCTCCTTCGGGAAGAGGAACGCCAGTACCACACAGAAACACCCATACCACCCTGCACATATGAACAAGACATATAAAACGGAACACCAAAGAGCCCGGGGACCGACAACAGGTGGCCCAAGAATAACATCCACACACAAGGCCCAACGCAGAGCGGAAAGGCAGCCTGCCGCCCACACAAGGGAGAGCAGACAGCACTGAATGACCTTCCATTCCAACTCCGAAACCACAGCCCTACGACAGAAGCCGGTGAATACAGCCATTGTCCAAGAATAGACCAACACAGGCATGCCGAGGAGACCGACCACAGGGCAGATAGCGCATATCACAGAAGCACACAACGGACGGGGAAGAAAGAAGAAAACACTCCCCCATGTCGGCCACATGCAAGTTAATTGGAAGGAGTCACACAGCACTGACCTTGAACTGTCTGAGAAGCATGTGGGAAGAGGGCCCGTGTCCTCCAAACAAGCCAACAGAACACAAGTCCTGTCTCCCTACGACTACACAGAGCTCACAGCAACCCCGGAGCGTGCACATTGCAGACTGCACACACAGCCGGAGCACGCCACCTCAACGAACCGCTGCGAAATGGCAACCGCAACACACCTACCCAACTACGCCGAACAGCTCAAGCTGTACAAAACCAACCTGTGCCATACATTGGGATGCGATCTCCTGTCCCTGCTGAACGTAAGTTACCGACTGACTTACCGCATCACATTGTTCAGCTGCGTCATGCCCGTCTTCTACTGTCGGAGGTGTCCCTACCAGCATCCCGTCGAGATATGCCTCTCCAACCCGGCATGTCTGAAGGCGGACCTGCTACCACTACTCCTCCCTCTGGACGCACACGACAGGGCCTGCTCTGCCTATGGGGGCATGGCGTATGTGGCCAACATCGCACCCGCACTGAAATGGGACCACTGTGCCTCCACACGACGGATCATCGATAACAGCTACATCGAATGTCACCCAGCATGCCCCATCATGGTCCTCCAAGGGACAACCTACGAACAACACCTTGACAGCCACCATCCGCTTCATTGGCTGGCAAACATGTACACCACCAATGACATGGAAGCCCTGCTGGACGGCATCGCATACCTGACAACCTGTAAATACGTCGGACCACAACGCAGGTTCCCGAGTGACCTATGATGTCCAACCCCGCACCCATGCTTCGCTTCCGCACGGACTGGCCAGTCACCACCACAACAGCCATACCAAACGACCGGCAACTGTAACCACACCATCAACGACATCGCCATGACATCGGATATGACCGGGACATGCACACTGTTCCCCATCACATCCAGGAACACCGCATGCATCGTGGGAGGCAGTGGCATGGGCTCTGTGTATCGCACCCACATGGACGGAACTGCACGAACAACCAGAACACGACATGGATCCAGCGCACATGGACACACACACCGCTCAGTGGACATGAATAGGTCGCCTGGAGTCTGTGGGTGCTGCACCCCTCCCACCCCCGCCCCGGGAATCCCATACCAGGACCTTTGCATGGACGACAAGTGCATACAACAACAACACGACCCCAGTGACTGTGACATGTCCAGTAACCACCACAGTGCAACAACAAGTGGCACGCCGCTGCATGCACGCAAGCACATGCCCTGATGTCATCTCACATGCACGCGTGCATGAGGAACAACCGCAGCAAACCTGTCACATGGAACTGAGATGGACTGTGCCCATGATGCCAAGCGGTCTGGTAGGCTACATGTATACCGTCTGTGTCAAAGTCCGCAGCTCCGCAGCTATACGTAAATGTACATTAGCACAGCCTTGGCCAAGCAGATGTCACTCTGAAGCCCACATCCCACATGCAACAGCCAATCACATGTAACCCCACACCCTATCCCATTTGCAATCATGCTCAGTATATCCTCAACATGTATCCCGCTGCCAGTAGTGTCCACTATACTGCATCACAGAGGACAGAAGACTCAATATAATGTTTGAAACCAAAACTGTCTCCGCTGACTCATTTCACAAGTACGAATGAGAGAGGATGAGAGTATGTGAAGTACACGGCAGTCGTGACATGACCATGTAGTCCACTGGTATTGGATGTCAACGCAAATGAGTAGCACTACTGTGGAAGACACACATGTGTCGTGTGAAGTCGTATGGACGCAGTGCTCAGGTGGGTGGGTGCGACGGGTAGATGCGCACATGCCAAGTTGGAGCACGCCGTGTTGGGAGGGGTCATGAACAGTACACCACCGCTTCCCTGGGCATTGTGAGAGGACACCTGTCGGGGGGAGTGAACACGTGTGTGCACAGCAGCCGGGCACACGTACAAAGCGGTACCAGGCGCACCTCAGCCCACCCTCTGTGGACAAGCTGGATCCTGTTGTGCGCCCGCCATGCCCCTGACAAGGCACACACAGCCCCAGTCGACCAGGTGTAACCCCAACATAGTCAATCCGCACAGGCGATACAGGGCACGGGATGGCAGTGGAGCATGGTGTGTGAGAGGTCTCCTCGCGCTCCTCCTGGTCATATCACGCAGGCAATAGAACCTCAACGTCTAGCATGGCACAAGTCAGATGGAAGTGTAGGGGGACGCACCACAGCACGAGCAGCACTGACGTCACGGGAGGTGGCTCGCACCATCCCATCCATTGCCCATCATACCAACCACGCCACATGCCATTGCGACTAAGTGCAAGCGCGTGCGCCACCACCCCCGAGCCCTCCCCAGAGAGGCCAAAGAGTGAATGTGTGGGCCATCAGCCACAGACGGACGCGGCCTGGCCGCAAGGGCAGCCACAGCCACTGGGTGTCGCAGGTGGCGGATCCGGAAGGCGAAGACTGTGATGCATAGTCCATGCAGGCCGGGTCTCCATTTGGGGCACCACGCAGGTGGACGGCGTCCCGCGACACATCATACCCTGAGACAGCCCACTCGTGCAACTGGACCCACACATACACTCCTTGCCCTCTCTGGTGCGAGCTTGGGGCTGCCTGTGCAAGCGCTAGCCTCGCAGGTGAGCATGCATATTGGGGGAGCGAGGGGAGGACATGAGGGCTGGGGCGAAGATGACTGTATCACTGTCAGTTAGTACAAGGGATGACCCAGATGTGGAAAGGAAGAGACGTGTCCCGTGTGTACTGCAACTAGTCGCCAATCCAACTACCCCCCATGTCCGGAATGTAAGCCCGCACCTAGGCCCGCCCATCCGCCACATCGAACATACCACCAGCACGACAACCTTCCCATTCGAAACACTGACTGGGGGTGGCGACCAGTGTACAATCATGTGTAGCCTACCCACGCGTACATGTGGGCCCTCCATGATCCATGTCACCTGCGGCAAAGTCATGACATGCGCAATGAGGGAAGTGAGGAGAGCTGTCCGCCCCAC
Source organism: Calotriton arnoldi (assembly GCA_963921515.1). Lineage (NCBI taxonomy): Eukaryota > Metazoa > Chordata > Amphibia > Caudata > Salamandridae > Calotriton > Calotriton arnoldi. The sequence continues at coordinate 2,390,904 of CAWUFW010000072.1, read as the reverse complement.
GCGCAGAAGGTGCATCAGCTCCACAGACCCAGCAGCGAGTCCAGCAGGGGTCACATGTGCAGGGGCAGCTGTGCCTGGTGTGAAGGCACATGCATATAGACAGCACATCGACCAATGTGTAGTCTGCCCACATCTACAGTCCATCATCATGCGGACATAGGAATTGAACACAGGGCAACACATCTTCAGTTGGTGCACCCACCGTGACCAACAATGCGCAATCATCGACGTACCCGCCCTGTGCATGGCCCCCCACCCAACGGAGGCACATCCAGTGCCACCATCCCACACACACAAGCCTTCCACGGAACATGCTGTGTCCAATGGTCAGTACAGAGTCAGCGCCCATCTGGTGGATCCTGAACAGGAGACACATGCACACACATGCCAGCTCCCACTGTGTACGTCTGCCACCTGGCACGTGCAATGTAACCTCTCACCTGTGACGTGTGACTGCAAGCACACAGCCGTCTTGGCATGGGGCTGTCAATGTGGACACCTGTCAATGTTTCGGGAGGTGTGATCCGTACAGTGCTGTACATAGGGTGCAGTGCTGACACCTACTACTGTCTCATATCCCCTCGTGCCACAGGTCCCACTTGTTTTGGCCGCTCAGCCTGTGCCCACATCGTCGTCGTCGTGTGCCATACTCATCCAGCCGCGGAAGCAGTTCCATGCTCAGCAGACATTCATGTTGCCGTGGCGTTGCCGCTTGACGGATATGCAGTCAGTCCCCATCAGCACGCCCGCAAGTCATTGGGGCCTAGATCCCCATGTGCATGCACATGGCAGTGGTTTGTATCACTAGCCATTGCCATTGGTGGGAGACCTGTGTAAGTGTATTGTGGCCGTGCCGTCCCAGCTTGACAGCTGGGCTGTGGCTCATGTGCTTGCTCAGTCATGTCAGTGATGTGTATGCGAAATTGCTATGTGTCGTGTTGCTTTGACATGTGTCCTCTGCCATTGTCCCTAGGCGGAGACCGAACATTGACCGCCCATGCCAATTGCTGGCAGACATGGAGGATACGGAGGTCATTAGGAAGTTTCGGCTGGACAGGCCAACCCTGCATCGACTGTGTGCCATGTTAGAACCCCATCTCCGTCCCCGCAGGGTGTATCCGACTGCTGTCACCCCCACGGCTAAGGTGATGGCCGCCATGCATTTCTTCGCCACTGGGTCATTCCAGCACACAGTGGGCAGTGGAGGAGGGATGTCCCAGCCCATGTTCAGCAAGGTGCTGAGGGATGTACTGGCAGCCATGATGCTGTACCGGAACAGGTACATCCGCTTCCCCAGGGCTCGTGAATTGGCGGCAGTGAAGGGTGCATTCTATGCCCTTGGCAGAATCCCACACGTCGTTGGAGCCATTGACTGCACACATGTCGGCCTTGTACCACCACAGGCCACTGAGCACCTGTACCGCAACAGGAAGCACACGCACTCCCTGAATGTGCAAGTGGTGTGCCTTGCGGACATGGTGATCACCCACGTGTGTGCAAAGTTCCCAGGCTCGGCCCATGACGCACACATAATGCGCAACAGCATCTTGCCACGACTGATGTCCAATATGCAACAGGATCGTGCCTGTATTGTCGGTGAGTATGTGGAGTGGTGTAGCGTGCTGGCTGTGCGATGCTGTCCCCTGTCCAGTTGGATTAGCAACGGTTCTCTGTGTCCCTCACACCCAGGTGACTCTGCGTATCCGAATGGGGCATGGCTGCTCAGTCCATTGAGGAATCCTCGCACCCCAGCAGACGATCGCTACAATGAGGCACATGGGAGGACCAGACGTGTGGTCGAGCGTACCTTTGGCCTCCTCAAGTCCAGGTTCAGGTGCCTGGACCGCACCGGGGTGCGCTGGCGTACTCCCCACAGAAGGTGTGCCGGATAGTGGTGGCGTGCTGCATGCTGCACAATCTGGCCATTCGGAAGCAGATCCCCCTCATCGTGGATGACGGAGACCAACCAGGGCCCCAGCCCGCAGACCAGGACAGCTCGAGTGAGGAGGACAGCGGAGAGGAGGAAGCTGGTAATGTGCGGCAGCAGCTCATCGCCCGCTACTTCACTTGACGGTGAGTGTCCATGTACGACGGCTGATGTGGCAGTATCTGTGCAGGTGTGTGTGTGCTGTGTCAGGGTGGCCGTTTGTTCACTGCGTGCTGTGTGTCAACGCTCCATGGCCAGGGTAGTATGCCACTGTTGGTGGCTGTGGCATTGTGCCCTATAGCTCTGTGCGATGTGTGTACATTGCTTGTAGTTGTTGACATGTACTGTGTGATGGGTGTGTGACACACTCATTGAATGTGCTCCTGTTCTGTCTCCCACCCCTAGGTCCCTACAGGCCCTCCGGATTCAAATGCCATGCCACGCATCAGGTGCCTTTCCGCCCAAGGTGGCCGTTGTATTCCGTACAAATAAGACACAGGGCACAAACAGCAGTTAGTGAAAAAGGTGCATTTATTACAAACTGTGACATGTGATTGTGTGTAAGGTGATGACAAAAGTGGTGCGTGCAGTGACAATGAGCTGTCGGTCATGGCTGCGTGATGATCAGGGTGTACCCACTGGTTCTATGTCCATAGTCCAACACACACATGCCATCCAGATGGCTGTGTGGAGTGGGATCGTAGTCCAAGTCAATGCAGTGGCTGGTCAAGGAAGGCTGGCGGAAGGCTGGCTGGCTGCCTCACTTGCGACTGGAGCGTGCGAAGTCCTCCCGGGAGATCTGTTTCCTCTTCGGACGGCCCCTTCCACGTTTGCGAGGGGGTGCCTGCTTGCGACATGCTGGTGGTTGAGGTGTGATCACTGGCTGTGGACGCAGGGGAACTGGACACTGCTGCTCCACCCTGCGCCCCGGCAGGTGGTGGCGGAGGGGAGCTGCTGTCCCTGGCTGTGACCTCACCGCCACCACCAGCTGTCCCATGAGGTCCACGATTTGGCCCATACGGGCGTCCATGGACCTCAACACCCCCAGCACCTCACGCGTGTCTGAGGCAGACCGGACCCATTGTCCTTGGGCCTCTTCATAGGCCCCAAGGACTCTGGCCATGTGAGGCAGGGCATGGCTCCCAGGGGAGGCTGGCGTTTCCCTGACCCTGCTCCTCCTACCAGTCCTGCTGCCACCGGCCTGCCCACTAGCCACATTGCTCACCACGGTCCTCGCTGTGGCTCCCAGGGTGGATCCAGTCGTCCGGGCCACCACCTGCGCTGGGGCTGGTGCCAGCGGAGACGTGGCGGTGGTGGCGGCGGTGGTGGTCGGTGCGGCGATGGTGGCGGTTGCGGCAGTGGTAGTGGCCACAATGACCGTGGGTGTGGCCGCAACGACAGTGGCAGCAGGGGGCTGTGAATGTTCAGCAGCCCTGGATGATGGGTTGGTGGGTAGGAGGGGTCCTGGGGAGCGGCTGGGCCCTGCCACACCAGATGGGCCTGCTTGGTTGTCCGTGTCCGAAGAGGAGGACAGATCCTCCAGATCCGTGTGTCCTCGTTGGGGGCTTGTAGGCTGGCTGTGCTGGCTGCTGGCTCCATCCCCAGCATCCAGCAGTTCGTCACCTGTGGAGAGAATGAGATTAGTTATTGTGTTGCACCTGGCGAAGTATGTATTTGTCGTCTGACATTGACAGTTCGTGCAATCTCGTACATGGGTTTCCCGGAGGCGTGTGTGTGGCTGTGGCATCTGTAGTTGTGTGTGCTTGGCAATGGGACTGTGTGCTGTGCACATGTGGCATGGGACGGATTGGCCATGCCGATGGGTGTGTTGCTGTGCCCCTACTTATTGTGACTCTGGTGTATGCGGGCTCCTGGCCCATCCTGGGTCTGGTTTGTACTTTGCTTTTGGGGTTCAAATGGAACGCTTAGGAACGCATATGGCAACATGGGGGCCATGCCCCAGATTCGCATTTGGGTGGGGATATGCTTTTGGGGTTCAAATGGTACGCTTAGGAACGCATATGGCAACATGGGGGCCATGCCCCAGATTCGCATTTGGGTGGGGATATGCTTTTGGGGTTCAAATGGAACGCTTAGGAACGCATATGGCAACATGGGGGCCATGCCCCAGATTCGCATTTGGGTGGGGATATGCTTTTGGGGTACATGCTGTGAGCCATGGGTGCCGAACGTGACATGTGTTGTGGCAGCATGACAGTGCATGGTTTGAGGTGTGTGCATGCTTGACATGGCCTGCATATTTGCTGTCTGTTGTGATTACTGGACATGGCATTGGACGCATCGTTATGAGTGAGTGATGGTTGTGTGCCAGCCAACGTATTGCAGTTGTCCCATCTCCTTGGTGTGCGTGCTGCCCTGTGCCATGTGCATCACTGCAGTGCTCGGGGGGTGTGGCCCATGTTGTGTGTTGTTGCTCACAGTGTGTCGTGCACTTCATTGACTTCTGGCACATGGTTGGTAATGGGCATGTATCTTAGCGTGACTGCTGTATGTGTGGCAGCTGTGCGGATGACATGCCTTTCATGAGACTGGGGCTGACGGATGGGATGGATGGTATGTTGTTTGTGCATGGTGTGTCTGTGTGTTTGATGGGTTCAGTGGTGTTCGTGTGCATTTATGTTGTTCCGCTCTGTTGCGTCTAGTGTTGTTTGTCTTACATAGGCGTAGTTGTGGGGTGTGTGGTTGACAGGCAGTTGGGGCTACATGGACAGGACTTCAATGGTGTTTCGGTTGTGTGTGATGAGTTGCACAGTGGCTGCCGTGTGGTACTATATTCAGTGTGGCTTGTGCATGCAGACGTGGCTCCTTGGGTGTTGCTATGTATGTGATGGGTCATGTGGGGTGTGAGTCTGTTGTTCATGTCCGTGTGCACATTGTTCACTTGTTCGTGACGGTGGGCGGTGCTGCGTGTTCGTCTGCTACGTGACATGTCCCATGTGTTGGTCGTGTTACGGTCCTCATGCCTCCAGTAATCCGGCCCTGTCCAGTTTCCCACCTGCAAGTTGTTCGTGCGTGCACTGTACTGGATGCCACATGGCTCTACGCGGGGGGTGCTCCATGTTGCAGGTCTGTGGGGGTGGGAGGGTGTTGTGGGTCGTGGGGGTGGCTGGATACCCACTGACACCGATTGCTGTGGACCGTGATGTCTGCCCTTCGGCTGTCGTTGTGCACTGCGGTGGCTGACACGTGGGTGTGGGGTGTGGGGGATGCTCCTCCTTGCTGTGCTGTGGGACTGGGGCCTGGTGTGTGTTGTACTTGGGCTGTCCACCGTCCCACCCACTGCACTTTGTGTTCCTGCCACTTACCTGTTACTTGTCGGTTGGTGCAGCTGTGGCGGACACATGGGTGTGGTGGGTGCTCGTTGTGGCGCTTCTGGCATATTTGGGGACCTGTTGGTGGTTACGTGGCTGGCTTAGTGTACACATGTCCCCACGCATCTTGCAGTTGTTCGGTTTGGGCTGTGTGTGGTGGTGTCTGTTGCATGTGTGTGTGATGTGTTGTGTATTGTGTGCTGGACATGGGGGTGTTTGTCCCTGGGAGCTGTGGCATGGTGGTAGTGCATGTGAGTACATAGCGGTGTGCTGGTATACATTAGTTTGTACTTACCAGCCTCCACTCCCCTGCTAATCCGGCGAGGATCTCCGGATGGATTACGACTCGCACCTTCTCCTCCCACGCTTTGAAGGTCTTAAAGAGCGCGGGATTCCCTCCGCCAGTGACGGCAGCCAGCTCTCTGTTTTTGCCCTCCTTCTTCTTGACCAGGCTCTTGACGTCATTCCAACGTTTGTTAATCTCGACTCTGTTCCTGGGCAGGGTCCCGACTGCATTGACCTGGTCTACGATCCGGTTCCACATTCTGTTTCTGGTGGCTAGTGGTGTGTGCTGGACCATGTTCCCATAGATTTGTGGGTACACCTTGATGATCTCGTCGACCATGACCGTCAGCTCCATGGGCGTGAACTTGGGCATCCTTTGTGGTGCCATGGTGTTTGTGGTGCTGGTGCGGTGTGTGTTGTGTAATGTGCAGGGGGTTTGTGGTGCCGGTGTTTGGTGGTGGTGGTGGTGGTGGTGGTGGTGTTTGGTGGTGGTGGTGGTTGTGATGTGTGCGTTTCTGTGGTGTGCTGCTGTCCTTGCTGTGTCACTGTGTCCTCTCCTCTCCTCTCTGGTTTGCAATGTAGCAAGGGGTTGTGGTCTGTGGGAGTGCTGCTTTTGTACTCACCTATGTGGGTGTGTCCTCATGGTCTGTTGTTTTCAGGTGTGTTGTGTCTGGGGTTCTGGCCTTTGTATTTTTTGTTTGTCCGGGGGGTGTTTTCGGGATATGTACTGTGCTTGTGTATTTGTGCGTGCCTTGCTGTGTGGACTTGTTGGCCATGTTGTGTGCTATTGGTTTTGTGTGCGGATGGTTTCTGTGCAGGTTCGTGGGCGCCATGGCTTCTGCCGTGTCGTTTCTCATCGGCGTTGTTTGCGCTGGCGGGCGGTATATTTGTGGTTTTTCCGCGCTCATGTCGGTGCGATCGTAATCTCACGTGCGGTGTGTCGGCCGTGAGGGCGGGCGGTTTTGTGTTGTCGTGCGTGTTTCCGTCCGTGGCGGGCGGTTTGTCTCCGACTCGGACGTTGGCGGGCGGTATTTTGTGTGCTTTTTCCGCCGATGGCGGTATTCGGTTTGTGTAATCGTAATGGCGTGGTCGGTGTTCAGGCGGTGTGTGCGGGCGGATTTTTGCCGCTTCCATGCCTGGCGGATTTATTTACGCCGGGTATCGTAATGGGCCCCTAAGTGGCTTATTAGGATGGCGGGCGGACTTCAGTCCGCCCGCCACCCTACCGGTGCTGGGACCGGCTGCCAGCGGTGCGGCGGTCCCGCACCGCCAATTAGGATGCGACCGGCACCCTGGCGGTAGCATTCCGCATCGTTAACATTGCGGCGGGTGCTGCTGTAAGCAGCACCCGCCGCAATGCCAAAGAGGCATGCTGTGCATTGCCATGCACAACGTGACAGGCACCACGCGTTGCCTGCCACCTTGTGCATGGCAATGAAGGGGGGTACCATAGGTACCCCCCAAGTGCAGCCCCCACCCCTCTACCCCCCCGGGGGCCCGCAACGGGCCCCCAAAGCAATTCCCGCCAGCCTTTCTATGGCAGCCTTTTCATGGCAGCCATCGCCGCCATGGAAAGGCCTTGACAACCCGGCATCATGATATTGATGGCGGTGCCTTCCAGGCACAGCCACCATATCATGCCCCAGCTCTGCCCGGCCGGTAATCGTAACGATTGCCGACCGGCGGAAAAGCGGCAGACGTACTTTCCGTCCGCCGCGGTACCCCCCCCCCATGGTAATATGGCAGGGGGTAAATCATGTTGTGATGGCGGGCGGATCGCCACCGCCGGCCGGGCGGTGGCGATCCGCCCGCCCGCCATCATAATGACCCCCAAAGTGATGATCAGCTGCAGGTGAAATTTGCATGGTGTAGAGGGGCACACTGGTGCCTAAATTGTTGACAGTGTTGGATGAGGCAATAGAATTGGGAATTTTATATGAAATGATGAAGATACGCCAATTATTATTGTTTCTTATCCTAACCAGGAAGTTTCTTATCTCAAGGCATATCCTTCTATGTTAATGCTAAATTGTATGCCAGAATACGGTGCACAGAAATATTGTCTAACTTAAATACAGTTCCTAAATATTGTTTATTGAAATATTGTCCTATTGGGTGAAGGCTATCTATTGTTACCTCCAATCAGGATGTATTTCTGTAGACAATATTTAGGAAATGCTTTTTATGTGGGATGATATTCTGACGTTGATATTCTTGCACCGTACCTGATGCTCAATACTGACAATAAAATAATGCGCCATCCAGACTAGTTTGGCTGAATGCCGCAAACAAACAAAGGCTAGAATTTCCAGAGGCTAGTACATGTCATTGGGAGATCAGTGAAAGAGAGGATGAGTTAGTGGCGTTATTTGATGCTGGAAAAGCATTGACATCATAAGATGGAAGTAACTTTTGAGGGCCTACATAGAATGGAGTTTGGTCCAAACTTTCTTAAAGGAAAAGACTGTGATAGTATGATTGTAAACACGGGTAAAACTGAATTCTCTCCTGATGATGTCTGGGATGGGATATGAGACAGAAATTGCCACTATCACCACTAAGGGGCCGATTCCGATTCGGGCAGGAAATCTCTCCGACCGAGCCGGACCCGGAGAGATTTCCGACCGAATCGGACTCTGGCAGTCCGACCGAACGAGTACGATGCGCACGCATGCAATCGGACTCGAGTCAGTCGGACTCCCATTGAAGTCAATGGGAGCCGGACGTACAACGCGTACGCGGGCTCCCATTGACTCAATGGGTGCGAGGCGAACAAGGGTGCCCCCTACAGCGGGTACGCCTCGAAGCGACTCGCCGCGTACATGCACAGGTAGGGGGACCCATGGGTCCCCCTGTGTGCGACTCGCGCGGCTACGCGTACAGGGGGTCTGACACGGACCCCCAAAGTGCGGCTCCGACTGCTCTTTCGAGCCGGACGGCGCGAGTCGGTCGGACTGCTTGAGGCGCGCATCGTACTTGCCCAGCCGGGGAACGTCTCCATTGCGCGGTGCGAGTCGTGTCCGTGCGAGTCGGTCAGAGCGCTTCGGACCCGCGAACAAGTCGGTCGCCGATTTCGCGTGCGCTCGCATCGTACTCGCTCGGCCGGACGCACGTACGAATCGGTCAGGAAAGAGGGCTCCGAATCGGATCCGGTTAAGCCGAATCCGATTCGGTGCCCTACCGGCCGAGATCGGAATCGGCCCCTAAATGTTTGCCCCAGGCGGGGAACCACTATCCTTCCTCCTGAGGTAAAAGTTGGAGGGTAGTAGGGAACATGTAATAGCCCTCTATATAGATCATATGCTCACATACTTGTGAAAGCCTGCCCACGATGTGGGTAAGTTACTTGATAGTGTATACCAGTTGACAAGTTATCCGGCCTTAAGCTAAACTGGGAAAATCACTCCTTTTCTCGCTCAGACTTCTGAAGAATTTTTCTCCTACAAGACTTCCATTGCTACCTAGGACATGATAAACCATGTTCATCGGCTATGTGGGTAATGTGATTGTGGACTCAGCAACTCAAGTGCACACACTAATTCTAGACAGGATCATTACTGATCTACACAAATGCACTGATTTCTGGATACATTTACCCTTATTGATATTGGTATAATAGTCCCAGCCAAGATCATTGCCAAGATCAATACTTTACCAGAGTTTAAATATCCTGAGTTTGAATTTAGATATCTTGAGGCGTTGCACGTGCCAGAATCCTTAAGTGGGGTTTAGGCAATTAGACTGTATTGCAGCCAGTAGCCTGCTCTTTGGGCATTAGACTGTATTTCGGTTGTTAGACTGTAGTTTGGACATTAGACTGTATTTCGGCCATTAGAGTATAGTTTGGACATTAGACTGTATTTTGACATGGCGTTGAAAAGAAGCAAAGTAAAACTGGACATATTGAAGTGGACCAAAGAGGAGGGTGACTTGAAACTCTATGATATAGTTATCATTTGGCGTCATAGTTACAATACCTGGTATGTGGGTTAACTGACTGACCAGGATTAGGTACGGATTTGCTGAAAGGGCTGCATTGGGGATATAAGGTGGGAGATCTACTTTCTATCCCATAAGGGATGGATGTAAGGACAGAATTCATGATACGACTAGCTCTAAGTGAGTGAGTTCAGCTGAAGTAATGATTATACTTGCACTTACTGCTCCTCCTTGGGACTCCCTAAATTTAAGAAAGCGGTCAGTACAATGGACTTTTCATAGTGGCTCGGGGTAATCTTGATCTGATCTGGGATTTATTAGTAACCAGCAGGTTCTTCACATTCCAAGATGCTGAGCAAAAATTTGGAGGTGCATGTACCCAAAACTCGAGCAGCCAATCAGAGAGCTGAGGACCTGTGGTCCTGCTTCCCTAATATCTGGTGGAGCAGGTAAGGAGTTGTATAATAGGATTATTTCATAGCTGCCCCAAGGTCTGGACACCATTAGTGACAGGCAAAATGGAAGCAGACTGTGATTTTTCTGTAACTGAGCAGTGGCGTAAGGAAACCTTTTGGGGGCCCCCTGCAAGAGATGGTGAGGAGGCCCCTGACAAAACCCATACACTCGAGCTGACAAGATGAGGGAACACCCCCTCTATGTATAGAAGACTGGGGGCCCCGTGCACCGTGAGGGCTGTGTGGGTATCCGTTACACCACTATAACCAACAATGAAGGACCAGTCGATTGTACCCTTGTTACAGAAAATTCCAATAAAGCTTCAGTTGGGACTGAAAAGTCCTCTGCATGGTGATGAGCCATCTGCCCGAGGGATGTTGTTCATGACCCCCAAATGCTAGGTAGGGGTACAGGAAAATTTGAGGACCATTACACTGATCTGGTCATTCATCCAAGTGCTGCTGTTCGTGAACCTCATATACCAGGTGGGGGGGTGAGGTGAAGATTAAGGGCCATCACCCTGGTGCATTGCTGTGGCAAGAAGCAGGCTGTTACCCAGCGCAGTGTTGTGACACAGACACCTTGGACTGCTTGACCCTTGCTACCATTCAAAGTAAAGGTATAAAGTGGTAGTTAGCCCAGTTGCTCGGGACCCATAGTAGGTCGGGCCACTACCTCAACCCCAATGGTTGAGCTGAGTAGTTTCTGCTTCCTCCGTGGCCCTCTGAATGGGGTCTAACACTTGTATTAAACTTAAAGAAATCCCGGCATTGCACCTTACCTAAATGACCTCTGTAATTCTGCATAGGATTAGGAATAATAGAAATACTCCCTCATATGGTGCTCCTGCTGCAACCTCGAACGTCCAATGCAGGAATGTCCTAGAACAACGCAATCCTGGGAACTCACCGTAAACAGGTTTCTATCAAATACAAATCTACAGTATGAGAAGCCCCTAAAGACCAGCCTATGTGGAATTTCGTCATTCAAAATTAAAGGCAAAATGAAAAGGCTGATTGTCTGTCTGAACCACCTTCAGAGGGCCATGGGACATGCAGGGGCTATTGGGCCCAACCGTGGAGGTTGAGGTCTTTAACTCCTGATGTCCTGGGGCCTGACCTACTATGGATCCTGAGCAAGTGGGCCAAGTACCCCTTTTGCACTTGACTCCCAGTGGTAGCTGTGGATGAGCAGTCAAAAGATCCCTCAAGGGGGAAGTGTAGATACAGGTTAGTGGACACAATTTATAACTTAGTAATGTCCAGCCAAATATTTGTTTTTATTTTAGCAAGAAGTATTTTATTTCTAACTCTACGCATTCAATGAAGTATTACAACATTCATAAGGGGAGAGGAGTTGGCCTAACGGCTAGGGCGGTTGACCTCGAATCTGGGGAACTGGGTTCGAGTCTCGGCAATGACGCTGAACATCCTGTGATTCTGGGCAAATCACTTAATCTCCCAGTGCCTAACAAAAATGAATGTGTCCTCATGTAATGCAACTGGTGCTGTGTAAAGCGCTCTGATCCCCGATTCGGGTCAAGTTCGCGCTATATAAAACTCTGTAAAATAAAAAAATAAAAAAATAAATAAGCGAAAACACAATTCCCTTGAGGTTGGGGCTCTAGTGTTTGTATAGCAAACCCCTGTACCATCCTCTTCCTTGAAATGTGGTCGGGGTTATTCCCCATTCACTGGTGGCCGCATCCAGGAAATGCTCACTAGCAGGTCTTACTCAAGAGTCCACTCTGAATCTTAGGAAATAGTTAGAAGTGTCTCTGGTGCAGCAGCACCTCTAGCAGCGAATGTTCTGGGGCCCATATCAAGTCTTACCCGCTCAAGCAGCATGAAAGTATTCAGCATTTTAGCGGGTGTCCCGACCGCGGACACTTGCAGTGCTCGGGTCCTGCTCGGTCGAGTTGGAATGCATGCAGGACTCGCAGCAGCACCTGAAAGGTGCAGGCTCTCTCCTGAGTGTCAAGGCCGGCCTCGACAGTGATCGGAGGTGCTCCAGGCTTCCCTTGGCATGGTAAGTTCAGTTCTTCTGTGAACAACAGGGAGGGTGTGCAGTTCCTGAGAGTCGAGAGAGAAAAAGAGGAGTTTATTCTTTGTGTTCCAGTATGAAAGGAAGGGTGTCATGCTTCATCATTGGGCTTGCTCCTCGTTGGGCCGGCGCTGCAATGCCCGACGGACACCCACGAAGGGGCTCTTTGCTGGAGATCTTCTTAGTAGCAGTATAATGAAGTGGGAGAGTGTGGGTTTTGCTTGTTTGTAGTGTGTGTAAATGATCTTTGACTGCAATGAATTAAAATAGGTTTAGTGATCTTCCTAGTCAAGTAAGTTTATTGATCGAGGTCACTAACCTAGTTAAAAAGTGCGGTGCTCATTTAGGGTGCAATGGTCCTAATAGGCCTCGTAAATATCTAATTCGAAAATATATGTGGTCAACATGTTTCTCGCCTATATCTGTCCACTAGGATCAAGCGGCGATTCTTCAGGACCTAATAGTGATAAACTACACTACTAAATGACGAGATTCCTCACTCTGTTTGTTGTAATTATAGTAATCAGTTATTTAACAGGTCACACAGATAATACTTTGTATCTTGACCTGGATCAAAAGTCCCAAATCGGACAAGTAATGGCCCTTCGAGGATGCAGCAGAGTATGACACCTATTAGCGTTGTGGATACGTTCTGGCGTCCTCCTTCAGACCTACCCCGGCTCTGCCCACCTTGATTGGACTTGGAGTTAGAATGCATGTGGGACTCGCAGCAGCACCCCGAAGGCGCAGGCTCTCTTCTGAGCATCAATGCCGGCCTCAACAGTGATTGGAGGTGCTCCAGCCTTCTGTTGGCATGGTAAGTGGCATGGTAAGTTCAGTTCTTTCCCACACGGGGTGAGGAGGTGGATCTTCATGCTCCTGAACGGGTTCCAGCAATGTAGCGAAGACCTTTCCATGCCTTCTGAGATCCACAGGTAGATCAGGGCAGATCTTGGTGCTCAAATGTGGCTCGCAGGCCGCAGCTTCCGTTTTCCTCGGCAATAGCCCGAATTTGGCAATACAAGGTACTGGCAGCCCCTCCTGGCATAAGGTGTTGCTGCGGTACCCGCTGGCATGGTGTAGACTTCGCCGGTGTAGCCACCTATGCAAGGAGGCAGTACTGGCTTAATGCTCCTTGTACGGCACTATATTCTTGGCTCAGTCTTTGGCGACCCTCTTCTGGCATACGGGGGTCACAGAGTCAATCCTGCACACGGGCAACGACCCTTTCAGTTCACAGCCATCTACTCACACAGTGCACTGGGAGTCTACTCAACAGGACTCCCCACTGGACCTCGCTCCCCCTAACGCTCTCCTCTTCCTCACAGGGCACACTGATCTTAGCAAGCAGGCAAGCGCTGGTGCTCCAGGCTCCAGGGCAGGTGGTCTTGGTTTCCCTGGGGGATGTTCCTTCACCAAGCAGGGAGACTAGCAGGCCTTTGGGCTCAGTCTTGATCATAGGCAGAAGTCTTGCAGAGCTTCTCCTCCTCACACAGCCCATCTGGCTGCTTGGCAGATGACAAATTTTGGGGACTCAATCTCCCTTTCTTATAGTCCATTTTCAGACACTAAGGGGCCGATTCCGATCCCGGTCGGAGGCGCACCCAATACCATTCGGTCGGGAAAAAAGCCATGCAAAAGCCTGTTTCCCGACCGATCCGTACAGCACACCGAACGAGTAAGTACGATGCGCACAACAGCACAGAATCCGGCCGAGCCGTACTCACCCAAACCAGGTCCTGTTCCCCGACCGAGGCGAATCCGGAAACGCTGAATCGAGTCGCACGGAAGGGAAAATGCAGCTCCGTCCGGCCGAACAAGTACGATGCGCTTCCCGTACGCGCCGAACCCGTCGCTACGCACGGCACGTCAAAGCATCCGGGAGAGGCGCACATAAGCTCCGATTTGCGCCACAACACGATCCACGGCTACGAGACGAAAACGCCAGCGACGAGGACGAGGCGAAGCGACGAGGACGACGCGAAGCGACGAGGACGACGCGAAGCAACGAGAAGGACGAACGACACGAACCAACCATGAATCCCTTCGTCCCGATCATACCAATATTCTACATTTACTATCGGAACAGGCACGGACGCGTACGGCGCAGAAGGTAAGTCAGACACCAACCACAAAACACATACAACACGTACACGACACATCACACACACACAGAGGGATGCAGAATATACTTACACCAGCAACAGCAGCACCATAGGGGCGGGATGCCCATCACCAATGCCACATATGCACACAGGGGCCTGAATGCGCACCACCACCCCTACCCAGGGGGGGCAGGATGCCTACCACTACTACCACCCTCACCCAGGGGGGGCTGGATGCCTACCACTACCACCACCCTCACCCTGGGGGGGCTGGATGCCTACCACTACTACCACCCTTAGCCAGGGGGGCTGGATGCCTACCACTACTACCACCCTTAGCCAGGGGGCTGGATGCCTACCACTACTACCACCCTTAGCCAGGGGGCTGGATGCCTACCACTACTACCACCCTCACCCAGGGGGGCTGGATGCCTACCACTACTACCACCCTCACCCAGGGGGCTGGATGCCTACCACTACTACCACCCTTAGCCAGGGTGGTGCCAGATGCCCACCACCACTACCACCCTTAGCCATGGGGGTGCCAGATGCCTACCACTACTACCACCCTCACCCAGGGGGGCTGGATGCCTACCACTACTACCACCCTCACCCAGGGGGGCTGGATGCCTACCACTACTACCACCCTCACCCAGGGGGGCTGGATGCCTACCACTACTACCACCCTTAGCCAGGGTGGTGCCAGATGCCCACCACCACTACCACCCTTAGCCATGGGGGTGCCAGATGCCTACCACTACTACCACCCTCACCCAGGGGGCTGGATGCCTACCACTACTACCACCCTTAGCCAGGGGGCTGGATGCCTACCACTACTACCACCCTCACCCAGGGGGCTGGATGCCCACCACTACTACCACCCTGAGCCAGGGGGCTGGATGCCTACCACCACCCTTAGCCAGGGGGCTGGATGCCTACCACTACTACCACCCTGAGCCAGGGGGCTGGATGCCTACCACTACTACCACCCCCACTCATAGGATGGACAATGCATGACACAACCAGCACACCACAACCTAGGGAATGCAAGAAAAAGACATCCCCCAACACCATGACAAGCATGTGTAGACTGTGTCAAATGCCTACAACACCGAACATGACTTTGAACATACAATGTGACCCCCTAGCACATGTGCCACACATATATGTGTGTGGCACCCACAATGCAAGCAGGCCATGACCATTGTGGCAATGGGGTCCAAACCCCATCATCACAGTGACCAAAATGTAAGTGTGGGGTCCATAGCTGAAGCACATTTTGAACATTGTGGCAATGGGGTCTAAACCCCCATCAACACAGTGACCAAAATGTAAGTGTGGGGTCCATAGCTGAAGCACATTTTGAACATTGTGGCAATGGGGTCTAAACCCCCATCATCACAGTGACCAAAAGGTAAGTGTGGGATCCATAGCTGAAGCACATTTTGAACATTGTGGCAATGGGGTCTAAACCCCCATCATCACAGTGACCAAAATGTAAGTGTGGGGTCCATAGCTGAAGCACATATTGAACATTGTGGCAATGGGGTCTAAACCCCCATCATCACAGTGACCAAAAGGTAAGTGTGGGGTCCATAGCTGAAGCACATTTTGAACATTGTGGCAATGGGGTCTAAACCCCCATCATCACAGTGACCAAAAGGTAAGTGTGGGGTCCATAGCTGAAGCACATTTTGAACATTGTGGCATTGGGGTCTAAACCCCCATCATCACAGTGACCAAAATGTAAGTGTGGGGTCCATAGCTGAAGCACATATTGAACATTGTGGCAATGGGGTCTAAACCCCCATCATCACAGTGACCAAAAGGTAAGTGTGGGGTCCATAGCTGAAGCACATTTTGAACATTGTGGCAATGGGGTCTAAACCCCCATCATCACAGTGACCAAAATGTAAGTGTGGGGTCCATAGCTGAAGCACATATTGAACATTGTGGCAATGGGGTCTAAACCCCCATCATCACAGTGACCAAAAGGTAAGTGTTGACAAAGAAAGAGGTGCAACTGCCAAACTGCATGGATGATTCCTGGTCACAGAACAAAAAACACATCAGTGGCAAAGTAGTGTATGTGTCCCATTGCAACATAAATTGGGTGAGCCAAATACTGCAGTGCAAATAAGACATACCTTTGGCCATGTGCAGACAAACAACACCCATGGGGGCTGACACCGTCAACATTCATCAATGACACAATGACAGAAGTGACCATCAGAATGCAGACCCACATATTTGCACCAATGGGCACACAAATGCAGATACCCTGTGGAGACTGCAGATGTGAGGTGAACAGATACCATACCATGGCAGCAATGGGACACACAAACCATGATCATTGTGCTGACCGATGACCTAGGAGTCCCAGGGACAGCAGGGGAAACCCACCAAACTACATACAGCCAATGGCACACCCAAGATATGCCAATGCAGTGGTGCAGATGCACAAACACAAACAGGCAGACCCACACTGCACATCATACACAACAGGTGAGGGGGGTGCTAGTGTCCCCAGGCAACCACACAACACATGAGGAGACCTGAATACCAATCATACAGATGTGCATACAGTGCCACACAAAGGTAACTCATGGATCCAAATCCCCTATGTGGGCAAGCAGGCATTGTCAGATGAGAGGGAGCACAAATCACACATGTCACACAGGCACGTAGGGACAGCAACTGACACAGCAAGACACAGACACACCACAGCACCACCCCCAGGGCCCCCACAATGTGGTGACCCTGGGCTGCATTACAATCCCACTGTGATGACAAAGCTAAATGTGGTTCACACTGTGAACCACAGTCATGTGTCCTGAGCAACTAACTACCATCACACCTACACAAGCACAAATCAATCAGCATGGCCAGTAAGCCAAGGCCAACATGGAGGCAGGGGCCTAGCCGGGCAACAACACTCATCTGCACACACTCAACACCACACCCTCGACCTCCAACAATGTGCAGCAGTGAAGTACACATGCACTGGTGACATTGCACATGCACCCATGACTATTCCAGGGTGGTGGGTGGGAACCAAGGTGCAGAAACACATCACACATGGCCACTCAACAAGACTCCTGAATGTCTGACACACTGCACACTACGCTGTACATGGACATGACGGCAATACCACACCAACCAATGGGATCCCAGCCACAGTCACACACCAATGAAGAAGCCAAGGTCACCCACAAAGAACACACATAGACAACAACCAACATTGCAGCCCGGACCCTGAGGAGTGCCAGCAGTCACACACACAACGTGTCACAATCACTGAAAGATAACACAAACTGGAAATCACATGACAGGGGCAAACAACAAGTGCCAAGGGGAAACCTGACTGTGACCCATCTGCGTCTGCACACAAACTCAGCCCTGACAGCAAACACACCTATGGGTGACACCCTGATGACCAGTAACGTGCCATGCACCCACATCACAGAGAACCCAGGGAGAAGACTTTGGGGGAACATAGGTCAACTCAGCTAGCATCACAAACAGGTACAACACTAGGGTTCACAGCATGCACAGCTAAACGGAAGTGAACACACAGACATGCACATACAACACACACCTTGGGCGCAGGCAATGTCACAGGAGTACACACTGCCATGAGGGGACTCCACTCCTGTGTGAGGAAAGCTGGGCCGTATGTTGCCTCAGTAGGGCCCCATCATGTCAGCTGAGCACTTGGTCACACAATCAACAATTAGCACCAAATGAGGGCTCCCGTCACATCAGCCTGGTCATGGAAGTGCCAACGGAATCATCAGCACAGATCCAACACACTTGTATAGCAATGTTGCACTGACAACACAGATGAATCCTTCCCCATTGATGCCCAAACCTGCATGTCCAGTGGAGATGGCCACACGGTCAGGGAAGTAGACTAATTGAACAATGGCAGGCACAACAGATGTGCAGGGGTGGAAGCCACAGATGTGAAATAGCTAATCTAAGTAGGAAATCCCATTGCCAAATACTGAACACATGACACCCTCAGATGCTGCTATGGATGACATGGATACACCACAGGATAGGACACATTCCCCCTGGACCACATGGGTTCCTGCACAGTAACACTTCATTATCATGAGACCAAATATCACCATCACTGCAGCAAGGGCATGGTTAGCATCATCAACAACATGTACATCAGAAGCATAAGCACTAGAGAACAGAAAGTTGCTTTATTCAGCATATGTGTGGAATGAAAACAAAGTCCAGAAAAAACACAAAGGCCAATGGCCAGTCCATTGTAAAAGTCCAAACAGGGTGACAGTGGCAGATGTCACCCTACGCATGCCTGCACAAAACCAGGGACAATCCACTAGGAGGGGCAACCGGGGGGTAGGCCAGGCACCGCAGGGACAGGATCAGGGCTCACCAGGAGGAAGCAGGGAAGGGGTGGTGGGTGCTGGAGAGCCACTGACAACTGCAGTGGAGGTGTCTGACATGGTGTGTGCCGGCACAACTGGGGGCATGACTGAGATGTTGTGGGTGCCGGCACGACTGCAGTGGACCCTGCAGATGGAGTGGACAGGTCCGCCACTGCAGTGCCCAAGTCAGACAGGGTGGTAGTGGACTCCACTGCAGTGCCTACCACCAGGGGAGGAGAATGGGGAACAGGCAAGGTGGGCTGGACAGAGGGGAGGACACCCTCACCACATCAGTGGCACAGACAAGCGCAGCGGGGGTGTGGTGCCGGGAGAGCAAGTGGCAGGGGAGAAGGCCGGATCCTCTTGGGGATGGTATATCTGTGGGTGGGGGAACCTGGGGCAGGGTGTGGTGGGGGCACCTGTGGAGTGGGGGCCTGAGGGATGGAGGAAGGAGACCTGGTGCCTGAGCTGCAGGGCGGCGGCGGGGTCTTGCTCTTACGACTCCGGGGGACTTGCGGGTGGGGGCCTCAGTCTGTCTGCGCCTGGGGAGGGTGTCCGGGGGCGAGGGCACTCTGCTCCGTGTGGGGGGCTTCCTCTTCCCCTGGATGCTGGAGCAGCTGGATCGGAGGGGAAGAGGCCAAGGTCACTGAGGAAGAGGCGCTGGGTCTTTGGGGTTGCAGGTGAGGCAAGGGAGGGTGTTTTGGAGGGAGAGGCAACTGAGGACTGCGCAGTGCTCGTGGATGCGTGTGTGTGTACCAGGGCCCCATCCCCTGTGAGTCTGGTTTCAGTCCCCTGACTGTGCGTGCGTGTGCGTTTTGTTTGTGGCGTGTGTGTCTGTGTGCTGGATGTGTGTGTGCTGGTGTGTGCCTGTGCCGGTGTGTGTGTGCTTGGGACGGGTAAGGTGCTGGGGAGTGTGGATGGAGCAGAGGCAGGAGGGGTGAGGGACTGTCTGAGGAGGGACACTGCTGCCGTCAGGGAGGAGTCCATGGACCTATTGCCCCTCTGTAGGTCAGACATGCCCGATGAGATGCCCTCCATGAACGACACCAGCTGAGTCAACAGAGCGGTGTGCGCATGGAGGACACTCAGCATGGCTGTCTGCCCTACATGGAGCTGGCGAAGGAGGTACACAGACTCCTCACTCAGGGCAGCAGGGGACACAGGGGCAGGGGGTGCGGTGCCTGGCCCAAAGGAGACACGCTCCCGAACATGGGAGCCTCCACGGACCTGGGGAATGGGAGCCGATGGGAGGGCGGTGGTGGTGCTGGTGGTGGTGGGGACAGCAACACTAGCTGGGGTGTGGTGGCTGCTGACACCCGCCTCCATAAGGGAGTCATCCTCCGAGTTGCTCTGGTCCTCAGCTGAGGTGGATGGTGCTGAGGACTCCTCGGTGTGGCTCCCTTGCCCTCCGTGCCACTGGGTCCCTCCGACCACTCCTCGGCTGCTGACCCAGTCTGGCTCTCCGGCTCCTCCTGGTCCGTGGAGCTGTCCCCTTCCGTGGCCGTGGATGTATCTGCAAACAATGGGGAAACAGACAGACATCAGTCACCTGCACCAAACGCACACACCACTGTGAGCACAGCACATTACAGAGCAAGCCCTGGCATCATTATTTGTACATTGCTAAAAGTGCCCTAACTGAACAGGAGAAGCCAATTGTCAGTCTGATGCCAACCATGGCACTCACATCCCACATTGCCTTGCACCCATCTGTCTGGTGTCTGTTGGATTGCAACACCCCAGTGTGGACACATGCACCAAGTACACAGTAGTTGGACAGTGCAGAGGACACGGTGTGGCATGTGGACATGCACACATCACAGCTCTTGCCACTGAGTCAGTACAGGTTTCCGGATGAAAGGGATGCCCAGAGTCAAATAGGAAATGCATGTGATGCATACCAGCGACAGACACCATGATGCACCCATGTCTTGATAGCCATCGCCACAATGGTGTGCATGTAGCACATGTCACTCCCCTGCAGGATCACCAATAAGTAGACACATGCCATGGCGGAGGCATGACTGCTAAGTCATACATCACTGTCTCAGTGATGTATGACTTGGCAGCCAGACAACAACACTCTGCACTGTGTCACAATAGTAGGTCATGGGGAATGCAAGTCCTGGAGCTGCACAAGTGCACATGTACATCCCCCACACAACACATCATCTTAACCCTCATCTGTCCAGGTCATACCTATTGGACATATGGGAGACCTGTGACACTACCCTCTGAACCTGAGCCCCTCACAATCTGCTGTGAATGGGGAACAGCTGCCTGAACTTCACATTCGCATACCCCAGTCTGCACGGGCAGCTGATCAAACACCTATGTGACACACAAGTATCGTCTCCTATGGTCACATCTCCAGGGGCATGCTGAGCCCCTACCAAGAAACACCCCAGCAGTCCTGGCAACTAATCCACAGCACACTGACACAGAGGCAGACACCTGAGGGGTCAAATCACTGCGCACAATGTGTCAGCTGATACACGGGAGTGGGAGTACAGAGTGCATTGCATGGCCTGGAGTAGGCATGACTGTCCTGCCCCACATGAATGAGGGATGAGCCCTGGACAGTGGATAGCTGGCTATGTATGTGTGACACACGTAATCTGCACACTCCTGGGGCCCAAACATTGTTCCCACCCGCTGCATGGGCGTGTGCCACATACCCCAGGCACATGTGGTGGCTCAGCTCAGCAAGTGGACCGCATATCAAAGCAACACGCAGATTACATGTCCGAACACAGGCGTAGTGTGAACAATGGACCCACCCATGATGCCCACAACAGAGTTAGGGAAACAGATGCTGTCCCCCACCTTTAGTGAAGCAAACTGCAAGGACACAGTCCCAAGTGACACAATTCCCTGAATGTAAGGGCCACACCTGGGTATCAGATGAGCAGTGGGCAGTGCACAATAGAGGGACATGGCTCCTGGACAACATGACTGCTGCACTGTGGCAGTTGAACCAGGCCAGAGGAGGGCACAAAGCATGTAATACAGAGTTCACAGTGCAGTCTTTGACTCACCCCCTCCTTGCTGCTGTCTGGCCTTCAGCTGCCCATCCAGGTCTGGAAACACCACCGCCAGGATCTGGAGCATGTGGGGGTCAGGGTCCGTGTTCCGCCCCTCCTGCGAGGAGGCGACAGCTTCAGCTGGACCCGTGCAATCCTCCGGGTCCAGCCCGAAGGTCCTGCCACCTCTTCTGGCAGTTGCGGATCCGGCGCTTGTAGACCCCCACGGACCGGACAGCCCGGACGATGTCCTTCCAGATCTCCTGCTTCCGATGGGCATTAACCTGTCAGGATGACAAAGTGAAAAGGCCATTACTACACATGCAACATATCCGTGCATGACACAGTTGTATATACATGTCTCAATCACAGGGGCACATGATGTACACAGGCAGTGCAAAGCTGCCCATGGACAGTTTGCCAGACGTCACTACATGGTATCATTGCATGGGAAGTAAAACCTTGTTCAAATGCACTGTCACTGCACCATACCTGTCCAGTGCATGTCACTACACACTATGGGGGTGACAACTACTCAGTGAGCCTGCTAGCCAGTGGCGTGCAGACTTTCAGCCTTGCTAGTCAGACAATATGCACATTCAGAAAGGCAGTGCACAGAACACTCACCTGCTCCCCTGGTGTCCCATACAGCTTGCTGTACTGTGGAAGTAGGCTGTCCAGCAGGGCCTGGTTCTCCTCAAGGCTGAAGGCTGGGGCTCTCTCCACAGTACGTGCCATTGCAGGGTCCAGAGGGGCAGAGACAGCAGCAGTGCAGTGGCAGATGTCGTCCTGGAGCATGTAGTGCAGGCAAGTGAGCTCTCAGGGGAACAGCCAGCAATATATATGTGCTGGAGAGGCAGATACTGTCCCTTGTGTCCAAAGTGATAGGTCCAAGTCGTTTGCATCTTCTGAATCTAGCCAATCCATGGAATAGCAGCACCAAAACACTCCCACAGCATCCTTCAAATCTTCAACTTCATGACATACATGATTTTGCAACATTGTTGTGGGTGACCAACTGAATTTCCAGCAACCGACTCGTTCGAAATTCGAAAACGCGTCCGTTGCCAGGCAAGGCCATTGTCAATGGGTGCGCAACGATCGGTCCATTGCGGTACAACGCGTACAGGGGTACAACGCGTACCCGCACACATTGAATGCAATGGGCCGGCCGGGGGCACCGATCGGTCCATTGCAGTACAACGCGTACAGGGGTACAACGCGTACCCGCACACATTGAATGCAATGGGCCGGCCGAAGGCACCGATCGGTCCATTGCAGTTCAACGCGTACAGGGGTACAACGCGTACCCGCACACATTGAATGCAATGGGCCGGCCGGGGGCACCGATCAGTCCATTGCAGTACAACGCGTACAGGGGTACAACGCGTACCCGCACACATTGAATGCAATGGGCCGGCCGGGGGCACCGATCGGTCCATTGCAGTTCAACGCGTACAGGGGTACAACGCGTGCCCGCACACATTGAATGCAATGGGCCGGCCGGGGGCACCGATCGGTCCATTGCAGTACAACGCGTACAGGGGTACAACGCGTACCCGCACACATTGAATGCAATGGGCCGGCCGGGGCACCGATCGGTCCATTGCAGTTCAACGCGTACAGGGGTACAACGCGTACCCGCACACATTGAATGCAATGGGCCGGCCGGGGCACCGATCGGTCCATTGCAGTTCAACGCGTACAGGGGTACAACGCGTACCCGCACACATTGAATGCAATGGGCCGGCCGGGGCACCGATCGGTCCATTGCAGTACAACGCCGTACAGGGGTACAACGCGTACCCGCACACATTGAATGCAATGGGCCGGCCGGGGGCACCGATCGGTCCATTGCAGTACAACGCGTACAGGGGTACAACGCGTGCCCGCACACATTGAATGCAATGGGCCGGCCGGGGCACCGATCGGTCCATTGCAGTACAACGCGTACAGGGGTACAACGCGTACCCGCACACATTGAATGCAATGGGCCGGCCGGGGCACCGATCGGTCCATTGCAGTACAACGCGTACAGGGGTACAACGCGTACCCGCACACATTGAATGCAATGGGCCGGCCGGGGCACCGATCGGTCCATTGCTGTTCAACGCATCACTGTACATGTGACTGGCATATGTCAGCATGCCTGTCTCAGATGGACATATGCCAGCCACAGATAGCTCCCAGGGAGTGAGGGGCACACCTACATCATGACAGCCTGTCCAAACTTTATCATAAGGCATGTAAGGCTGCATTTCCTATTGTGTGTATGTTGGTGTACATGTTGTCCTGTGGGTGTCACCTGTGGGCAGCCACCCCCAGGCTGTGCACATGTTCATGGGGACAGGATCCTGGGTGTTACGTGTACATGACCACTGTGATGTGCAACTGTTCATATCTGTGCATGTGCCATGGTCACATTTTACGGTGGTGTATGTGTATGTCATGTCACACACCCCGTGAGTCCCATGTGGGACGGTATGTTTGAGCCAGGGTGTCCCAGTGGCACAATAGTGATGGTCCTCCACAGTCTTTGTGCATGTAGTGTTTACAATGTCTCTGATTTCATGTGCACAATGGGAGACAGTCTCCACATCCACGTTGTGTGTGCATGGACTTTGATGTTGTGCGTGTGTGTGTCACAGAGGTCCATGTCTGTCCTGCCGTGGCAAGTGGGACCACTACCTGTCGGGGTCATGGTTGTTTTGCTGTGGTGTATACATGATACTCCATGTAATGCCAGTGTCCATGTGGCAATACAGGGTCCCTGGGAATGTACCTGTCGTTGAGCTGTGAAGCCTGGGGCACATCTGTCCTCACATGTCACTGTGGGGGGTGATTGTGACACGGCAGCAGGAGATGGGAACTGTGACACGGCCTCATGATATCCAATGGGCCAACCTGGGACTAATTGATGCCACTTGTTGGACCGTGTTGACAGATGTTGGCCATGTATGTACCATACATGTCCTTACGGAACTGCACACTTCATGTAGTTGTGCCTCATAATGATGTATGTTGGGATATTGAGTGTGTTCAATGCCGCATATGTGGGCTGACTGACAATCTTGCTTACTTCTCCTCTGCACTGCAGAGGCTCCTGCTGTCCATCGACCATTCCCAGACCTGGCAACGATGGTGGAACGGGACAGCATCCGGCGGTACCGCTTCACCAGGCAGCTGATTGAGGATTTGGCAGTGCAGTTGGCCCCACATTTGCAGCCTGGCCGGCCGTATCCTACAGCGCTGACCCCCAAGGTGAAGGTGATGGCAGCCCTACACTTCTTTGCCACCGGTACCTTCCAACATACTGTGGCGACTGCTGGTGGGATGTCACAGACCATGTTGAGCCGTGTGCTCCGCGATGTTTTGGCGGCAATGTTGCTATTCCTGAACCGGTACATCTATTTCCCTAGACTGCGACGACTCACTGACGTGAAGAGTGACTTTTATGCCCTGGGGAGGATGCCGCATGTCATTGGCTCCATTGATGGGACACATGTGGCTTTGGTACCACCACAGGCCCAGGAGCAGGCCTACAGGAACCGCAAGCACTACCACTCTGTCAATGCACTGGTGGTGTGTCTTGCAGACATGACCATCACACACGTGTGTGCCCGTTTCCCTGGTTCAGCACACGATGCCTTTGTGATGAGGAGTAGTCGCATCCCCAGGATGATGGCACAGATGCAGAACCAGCGTGCCTGGCTTGTCGGTGTGTACTGACTTTGTGCCATTGTGTGTGATCTGATCTGTAGTATTCCTCCCACTTTTCGAAGTCAGCTAATGTGCACTTGTCTGTCCGTAGGTGACTCGGGATACCCCAACATGCCGTGGTTGCTGACACCCCTCAGGAACCCTGTGACACCAGCCCAGATGCGCTACAATGAGGCACATGGTCGGACCAGGAGAGTTATTGAGCGGACATTTGGTCTCCTGAAGAGCCGCTTCCGCTGCCTGGACAAGACCGGAGGGTCCCTCCCATATGCCCCTGCGAAAGTGTGCAAGATTATCATCGTCTGCTGCATGCTCCACAACCTGGCAGTGCGGAAGGAGTTGCCTCTCATCCAGGATGACAATGACCAACATCCGCCACCTGTGGAGGATCCTGGCCTGGACCACGATGCCAGTGACGATGATGATGATGAGGGTGATGTCCGCACACAGCTCATCACCAACTTCTTTAGCTGAATGTGAGTATCCTGAGGTGTCATGTCAATGATGTGAGTTGGCATGATATGTGTAGGTGGTGCTCTGGTGCTGTTGGAGTGTGTCCATGGGCTACTTGACTGGATGTGTGTTGCGATGTGTGCTTACAGGTGGGCTGTACTCCCCAACAGTGTTGACATGCTAACTTGGTTCTGGGTGGGTATCTTGTAACATGTATTGTGCATGAGTTTTGCTGTTCTGTCCTGTACTCCATTGCTTTTGACTGTGTGTCATTTCTGTCCTTCACAGGGTACTTTCAGATTCGTTTGGTCAACTGTGTCCACCGGCGACGTGATTGCACTTCCAGGCTGGTAGCTGTTGTGTCCCTACAGGTGATGTGCGCCACACCCATGGACTTCCTTCCATCTACAGTTGTTGACTGTGTGCCCGCTGCCAGGTGGGATTACCTTGCATCTGTAGTGGTTACGACATGTTGCAACTGTGTAATAAACCTGTGCTTCACTTTGTGATGTGCGTTGTCTGTGGTCACACATTTGACTGCCATTTGCTTACTGCACCTATGGGCTACTTGACTACAACTGGGAATGGGTGTGGTGTCTGTGCATTGCACCGTCTTCCCTGGCAACATCAGTGTAGGCAATGAGTCAGATGGCCTAGGTGTGTATGTGTTGTGTAGCCCTGGTGGTGTGTCTCCCTCATATGTGTCACGTTGCCTTTACTCACATGCCTGTGTTGTACTTGCTGTTGCAGTTCGCATACACAGTGTAATTTTGCAGTTCATCATCCCCATAACAGCACCCACGTTGGAATCACAACAGAGGCAAGTATGGTGTATTAGTGTGTTTATTGTGATGCATTTGTGTGAATAGTGCATAGGATGGGTAGTGCTGTACATAAATCTTGCAATCAGAAGTTCCTAGGTGAATTGAAAGTCCTGGTAGACAGAATCCCCAGTATCGGGGCCACAGTTGTCTGACACATTGGTCCAACTTGTACTCCCCATGCAATGTGTGGGAGTAGTGTTGCCGTCAACAGGGTGAACAGTCTGTGCACAAAGGTGAACATCCAGAACAGGTTCAGGCTTCCTGGGAGTTGCGCTTGGCCATCGGCCTCTCACTTGCCCCTCTTCGGACGACCCCTCTTCTTGGGGGGGCCCCTCAAGTACAGGCTGCTGCGGTGCAGGGGACTCTCCGCCAGAGTCATCCTCCTCCCTGTGGCAGTTGCAGTTTGGGCAGCACCAGATGTTGTTGGCACACAGGGAGGTGTGGACTGGTTGCTGTTCATCTGGCGGAGGCATTGTAAAATGTCCCTGTGCACCGCCGTCATCTCATGCAGTGCATCCCACTTGGACTCCACGCGGGACATGTGTGAGTCCACGCGGGACATGTGTGACTCCACGTGGGACATGTGAGAGTCCAAGCGGGCATGATGGGCAGCCTGCTGCTGTTTCATGTCTCTGAGGAGCCCCACTACCTGGCTGAGGTCTCCGGTGCTGGACTGGTACGCATCAGCTATGCGTACCAGTTGTGGGTCATCATGCACACCAGCAACCTCTGCAAGCAGCGACCTCTGTCTCCCACCCCTCCCACCACCCCTGCTGACATGTGCAGTGCGTGCAGTGGCACGCACAGATGACCCTGGTCCACCTTGGGGGTTGGTGGTGGTGGTGGTGTCCATGGCCCCAGGTTGGTCCAGGGTCCCTGTGCTGGTGTTGCTCCTTGTTCTGTCCATGTCGGCAGGGATGGTATTTGTGTTGACAGTCGTTGGAGGGGTGGGTGCAGGGGTGCAGCTGGTGGTCCTGCTGGTGCTGCAGCTGGTGGTCCTGCTGGTGCTGCATGTAGACTTGCACCGGATGTGCCAGGTTGGTCTTCTTCGTCCGAGGAGGGCAGAGGCTGTACGACACCAGTGAGCTCCGCATCCTCTTGAGCCTGGGACTGGGACTCCTCAGCGTCTGCTGCTGTGTCCCCATCATCACCTGTTTTTGGGAGACACACACAATGTATGTTATGTTTCTGCAGGCATCAATGGTTGACACACATGACGGTTGTGACTGTGCCTCTGGGTGCGGGCCTGTACATTGCATTGTCCTAAGTCGTCACAGTCAGGGGTTGATATTGGTGTGGCACATTGTCCTGCATTATTTGGGCATTTCTATGTATTTGTTGGGGTGTGAACATGGTCTGCATTGGTTGTGTTTGGTTGACAGCCGGCCCTCCTTCCCACCCACCCAGCCAGTCAGTTATCCCACCATGGACTGTGCTTGCATTGCAGGGAGTGGAAGTTGTCTCTCAGGATGTCAGTCAGTGGTGTCCTGCTGTTTGTTGGTGCACAGTTGCCAGCAGGGCCTTGTGCTCCCCACAGCAGTAGCCAGTGTCAGCCATCTTGTGAGTCCTTCTCCACTCCCTGTGATGTGAGCATGGTTCAGGGTGGTGTTGATGGGACAGTTGTGGGGGTGACCAATATCAGTGACTGCCACTCCCATCATGCTATTGCCTCCACCCCACTTGCCAGCATTCCCATGCTTACTTGCTTTTGTGGGGAGTTCAGTGTGTGTGGGTGTGAGGGCAATGGCAAGCTGGCTGACAGTGGTGTCCTGCTGTTGGTTGGTGTGCAGTTCCCAGCAGGGTCCTTGTGCTCCCCACAGCAGTAGCCAGTGTCAGCCATCTTGTGAGTCCTTCTCCACTCCCTGTGATGTGAGCATGGTTCAGGGTGGTGTTGATGGGACAGTTGTGGGGGTGACCAATATCAGTGACTGCCACTCCCATCATGCTATTGCCTCCACCCCTCTTGCCAGCATTCCCATGCTTACTTGCTTTTGTGGGGAGTTCAGTGTGTGTGGGTGTGAGGGCAATGGCAAGATGGCTGACAGTGGTGTCCTGCTGTTGGTTGGTGTGCAGTTGCCAGCAGGGCCTTGTGCTCCCCACAGCAGTAGCCAGTGTCAGCCATCTTGTGAGTCCTTCTCCACACCCTGTGATGTGAGCATGGTTCAGGGTGGTGTTGATGGGACAGTTGTGGGGGTGACCAATATCAGTGACTGCCACTCCCATCATGCTATTGCCTCCGCCCCACTTGCCAGCATTCCCAAACTTACTTGCTTTTGTGGGGAGTTCAGTATGTGTGGGTGTGTGAGCAATGGCAAGATGGCTGACAGTGGTGTCCTGCTGTTGGTTGGTGTGCAGTTCCCAGCATGCCCTTGTGCTCCCCACGACACAGCAACAGTGTCAGACATCTTTGATGGGCCTTTCCACTCTCTGTGGGATGTGCATGTGTGAGTGTGAGCTTGCTGGGCCATGTGGTGGGGGATGTAGAGCTGTGACTACGACTCCCATCATGCTATTGCCTCCACCCCCTTCCCAGCATGCCCATGCTTCCTTCCTTTGACTCTGCTTCCCTGTGGGGTGGGCTGGCTGTGCTGACAGGATGGCTGGGAGTGTTGTCCTGGCAGTTGTTTGGCTACAAGTCCCAAGAGTGTCCCTGTGCTTCACACAACATAACCCAGGGTGGTGGTTCTTTGTGGGATCTTGAGTTAGGATGGGAGGCATTGCATTCTACCAGGTGGGTTCTGTGGAGTTTGTGTTGAGGGGGTGTGAGGGGAGGTGCTTGTGACTATGGTCAGTGCTGCAAGTCCTCCTTCCCACCCAGCCAGCCAGATATCCCACCATGGAACGTGCTTGCATTGCAGGGAGTGGAAGTTGTCTCTCAGGATGTCAGTCAGTGGTGTCCTGCTGTTTGTTGTTGCACAGTTGCCAGCAGGGCCTTGTGCTCCCCACAGCAGTAGCCAGTGTCAGCCATCTTGTGTGTCCTTATCCACTCCCTGTGATGTGAGCCTGGTTCAGGGTGGTGTTGATGGGCCAGTTGTGAGGCTGAGCAATGTCTGTGACTACCACTCCCATCATGATATTGCCTCCACCCCCCTTCCCAACATGCCCATGCTTCCTTCCTTTTGACTCTGCTTCCCTGTGGGGTGGGCTGGCTGTGCTGACAGGATGGCTGGGAGTGTTGTCCTGGCAGTTGTTTGGCTAAAAGTCCCAAGAGTGTCCCTGTGCTTCACACAACATAACCCAGGGTGGTGGTTCTTTGTGGGATCTTGAGTTAGGATGGGAGGCATTGCATTCTACCAGGTGGGTTCTGTGGAGTTTGTGTTGAGGGGGTGTGAGGGGAGGTGCTTGTGACTATGGTCAGTGCTGCAAGTCCTCCTTCCCACCCAGCCAGCCAGATATCCCACCATGGAACGTGCTTGCATTGCAGGGAGTGGAAGTTGTCTCTCAGGATGTCAGTCAGTGGTGTCCTGCTGTTTGTTGGTGCACAGTTGCCAGCAGGGCCTTGTGCTCCCCACAGCAGTTGCCAGTGTCAGCCATCTTGTGAGTCCTTCTCCACTCCCTGTGATGTGCGCATGGTTCATGGTGGTGTTGATGGGACAGTTGTGGGGGGGCAATATGTGTGACTGCGACTCCCATGATGCTATTGGCTACACTGACTTGGCCAGCATACACAGAATTCCTTCCTTTGAGTGGTCTTCACTGTGTGTTGGTGTTGTTGTGGTGGCTACATGTCTGGATGTGTTTGTTAGTTCTATTTGTGCCACTGCCTGGCTGTAGTTGTAGTTGTGTTTGTACATGTGATGGCACAGTTGGATGTGACTTTTTTGATGGCATGTGTTGTGTTTATCTGACTGACATACACATTTTGGGATGATTCTGTTCTGGTTGCTGTGTAATTGCTATGAGTGCATGGTTTGACTCTCCCCTTGACAGTGATGTGTGTGTGTTTTGTGGCAGAATATTGTGTACATTTGTTGTGTACTCACCAGGCTCTGGGATGTTCTCTAGTCCATATACGCTCACTGGCGGAAGGATGGCCCGCACCTTCTCCTCCCAGGGCCTGAGGTATATTGGCTTGGCAGGAGGGCCACTGCCGGTGTATTGGCTGATGATGTAGTCTTTCTTGAGCAGGTCCCGTACCCTCCTGCGCACGTCATACCACCTGTTCTGGATGTCGCTCTTTGTGCGCAGACATGGTGATTGTGCGTTCACCCTGTTGATGATCCTCTCCCACATCTTGGTTTTCTGGGAGATGGGGGTCTGTTGGACCAGTGTGCCAAACAGCTGTGGCTCTACCCTGAGGATCTCGTCTACCATGACTTCCAATTCACAATCTAGGAACTTGTGATTCTTCTTGGGGGCATGGTGATGGGTGGTGATGGTGAGTGATGTGTGTGTTGGTGTGCAGGTGAGGGTGTGTTAGTGTGTGTTTTGCTGGGTGTATGTGAGGTAGGTATTTGTTGGTGTGCTGATGGTGTGTGGCTTGTGTGAGGGATGAGCTGTGGGTGTGTGGTTGCTGTCTCTTGGGTGCTGGCAGTGGAATGGCATTTGCAAAGGATCATGGTTGTGATTTGTGTCCTTTATATGGGTGGAGTTGTGGGTGTGTCTTTGTTCTCTGTCCCCACCCCCAGTATTTATTGGCTTTGTAATTGCTTGTTTGGCCTTTTTTGTGTGATTTTTCCTTTGTACTGTCTGTGCATGTTGGAAACGTTCTTGTGACCGAGTCGGACCCTGCATTTGTCTCGTACGGTGTTCTCCGTTTCGTTCACGCTGTGTTTGTGCAGTTTTCTATGCTGCGTACGCGTCGGTCGCGGTGTTTTGTGTTGCTTCGGCTCGGTTTTGTATGCGTGTCGGTCGTACGGCTTGTCCTCCGTCCGACTCGCTCGTGGTTTTCGCGCCTTGCATCGTACTTTGCGGTTTGGAGTTCGCGTGTACGTTTCGGTCGGATTTGTTCCGGATGCGTGTCGGTCGGTTGGATTCGCGTGTTTTTCCGACCGGATTGCTGTTTTCCGTGCGGCTCGGTCGTTCGACTTGGGTTCGGTACGTGTCGGTCGGATTTTGCACGCCTTGCATCGTACTTGGCGTGTCGGGCGCCACAGGTACGTGTCGGTCGGTATAATTTCCGGCTCCGAGTCGGTCGGTGCTTTTTCCGGCCCGAATCGGAATCGACCCCTAAATGTGATTCAGGATCTAGGTCTTTGAAGTATTATGGTGGGGTTTTACTTCTTTTGAAGTGTACATTTTTCTCTCTCTCCTTCCTCTTGAGAGACTGTCTGTCCAGCAGGAGAGACTCCAAAGTTGACAGTCCCACGACCCAGGCCAGGGGAGTGACTAGAGTTCACACCTGGATGTCCGCCTACTCTTTGGGGTCAATTCCGATTCGGGCCGGAAAAAGCACCGACCGACTCGGAGCCGGAAATTATACCGACCGACACGTACCTGTGGCGCCCGACACGCCAAGTACGATGCAAGGCGTGCAAAATCCGACCGACACGTACCGAACCCAAGTCGAACGACCGAGCCGCACGGAAAACAGCAATCCGGTCGGAAAAACACGCGAATCCAACCGACCGACACGCACCCGGAACAAATCCGACCGAAACGTACACGCAAACTCCAAACCGCAAAGTACGATGCAAGGCGCGAAACCACGAGCGAGTCGGACGGAGGACAAGCCGCACGACCGACACGCATACAAAACCGAGCCGAAGCAACACAAAACACCGCGACCGACGCGTACGCAGCATAGAAAACTGCACAAACACAGCGTGAACGAAACGGAGAACACCGTACGAGACAAATGCAGGGTCCGACTCGGTCACAAGAACGTTTCCAACATGCACAGACAGTACAAAGGAAAATCACACAAAAAAGGCCAAACAAGCAATTACAAAGCCAATAAATACTGGGGGGTGGGGACAGAGAACAAAGACACACCCACAACTCCACCCATATAAAGGACACAAATCACAACCATGATCCTTTGCAAATGCCATTCCACTGCCAGCACCCAAGAGACAGCAACCACACACCCACAGCTCATCCCTCACACAAGCCTCACACCATCAGCACACCAACAAATACCTACCTCACATACACCCAGCAAAACACACACTAACACACCCTCACCTGCACACCAACACACACATCACTCACCATCACCACCCATCACCATGCCCCCAAGAAGAATCACAAGTTCCTAGATTGTGAATTGGAAGTCATGGTAGACGAGATCCTCAGGGTAGAGCCACAGCTGTTTGGCACACTGGTCCAACAGACCCCCATCTCCCAGAAAACCAAGATGTGGGAGAGGATCATCAACAGGGTGAACGCACAATCACCATGTCTGCGCACAAAGAGCGACATCCAGAACAGGTGGTATGACGTGCGCAGGAGGGTACGGGACCTGCTCAAGAAAGACTACATCATCAGCCAATACACCGGCAGTGGCCCTCCTGCCAAGCCAATATACCTCAGGCCCTGGGAGGAGAAGGTGCGGGCCATCCTTCCGCCAGTGAGCGTATATGGACTAGAGAACATCCCAGAGCCTGGTGAGTACACAACAAATGTACACAATATTCTGCCACAAAACACACACACATCACTGTCAAGGGAGAGTCAAACCATGCACTCATAGCAATTACACAGCAACCAGAACAGAATCATCCCAAAATGTGTATGTCAGTCAGATAAACACAACACATGCCATCAAAAAGTCACATCCAACTGTGCCATCACATGTACAAACACAACTACAACTACAGCTAGGCAGTGGCACAAATAGAACTAACAAACACATCCAGACATGTAGCCACCACAACAACACCAACACACAGTGAAGACCACTCAAAGGAAGGAATTCTGTGTATGCTGGCCAAGTCAGTGTAGCCAATAGCATCATGGGAGTCGCAGTCACACATATTGCCCCCACAACTGTCCCATCAACACCACCATGAACCATGCGCACATCACAGGGAGTGGAGAAGGACTCACAAGATGGCTGACACTGGCAACTGCTGTGGGGAGCACAAGGCCCTGCTGGCAACTGTGCACCAACAAACAGCAGGACACCACTGACTGACATCCTGAGAGACAACTTCCACTCCCTGCAATGCAAGCACGCTCCATGGTGGGATATCTGGCTGGCTGGGTGGGAAGGAGGACTTGCAGCACTGACCATAGTCACAAGCACCTCCCCTCACACCCCCTCAACACAAACTCCACAGAACCCACCTGGTAGAATGCAATGCCTCCCATCCTAACTCAAGATCCCACAAAGAACCACCACCCTGGGTTATGTTGTGTGAAGCACAGGGACACTCTTGGGACTTTTAGCCAAACAACTGCCAGGACAACACTCCCAGCCATCCTGTCAGCACAGCCAGCCCACCCCACAGGGAAGCAGAGTCAAAAGGAAGGAAGCATGGGCATGCTGGGAAGGGGGTGGAGGCAATAGCATGATGGGAGTGGTAGTCACAGACATTGCTCAGCCTCACAACTGGCCCATCAACACCACCCTGAACCAGGCTCACATCACAGGGAGTGGATAAGGACACACAAGATGGCTGACACTGGCTACTGCTGTGGGAAGCACAAGGCCCTGCTGGCAACTGTGCAACAACAAACAGCAGGACACCACTGACTGACATCCTGAGAGACAACTTCCACTCCCTGCAATGCAAGCACGTTCCATGGTGGGATATCTGGCTGGCTGGGTGGGAAGGAGGACTTGCAGCACTGACCATAGTCACAAGCACCTCCCCTCACACCCCCTCAACACAAACTCCACAGAACCCACCTGGTAGAATGCAATGCCTCCCATCCTAACTCAAGATCCCACAAAGAACCACCACCCTGGGTTATGTTGTGTGAAGCACAGGGACACTCTTGGGACTGTTAGCCAAACAACTGCCAGGACAACACTCCCAGCCATCCTGTCAGCACAGCCAGCCCACCCCACAGGGAAGCAGAGTCAAAAGGAAGGAAGCATGGGCATGCTGGGAAGGGGGTGGAGGCAATAGCATGATGGGAGTGGTAGTCACAGACATTGCTCAGCCTCACAACTGGCCCATCAACACCACCCTGAACCAGGCTCACATCACAGGGAGTGGATAAGGACACACAAGATGGCTGACACTGGCTACTGCTGTGGGGAGCACAAGGCCCTGCTGGCAACTGTGCACCAACAAACAGCAGGACACCACTGACTGACATCCTGAGAGACAACTTCCACTCCCTGCAATGCAAGCACGTTCCATGGTGGGATATCTGGCTGGCTGGGTGGGAAGGAGGACTTGCAGCACTGACCATAGTC
The DNA here is from genome assembly GCA_963921515.1 of Calotriton arnoldi. NCBI lineage: Eukaryota > Metazoa > Chordata > Amphibia > Caudata > Salamandridae > Calotriton > Calotriton arnoldi. Next base: position 2,356,083 of record CAWUFW010000072.1, on the reverse strand, counting down.
ACAAGCACCTCCCCTCACACCCCCCTCAACACAAACTCCACAGAACCCACCTGGTAGAATGCAATGCCTCCCATCCTAACTCAAGATCCCACAAAGAACCACCACCCTGGGTTATGTTGTGTGAAGCACAGGGACACTCTTGGGACTTGTAGCCAAACAACTGCCAGGACAACACTCCCAGCCATCCTGTCAGCACAGCCAGCCCACCCCACAGGGAAGCAGAGTCAAAAGGAAGGAAGCATGGGCATGCTGGGAAGGGGGTGGAGGCAATAGCATGATGGGAGTCGTAGTCACAGCTCTACATCCCCCACCACATGGCCCAGCAACGCTCACACTGCACGCATGCTCACATCCCACAGAGAGTGGAAAGGACCCATCAAAGATGTCTGACACTGTTGCTGCTGCTGTGGGGAGCACAAGGGCCTGCTGTGCAACTGCACACCAACCAACAGCAGGACACCACTGTCAGCCATCTTGCCATTGCCCTCACACCCACACACACTGAACTCCCCACAAAAGCAAGTAACCATGGGAATGCTGGCAAGTGGGGTGGAGGCAATAGCATGATGGGAGTGGCAGTCACTGATATTGGTCACCCCCACAACTGTCCCATCAACACCACCCTGAACCATGCTCACATCACAGGGAGTGGAGAAGGACTCCACAAGATGGCTGACACTGGCTACTGCTGTGGGGAGCACAAGGCCACTGCTGGGAACTGCACACCAACCAACAGCAGGACACCACTGTCAGCCATCTTGCCATTGCCCTCACACCCACACACACTGAACTCCCCACAAAAGCAAGTAAGCATGGGAATGCTGGCAAGTGGGGTGGAGGCAATAGCATGATGGGAGTGGCAGTCACTGATATTGGTCACCCCCACAACTGTCCCATCAACACCACCCTGAACCATGCTCACATCACAGGGAGTGGAGAAGGACTCACAAGATGGCTGACACTGGCTACTGCTGTGGGGAGCACAAGGCCCTGCTGGCAACTGTGCACCAACAAACAGCAGGACACCACTGACTGACATCCTGAGAGACAACTTCCACTCCCTGCAATGCAAGCACAGTCCATGGTGGGATAACTGACTGGCTGGGTGGGTGGGAAGGAGGGCCGGCTGTCAACCAAACACAACCAATGCAGACCATGTTCACACCCCAACAAATACATAGAAATGCCCAAATAATGCAGGACAATGTGCCACACCAATATCAACCCCTGACTGTGACGACTTAGGACAATGCAATGTACAGGCCCGCACCCAGAGGCACAGTCACAACTGTCATGTGTGTCAACCATTGATGCCTGCAGAAACATAACATACATTGTGTGTGTCTCCCAAAAACAGGTGATGATGGGGACACAGCAGCAGACGCTGAGGAGTCCCAGTCCCAGGCTCAAGAGGATGCGGAGCTCACTGGTGTCGTACAGCCTCTGCCCTCCTCGGACGAAGAAGACCAACCTGGCACATCCGGTGCAAGTCTACATGCAGCACCAGCAGGACCACCAGCTGCAGCACCAGCAGGACCACCAGCTGCACCCCCTGCACCCACCCCTCCAACGACTGTCAACACAAATACCATCCCTGCCGACATGGACAGAACAAGGAGCAACACCAGCACAGGGACCCTGGACCAACCTGGGGCCATGGACACCACCACCACCACCAACCCCCAAGGTGGACCAGGGTCATCTGTGCGTGCCACTGCACGCACTGCACATGTCAGCAGGGGTGGTGGGAGGGGTGGGAGACAGAGGTCGCTGCTTGCAGAGGTTGCTGGTGTGCATGATGACCCACAACTGGTACGCATAGCTGATGCGTACCAGTCCAGCACCGGAGACCTCAGCCAGGTAGTGGGGCTCCTCAGAGACATGAAACAGCAGCAGGCTGCCCATCATGCCCGCTTGGACTCTCACATGTCCCACGTGGAGTCACACATGTCCCGCGTGGACTCACACATGTCCCACGTGGAGTCCAAGTGGGATGCACTGCATGAGATGACGGCGGTGCACAGGGACATTTTACAATGCCTCCGCCAGATGAACAGCAACCAGTCCACACCTCCCTGTGTGCCAACAACATCTGGTGCTGCCCAAACTGCAACTGCCACAGGGAGGGAGGATGACTCTGGCGGAGAGTCCCCTGCACCGCAGCAGCCTGTACTTGAGGGGCCCCCCCAAGAAGAGGGGTCGTCCGAAGAGGGGCAAGTGAGAGGCCGATGGCCAAGCGCAACTCCCAGGAAGCCTGAACCTGTTCTGGATGTTCACCTTTGTGCACAGACTGTTCACCCTGTTGACGGCAACACTACTCCCACACATTGCATGGGGAGTACAAGTTGGACCAATGTGTCAGACAACTGTGGCCCCGATACTGGGGATTCTGTCTACCAGGACTTTCAATTCACCTAGGAACTTCTGATTGCAAGATTTATGTACAGCACTACCCATCCTATGCACTATTCACACAAATGTATCACAATAAACACACTAATACAACATACTTGCCTCTGTTGTGATTCCAACGTGGGTGCTGTTATGGGGATGATGAACTGCAAAATTACACTGTGTATGCGAACTGCAACAGCAAGTACAACACAGGCATGTGAGTAAAGGCAACGTGACACATATGAGGGAGACACACCACCAGGGCTACACAACACATACACACCTAGGCCATCTGACTCATTGCCTACACTGATGTTGCCAGGGAAGACGGTGCAATGCACAGACACCACACCCATTCCCAGTTGTAGTCAAGTAGCCCATAGGTGCAGTAAGCAAATGGCAGTCAAATGTGTGACCACAGACAACGCACATCACAAAGTGAAGCACAGGTTTATTACACAGTTGCAACATGTCGTAACCACTACAGATGCAAGGTAATCCCACCTGGCAGCGGGCACACAGTCAACAACTGTAGACGGAAGGAAGTCCATGGGTGTGGCGCACATCACCTGTAGGGACACAACAGCTACCAGCCTGGAAGTGCAATCACGTCGTCGGTGGACACAGTTGACCAAACGAATCTGAAAGTACCCTGTGAAGGACAGAAATGACACACAGTCAAAAGCAATGGAGTACAGGACAGAACAGCAAAACTCATGCACAATACATGTTACAAGATACCCACCCAGAACCAAGTTAGCATGTCAACACTGTTGGGGAGTACAGCCCACCTGTAAGCACACATCGCAACACACATCCAGTCAAGTAGCCCATGGACACACTCCAACAGCACCAGAGCACCACCTACACATATCATGCCAACTCACATCATTGACATGACACCTCAGGATACTCACATTCAGCTAAAGAAGTTGGTGATGAGCTGTGTGCGGACATCACCCTCATCATCATCATCATCATCGTCACTGGCATCGTGGTCCAGGCCAGGATCCTCCACAGGTGGCGGATGTTGGTCATTGTCATCCTGGATGAGAGGCAACTCCTTCCGCACTGCCAGGTTGTGGAGCATGCAGCAGACGATGATAATCTTGCACACTTTCGCAGGGGCATATGGGAGGGACCCTCCGGTCTTGTCCAGGCAGCGGAAGCGGCTCTTCAGGAGACCAAATGTCCGCTCAATAACTCTCCTGGTCCGACCATGTGCCTCATTGTAGCGCATCTGGGCTGGTGTCACAGGGTTCCTGAGCGGTGTCAGCAACCACGGCATGTTGGGGTATCCCGAGTCACCTACGGACAGACAAGTGCACATTAGCTGACTTGGAAAAGTGGGCGGAATACTACAGATCAGATCACACACAATGGCACAAAGTCAGTACACACCGACAAGCCAGGCACGCTGGTTCTGCATCTGTGCCATCATCCTGCGGATGCGACTACTCCTCATCACAAAGGCATCGTGTGCTGAACCAGGGAAACGGGCACACACGTGTGTGATGGTCATGTCTGCAAGACACACCACCAGTGCATTGACCGAGTGGTAGTGCTTGCGGTTCCTGTAGGCCTGCTCCTGGGCCTGTGGTGGTACCAAAGCCACATGTGTCCCATCAATGGAGCCAATGACATGCGGCATCCTCCCCAGGGCATAAAAGTCACTCTTCACGTCAGTGAGTCGTCGCAGTCTAGGGAAATAGATGTACCGGTTCAGGAATAGCAACATTGCCGCCAAAACATCGCGGAGCACACGGCTCAACATGGTCTGTGACATCCCACCAGCAGTCGCCACAGTATGTTGGAAGGTACCGGTGGCAAAGAAGTGTAGGGCTGCCATCACCTTCACCTTGGGGGTCAGCGCTGTAGGATACGGCCGGCCAGGCTGCAAATGTGGGGCCAACTGCACTGCCAAATCCTCAATCAGCTGCCTGGTGAAGCGGTACCGTCGGATGCTGTCCCGTTCCACCATCGTTGCCAGGTCTGGGAATGGTCGATGGACAGCAGGAGCCCTGCAGTGCAGAGGAGAAGTAAGCAAGATTGTCAGTCAGCCCACATATGCGGCATTGAACACACTCAATATCCCAACATACATCATTATGAGGCACAACTACATGAAGTGTGCAGTTCCGTAAGGACATGTATGGTACATACATGGCCAACATCTGTCAACACGGTCCAACAAGTGGCATCAATTAGTCCCAGGTTGGCCCATTGGATATCATGAGGCCGTGTCACAGTTCCCATCTCCTGCTGCCGTGTCACAATCACCCCCCACAGTGACATGTGAGGACAGATGTGCCCCAGGCACCACAGCTCAACGACAGGTACATTCCCAGGGACCCTGTATTGCCACATGGACACTGGCATTACATGGAGTATCATGTATACACCACAGCAAAACAACCATGACCCCCACAGGTAGTGGTCCCACTTGCCACGGCAGGACAGACATGGACGTCTGTGACACACACACGCACAACATCAAAGTCCATGCACACACAACGTGGATGTGGAGACTGTCTCCCATTGTGCACATGAAATCAGAGACATTGTAAACACTACATGCACAAAGACTGTGGAGGACCATCACTATTGTGCCACTGGGACACCCTGGCTCAAACATACCGTCCCACATGGGACTCACGGGGTATGTGACATGACATACACATACACCACCGTGAAATGTGACCATGGCACATGCACAGATATGAACAGTTGCACATCACAGTGGTCATGTACACGTAACACCCAGGATCCTGTCCCCATGAACACGTGCACAGCCTGGGGGTGGCTGCCCACAGGTGACACCCACAGGACAACATGTACACCAACATACACACAATAGGAAATGCAGCCTTACATGCCTTATGATAAAGTTTGGACAGGCTGTCGTGATGTAGGTGTGCCCCTCACTCCCTGGGAGCTATCTGTGGCTGGCATATGTCCATCTGAGACAGGCATGCTGACATATGCCAGTCACATGTACAGTGATGCGTTGAACAGCAATGGACCGATCGGTGCCCCCGGCCGGCCCATTGCATTCAATGTGTGCGGGTACGCGTTGTACCACTGTACGCGTTGTACTGCAATGGACCGATCGGTGCCCCCGGCCGGCCCATTGCATTCAATGTGTGCGGGTACGCGTTGTACCCCTGTACGCGTTGTACTGCAATGGACCGATCGGTGCCCCGGCCGGCCCATTGCATTCAATGTGTGCGGGTACGCGTTGTACCCCTGTACGCGTTAGTACTGCAATGGACCGATCGGTGCCCCGGCCGGCCCATTGCATTCAATATGTGCGGGTACGCGTTGTACCCCTGTACGCGTTGAACTGCAATGGACCGATCGGTGCCCCCGGCCGGCCCATTGCAGTTCAATGTGTGTGGGTACGCGTTGTACCCCTGTACGTGTTGAACTGCAATGGACCGATCGGTGCCCCCGGCCGGCCCATTGCATTCAATGTGTGCGGGTACGCGTTGTACCCCTGTACGCGTTGTACTGCAATGGACCGATCGGTGCCCCGGCCGGCCCATTGCATTCAATGTGTGCGGGTACGCGTTGTACCCCTGTACGCGTTGAACTGCAATGGACCGATCGGTGCCCCGGCCGGCCCATTGCATTCAATGTGTGCGGTACGCGTTGTACCCCTGTACGCATTGTACTGCAATGGACCGATCGGTGCCCCCGGCCGGCCCATTGCATTCAATGTGTGCGGGTACGCGTTGTACCCCTGTACGCGTTGAACTGCAATGGACCGATCGGTGCCCCCGGCCGGCCCATTGCATTCAATGTGTGCGGGTACGCGTTGTACCCCTGTACGCGTTGTGCTGCAATGGACCGATCGGTGCCCCCGGCCGGCCCATTGCATTCAATGTGTGCGGGTACGCGTTGTACCCCTGTACGCGTAGTACCGCAATGGACCGATCGGTGCGCACCCATTGACAATGGCCTTGCCTGGCAACGGACGCGTTTTCGAATTTCGAACGAGTCGGTTGCTGGAAATTCAGTTGGTCACCCACAACAATGTTGCAAAATCATGTATGTCATGAAGTTGAAGATTTGAAGGATGCTGTGGGCGTGTTTTGGTGCTGCTATTCCATGGATTGGCCAGATTCAGAAGATGCAAACGACTTGGACCTATCACTTTGGACACAAGGGACAGTATCTGCCTCTCCAGCACATATATATTGCTGGCTGTTCCCCTGAGAGCTCACTTGCCTGCACTACATGCTCCAGGACGACATCTGCCACTGCACTGCTGCTGTCTCTGCCCCTCTGGACCCTGCAATGGCACGTACTGTGGAGAGAGCCCCAGCCTTCAGCCTTGAGGAGAACCAGGCCCTGCTGGACAGCCTACTTCCACAGTACAGCAAGCTGTATGGGACACCAGGGGAGCAGGTGAGTGTTCTGTGCACTGCCTTTCTGAATGTGCATATTGTCTGACTAGCAAGGCTGAAAGTCTGCACGCCACTGGCTAGCAGGCTCACTGAGTAGTTGTCACCCCTCATAGTGTGTAGTGACATGCACTGGACAGGTATGGTGCAGTGACAGTGCATTTGAACAAGGTTTTACTTCCCATGCAATGATACCATGTAGTGACGTCTGACAAACTGTCCATGGGCAGCTTTGCACTGCCTGTGTACATCATGTGCCCCTGTGATTGAGACATGTATATACAACTGTGTCATGCACGGATATGTTGCATGTGTAGTAATGGCCTTTTCACTTTGTCATCCTGACAGGTTAATGCCCATCGGAAGCAGGAGATCTGGAAGGACATCGTCCGGGCTGTCCGGTCCGTGGGGGTCTACAAGCGCCGGATCCGCAACTGCCAGAAGAGGTGGCAGGACCTTCGGGGCTGGACCCGGAGGATTGCACGGGTCCAGCTGAAGCTGTCGCCTCCTCGCAGGAGGGGCGGAACACGGACCCTGACCCCCACATGCTCCAGATCCTGGCGGTGGTGTTTCCAGACCTGGATGGGCAGCTGAAGGCCAGACAGCAGCAAGGAGGGGGTGAGTCAAAGACTGCACTGTGAACTCTGTATTACATGCTTTGTGCCCTCCTCTGGCCTGGTTCAACTGCCACAGTGCAGCAGTCATGTTGTCCAGGAGCCATGTCCCTCTATTGTGCACTGCCCACTGCTCATCTGATACCCAGGTGTGGCCCTTACATTCAGGGAATTGTGTCACTTGGGACTGTGTCCTTGCAGTTTGCTTCACTAAAGGTGGGGGACAGCATCTGTTTCCCTAACTCTGTTGTGGGCATCATGGGTGGGTCCATTGTTCACACTACGCCTGTGTTCGGACATGTAATCTGCGTGTTGCTTTGATATGCGGTCCACTTGCTGAGCTGAGCCACCACATGTGCCTGGGGTATGTGGCACACGCCCATGCAGCGGGTGGGAACAATGTTTGGGCCCCAGGAGTGTGCAGATTACGTGTGTCACACATACATAGCCAGCTATCCACTGTCCAGGGCTCATCCCTCATTCATGTGGGGCAGGACAGTCATGCCTACTCCAGGCCATGCAATGCACTCTGTACTCCCACTCCCGTGTATCAGCTGACACATTGTGCGCAGTGATTTGACCCCTCAGGTGTCTGCCTCTGTGTCAGTGTGCTGTGGATTAGTTGCCAGGACTGCTGGGGTGTTTCTTGGTAGGGGCTCAGCATGCCCCTGGAGATGTGACCATAGGAGACGATACTTGTGTGTCACATAGGTGTTTGATCAGCTGCCCGTGCAGACTGGGGTATGCGAATGTGAAGTTCAGGCAGCTGTTCCCCATTCACAGCAGATTGTGAGGGGCTCAGGTTCAGAGGGTAGTGTCACAGGTCTCCCATATGTCCAATAGGTATGACCTGGACAGATGAGGGTTAAGATGATGTGTTGTGTGGGGGATGTACATGTGCACTTGTGCAGCTCCAGGACTTGCATTCCCCATGACCTACTATTGTGACACAGTGCAGAGTGTTGTTGTCTGGCTGCCAAGTCATACATCACTGAGACAGTGATGTATGACTCAGCAGTCATGCCTCCGCCATGGCATGTGTCTACTTATTGGTGATCCTGCAGGGGAGTGACATGTGCTACATGCACACCATTGTGGCGATGGCTATCAGGACATGGGTGCATCATGGTGTCTGTCGCTGGTATGCATCACATGCATTTCCTATTTGACTCTGGGCATCCCTTTCATCCGGAAACCTGTACTGACTCAGTGGCAAGAGCTGTGATGTGTGCATGTCCACATGCCACACCGTGTCCTCTGCACTGTCCAACTACTGTGTACTTGGTGCATGTGTCCACACTGGGGTGTTGCAATCCAACAGACACCAGACAGATGGGTGCAAGGCCATGTGGGATGTGAGTGCCATGGTTGGCATCAGACTGACAATTGGCTTCTCCTGTTCAGTTAGGGCACTTTTAGCAATGTACAAATAATGATGCCAGGGCTTGCTCTGTAATGTGCTGTGCTCACAGTGGTGTGTGCGTTTGGTGCAGGTGACTGATGTCTGTCTGTTTCCCCATTGTTTGCAGATACATCCACGGCCACGGAAGGGGACAGCTCCACGGACCAGGAGGAGCCGGAGAGCCAGACTGGGTCAGCAGCCGAGGAGTGGTCGGAGGGACCCAGTGGCACGGAGGGCGAGGGGAGCCACACCGAGGAGTCCTCAGCACCATCCACCTCAGCTGAGGACCAGAGCAACTCGGAGGATGACTCCCTTATGGAGGCGGGTGTCAGCAGCCACCACACCCCAGCTAGTGTTGCTGTCCCCGCCACCACCAGCACCACCACCGCCCTCCCATCGGCTCCCATTCCCCAGGTCCGTGGAGGCTCCCATGTTCGGGAGCGTGTCTCCTTTGGGCCAGGCACCGCACCCCCTGCCCCTGTGTCCCCTGCTGCCCTGAGTGAGGAGTCTGTGTACCTCCTTCGCCAGCTCCATGTAGGGCAGACAGCCATGCTGAGTGTCCTCCATGTGCACACCGCTCTGTTGACTCAGCTGGTGTCGTTCATGGAGGGCATCTCATCGGGCATGTCTGACCTACAGAGGGGCAATAGGTCCATGGACTCCTCCCTGACGGCAGCAGTGTCCCTCCTCAGACAGTCCCTCACCCCTCCTGCCTCTGCTCCATCCACACTCCCCAGCACCTTACCCGTCCCAAGCACACACACACCGGCACAGGCACACACCAGCACACACACATCCAGCACACAGACACACACGCCACAAACAAAACGCACACGCACGCACAGTCAGGGGACTGAAACCAGACTCACAGGGGATGGGGCCCTGGTACACACACACGCATCCACGAGCACTGCGCAGTCCTCAGTTGCCTCTCCCTCCAAAACACCCTCCCTTGCCTCACCTGCAACCCCAAAGACCCAGCGCCTCTTCCTCAGTGACCTCGGCCTCTTCCCCTCCGATCCAGCTGCTCCAGCATCCAGGGGGAAGAGGAAGCCCCCCACACAGAGCAGAGTGCCCCTCGCCCCGGACACCCTCCCCCAGGCGCAGACAGACTGAGGCCCCCACCCGCAAGTCCCCCGGAGTCGTAAGAGCAAGACCCGCCGCCGCCCTGCAGCTCAGGCACCAGGTCTCCTTCCTCCATCCCTCAGGCCCCCACTCCACAGGTGCCCCCACCACACCCTGCCCCAGGTTCCCCCACCCACAGATATACCATCCCCAAGAGGATCCGGCCTTCTCCCCCTGCCACTTGCTCTCCCGGCACCACACCCCCGCTGCGCTTGTCTGTGCCACTGATGTGGTGAGGGTGTCCTCCCCCTCTGTCCAGCCCACCTTGCCTGTTCCCCATTCTCCTCCCCTGGTGGTAGGCACTGCAGTGGAGTCCACTACCACCCTGTCTGACTTGGGCACTGCAGTGGCGGACCTGTCCACTCCATCTGCAGGGTCCACTGCAGTCGTGCCGGCACCCACAACATCTGAGTCATGCCCCCCAGTTGTGCCGGCACACACCATGTCAGACACCTCCACTGCAGTTGTCAGTGGCTCTCCAGCACCCACCACCCCTTCCCTGCTTCCTCCTGGTGAGCCCTGATCCTGTCCCTGCGGTGCCTGGCCTACCCCCCGGTTGCCCCTCCTAGTGGATTGTCCCTGGTTTTGTGCAGGCATGCGTAGGGTGACATCTGCCACTGTCACCCTGTTTGGACTTTTACAATGGACTGGCCATTGGCCTTTGTGTTTTTTCTGGACTTTGTTTTCATTCCACACATATGCTGAATAAAGCAACTTTCTGTTCTCTAGTGCTTATGCTTCTGATGTACATGTTGTTGATGATGCTAACCATGCCCTTGCTGCAGTGATGGTGATATTTGGTCTCATGATAATGAAGTGTTACTGTGCAGGAACCCATGTGGTCCAGGGGGAATGTGTCCTATCCTGTGGTGTATCCATGTCATCCATAGCAGCATCTGAGGGTGTCATGTGTTCAGTATTTGGCAATGGGATTTCCTACTTAGATTAGCTATTTCACATCTGTGGCTTCCACCCCTGCACATCTGTTGTGCCTGCCATTGTTCAATTCGTCTACTTCCCTGACCGTGTGGCCATCTCCACTGGACATGCAGGTTTGGGCATCAATGGGGAAGGACTCATCTGTGTTGTCAGTGCAACATTGCTATACAAGTGTGTTGGATCTGTGCTGATGATTCCGTTGGCACTTCCATGACCAGGCTGATGTGACGGGAGCCCTCATTTGGTGCTAATTGTTGATTGTGTGACCAAGTGCTCAGCTGACATGATGGGGCCCTACTGAGGCAACATATGGCACAGCTTTCCTCACACAGGAGTGGAGTCCCCTCATGGCAGTGTGTACTCCTGTGACATTGCCTGCGCCCAAGGTGTGTGTTGTATGTGCATGTCTGTGTGTTCACTTCCGTTTAGCTGTGCATGCTGTGATCCCTAGTGTTGTACCTGTTTGTGATGCTAGCTGAGTTGACCTATGTTCCCCCAAAGTCTTCTCCCTGGGTTCTCTGTGATGTGGGTGCATGGCACATTACTGGTCATCAGGGTGTCACCCATAGGTGTGTTTGCTGTCAGGGCTGAGTTTGTGTGCAGACGCAGATGGGTCACAGTCAGGTTTCCCCTTGGCACTTGTTGTTTGCCCCTGTCATGTGATTTCCAGTTTGTGTTATCTTTCAGTGATTGTGACACGTTGTGTGTGTGACTGCTGGCACTCCTCAGGGTCCGGACTGCAATGTTGGTTGTTGTCTATGTGTGTTCTTTGTGGGTGACCTTGGCTTCTTCATTGGTGTGTGACTGTGGCTGGGATCCCATTGGTTGGTGTGGTATTGCCGTCATGTCCATGTACAGCGTAGTGTGCAGTGAGTCAGACATTCAGGAGTCTTGTTGAGTGGCCATGTGTGATGTGTTTCTGCACCTTGGTTCCCACCCACCACCCTGGTATAGTCATGGGTGCATGTGCAATGTCACCAGTGCATGTGTACTTCACTGCTGCACATTGTTGGAGGTCGAGGGGTGTGGTGTTGAGTGTGTGCAGATGAGAGTTGTTGCCCGGTAGGCATCTGGCACCCCCATGGCTAAGGGTGGTAGTGGTGGTGGGCATCTGGCACCACCCTGGCTAAGGGTGGTAGTAGTGGTAGGCATCCAGCCCCCCTGGGTGAGGGTGGTAGTAGTGGTAGAGCATCCAGCCCCCTGGGTGAGGGTGGTAGTAGTGGTAGGCATCCAGCCCCCTGGGTGAGGGTGGTAGTAGTGGTAGGCATCCAGCCCCCCTGGCTAAGGGTGGTGGTAGGCATCCAGCCCCCCTGGGTGAGGGTGGTAGTAGTGGTAGGCATCTGGCACCCCCATGGCTAAGGGTGGTAGTGGTGGTGGGCATCTGGCACCACCCTGGCTAAGGGTGGTAGTAGTGGTGAGCATCCAGCCCCCCTGGGTGAGGGTGGTAGTAGTGGTAGGCATCCAGCCCCCTGGCTAAGGGTGGTAGTAGTGGTAGGCATCCAGCCCCCTGGCTAAGGGTGGTGGTAGGCATCCAGCCCCCTGGCTCAGGGTGGTAGTAGTGGTGGGCATCCAGCCCCCTGGGTGAGGGTGGTAGTAGTGGTAGGCATCCAGCCCCCCTGGCTAAGGGTGGTAGTAGTGGTATGCATCCAGCCCCCTGGCTAAGGGTGGTAGTAGTGGTAGGCATCCAGCTCCCCCTGGCTCAGGGTGGTAGTAGTGGTAGGCATCCAGCCCCCTGGCTAAGGGTGGTAGTAGTGGTAGGCATCCAGCCCCCTGGGTGAGGGTGGTGGTAGTGGTAGAGCATCCAGCCTCCCTGGGTGAGGGTGGTAGTAGTGGTAGGCATCCTGCCCCCTGGGTAGGGGTGGTGGTGCGCATTCAGGCCCCTGTGTGCATATGTGGCATTGGTGATGGGCATCCCGCCCCTATGGTGCTGCTGTTGCTGGTGTAAGTATATTCTGCATCCCTCTGTGTGTGTGTGATGTGTCGTGTACGTGTTGTATGTGTTTTGTGGTTGGTGTCTGACTTACCTTCTGCGCCGTACGCGTCCGTGCCTGTTCCGGTAGTAAATGTAGAATATTGGTATGATCGGGACGAAGGGATTCATGGTTGGTTCATGTCGTTCGTCCTTCTCGTTGCTTCGCGTCGTCCTCGTCGCTTCGTCCTCGTCGCTTCGCCTCGTCCTCGTCGCTGGCGTGTTCGTCTCGTAGCCGTGGATCGTGTTGTGGCGCGAATCGGAGCTTATGTGCGCCTCTCCCGGATGCTTTGACGTGCCGTGCGTAGCGACGGGTTCGGCGCGTACGGGAAGCGCATCGTACTTGTTCGGCCGGACGGAGCTGCATTTTCCCTTCCGTGCGACTCGATTCAGCATTTCCGGATTCGCCTCGGTCGGGGAACAGGATCTGGTTTGGGTGAGTACGGCTCGGCCGGATTTTGTGCTGTTGTGCGCATCGTACTTACTCGTTCGGTGTGCTGTACGGATCGGTCGGGAAACAGGCTTTCGCATGGCTTTTTTCCCGACCGAATGGTATTGGGTGCGCCTCCGACCGGGATCGGAATCGGCCCCTTTATGTTTCCTTATCAGCCCCATCTCCTTCCTGGGATGTGTCCAGGCCCTTTTATTTTGATGTATCACTGAATCAAAGAGCACCCTTTTGAAGTGTACATGGGTAGTCTGTCTCTCCCTTCCTCCAGTGTGTCCCACACAGCTCCCAGGATTACAGCAATACACAAATCTTTCTGAGGGGATTCCTCTACTCCTCATGTCTTCACCAGGCAGCCCGGGCTTCCCAAATAGAACCCAGGGTCCTCCATGTAGTGTACCATTACAGGCACACTTGCACTTAGTGTATAGCCATAGCACATTATGTACTGTTACCTCAATGCATTGTACTATCACAGACACATATACATCCGGACCACACATTCATTCTGGGTTCACTGCTCAGTACTATAGCCTCTATGTATTGTGTTATGGTGTGCTATTTGCAACCACACACACTGCCAGAACACACTGACATGATGCGCACGCTGCCTAACACTTCACTCTGCATGTATTGTACTTCTCACAAGCACACATGCAACCAGTACATGCTCCCACTGCGGACTCACTGCATAGCACTACATCTCTCATGTAATGTATCCCTCACAGGTATACATCCATCCCTGTGCTGCACAGCACTCTACATCCAAACGATGTAGGCCAAGGGTGAGGTAAGCACACAGCAGCGAAACTTTAAACAAGCATGGGCAAATCCAATAGGTCTCGTCTTTGGGACCCATTGGGTTTGCCAATGATTTAGCCATGCTGCACAACATCTGTGATGCTATGCAGCATGGCTAAAAACAGAAATCAAAAAAGCCTACGTGACTGGCTGTGTCATTTTGTAGGTTTGCACACCAAGCATGTGCATGGCTTCAAAATGACACAAGACCTTTTTTTTTTTTGCTTACCGATCTGAGTTGGATTGGTAAACAAAAGAAAGTAGCAGGAAGGGGGAAGCAACTTGAGTCGAGGAATCAATTTAGGTAGGGTAAAGAACACAGGTGGTGGAAGCAACAAGGAGAGAGGAATCACGTAAGAGTGCACTGAGGGCGTGCACATTACGGAAGGGGGAGGACAAGGCAACAGGAGTGCAGAAGAGGGGGATAAGTACATGAAGGAGCAGTAGAACACATCCACTCTTGTCGAGTGCTTAAACAAAAAGAGAATAGTAGCACCTGAAAAGTGAGCAGTGGAAGGACACAAGTAATGGTTCGATATTCCAGGGGAGGGACAGACACAAGACGAGGAAGTAAAGCCCACAGAAGCTGATGAATAAGAAGCAACCAAATGAGAGTGACAATAAATGCAGCCAATGGTAATCAACGGGCAGGCTCTAAGCCCAGCGTAAGGTGACAAAATGTTATTGGTAATGCCAAACGGTCTTGCTTCATTGGAAAGGAATGTCTTCAGAACAAGCTACATATTTTTATTTTTTACAATTTTTATTAATAATTGTGTATTTTTTATTATGGTATATACACCGAACCACTCCTTGCCTTTACAAACAAAAGAGACAGATTGGCATGGCCAACTCTTGTTAGAAGGATAGGAGGCAAGACAGGATGGGATTGATGGATTGATTGAGCTTCCAGAGGCAGTCAGAAAAAGCAGAGTTGCAGTGAAAGGCAAACATACGTTCTGGTCCTGAAAAGTTCAATGTTCATAATAAAATGTGAAACTATTATGTATGCCAATAAAATATTGCTCCTTTGTAGCATGCCACTCTTAAATAATCTATTGAACATATAAAAGATAAATTATCAGCTTTAAACCTTTCGTTTTTTGTGTGAAATAAAATGGGTAAGCGTCCCAAACATATTCAATGACAGTCATTTAAAAGCTTTTGAAGTCAGAGCAGTCTTCAACTTCTAGACCAAAGAAATGAACAATAAGCAAGAAAGATCATGGGGGTTTCACAGATATAAAAGAAGCATTATAATCGCAATGAGAACCGCTAACTTAAATAACAAATTATAAATTAAATATGCAGGGCACAAGTCCTAAAAAAAGAAGTGGGGGGACGCTCCAAGTTAGGTGGTGTCACCGGAAGTGACGTCACAACAGGAAGTGACGTCACGAAATTTGCCGGTCTCCGTCTGAAATGCGTGAATACATACAAGATACAAGTAGAGGTATTATACTGCAATAAGTGGCAGTCACTCAAAACACAAGAACACACTATACACAGGACCCATTCCTCGGATTACACGGTTATTACAGACTCAGGCCGTAGGCACTACGGGCATCTGTCGGGGTCCCGGGAAGTGACATGCTCGGCGTGTTGACAGCGCAGCTCCTTGAAGCCTTGGCGCCTCGGATGTGCTCTGAGAAAGGCTGGTAAGGGGAGGGCGCGAGGTGGAAGGGGAGATTAGTCTGAGCCTCGGGTGCATTTGAAAGGCTATCATACGCGCGCAGGTGCAGACTCGGGTACCCTGACTCGAGCCCTGTAAATATGGAAGTACATAAAGAGAGCATGTTGAAATAACAAATAAAAAGTTGATGCTCTAGCAGCTTGGATGATTTATGAGGCTCATACTCTGTCAAGTCTTGTGAAGTAGAGAAAACTACAGCATACAGTCAGCAACAGAATGCCTCAGTTAATAAATGACGTGACTTTATACAAATAATTCCCATAGAAGGGCATCAATACAAGTGTGCCTTGCTTGTGAGATACCTGCACGGCAAACTGGTATTCATGCAAAGTGTCCCTCGAATTCACAACAGAGCTCAAGTGACTCTTTCAACGACTGCACTTTAAGTAAGAATTGTCATTGTGTAAGTCAACAATACAATTGAGGTTGCTTCATGGCAGTCTGAGTGCTGCTGTAAATAAAGTAGCAGAAAGGGCCAATGTTTCTGCTGCAAAAAATGGGAATCACAGATATGTATTTTATATACCTAGGTCAGTGCATTACTGCTTGTATCACACAAATCCTTTGGGCAGTGAATCATTGGAGGAGGTCATGGGGGGAACTTAGGGGTGCACACTAAGGGGCCTATTACGATGGCGGACATAGTCCACCCGCCACCGTAACTGAGCGTGGGACCGCCCGCCGATGCTGTGGCGGGCCCGCCATGCACATTAGGATGCGCCCGCCACGGGCGCATCCTGTGCCTTTTCCATTGCGGGTGGATCTGCTGGCTGCAGACCCGCCCGCAATGGAAAAGGACTGTGCACGGCACTGCCATGCACTACATGGCAGGCACCACGTGGTGCCTGCCACGTGGTGCATTGCAATGAGGGGGGTACCATAGGTACACCCCATGTGCACCCCCCACCCCTCCTTCACCCTGGGGCCCACAACCGGCCCCCAAAAGCAAGGACTGTATGCCTTTCCATGGCGGCAATGCCGCTGTGGAAAGGCCATTGATCGCCAGCATCCTGATATGGATGGCGGTGTCTCGCAGACACCGCCACCATATGCAGGCACTTTTTCGGCCGGTCGACGAGTCGACCGGCGGAAAAGCGGCGGACGGTCTTCCCGTCCGCCGCGGACCCCCCAGCCATCATAATATGGCGGGGGGTCATTCTAGTGAGGATGGTGGGTGGATCGCCCCCGCCGGGCTGGCGGTGGCTACTGCCGGCCCGGCGGGGCGATCCGCCCGCCATCCTAATGGGCCCCTAAGATTGTTGCACCTGGTGCCACCAATATTAAAGCAGGCCCTGCATAGAATACAATTGTGAACAGGACAAGAGTCACTTGTCTTTCTTGTCACCTTTTAGTCCCTCACTCTCTCAGATCAGTGTCAGATTACACATGATAATGCGATTGGACTGTCACAAAAACTGTTTTTATTGTCAAACAGCAAAGCAAGAGCTGGGCACGCAACTGAAGCAATGTATACGAGCGGGCGACTAAACTTCACCAGCCAGCTGGCCCAAGGCTGAAAGAATGCACCTGCAAGAGAAACTCAACACGTTTACCAGCACTCTCCTCAGGCACCATTTTAAAATAGTTTATAGCTATTAAGGTAATAATATCAATTATGCCCCACACCAACGAAACTCAAAAGAGAGTGTCATAAACAATTAAAGTGATATGTTTGCTGGCATTTAGTCAAATTAATAATTTTTAACAATGTTGGGCTTTAGATGGGCGCATAATATTCAGCCACATATGTGTCTTGGTTCAAGCGTCGTGTGGAACAAGGAAAGACTGTCGCCCCTCGACGAAGCATGCCATGGTGCGCCCAGGAAAACAGATGTCAAGGCGCAATGGGGTATTAAGTGCAACACAGAGCGTGGGGGTCTGGGGAATTTCAGGGAGGGGGAAGCACATGAGCTGACAGAAAGGATCTCAGGAGGGTGGTGGGTTAGGGTGGGAAAGCAGATGAGACAGAGAGCACACAACTTGGGGGGAAACGTAAAGGACAGCAACATGGAGCGTTGGGCAAGGGGTGTTGGGGGAAGCACACGATGGAGAGAACTGTAAAAAGATATGCACTCGTGGAGTGCTCAGTGGAGTAACAAAACTTGAGGGGGGTCCCTGTAAAGTACACGGAGGGGGGCCCCCTCCATGGCCCATCACCTAGCACTTTTGCTGAGGGGGGCCCCTGTAGCTCTGGGCCCCCCCACACCACGAGGGCGGCGGGGCTTATGTTATGCCACTGAGAGTGCAACAGAAAAATAAAACAAGAAGCAACAAGGGAATATGGGGGGGCGCAGTGGGTGCAACTAACAACGGGGACTGAGAATTTTTTTTTTTTTTTAAAAGGAAAACACAAGCGCTCAATGATGGGGGTGAGAGAGGGACGGCTGACGATAGGGAGGCAGTAATAAAAAGAGGCAACGCAAATGGAGAGTGAAAACACGTGCGCAGAGTGAAAACACGAGCGCTTGTGTCTAGTGCTAAAAAACAAAGAACAAAGTAGCTCCTAACATGGGGGCAGTGGACAGATACAAGTACAATGGAAGTACTTAGTCCATGCTTTTAGGAAATGCAGAACACAAGAAGAGGCATGACCCATGCATGCCATGAACCAACGGGAATGAAGGATACAAGAGCGACCAGGGAGTGAACAGATTGTAAACTTATGGGCGGGCTGAAGCCCACATATTGAATACATGTCTCTTCGAGACAGCGCATGTGCTGTCTAGCCGAGACTTAAAAAGGTGAGTGAGCCTGTAGGCCTAACTCCAGTGACACAGGATAACAAGCATTGGTAATGCATCGGTTTAGCCTATGCGATGAATAATTCGTAGTTAAGTGCTCCCTGACAAGTATCACAGGAGTGGAGAGTGAAACCTAACAAGCACAGCACAAGCGCTGTGCAGGCAAAATGTCAAACATTGACACAATGACGAGACCTTTCCTTTACATTTTTTTTTTTTTTAAACTCTCACCTCACATACATACAGAAACTTACAGGGTTTTGGACTTGGCCCCGCAGCCCTCGGGAGAGGACTGACAGCATCTTCTGCATCGAGTGCAACAGGCAGATACCAGGAGTTTCGAGCACAGACTCATCCGCTCTCCACCCTTAGGTTGTCCTCCGAGAAAACCCAAGCGGGTAGCTGGGAAGGCAAAAGGCAGCGTACTCTCAGAAACAGCATGCAAAAACAGCATTACAAGCAGATGCCACAAGCCGTGCTAATTGGAAATGCAGCCATCTTACAGGAGCAGTGGGGCAGTGTAAGTATACCTGCTCACGAAAAGTTCTGTGACATGATTTATATTAAAAAGCAGCCATACCAAGGCCATTTTAAGCCCCGGAGCAGCTCAATTCTTGTATTATATATTTTTTAATACACAAAGTAAATATCTGCTAATTATCTGTTACCAATTGACCTTGCAACGTGCAGCCCCACTTCTGTTTTCAAAATTCTAGCACTCAGATCCAACAGAAACAAGTATCACGGAGTGGAGAGGATGTGGCCAGCGGCCAGAGCAGCTGACTGGTGAGCTGGGTATCCCTGTTCGAGATGCTGTGGCATCCTGTGATTCTGGACAAATCACTTAATCTCTCGGGGTAATAAGTACGCTGTATAAATGTGCAGAAAGAGGCAAAACTTTATTAGGCCTGGGCGGTGAACTTGGCTCCGTTTGAGGAGTTTGCGGAGTTTTCTGCACTCCGCGGAGCTCGCGGAGTGCAGAAAACTCCGCTTCGCGATGTGCAGTGGAGTTTTTTACCCGCTCACGATCGCGAACGGTAAGTTCGCGATCGCGAACGGTAAGTTCGAGAGCGCGAGCTGCCGCTCAGGTAGAATTTCTACCTGAGCGGCAGGAATACCAGCACAAACTGCAGTTTGCACTGCACTCCGCCACTCACGGAACTTCGCAGAGTTTTTTGTAACTTCGCGGAGTTCCGCGTAGCAAAACTCCGCGAACTACAGTTCCCTCAAAGTGGATGTTAACAGTATTTCAGCTAAGGGAAACTGATAAGAGAAGCAGACGTGGAACAAGCATTGGTAAATGCAGGAAAATATGCTACAGCCAATAGAAATTGAGAAAAAGTAAGTAGCATGCACAGGAACCAATGAGAAGCCAGGAAAGAGAGGAGGCAGGATGTAAGTCCCTTTTACGTTTGTATTTAAAACAATAGATTTCTCAAGCACAGCGCAAGCACTATGAAATCGAATCCTATAAAGGACCTGTTCACTCCTACTGATCACTACAAGGTATGCTGCCACCACCACGCTTGTGCTGCTTAACTCCTGGTGAAGGCAGTAACCTGCCACCACTATGAAGTTAGCTCTTTAGGTGCCCCTCCCGGTCCAAGAAGGCTGCAATCTGTGAGATAGGCTCATGTCGTGGCGCAGATGCATGATCCGTGTTTGCCTATGACAACAAAAATCAGCACTAGGGGCACTCTGGGCAGGTGTACATGTCCTTCACAATGCAGAGGACTTTTCCTTCCCAACACTGTCCCACTGGTAGTGGTGCCTGCTCAGAAAGGAATTGCAACCAGGAGATATCTGGTATGGTCGTTGTATGACTTCAACAAGTCAGGAATGATGACAAACTAGCAGAGGAGCTAAGTGATTTGAAAAAGTTGGTGGAAGTGGTTTTGCACCCGCATGACTGCATGCCACCCTAAACCATGTTTTCAATGGTATATTTTGAATGCACTGTGTGGAGTATCTCACTGTCCTATGTTTGATCAAGGTTGGTATGTAGGAGCAACTCTGGACTGCATGAAAGATAATGTATACCTTTTTGCACTGACCCTAGTCCCTTAACCTTCTACAAGTATTTTACCTGTTAGGCTGTTAGTGTGTGTAAAAATGTACGTTATTTGAATATTACATCATTATTTGTTTCCTACTGTGGACGAGTCTGTGCTACTTCTATTGCTTATTACTCAGTATAAATGATAATATGAAAAAAAGATGCTTGCATTACAAGACCATCCGTCCATCCTGTTTTCTCCTTGAAATGCGTCAGTGAAGACTGTCTTGCATTCCTTTCTAGTCCACGTGCATGTTTGAGAAGCCGATTTAATTTAATTTAATTGTGTTGATACTTTTCTCAGCGCGCGCCGCCATCATTAGAGGGGGACATGTGAGAGAAACTGGTTTGGGCGGAGACGTGTCATTCTGGCAGCAGCAGCATCCAGCTGTTGCTATTCTGAGCCGCATTAGTCTTCTTAGCACACAACAATGAACTGTCTGGAGCACGGGGACTGCCTGTCTTTTCCTTCTAATTCGCGCCTCGTCACTGCACAGCCTTCAGCAGCCACTGCTGGTGTCACACGCAGCCCCGCCAGTTATCGAGCCAAGGAGGAGTCTGGGTAGAAGAGAAAGAAGCAGGGACTGACTGACCATAAAGTGCCCATCCCTCCACAATGATGGAGCGAGGAGAACGCTGAGAGAGAGATAGGGTGCGACGAAGAGCCAATTACATGAAACAGAAAGACACTGGGGGCATATTTATCAGTAGTCACGTCGCACTTGTGCCACGCAATTGGGTGCAAGGGCAACGCAACTACTAAGTAAGATTTATTAAGCCACGAAAGGTCACCTTGCGTGGCCCTGTGTGGCTTAATAAATCTAGAGTAAAGCAACGCAGCGCAAATCGCTGCGTTGTGTTACTCTGCCCCACGGAGGCGTTCCATAAGTGGAGCGTGGGTATTCCTGCGCATCCACCCATGGATTTTTGCGCATTCCCAGATTTAGCAACACTGATAAATATGGGAATGCATCAAAATGCTACACCTCCCCAGGTGAGGCGTAACGAGGAGAAATATCTTTATTTCTCCTTGTTTTTTCATCTTTCTATGTGTGCTGCTAATGGAGGAAAAGGCCTTAGAGTATTGTTTTTGTGCAGGAAGTTGCCCATTCCTGCACAAAAACAATCCTGCTTACAACGCAGGCACCCTTGCACAATAGTGCACGGGTGCCTGCTATGTGCGCTAGGTAGTGCACTGTGCGCCAGCTCAAGGAAAAGACAGGAATGTGCCATATAATGTTAAATTCGGCGCATTCCTGCCCTTTCTCTACCACACAGCGCAGGAAGGTGGCTGACTGCGCTACATGATTTGTGGATAAATGTGCCTTTAAGTGTATGACAGTGACGTATAAAGGGAGCAATGCGCCCTAACGCAACACGTAAAACGCTGTACCCCTCCCTATTTGAATGGTAAACGCCAGTCATAACTGGGCCCCTCGTGCTTTCACCCCAGCAGCACCGCACACGTGCCTGAGCAGGTGTGATTCTCGGTAGCAAGTGAGTGTGTAAGGTTCAGCTCATCAATACAGATGCTGCATACTGATTAATTTCGAGGCGCTTGAGAGCGTTTCATACACAGATTTTGTGGTGGATTTGGGAGCCGTGCAACATGAAGGCCTTTGCAGCAGCGCCACCTTTCAAACTGCAAACTCTTGTGAATAGCTCACACTGCCACATGGGGCAAGCTTCTCAGGTTCATAGACTTTGCACCCCTGTGAGATGCTTTCATAGCCCACCAGCATGAACGTCTCTCACTGTCAACAGCACTAGCTTCTTAACACTGCCCCATCCGCACCAGCTTCTTAACACTGGCCCATCCGCACAAGCTTCTTCACACTGCCCCATCCGCACCAGCTTCTTAACACTGGCCCATCCGCACCAGCTTCTTCACACTGCCCCATCCGCACCAGCTTCTCACAGTATCCAACAGTGGGGCTTTTCCCACCCTCTCCACCCTGGACCAGGGTCCTGTTGCTAAAGAGATTTTTCCCTCCAATCTGTTTCTTTTCTCACTTTCTCTCCATCTCTCTGCCTGACTTCTGACTTTGTCCCTACCTCACCTTCCTGTATCTTTCTAGATAGGTGAAAGACGTAAACAGTAGCGGCCAGTGGAGGGAGTTCCGTGGGGCGGTGAGGCGGGGCGGGGGAGGGGCAGGGTAGGGGTAGTAAACACCGAAATATGGATGAACGGAGGTACGTAAACAATGAAATAAATAAAACGAATTTCGTTGCGCGCGCTGCATCGTATTTTGATGCAGCGCGCGCAACAAAATTCGTTTTATTTATTTAATTGTTTACTTACCTCCGTTCATCCATATTCCGGTGTTTACTACCCCCCCACCCTGCCCCTCCCCCGCCCCGCCTCACCGCCCCACGGAACTCCCTCCACGGGCCGCTACTGGACGTAAATACATCTCTTTCTCCCAACACATATACCGTGCTCTATAATCTCTCTCCCTACCTGACCTCACCCCTCTTTACATCTCTACTTCCCTTTCTGCTCCTTCTAATCTACTCTTCACCTCCGCTCCCTCCTTCTAGTTTGCCTCTCTCTCTCAGCTTCTCTCATCTCTTTCTAAATTACCTTCATTTTACATACTTCACCTCTCTCCCCTTACCCTGTATCGTGTACCTTGGCCTCATCTCTCTCTACCTTACCAATCATAATTAACCACCCTTCTCTCAATCTTACGTATCTATCTAGCCCTCTTTCTACCAATCTCTACCTCTTTTTCTCTGCCTCACTTACGTTTATGTCTCATGTATGTCTCCTTACTCCACCTCACCTCTTCTAACTCATCCATCTCTCTTTCCTTCTCTACATATCTTTACACCTCTGTGTTCTTACCCCCTGTATCTGCACTCTCTCTACCGCACCTCTCTTAAATACATCTTTCTACCTCAAATCTCCCTAGCTCCCTCTCATGACCTTATGTCTCTATCCTTCTATGACTGCCTCTAAATCTCACCTCTTTCTCTACCTCACACCTTCTCTACAACTCTTTGCTCAGTTTCCCTCTCACTTCCCTGTCTCTCTCCATCCACTTCTCCTCTCTTTCAACCTCAGTTCTTGACCCTTTCTCACCCTCACCACTCACTTTTTCACCTCTATATACCTTATTTCTCTCTCCTCACCTTAATCACTGTCTCTTCTCTACAACCCCTCCCCCTCTCCCCATCTAACCTCTTAATTTTACATCACTATTCATTCGCTAACTTTAAAAAAATAAAAAATAAATATACAGCGCCCTGGGCCCGAAGGTATCAGAGCGTTTTACCTGAGCGCCAGTTGCGTTACAGAGGGGCACATTTATTTTGTTAGGCACAGGGAGATTAAGTGATTTGCCCAGAATGTTGAGAGTCCCTGCCAAGACTCGAACCCGGTTCCCCCCCTTCGAGGTCGACTGCTCTAGGTGTTAGGCCACATCCTCTCCATTTCACTTACCTTTCCACCTCACCTCTCTTTCTACTCCATTCCTTCTACATCACTTCCCTTCCTACAGTATTCCTTTCTTGGGACCTCTCTTTCTATACCACTATCTCTTTTTTCTTTCAGTGCCCCTCTTTTTCATTTCTCTCTGACCCTTCTATAATGTAACTAACTTTCTCTACCTGACCTCCCTCTGCCTCTCTCTTTCTGTCTGCCTCAAATCTCTGTCTCTACTTCTCTTTCTAACTCACAACTCCCTACAGAACCCTCTCTCTACCGCGGTACAAGAGACCCTCTCTTTCTCTACCTAGCTTCTGTCACTCTTTTTCTCTCTGTACCTTCTCTACTTTATGCTTTAGCCCTCCCTGTCTCCACATTTATTTCTGCTTCACTACTGTCTTTACCTGACCTTTTTTTAAATCTCTTTTTATTCTGCCCCTCTCTACCTCATCACTTTTCTCTACCACAATCTCCCTGTACTTCTCTCACAAACTCGCCTCTCTGCCTGTCTACCTCTACCTCTCTTTGCTTGTACTGCTCTCTAACATACCCCACTTTCTGCTGTACCTTACTCTCTACTCACTTTGCTGTGTACCCCACCTCTGTTCATCAGTGTGTCGCCTCTCTTTCGCTATGTTCCACTTCCTTGTTCAATCTCACTGTATCTTTCTTTCTGGCTACCACAACTTTCTCTCTTTATCTTATATTTTTCCCTGCATCACCCATGTCTCTATCTCTCTTCTCCCTAGACCTCACCATTTTTGCTGTTTCCTTTCTTTCCTTCTCTTTTCTCCTGCCTACTCCCATTTCTCTTGCTCAGAAGAGCTGGGGTCCTTCTAGCCAGAGACATACATACCTAGAAAGAGGAGAGGAGGGGCATGGTAGGGGATGAGAACTAAGGGGGGAAATATCAGATTTGATCTGTGGAGTGAACTTACTGCTAGAGCAGAATGTTGCTTTGTGGGTGATCGGGGTGGGGGGGGGGCAAAGGGGGCAGGGCGGTGTGATGAGGCACTTTTACCAATCTGTTTGGCGTGGCACTAACCCACATAGGAGGTCTCAGCCCAATCAGCTATTGGCTCCTTTGGCCCATATCTCGATTTCCAGGCCATCCAATCAAGATGCACTGGGGTCAGATGATAGACATCCTTCTGTATGAACGCTGTTCAAGGCCCAGGATCACCAGCTGGGGCTCCTGAGAGACATCCGAGGGAGACAAAACGCGAGGGTGATGGTGGAGCATTCTGCTTAGAGTGTGGAGATCCTGCTCATGCTTCCTTGCTCCTGAAAACATAGCTTTCTTGCTTGCAGCTTACTTTTATCTTCCTTCTTCTAATCTGTCACATGGGAAGCATCTTCCAATGCACATCTTATGTTCAAGAATCAGCGGCTGGGGCTGGGGGGAGGACACTGTGGAAGGCACGAAGTGAGTGAGACGCCGGCAGGGTCTCCCGGGTGGAGAGAGAAGGGCCTTTTCAAGCTACTCATCCAAGTTGTTAAAAAACTGTTTTTCTTGTCATCAGGTTTCTGAGATTCCACTATAATCATACGTGTGACAAGTGTGAAAGCTTAGTGTTTGAGAGACAGGTAACTTGACCCAAAGATGGCAGGTTGATAAAGATTACTGTTAATTTAACTTTGCCATATGTAATTAAAAGGAGAATGTGTTAGATTTCATTCAAATGGAATGTATCTGACAGAATTAATGATGCAAATCATGTGAAGATCTTACTAAATGAGAAAATTATATTTAAGCTTGTTTTTTGGTTAAGGAGGTCTTTGTGAGATTAAATTTGTCAAGTTGCTGCAGCGTATCCTGTGCACTCCCTAGCTTCTAGACACAGGTAGCGTAATAAGCAATCAAATAATAGCACCATTGATACTGCAGTAGCCACACCATTAGACACATCTCGTATTCTTTTCTAGGAAGGACATTCAAAAAGAGAGCTGTTCAGACTTTTCTGCAGTTGCGTGGCTTTGTGGTGCATCTAATATTGCCTGGGAAGGTGCCTCGATCAAAAATCAGCGATGACCCCCTTTGAACCATGATTTGCAGACTAATAATAAACATGACGTCATTCAGCTGAAAGCAAAGAGCAGCCCGTGGTGTAGGGTGTTATCTGCTCCCTGTGCGGAGCAGCGCTTTGATGAAATTTGGAGGTCAATTTGGGGGATTTGAAGACCACTGTCACCGAGACGAGCAGCTAGTGTGTGAGTCTCTATGTTGTAAATGTTGTGCTATTTTTATCAAATAAATGTTAAGAATGATTATTTATGTAGGATGATTTTGTGTATTGCTTTGATTTTATTGTATGTACTCTTATGGTTTTAACTAACCGAATAAAGTATTTTGACTGACTGAGTCTCTATGTAGGAGAGTTGAACTATGGGCCAGATGTATCAAACAGTTTTACCCATTCTGTGCCTATGGGAAAATGTGTTCATACATCTGGCCCTATATCTTTTTTATCTGTATACGAGCCGCTGCAAATGCAAACTGAAGTCTCTCAACATAAGCTACGACCTACGTAAAAGCCATTAACATGAAACAACTGCCCCATTAGAACGAAGGGCAGCGCATGCTGAAGTCGAGAAAGTGAGAAAATAACTCCCTGAAACTCACCTGCAACCTGTGAGCTCCTGTTCAGATCTTCACCCATAACTTGGAGAATTGTTTCCAAAAAGTGTAGGTGGTGCTAGCATTAGAAACTCTTTGTTTTCTCTATTAAACTATAACCGGCTCATTCGCTAAACTTTATGTTATGTTTTTGAAACTCACCTTCCTGTGGCTATTTCATCTGAAGAAAGGTCAGCAGCAAACATCTGCATGGGAGTTGCATTGGTGGAGGCCACGCATGCTTGAGGAAGTCAACATCAAGTTAACTATGAAAGAAGGATCTACATTTTATCAATGTTTTTTCTAAACAGTTACAAGTAGTAGAGTCACTTGTTGAAGATCTGAACACAATATTGGATTGAGTTGTATTGCGTTGCCGTTTTTATTGCGCATTCTTAACCCTGACAAGGCCCAACAAACAATGACCATAGAATTCCTAATTTGACTGGGCAGGAGAAAAATGGGACAATTATGGAGAAAGATGTGCTTTAGCTAGGAAGGGAACGTGAACCCAAGGTAGCCCATCCCAGAACGGTGACTTCAGGCAGCATATCAATTTGCCATCTAATGGGTAAATTTTGGGTAAACGATGACAAAAGGCTTCTAAAAAGATGTGTCTTTATTAACGTCACAAAAAAGGTGTTTGTTGATTATTCGAGCAAAAATACACAACAGGGAAGTTGTATTATTCTTTTGTCTTGTTCCCACTGTGTAGAATTGTTGGGAAAAAAACACATTTGAAAAATTCAGGTCTATCGATCTGATACCCTACAATTAGACTGACTGAACATTTAATTACCGAACATGTGTTTAAATATATATTCCCTGTGGTGCACAAGATTAGGTCACTTCACTCACCCCTTGCATTAATTAAATGAGAATAATCTAAAAAAAGCTGTATCTTCACCTATTGTATTTAAATGGCATTATATAATAAATGTTAATTATTTCGATTAAAAACCTGGCAGGGTGTAATTTAAATACTATTTGGCGTGCTTTCATGGAACATCATTAAACAGGTTAAATGCGCATATTTTCAGAACTCCGTAAATTAAAGTGTAATGTCTTCTGGCTGTGTTCTTGGGGTAGGATTTAACTCCAATAAGCTAATTCTGGAATATTGTATCTAGCTCTGAACGCCACATCTAAAGTATTTTGCAGTACACCTCTGAAGTCTTCCATACCTTCTGGCGGTCTTCTCTGGCATTTGGGGCTTTAGTTGCTAAAGTTTTGCACAGGCGCTCACAATGCACAAAGCGACCCAAAGTGATGCAAAGTGTTGTGTGGGTTTACCTACTATTAAAAAGGCCCACGGGTGCAGCGCCAAATGCACAGGGCAGCATAAGCGCCTGTGTAACCCATAGTAAATCTAGTGCCTGATCAGCATCAATGCAGTCCACATCTAAGGTGTTTGTCCATGTTCTAGAATCTAGATAAAGAGCGGGGGCTCCGGTGTTCCCACCGGTATTATTAACATTTGGGGCTGTTTCCCGGTGGACCAGAGAAGTCAGAAAATGGAGCTCACTGCTAGCCTTAACCAAACGGCCGAGCTGCTGCCGCCAAAACAACCAGCTTTGTGAGAAAATGAGAAAGATTCCCAGGCAAATATGCTGTGCTCGCCCTACAACAATGCAATGCAGTAACTGTAAACAGTGCTGGGTGTCTTGAATATATGGGGTCATTGGAAGACTGCCTGAGCTTATCTGCAGTTTCAAATAATGATGACGTAAATGCATAGAAGCAATGACTTCAACCGCATCCTCTTCTGACATATACTAAGTAAGGTCTCGAATTGTATTGCCGCTTCATCAACACACGCACAGCAATGAGTGTTTCTGTCTTTTTAATGACTGGGTGGGATGTAGTAAATTAATTTATCACGATTCCTTGCACCACACCATCGCAGACACACTGAGACCAATGAGCCGGCTGCATTTGGGCTCAAGCGCTTCTCCCACAGGCACCCTGAAAACTCAGCTGTATTGTCTGGTGTTGTCAATAACACAGAAAGGCGAAAATGGTGTTATAAATGTGTATTTAATTAACACATTCTTTTTATGCGTTCTGAATATTCTAATTGTGTCATTTTTAAATCAAAATATGGCTAAATCACAAAACAATACTTTCAGGGAGAGAGGGATGCAAAGCAAGCACAAACAGTACAGGGAAGAAATTAATGTCGGTTAATGACCTCCTTTTGAACGCCGGGTCCAAATTAGACATGTTAGGATTTTTTCTTGGTGGTGCTAACTCAATCTTTCACGGTCTGAGGCTTTTTTAGTTGGGCTCTGAGTCTGATAACCTCAATAAGAGCCCATCGAGGCTTTGGCGAGCTCGTGCCATACAAAGTTATTTTTGGTTTTGTCATACTGCTTTTGTATAACTCGTTAACTATCTCCTTATTTTCCGAACATAGGATAGCCAGGCTGCCATGAATCCATACCTCATTTGTGTCTTGCACCAGGGTCTCTAGTCTCGCCCTCCTCTCAAGGTGTGCAATAGTTCTTCTATTCCCGGCCCACAGGACTGACTCTGTGTTTCTCAGATCTTGCATTCGAAGTGGCTGTGTCTTCGTGCGCCTACACCTCTCAGCATCCTCATGTGCCTGTTTTTTGTTGTAATTTCACAGTAACACCTTTTCCTATATCAGAGCTGTCCACAGTCCGAGGCCCAGCACCTTCACCATTTGAATGTCTTCCTTACCTATATGTATTTTGTCCACACGTGTCTCACGGCGTTCATTTCTCTGCTGTCCACCCATCTGCCCTTCAAGCATGCCCTACTTTCAACATATCACCTCTGTCCAGTTGCCAACCTCTGCCCATGCCCTTCTTTTCAAGTGTCTCTTGAGTCAACCATGCTCAGGTGGTTTCCTTCCCAAGTGCCTCCCTTGAATGTTACGTGTAGTGTGGATGAGAGTAATTTCGTGTGGTTTGGGTGATATGGCGAAAAGTGTGATGCTGTGATTTAGGGAGATGTGGTTTGGTTGGTGGTGTTTTGTGTGATATAGTACAGAGGTGTTTGGTAGATCGTAGTATAGTGACGAGTGGTGTCGTAAGTTGTGGTATGATGATTCAGGATATAGTATGGGGATAACCCCCCCCCCCCCCAGTTGTGCGAGCAACTCACGGGCCCGCCACCGTTCTTTCTTACCCATCAATTATGTACACCAAGACCTTTTGTGGTGTTAGAACGACCGCAGTTTATTTACATCATAAGTTGGTACACACTTGTTATCAACATGCTCATCTTCTGGCTCATCTTGGACTACAACATAAGGCATTTTTCAACAGGTTATGCAGTGTACATCTTATAAATTGTTGCATATTAATAACCATAATTTCCAACCATTGTGACAGCTCTACTTCTGTCACCGGCGATGAAGCTGGGAATTGCTTGTCCCAGCCGTCTTTTAGGCCGTGCTTGTGACCCCGCCCTTCCTTCTTGATTGGGCCCTTTGAACCCAACTTTCCAGTCACGCACTGGCCTTTCTCGTTGGCGCGAGAGTGTTCCCTATTGCTGCGGTGCCCTTTTGTCTGCCACCCACGAGGGGGTTAGCCGCCCTCCCTCTAGGGTCGGCTGCGCCTCCCGGTCAGCGGTAAGTACGTTTGTAGGCGATGTATGGTGCAGCATGATGGGGTATTTTTATGTATGTTTGTATTTAATTGTTTTGTAAAGTCTTAGCGTGTGAAATATTGCTGCCTTGTGGGTGACTGCTACTGCAATCTGTGGCCAGGATCAAACAGATAGCAAGCTCCGCCTTAAGTTTTAAAA
Organism: Calotriton arnoldi; assembly: GCA_963921515.1. Lineage (NCBI taxonomy): Eukaryota > Metazoa > Chordata > Amphibia > Caudata > Salamandridae > Calotriton > Calotriton arnoldi. The sequence goes on along the minus strand of CAWUFW010000072.1, from coordinate 2,325,674 downwards.
GGGGTGGGGCTTGTAGACATGGAACTAAGGGATGCTTTGGGAAGGCATCTTTGAAAATGGCTCATTTTCGGAGTTTTGTATTAAGTTTGGAGCTTCGGTTGGTTCCTGATGTATGGGCACAGAGCATTCCAAAGCTGAGCCCCTCTTCAGCAGACTGACTTCCCAACTCGAGTCTTTGAACTAAATCTGCCTGAACCGAACGAGCGAATTGTCATTACTGCGCCTCACTTTGCAACTAGGAATGTAGCTCAGGAAAGCGACATAAGGTGTCGGTGACCGTGATCCGCGCGCGCTTTGAAGACGATGCTGTTAAGTTTGAACTTCACTCTCTGCACCCGGGGACGCCAACGCAGTCCTTCAAGAGCTGGTGCGATAGGAGATGATTTCTTTAAGCTGAAACATAATTTGACTGCTTGGTTTTACAGCCTCTGAAGTTCAACATTTCTTTCCTGTTCCTGCGTAGGTTACTGGCAGCCTTGGTAACACCATTAAATCTTCATGTTAAGGGCTGTTCCTCTAATGCAGTCAGCTCAATATGAGGAAGGAGTGAAGCAGGGGGAGTGGAGTTTCCTTCTCAGCAGCCTGAGGTGAAAATTGATAAGTTTGATTACCTCTGACATACCATGGCTAAATTAAAGGCCCAAGTCGAAGAATACTTTGAGTTATTTACTGTTTTATTGAGTGCCAGTGAGACACCAGGTTGCTGAGGCTGTGTGGACTTTGTGCCGGCTCATTCTTGTCAACAGGCATTTTGCCTCTTGCACTGCAGCACAGAATTAAACAGAGCAGCAGCAGGTGCCAAAATGCCCATTGGCAGCATGGGAGGGGTAGCGGGGGTACCAGGGGCACCCCACATGAAAACAAGAAAGCCGGTAATCACTGAGGGGCAGACACCGGTGTTGAGACTAAGTCGGTGTTTGCCCCGCGGTGAAATAACCACAAACCGTTCCTTAGACCGATGAAGGCCATGTGGGGCGGCGCAGTAAGAAGTCATGTTGGATGTAACAGGCAGGGGTGCTGTTTCCTAGTGACTGTGCTGTTGTTTGCCGTGACACAGAGTTCGTTGGTTTAATATGGTGTTGTCTAATTGTGGAGCAAAGTGAAGGCCACTGATATTATGCAGCAACAGAGAACCATATTATGTGGCAGGGTTGACTAACATACAGCAAGGAAAGGCAAATTATGTGACATTATGCAGCACATTTCTGACAGTATTATTTCACTTTATTGTAATACAATAATTTGTGTAGAACATACAATGTTGCACTCAGCAGAAAAAAAGCTTACGGTAACACACATTGTCATACAAGGTGTGTCTCTTTTATTGTGAGTGTCCTATTTATGGGTTATAATAGTCTTCGGTGTTGGGTTAGTCTGTTTCCACACAAAGAACTTCTGTTAGCCTCTCCTTCCATTACGAAACGACCCTGCAAAACAATATTGTATGTTACATTTGTATAATACAAGTGCCTCGCTAAGAGGCACTGTAAGGTTCAAGAAGATAGAAGGCCTTAAAAAGAAAGTAAAATGTCTCTGACATTTCTGTATCCCCCTCCTGAAACAACTGTTTCCTTGAGGTACAGTGCATTTGGTGCAACATGAATTATCCTGAAAAATTATCACAATTTTTCATGACATAGAAGAAACCATTATTTCCACTCAGATTGAATTATATTTAAATACCTAAGTATTTTCCAGGCTGCAGACAAAATCACTTACCCAGTCCTCTACATGGGGCTTGATACTATCTGGGAAATTTTGTAACTTTAATGGTACTGGTTTAACATTTCAATTCAGTGACAACCAATGAAAGGTGACCAATTAACCTTCGCAGGGATTTCATTCCTGCGTGAATCGGTTTGAGTTAGAAAAAGCTTTTTTTGCTAAAATCTGCAAATTATGCATCACATAGTGGAATATGTGGAAGTGTGGGGACCGCAGTTGCATAATTGTGTAATTCCAGGGGCCGAGAGTATTGTGGCAGATGTTGTTTGGTAAGTTACAGTGACATGTGGTAGAGGTTTGATGTGATATGTTGTGGTGCTATATTTTTAGGTGCAGGCTGGTGCTGTATTGAATGGGAATAGAGGGGGAGGGTGTGCTATATGGTGTGATGTGGGTGGTGTATTTCATCATATGTGATATGCAATCGTATGGGTTGTAAGTTGTGTGGTATTGTAGAATATTATCTGGTGTGATGGGATGAGGTGCTATGTAGTGCTTTTATATTGTAGAATGCTAAGTGTTACCTGGTATGATGTGGAATTGGATGTGGAGGGACTGGGCTGAAGTATGGTGCAGTACATTGGTATTTATTGTGGTGTGGTGCTGTGGTGTGGGATGGTGTGTTGCATTGTATGTTAGTTAATTAGATGGGTAGTGTAAGAAATTGGGTTACTGGTTGAGGGGGCTGAAACCCTACTCAAGCAGCAGCCACAATCCTTGTTAGGGTGAAGTTACAAGCAATACATCAATTTAACCTGTGCTCAACCCTCTTGTAGCTTGGCACTGAGCAGCCAGGCTTAACTTAGAGGCAATGTGTAAAGTATTTATGAAGCAGGTCAAACAGTAATAAAGTGAAAACACAACACAAGAAAAATCCCACACCAATTTAGAAAAATTAAGTAAATTTTAAATAAAATAAAATCAAGAGCATCACAATAAAAATCCAATAGGCAGAATCGGAGATATGCAAGTTCAAAGATTTAAGTGACAATAGCGCTAAAAGCACAAAGCGGCAACTGTGGTTATCTGGTTGCACCAGACCCGGACAAAGTCACACGTTCAGACTGACTGCGATGGAGGGCGGGCCAACTACAGGGACCCAGTTAGGCCTGCTGAGCAAGATTACCTTAAACCCTGGTTGAGAAGAGATGCGGAGTCCTGTGCTGAGGATGAGCCGCTCAGCAGAGGCGATGCAAGGTCTGGACGAGGAGATACTTCGTGCAGCGGATGCAAAGTGCAAGGCGCTGTCCTTGCGTGGAGACTCGATCCGTCAGCAACGGTTCCGATGGGCTGGATTGGGCAAGGTGATGTCCTTGCGTGGAGATGCGTCGGCTCTGATGGGCTGCGATGTTCGATGCAAATCCTTGCATCGGGGAAGTCCGCACAGCAGAGATGATGCGCTGGTTATTCGGACAATGCGTCGAGCAGTAAAGGTGATTAACCAGTTCTGTGAGAGATGCGCCGTGCTGCAGAGGAGATGCATCTACTCTGCTGGATCCACAAATGGGCTGGCAGAGTACCTCAGACCCATTTACAGGGGTCATGGACTGGGATGGAACCACTTGGGAGGGCAGAACTCACAGATGACAGAGTCCGGGTGCTGGGTTCAAGGTGTTGGAAGCCTGTTCTGTCCCTGAGGATTCTGATTAGGAGGTCAACCAACTAGCCCTTGGAGTTACTCTGGGGTCCTGGGTTTAGAGCTGTTACAGGCAGGGCCGGACTGGGAAAGCAAACCAGCCCTGGCAATGAAGTCTGCCCGGGTGTGGGTGGGCCGGGTGGGGTGGTTGCTGGTTGGAAACACTACTGCTGCTTTTGGTACAGGGGGCCGATATTGCAGCAGTGCTGCAAAACTGGCCCCCTGTACCAAAAATGCCCCCCACCGGTCCAAAACCGCCCCCACCCTTCCGGCCCACCGGGAAAAAGCTTGGTTTCCGCTATGGCCAGTCCGGCTCTAGTTATAGGACCCTTCTCAACCAGGTAAAAAGGTAGCAGGTCAGCATTGCAGCAGTCTTTCAGGGCAGCAGTCCAGCAGAGTGGCTGTCCTTTCAGCAGCACAACAGCCCTTCTTCCTGGCAGAGTCTTCCACAGGTTGTGTCTAATGTTCCAATATTTATACCTGGTGTCCACTTTGAAGTGGAGGAAACGTCTAGAAGTTTCCACCCTTTGAGGTATAAGGCACCCCCTTCCTTCCTGTACTGCCCCCCTTGTCTGGGATCACAATAGACCAGTGTCAGGCCCTTTGTGAGAGTGCTCAGGCAGGACCTTTGTGATGTGCAAGTGTGGAAGGTGACAGCTCCGTCCCCGCGTTAACTCAGGGTGGCCCATCCTGCCAACACCCATCTTCCCTTTTTCTCACTGTCCGAGAGCAATACACAAAGACCAAGCCTAACACATAGCATGTTGTGGAATGTGTTTGCAGGGTTTGGTATGAGGTAATAAGATTGAGCTTTGTTTGGTTTGATGCCACTGCAGGTGGTATGATGTTCTTAGCAGAAATGTGGACTGTGCACCTTAACCTTCCCTTCAAGGAGGAGTAGAGGTGAACGAAAACAAAACACTTCCAAAGTGAATACGATAGGGGAATGTAGCCAGGCACAAATGATACAAAAAGATGCTTCAATATAGTGAAAGGAGCCTCCCCCCTCAATATTTCCCAACAGAGTTTCTCTCCTCAGAATCATCCTGAATATCCTGATCTGCACTAATGACTTCATTCTGAGTGACCCTTGTTGTTTCGATTGTTACAAAGTGACTCTAGGGATATTGGATTATTTATTCTTGGAAGCTGAAAACGCAGCAGCTGAGGCTTGCATTTCTGTACAAGTGTTGGGTTCTTGCCGACTTTAGCAAAAGGAAGCGGGTAGGTTGGAGATGCTTTAAGTAAGTCAAGTGGAGTATCACACCAAAGAATTCAGGTGCACCTCGTACCGGATTGTCAATCACATGATGCCAGGAGGAGTCCAAAAACCAAGGTGAGGGGAGTACACTCTCAGTAAGTCAGCACCTGTTGCCCCACAGCATTTTGGTAGATGCAGTTCATAGTGTTTTTGCATTTCTTACAAGTAGAAAGGTGCTTGCAGCCAATGTTGGCACAACGAGCAGGCCAGGGCTTGTTAAGAAAAGCAGTGATTGTGTCCATCATGTTTGTGGTCCAAAAGCCTTTGGGGGATTATCATCCCATTCTGATGCTAAAGATAGTGAATCATTTTGTAGACATCAACCTTTCAAAATAAGGACTCTTCAAACATGTTTTGCCACTCATCACTTCTCCTGATTTTCTGGCATTTCTGGATTAAGGAACACATATTCACTTATTCTAATCCATCCAGATTCTGAAGGGGTCAATCAATCAATCAATCAATCAGGGAATTGTAAGCACGCTACTCACCCGTGAGGGTCTCAAGGCGCTGAGGGGGGGTCCGCAGATCTGTTTAGCCAAAGAGCCAGGTCTTGAGGGTCTTCCTGAAGGTGTTCAGGGAGGGGGCGCGTCTGATGTCTGCCGGTAACTCGTTCCAGGTCTTGGCTGCAATGTGAGAGAAGGATCTTCCGCCTGCTCTGGCTCTGTGGATGCGTGGGGTTTTGGCCAGTGCGAGGTTGGAAGATCGGAGGTTTCTTTTGGGTTCCGTCGTTTTTTGTCATGGAACAGTAGTTCCATTTTCTAGTTGTACTATTTAGACTGGCTGCTACTCCCAGAGTCTTTGCTAAAGTGCTAACTCTGTATTTTTACATTTACAAGGATTTCTGACTCTAGATGACTGGTTAATTTGCACCTCTTCTTTTTCAAAGCCTTCCTCTGATGTACATCAGGTGCGAAGTCTTCGTCAGTACTTTTGGTTTTTGTGGGATTCACATCTGATTCCATCTTACAACCTCCAGTTCATAGGAACAGTCTTCAAAACAGACTTGGACTGAGTGTTTCGGTCTGTACTTTATCAATAGAAACTGTTTTTCTGCCTGACAACTTTTCTACCACATATCTCGACATCAGTAAGATAATGGCTGTGGGTACAGGGCGAGATGACAGCCTTTCTCTTGGTTGTCCCTGGACCTTCCATCCCTTAGTTCAACGCCTTCTGTCACATTGGGACCCATGTTCAGAGTATTACGAGACATTGATTCATGTAACTCTTACTAGGACCTTCAATGGCAGCTAGTGCATGCTCGCCGTTCCAGAGGTGTTTACCTGGCTCCCTCACCTCTCCTAGGTATCACAATAGATACCAACAGCAAGAGGAGGGGTCATCTCTATGAAAGGATACAGCACAGGACTTCTGGACAGCAAGGGGGTGAAGTTATCTTTTGACTGGACGGAGCTGGCAGCCATCTAACATGGCCTTCTATTTTTCGTCCCTTTCCTGCAAGGCCAGGCAGATATTGTATAGATAGCCAGGTAGCCATGTCATGGATAAACTGTCATGGATGAACAAGAGTCCCCAGACTGGTTGGACTGTCCTGGGAAATTGGAGGATGGGTGGAGAACAATCTTCTTTCTCACAGCTGTCTATCTCTATGCAGATGTGGATCATGTAAGCAGAATTCATTCATCCCCAGTGTCTGTCTGTGTCACATTCTGTTTCAGTGAATAATGGATCAGTCCGGTCATCGTTGGCTAGACCTATTTGCTTCAGCCCATAAAAATGTCTTCCTCGCTTTTGGTCCCTACCACCCTCACTCAAAGTGTGCTTGGGCAATCTAAGCATTATCAGTGCCTGGTCAAAGGGAACTTCTTTGTGCATACCTGGGAGAGTCCCTGGTGAAAGTCCTTCTGGTGGCACCTTGGTGGCCCTGAAGAAATTGTTTTACTCTTCTCAACCAGCTGTCTATGTGTCCAACCTGGATATTGGCAATGTTTCCATCCCTTCTTTGATCTCCTCTCGTGTTTAAACCTCTATGATGCATCCGATTGGGGCCTGGAGCTTGAAAGGTTACATCTTCATGGTAAAGGATGTTAATCTGATGTAGACATCCTGATACAACAGTTAGGATGACTGGATACCAGTAAAGCATATGCCCATCACTAGAAAGATTTTGAAACCTGTTCTTCTAAATATTTAATGACTTTTTCTTGTGAGCCATCTAGGATTTTCTCAGAGACATTATTTTTCAAGGCTGGCAGTTTCCACTCTTCCTAGCCAGTGGACAGCTATTCATGCTCATATTCGCAGTGAGGTTCATTCTGTGGCTCTTTTGGGTTCCTGACTCCTGAAAAACTCTGTTAACTGATATCCAGTTATTCATTCTCCAGGGCCTTCTTTGGACCTGCCTTTGGTGCGTCAAGGGCTTCAGGGGGTCCTGTTTGAGCCACTGGAATTCGTAGATCTAAAGTTTTTAACAGCCAAGTTATTTTTGCTGGTCGACATTTCCTTTGGAAGTCTTCTGGGGAGGAGCGGGGCATTGCTGTCTCACACACTTTTTATTTGTTTCTTTGTGCATTAAGTGGTTTTGCATTCTGACACAGAATTCCTTCCAAAGAGTGTGTCTTCATTTCACCGTTCATGAGCTGGTATCATACCGTAAAGTAAACCGATGGGATTTAAGTACAACCCCTTGTCAGTTTTACGCAAGTCTAAGGAAACGATTTTTAAAACCAATTTTTATTGCACATAACATTAGAGATTTTAAAGTTGCCATGACTTTGTTGTTCAGCTTTGAATCCCCTGCTATTTGTTTTAAATTGGCCTTGTTTATTTGTAAAGCAATTTGCTTAAGGAAGCGAACATTTTAAGAAGGAGGGTTTGTATGAGTTTGAAGCCTTCTGTGTAAGTTATTGATCTAGACATATTATATGTAATGGATTATGAATGTTATTTTATTCATGAATTTTAAACAAAATGGTTTGTATTGTTTCATCATGTGCTTTTATGGCCTATGCCGATAGTGCTGGAATAATGTTTTGAAATTTGGATTTGACTACATATGTGGGAGATGTTGCTTCAACCTCTTTTGGTTCCATGCGTTGGAAGCGGGACACAACTGATTAATTTTTGGTTGGTTGCAATAAATTTCACTGGGTGTTGCATTAATTTGTTTCTGTTCAGAATAAAGTCAGTGGTCATTTAGGCTTGGCTATGTGTTCATTATTTGAGAACTGGGACGAGGAAAATGGACAAGGAGGTAATGTCCCAATTATAACCCGGTAATGTTCATTACCCAGTCCTAGTCTTTCTCGTGCTAGTTGCCCAGCCCACTCTATCTATGTCTTTAGCACTGGAAACAAGAGCTTGATGTTCAGGAAGGTGAAGATTACCAGTTACTAACAAGTGCTTTTCCCACTACTTGTGTTTACACTGTGGGCTCCTCCACCCTCCCGCTGCACCATTAGTAGGATTCAGGTGTTTGTAGCTTAAAAGGGGGTCTTGCTGTGCATGACAGCTTCAGCCACTCTCAGCCTTTTTGCTAGGAGCACTTTGCAATTTGGTACGTATAATTTTGCTTTTCCTATTACAACTATTGGTCTGAAATGCTCTAAATGCACGTTTTATTGTGTAAAAAAGAAGCCAGGGCTGGATGACTGTCACACATGACCGAGGTTTCGTTGCCAGTGATAAGTGTTCACAGTTCAGTCCGTTCCTCCTGCCCTCAGAGTAACAAACGGTGCATTTTAAAAAACATATTATGCTTTCTTTTTCTGGTTGGAATTTAAATGACAGCATTTCCCAGGTCCAGCAAGTGAACTCCTCATGTTGGAGGGCCGGGAAATCTGTATGTTCCATTCAAGACTTCAATTCACAATTGTGTAATCTCATGAAACTGTGCAGGTAACAACATCCCATGTTAGCTCGTCCAGTCAATGTTTTTTCTTTGTGTTCTGGGACTTTGTAAAGACGAATACACCGGTTTAATGTAAAATCCTTTATTGCTCTGAGGAGCACAAAACGGCACGTCTATATCGTGCCTTGTAAATCAACCGTATCGAACATTCCCCGAAAGCATTCCAAGAATGCTTGACAACAACAGGTTGCCAAGCAACACAACACTTCCCCCTTCTCACAATACAAGGAAACAAAACAAAACAAGAAAGGAAACTTAACAAAATAAAATTATGTGTGAGAAAGCAAAGAGGAAATGATACAATTACATATTATTAACAACAAAGGGGCCGATTCCGATCTCGGCCGGTAGGGCTCCGAATCGGATTCGGCTTTACCGGATCCGATTCGGAGCCCTGTTTCCCGACCGAACCGTACGCGGGTCCGGCCGAGCGAGTACAATGCGAAATCGCCGACCGACTCGTCCGGGCGTCCCGACCGCTCCGACCGACTCGCTCCCGGCTCGAACCGCTCCGACCGACTCGCTCGGACTCGACTCGCACGCGCAATGGAGACGTTTCCCGGCCGGGTAAGTACGATGCGCGCCGCGAGCAGTCCGACCGAGCCGCGCCGTCCGGCTCGAAAGAGCTGTCGGAGCCGTACTTTGGGGGTCCGTGTCGGACCCCCCTGTACGCGTAGCCGCGCGAGTCGCACACAGGGGGGACCCATGGGTCCCCCTACCTGTGCGTGTACGGCGCGAATCGCTTCGCCGCGTACCCGCTGTAGGGGGCGCCTTGTCCGACTCGCACCCATTGAGTCAATGGGAGCCCGCGTACGCGTTGTACGACCGGCTCCCATTGACTTCAATGGGAGTCCGACCGACTCGAGTCCGATAACATACGGACGCATCGTACTCGTTCGGTCGGACTGCACGGGTCCGATTCGGTCGGAAATCTCTCCGGGTCCGGCTCGGTCGGAGAATTTCCGGCCCGAATCGGAATCGACCCCAAAGTCTTTGAGCCAAGTAGGTGCCTTTCTGTTCCTGGTTAATCTTTGTTTAAGACTTCCTGTCTCACGAGAAGTAAGACACGAGTTCTCATCCAAAGAGGATGATGAAACCATCCCATCCCCCTCTTCACAATTGGAAGTGAGGAGAGACATATCAATATTGGAAGCAGAATTATCAGCCACAGAATTGGATTCCCTGATAAGATCATCCTCCATCCATTCAGAACTATCATTACTGTGTACATTAGTTCCATCACTTCTTTTGGATTTATCCATAGCCACTCTTTTGAGATTCCAAACCTCTCCATTTTTCAACCTGACAGCGTTCTGTAAAACTTCAACTACTTCTTCAGCGTAAAAAAAAACACTTTCGCCCTTGCTTACAAAACCAGGTTTTTTTACACATACCCAATCCCCAACCTCAATATGGGTGGATTGAGTGCCATGTTTTGAATCAAAATAACTTTTACTTCTTTCATGAACGCGTTCCATCCTACTCCACACATCATCTTTTGACCAATTAACAACACCGGAAGAACACAACCAACCAGGATTAAATTTAGATCTTGGTTTACGACCTCTCATCAACACAAAAGGAGGAAGACCAGTGGCCTCAGTGGAAATTACTCTATATGCCCAAATAGTTTTACCAACCTCAGTGGTCCAATCCTCTGACCCACTAGAAGCAAGTTGAATGATACCTTTCAAAACCCGGTTAAATCTTTCAACCATTCCGTTCCCGCTAGGATTATATAATGAGGTGGTTCTGTGTCTAATACCCAATTTCTCAAAGTAATTCTTGGCCTTGTTGGACACAAATTGTACCCCATTGTCACTAATCAAACAAGCAGGAATACCTTCGGATGAAAACATTTCATCTAAAAACTCCAACACAGTAAGCGTATCTGCTTTATCCACAATTTTAACAGCTGGCCAACGCGAAAACAAATCCATGAGGACGATGATGAACTTTTGTGAATCACCACATGAGTTCCTGACCGGTCCTAAAATATCGATTGCCACAGTGTCCCAAGGTTCTTTGACCACTAAATTGTCGTACATAGGAGGTCTCAAGGTCCTCAGCGACTTGTCAGCATTGCTACACAAAATACAGTCTCTGACGATTCTCTCCGTCTCAATGTCTACACCAGGCCACCAAAACAACTTTTTAAAACTGATTTGGTTCTGATGATGCCTGAATGTCCTTCATGGCACAATTCCACAATAATGGACCTCAAAACACAAGGAGGAATAATTCTCTCCCCTCTTAATAAAAATCCATCATTGAAAGAAAGTTCAAATCTAACTTCCCAAAAAGGTCTCATAGAATCTCCCAAATTGTCTTTACGAGGCCAACCATTCATAACGTAAGAAACCACTTCCTCCAAAATGTTGTCTTTTTTAAATTCAGTCTCCCATTCAACTTTGTTAATGGCAGAACGGCCATGGTCACAGACCAAAGCAACTTGAAAATTATTCCATTTATCATCTTTGCACCTTTCCAACATAGTGGGCATCCTGGAAAGAAAATCAGCAACTAAATTGTCCTTACCAGGAGTATAAACTATCCTATACAACAGATTTTGCATCCGCATTGAAATCCTTGCAAGTCTGGAGGACACATTCATAGAACCATCGGAGGTCAAAATTCTCACCAACGGTTTGTGGTCACTTCTTAATGTACAAACTTTACCCCAAGTAAAGGACTTAAAGTGATCTAAACCCCATGCACAAGCTAATGCTTCCTTCTCGATAATAGGATATTTTTCCTCACATGGTGACAAAGATCTGGAGGCATATGCAATAATACGCTCATTACCCTTCTCATCTATCTGAGACAGGACAGCCCCCAAGCCTTTATTGCTTGCGTCAGTTGTGATAAAGCTCTCAGCTGTTGGATCAAAGCTATTTAAACTAGTGGCATCTGCAATAGCATGTTTGATGATGGTAAAATCTTTCCCACATTCATCTGTCCACACAAAATTAACATCTTTTTTAGCAGTTGTCGAATGTTGTAACATTTCTCCGCAAAATTTGGAACATATTTTGCGCAAAATTCTGCCATACCTATAAAGGATCTGACATCATCCTTATTGGACGGAGTAGGTGCATTCACAATCGAAGATATAAGTGAGGACTTTGGTCTAACACCATTACAATCAATGGTATGACCAAGGTAAGAAACACTTTCACACGCAAATTTACACTTTGAAAACTCAACGGTGAGTCCTTGTTTTTCCAGAATGCTCAACACCTTCATAAGCCTAGAGTCATGCTCAGACTTGCAACCTCCAAAAATTAATATGTCATCCTGAAAAAATGTAACGCCACTTTCCTTATTGAAGAGGTGGAACATTAGACGTTGAAAAACCGCCGCAGCTGACGCCAGGCCAAAGGGCATACGAGTAAATTGAAAACAACCAAAAGGGGTAATGAAAGATGTAAATTTTTTTGAATTAGGAGACAAGGCTATTTGATGATAAGCTGACGAAAGGTCGATGGTTGAAAACCATCTGGCACCTTTGAGACAACTTACCATTTCATTTATTTTTGGAAGGGGAAATCTATCCACCACAATGTTATTATTTAAATGGCGTAGATCAACACACAACCTGATTTTGCCATTGGACCGCCTAGCGATAACAACTGGCGAAATCCATTCCGCTGCTTCTATGGGTTCAATTACACCCGCAGACACAAGCTTTTCAAGTTCTTTGGCTACATCATCCTTCACTAATAAAGGAACATTGCGGCAACGATGAACTTTGGGAGTGGCATTATCTTTAAGTCTAATTAAATGTTCAAACCCAACAAGTTTGCCCAATTTGCCACTGAATACTGAAGGAAACTGTTTAATCATCCTATCTCCCAAAGAAATGCCTTCGTCGATAACTAATACTTGCTCCTTGCTGTTAGGGTCTAAGATAATGTGTAACATCTTTTGGTCTAGCCAGCCAAGAACAGGTGGACCATTTTTTGCAACATACAATTTCCCCCGGCTGCTTCTGTTTTTAAATTCAAATGAAAACCATCTAAATCCTAAAAGATCAATTTTTTCTCCACTAAAACCTTCAGGATGTACATCTGGTGCCAATAAATGTGTACCTACTTTCTGAACAAAACATTCCTTCCACAACCTTTCATTAATAATTGTATACGGTGAGCCCGAGTCTGCAAATATATTAATATTGACGCCACCAATAAACATGTTGCAGATAGGTTTGTTGTAACATGTAACATCATTGATGTTGAGCATCAAATTAGTTTTAAAGTCTAATGACAAATCATTTGCAGGAACAATTGGGTTAGGAGCATTCTGAACGTTGTTAGGACTATTATCTTCATTCAAATTTTCTAAATCACCTATATACTTAACTCTGGAATTCTTTTTCTACAAAGTTTTGCGTAATGGCCTATTAATCCACAATTAGTGCATTTTTGTCTAAGTGCTGGCCAATTCCTACTATAAGCTAAATGACCCGGGTTACCACACCGGTGACATTTAATGTTCCCTCTAGTGAAAGATCTATCATTAGCATATTTTGTAAAAGCTGGTTTTTCATAAGGAGTATTAATCTTATTTACATAGTCGTGTTCACGAGTGACATCTTTTAAAACAACAGCACACCTATTGGAAATTTCTGCCTTGCGCACAATAGCTAAGACTTCTTCCAGTGGGGAATCTCCATTCACCCACAACCTGTCCTGAATGGCTGGATTTGAGGTATGCATGACCACTTGGTCTCTAACAAAGTCGTCGTGTAAATTGCTAAATTTACAATCCAGTGCCAACCTTTTAATTCGGAAACGTAATTATCTATAGGTTCCGATTTACCTTGTTTTCTTTGAAAAACGGTATCTGGTAACACCAATGCATACTTTTGGCGAAAAATAGTTGTCTAACTGTAGTAAGGCTAAATCAAATACATTAACATCCCCTGAAACTACAATTCTAGTCATTTGACTAAAAACTTTCAATCCAATAGGACCTAAAGAGTGTAAAAGTAAACGTTTCTTCTGATCTGCAGACATTTTCTTCGTTTCATCGATGGCATCAATGTAATTGGTAAAGTACGGTTTCCATTCAAGCCATTTGAGAGGAGGTTCAGTTCCTGAAATCCAAAAAGGTTGAGGAGTAGAAATATTGTAGGTTTGTGCACTCATGGAAATTGAACTGGACGCAGGAGTGGTCATCTTGCTGGTCGAAAATGAAGACAATCACTAATATAAAGTTCACCCGAATTCACCAGGATAATTACACTGAATAAGGGCCAAGTTCAACACTTCAAACTTCTTGTTAGTTCATACATCGTCAAAACATCGATAAATACCTGTAACAGGCAGAGAATACCTTCAAAATTGTTCCGGTAGCAGCAGCGTAAGATCGGTTGCCAGGATACAGAGTATATAACAAAAAAAAAAATTCCAAAATGGCTGCCAGTGAGGGCACGCAACGTGACCTCACGTGAATGCGTGTGCGCGTAATGCGTGAAGAGCGTAGCACACAGAACGTCGGAGAAGAAGAGATCACCTGGAACGAAGCGGAGGAAGCACCGAACACGGAGAGATGAATTCCTTCTGAGTTTGAAGAATGCCAAGACGGAGCAACGGCGAAGATGACGTAAGCAGGCAAGTCTTCATAACCGTTGATGCGTTTTCATCAAATAGGGAAAAATTCACATTAAGCATGTAGATTCCACGTGCTCACCAAACGTAGTCTCGAAGGTGCATATCACAGTCTCCAAAGGTGCATCTCACTCCATACAAAGGGTGACGATCCTCCCAATAAATCGGTATTCAAATAAAATCGTAATTCTCGAAACTTTTATCAATGTCTTTGCACGCGTGGTTCGTAAGCTCCTCAGGCGCAGTCCTCGTTGCCAGTGTAAAGACGAATACACCGGTTTAATGTAAAATCCTTTATTGCTCTGAGGAGCACAAAACGGCACGTCTATATCGTGCCTTGTAAATCAACCGTATCGAACATTCCCCGAAAGCATTCCAAGAATGCTTGACAACAACAGGTTGCCAAGCAACACAATAGACTTGTAGACCTGGTTTTATAATGCAATAAGCATGCCTGCAAATCCCAAAGTGCAGATAGAAACCTTTACTTAATGGCATACTCGCGAATGGAGCTGGGAAATGTGAGAGCTCTGACCAGTGTGTGCATTACAGGTAGATTCTGACAATAATCCTTTTGGCTAATCTGGGAGGAGAGAGAGGACAGGTGAATTCTGTGGTTTACCATCCTCAGGAGCTAGTAGTGTCAGAGGAGCGTTGTAGGCGGTATGACACAGGTGGAACCCATAAATGAAATTAAAAAAACGTTTTTTTAACTGCTGCAGTTGGGAAAGGTTGGCCGTGCAAGGGAATGTCTCGATTCTGAAATGAAAAGCAAACAACGAAATTCCTCGTGTAATTGAACTGTCCATGTGAAGGTTGGATTGTGGGTCAGTCTACAAAGGAATCCAACAAGAGCTGTTGCTCTAAAATGAAACCAGTCCAAATCACTGTACACTTCTTTTAAAATAATAACATTTACAGTAAATTGAAACGTTTCGCCTGTCGGCAACAGCTCACTGGTTCCTTCATGGGGCCCCCGCCATCACACGCTTTGCTGTGAACAATCTTCAGGGGTTCGTGTCCTGCAAGCGCTCACCGACCTTTTAAGAAATGCAATCTTACATAGGACAATTCTAAGGGGCATATTTACAATATTCCTATTTATCAAAAAGAGAGGGGGGGACGGTGGGAGCTGATTGTTAGGTCCAGTGACCCTTGCACCCGATTGGTAACTGGTATATAAAGGGGGGTCACTGTTCCTTAAGAGGAGAGTTCAAAGTGGAGAAAGAAAAAGGAAAAGGTGTCCTGTGCTACTTTATGTTTGGGGACAGTGTGTCCTCATCATGATGCCCTCACACACCCCGAAGGATGTCATGCTTCATCATTGGGCTTTTTGCTCCTCGTCGGGCCGGCGCTGCAGTGCCCTACGGGTCCCCTGAAGGTCTCTTTTCGGAGATCTTTTGATGAAACAAGCCGTTTAGGTGCGTGCGTGTGAGTGGAAGTGAGGTCTCAACTAGTGTGTTAAAAAATGACTGGAGGGAGAGTGGCTATTATTTATTAAAGTGGTCCCTCTGTCATTAGTAAAAGGTGTGTGGTGCTGCTAGTGGGATATTATGTCCCTCAGTAGCTAGATATGAGTCCTTAGTGGGTGTCTCTAGTGGTCGACATGTTTCGCGCTATCTGTGGCCTCTGGAGGAGATCCAAAGCGCTTCTTCAGGACCAAGGTGAGTTTAAATAAAGTATCACTAGCGGCCTAAATTTTTCAGTGCCGCCAGGTTGATGGAAAGGAGTAGCGTCTCCCTTGTTTCTATAATTATGGCCTCATGAGATCAGTGAGGGCCGATGGGAAGGTTCTCCCATTCAGCTGTGCTGCTCCACCTGCATGCCTCTCTCTGTCTCCGCCGGGGAGACGCTACTCCTTTCCATCAACCTGGCGGCACTGAAAAATTTAGGCCGCTAGTGATACTTTATTTAAACTCACCTTGGTCCTGAAGAAGCGCTTTGGATCTCCTCCAGAGGCCACAGATAGCGCGAAACATGTCGACCACTAGAGACACCCACTAAGGACTCATATCTAGCTACTGAGGGACATAATATCCCACTAGCAGCACCACACACCTTTACTAATGACAGAGGGACCACTTTAATAAATAATAGCCACTCTCCCTCCAGTCATTTTTTAACACACTAGTTGAGACCTCACATCCACTCACACGCACGCACCTAAACGGCTTGTTTCATCAAAAGATCTCCGAAAAGAGCCCTTCGGGGGACCCGTAGGGCATTGCAGCGCCGGCCCGACGAGGAGCAAAAAGCCCAATGATGAAGCATGACATCCTTCGGGGTGTGTGAGGGCATCATGATGAGGACACACTGTCCCCACACATAGAGTAGCACAGGGCACCTTTTCCTTTTTCTTTCTCCACTTTGAACTCTCCTCTTAAGGAACAGTGACCCCCCTTTATATACCAGCATATTTACAATAAACTGGCGGAGCGTGGTGTTACTCCAAAATTGGTAACGCCGCGCTCCAACAGTTTTAAAATGCAGGGATGCGCGCCGTTTTTACAAAAATACGGCGCACCTCTGCATTTCCCCTAGCGTTGGCGCTAAAAAAGCTGTGCTGGCCAGGCCAACGCATGCACCCTAGCACCATTTTGCTAGGGTGCCTGTGCTGCAAGGGCGATTGTTTATGTGCAGGAAGGGTTACCTTCCTGCACATAAACAATCTTAACAGGCGATTTGCTCTATCCATGCGTGCTGCAGAATGCCGCACATGTTGAAAGAGAAATATATGAGGAGAAATAAAACATTTCTCCTCATATCGCGTGTTTAAGACCAGGTATTTCCTTGTCTTATTTTTGGCGCTGCCCCATACCTTGTAAATATGGGGCAGTGTTAAAAATTAATGGGTGTCGTGGGTGGAACGGCCACTGCAACACCCATTGCCTGCCCCTTTCACGCTTAGTGCTGCATGACTAGGGGCATTATTTACAAGGCGGCGTTAAGGAATGTTAACTGACTTAACGCCACCTTGTAACTAAGGCGAAGGACTTAACGACACCAGAACATCGCAAAAAGTGACATTCTGGTGGTGTTACCTCCTTGTAAATATACCCCTAAGTTTTCGTTTATTTGATAACTGTTGTCTTCGAGCGAGTAACGGGTGCGTCCTATTTTTGTTTAACTTCCGGTTACTCATGCAGATAATGCTTTTCCTCAGAGTGCTCACGTTGCTTTTGCATACATATGTGCAGTACTAGCGACAGAACCATTGCCTGCCGGATCACCGCCGCCCCCCATGTTCGACAGTTTCTTGCAAGCACAGTACTATATCATGGGCAATAAACATGAATTCCTTTCCTCCAGTGCCCCCTCACGATTTCGTTGTACCTCTTCCAGTCCACAGGCAGTAATAGACAAACCCATGAACAATAACGTGACAACATGTTACATGGTGTGGGATAATTATCATTTTCAATATCAATATCAAACATCAAGTGGTTTTCATTGTTATTTTGTAATAATTTGTTAGCTAGTGATTAATATGGATCTAATTTAACAGCTCTGTGAAGCAGAAAACCTGTTACATTACTTTAACGCAGTTTAGATATAGCGCATAATTTCCAATTACATGGCTTTTAGCGCTTTTCATAGAAGACCTACATTTAAGGGTGTGGGTTTGCCCACGGAGTGTCGTCCATGGGGCTGTCTGTATGCAGTCATTGCTCCATAAAGTGAGAGGCAGGGGGGGGCGTGGCCAGCAGCATGGCGGACTAGACGCGTCTGACCGGAGCTCCGATGGCCGACAACTGATCCTGCTTAAATCCTTCGCTCACCCTCCTGTTCCGAAAATCACAGACTGAGTGCCGGAAGATAACACTCGTGCCCAGGTCGACCTGTTTTGGCGACAACTGGCATGTATCGGCGAGAAACGCTGCGAGGATCGGAGACCCGGCTGCGGACAAAATAGCAGCAGCCTGAGCCCCGAGAGACAGAGGAGGCATCGTTGTGGGGGCTGGGGCTGCCCTCAGACCGGGGTGGACAGGAGCGGTGTGGAGCGGGTGCCGGTGGGGCCCCATCAGTCCCCCCCCTTTTTCTTCTTGCCCCCTCCTTCGACCTCGGTACTCGCTGGAGACTGGTGTGGTGCAGTGCCGGGCCGCGAGGACGATACTGGCGGTGGAATGAGGGACGACATACAAGGGGCCGGTGATTAGTGTGGAGCCCTGCAGCAGGGCATCGGCGCCGGCGGCGGTGTTCCTGCCTACCGGCACGAGTGCGGAGACGGGAGAACTGGCGGAATCATGACCGGTATGTGCCTCTGTGTGCCCGAGGGCCCGGCCGCATCGCTGCAGAGGCCGTAGCCTGGGGGAGCCTCCGAATCTGACGGGAGGACTGCCGGAGGAGACCCGGAGGTACTAAAGGACTCTTGCACCGTTTGACTGCCCACGGGGCAGAAGATTGGCCCACAAAAGACAGTGCGCCTGGTTGAACTGAGTCGGGTGCGGCCGTGAGGCAGGGCCCGGACCTGTGCTGTGCCCAGGGGCTGCCTGAGAAGGGGCAGTAGACCCCGACCAGCCCGGCAGAGCAGGGACGGACCGGCGAGTGCTTTGGGGTCACGGACTGGAGGCGGCGAGAGCTGTGAGGTGAGCTGGGGTGGGGTTCGGGGAGTACGACGGAGAAAGGCCTGGCCCAGAGCGCCCCCACCCCCGCGCTCCCTGCCTGGCCACTGGCCTGCATATTCAGTGATCGGGGCTGTGAACTTCCACTCGTGTCTGGGGACACGCATGGTGTAGCGCCGTGAGTCTGGCAGTGTGGTGTGAGGGAGCTCCCAAGAAGGCCCACATGGACAAAAGCGCGGCAGAGAGACCCAGCCTAACCACAGGGGCAGAACATTGAGACACCTGGGACTGTGGGGGACACACAGGGGTGCGCAGACGACACATTGCCAAGGCCTGGGCAACCCTGGGAAACAGAGAGGGAGCTATAAGCGACCCGGCGGATGGGAACGTGGACTCTACCCTAATACAGGTGACCACAGTGTGGGGGCGACCTCCTTCACAGTGGTGTGTTGGCACCACAACGGACCAGCGATGGTTGGACCCCCCCGCCACCAGGGGCATAGGTGGGGCCCGTGACCTCCTCCGGGAGGGAAAGCTATTGAGGAGGGCTGCCGCCGAAGTGACCACATGGGGGGATGACTGCTGAGGGCGAACGGCCTACGGATACAGGTGGCCCCGAAGTTCTCCTGGCACTATATCCTTGCCTGTCCGCACGGGCGGTGGTCGCAGATGGCGCAGGACAAAGACCCCAAACCACAGAGACAGGGGAAGATGGACAAATTTGCTAAACCATTGCCTGTGACGGACCCCCCTGCCTCCGTCTCAGCGGACGCACCTGATAATAGTGTCATCCTTAAAGCGATTCAGTCTTCCAGAGAGGTATTGGAATACCTGCGGAATGTATCTGAGAAAGTCACACAAGCAGAGCACCGCATATAGGAGGTTTAGGACACCACTCACACGCTCCGGGGAGAGGTCACAGCCCTAACGGCAGCCATGAAGGATGTGCTTTGGAGGGTCGACGATGCTGAAAATCGAGCACGAAGAAACAACCTTCGCTTCCTTGGCTTCCCGGAGGCCATTGAAGGAGCAGACGCGGGTGCCTACCAGCGCAAATGGCTGCTGGATTCACTCCCCGGTGCACGTTTTTCGCCATGTTTCATAATCGAGAGAGCCCACAGAATACCGGGGACCCCCCCTCCGTTGGGAGCCCCACCACGTCCGCTGATCGCGAGGTTCCTCAATTATCAGGACAGAGACCTCATCCTCAGAGAATTCAGGTAAAAGGGGGAAATCCGGATGGACAATACTAAGATCATGGTGTTTCCGGACTATTCCCGAGAGGTGCCGAAGCAACGCAAAACGTTTGATTCTGTGAAAGACAAACTACAACAGCTGCAAATCACGTACATGCTCCTCTTTCCTGCCAAACTCAAGGTGATTTATCAAGCCAAGACACTGTTTTTCAATACTCCAGAAGAGGCCTGGCATTGGCTGGAGGAACGCCCTCTGCTGAGAGCAGCCGGAGGCCCGGCACCACTCTCCGGGAAAGCCTCGTCCATACGCAGTAATAGACCCAGATCGCGGTGCCTTATAGGGAGGAACACTGAGACTGCCCCGAGTGCGACACGCAGGGCGACGCCATATCGGAGTAGGAGGGTGGCAGGGTCAACGCCACGGGCCTCGGACTCTGAAAGCATACACCACACGGATAGACCCAGAGGGACATTGCTTACAGAGGAACTTGCTATGCAGTGCTCGGCGGACTGCACCGATCAGGACATTACAACGGACTCAGAGGAAGATCACCCCTTGTTGCACAACATTTATCTCCTGGAAAATCAGGAAGAGACAGGCACTGAGAATGGCATGGACACTCGGACCCAGCACGAAGATAAAGAAGAATGATGAGCGGTAACTGGCCTGGAGAGTCGCATGGACAGTAGGCCGACAGAGGAACTTGCACGCCACCCCACGTGTTCTGTTTCCCCTGTTGTATGCGACTTTCCTGCGTCCCTCTCCCTTGCACTTCCTCCCCCCCCTTCCCTTTCTGTTTTCACCCTTTTATTTTAGGTTGGACTTCTTGAATTGTTTAATTTTGTGTGGGGACTCCCTGCCTGCTAGCTAGTTTTCGACAGAGCAGCTCGAGAGCCTGGCCCTCAGACAGCCTAGCTAAGGCCAGTAGATCTGAGCGGGAGAGAGCTGGAGGGACAGGGAGCAGTTTGAGGAGGCAAGTTTGGGGGGGTGGGCGACGGACCTCTCCAGTCCGAACACGACACAGTTGGTCCTGTTGACCCAAGGGGCAGTCGGTGGGATAATGGGGGAGTGTGGAGGGGGTGGGATGGGGGGTTGGGGTTGGGGTTCTTACACAGTTATGTGGCAAAATAGTAGGAAGGTAGGCATTATGGGAGTGCAGAAACAGCAGCAGTGGGGCGAGGGAGGCAGTCCTGACAGTGGGACGGGCACAACACGTCACCGGGATGGCTACACCTAATCAAGGGACGTACTCGGTCCTCTCTTGGAATGTGAACGGGATGGGGAATAAGGTTAAGAGAGGATTGGTGGCGGCATATTTCAAACGATTAAAGCCAGATGTCATCCTCCTGCAGGAGATACATCGAAAGGGCACAAAATGTGGGTTCTTAGGCCGAGGGCATATAAGACACTAGCCCACGCAGGGTTCTCCACCGGGGCGAGAGGTGTGGCAATACTAATTAGGAAAAGCCCGCCTTTCAGACTTGAGCGCACATGGATAGATCCCAATGGTACATATGTCGCGGCTAAGGGTGTGTGGGACAGACGAAACATCACTTTCATCAGTGTATATGCACCCCCCAGGTTACAAAGACAAACGATGGAGAAGCTCGCAGCAGTCCTGCTGGAAGCGGGCTCCGACACACACATTATCGGGGGAGACTTCAATGAAGTAATGGACCCCACACTGGACCGCACGACTGTCCCAACGGGAGGCCCCAAAGAGACATCGCTCAAACGGTTCGCAGACACACTGACACTTACGGACATATGGCGTAGGCAACACTCCCAGACCAGAGCCTATTCCTTTTACTCCGGCGCCCACAAAGCCTTCTCACGGTTAGACTACCTCCTGGCCCGAGTGGGCGAAATAGGGGAGATACATAAGGTAGAATACCTGGCGAGAGGCCTTTCAGACCACTCGCCCCTGTGGCTCACAGCGGGTACCCGTACACAACGTCCGGCCGAGGAATGGAAGCTCAATCCATGGGAATTAAGGGACCCTCAGGTTGCTAGGGAAATCAGGGTGGACACGGAGCTATACTTTCGTGAAAACGTGGGGTCAGTGGACTCTGCCATCACATTATGGGAGGCATACAAACCCGTACTGCGAGATAGGGCCCAGAGCATTATAGCCCATAAAAAGCGGAAAGAAGGTGAAGAGATTGCAGGGCTTGAATCCCAACTATTACAAATAGAAACACAAGCCATTACGAGTGACGACCCTTCCTTGTTGCGCAGACTACAACTTCTTCGACGGGAATATTTTGCGTTGGCCAAAAAAGACGCACAACACGCGATACAAGCCATGCATCGACGTCTGTACGATGCAGGTGACAAGACAGGTAGACTGCTTGCATGGCTTAGCAAAAAGGAGCTAGATAGTAGGTGGGTGGTCCTGATACAGACAGAGGACGGCCAGTCTCATGTAACTCCCGTTGCAATAGCTAACGCCTTCGCGGAGTATTACGAGACCTTTTACACGCCACGTGCTCTGGCAGAGTCGTCACAAATCCAGGCATATCTTCAGACAATACAGTTCCCTAAGTTAACAGCCAGCGAGTCACTGACACTGGACGAAAAGATCACAAAGGAGGAAATTATAGCAGCCATCGGCCAGTTGAAAACTGGGAAGGTTTCGGGACCTAATGGGCTCCCTCCCGAATTTTTTAAGCAGCACGTGACGCTATTTAGCCCATACCTCCTCCAACAACACTTAGAGGCACATGAGGCGGGCAGTCTCCCCAGAGATCTGCGGATGGCCACGATTGTGGTAATTCTGAAGAAGGACAGACCACCACAGAAGTGTAGCTCATACCAACCTATCTCCCTTATTAACATGGAGACCAAAATATTGGCCAGAATACTAGCCAACAGGCTCACCGTGGTAATTACTGGTCTCATCCATCGCGATCAGTCTGGCTTTATGCCAAAGAGGTCGACGAGGCTCAACCTTCGGAGGTTACACAATTGGCTTGAGGTGGTGACCACAAGGGAAGACCCACATCTCATCCTGTCCCTCGAAGCCGAAAAGGCATTCAACACCGTTCATTGGCCCTTTCTTATGTCCGCTTTGGAGGAGTTTGGATTTGGCCCGGTATTCAGGCAATGGATCACCAAACTCTATGAGAGACCCCTGGCCAGAACCAGAGTTAATGGTGTGGTGTCGCGGGAATTCTCAATAGGAAGGGGCACTCGACAGGAATGCCCCCTGTCCCCTCTCCTCTTCGCTCTGGTTCTGGAGCCCCTCGCATGTGTCATCCGAGCGCACCCGGGCATAACGGGATTCAGGGGAAGAGAGAACGAGGACTTGGACGCATCTCTCTATATGCCGACGACATACTAATGTATGTTACACACCCGGAAACGACACTCCCTAATATTATGGAAAGTTGCAAAACTTACGGCGCACATGCGGGATACAAAATTAACTGGGAAAAATCATGTCTTTATCCGGTGGGTCTGAGTGGTGGGTACAATGCTTGCCCAAGCCGACTTCAGTTAGCCCCCGAGGGCATAAAGTACCTAGGGATTTATGTCACAACGAATATAGCCGTGGCGCTGGAGCGCAATCTTTACAGGGTGCTAGGGAAGTTTCGCACGGATGTGGAGAGATGGAACTCTCTGCCGTTGACGCTGCTAGGCAGGGCAGCGCTTTACAAAATGATAGTGCTCCCGAAATTCTTATACGTTCTGCAAAACACCTATCAGCTGATACCAGATGAGGTGTTCACTAAAATTGACGACACACTGCGAACGTTTCTCTGGGACAGGAGACCGCCGAGGATAGCACTGGCAACATTACAATGCAACCGGGCATACTACTGGGCGGCTCATTTAATTGTTGTGAACGAATGGGAACATGTGGAGAGGGACCACCCCACATACGCACTTGAACGCACACAGTTTGCCGGGCGCTCATACACACACTACATCTATGGGGGGAGGGGCTCTGCACAGCTCCTCACAGCTACACGGATCGCTATAGCGGCATGGAAAAAGGCAGAAAGGCAGATGAAATGGGATGGCCGGGTGACCAGGGAAACCCCGCTTTGGGTGGGAAACCGGCTTAAAGAAATTGCAAAACTGCGAGGTTTCCGGAAGTGGGATTTGCTGGGCATCTCACAACTTAAGGACATACTATATCGTAAGGAGCTGGTAACCTTCTCACACCTCCAGACTGAGTATGACATGAATCAGACGCAACACTATAAGTACTTACAGCTGGCACACGCATGGCGGGCACAACGTTTAGACACCGGCGACATCCCTGAATACGCACCTTTAGAGGGACGACTCCTGATGGGGGAGATCGGGGAAAAGTTAGTCTCCTGGACGTATAGAACCATAATCAACATTAAGCCAGATTCCTTGCAGAAGTTGAGGGCGAAATGGGAGTCCGATCTGGGAGAGATAGAGGACCTGGATTGGGAAATGGCGCTGATGCATCCCCGGGAGGTGGCCATCAAGTCACGACTTAGATTGATCCAATTCAAATACCTACTTAGAGCCTATTACGACAGAGCTCGACTGCACCGCATAGGGAGGGCGGAAGCGCCCAACTGCCTGCGATGCAACACGATTGAGGGTACATTCTTCCACACGGTTTGGGAGTGTTCGCAGATTGAAATGTACTGGGCAACCCTGCTGGGAGAGCTGGGAGCTATCTTGGAGGAGACGATACCCTTGAGTCCCCTGTTTGTTCTGTTGGGAATATCCACAGAGATTGACCTCCCCAGACCAAAGTTAACCCTGCTTCAGTTAGGATTAGTGGTGGCAAAACGCGACCTGGCTAAGGCATGGGGAGCTGTACCGAGCCCATCACTGGCCGAATGGAGAAAGAGTATGGATATGTATATGTTGGGGGAGAAAACGACTTATAAAGCACGGGGCTGTCCCAAAAAGTTCTGGAAAATATGGAAACCGTGGCTCACACACTACGGACTCACGCTCACTGATTCACAATGATCACTCAGGGTGGGGTGACGGGTGGGGGGAGGGGAAGGGACTCCTGGTGACCTCTAGGAACACTGAACTGATATTTTCCAGTGTACTACTCCTAGTGGACTATGCTGTTGATGTAACACTGAAAGAACTTATGTGCTCCGAAGTTGCGTATTGTTTTTGTATTGCAATTCAGAAAATGGCAATAAACATATTCCCAAAAAATAAAAATAAAGTGAGAGAAAGGTGTTTGGAGGGTTGCCTCTGTGGGGTGTATCACAGCGGGGATGTGGCCTCTTAGCTCTCCGACTAACATAGGACAGCTCTGTTTGGCCGGCTCTGTTTGGCCATCTGCTTGAGATCTTGGTAGGTGCTGTGTAGGCTATGACCAGGGCCACTGGAATTATGCACAAGGGGAGTACCAAATTATGCTGCAGGTTGGACTAAATTATGTGGCAAGAAAGACAAATTATAGGGCAAATTTTTTGACACTATTATTTCACCATTTTGTAATTTTCACGCATGTTAATACTTTTCTGGTCAAAGATTTCACCTCCTTCGTACCAGTTTAACAAACAAATACAGAAACAAGCAATAAAAAGATGACCAGTTAACCTTTGCAAAGGGCCTTCCACTGCACACGGACACAAGGCGTCACGTTTTTAGTAACCTTTGATCCGTTTGAGCTAGAAACAATTTTTTTTGTTAAAATCTGCACATTATGCTGCAGATGATTGATTATGTGGCAATTACGGTAAATCCATAATTATGCAAAAAAGCCACAGCCGGGGAATCACATAATTTCTGTGGCCCTGGCCATGACTGTACTTTCCTGGGTGTCAGTGGAGTGTTTATGTGAGATGGAGTCAGCTGTAAGAGGCGGATTGGAATGCTGACAGTGCTTAAGTAGAGACTACTATTACTCAAACACTATGTAAGAACAAATTATGAGTATGGTTAGTATTAATTGTAGTGGTACTATTTAGTGTGTCACTCACTGATGTGTAATTAATATTCTTATTAATTAATATTCTTCTTCTTCTTCTTATTATTATTGCTAGTATTATTATTATAATTATTATTATATAGAATTATAGATGGGTAACAGTGAACTATGAGAATCCTTTTCACCGAGGGGCCCTGAGTGACGTCAAATAGACAAGGAGAGTGAAGCTCAAGTTGTCTGTGATGTCACTCAGAACCCTGAGGTGAAAAACATCCCCATTATATACTTTTTACTCATCTATAATTTTATGTTTAGTATGACTCCTATTAGAAATGGGGTCTCTAGTTGGCAGCGGTTTGCACCCTGCCCAAGTAGGGACCATCACTCTAGTCAGGGTAAGTAAATTACACCCTCAGAATAACCTGTGCTCACCCCCTTGGTAGCTTGGCAAAAGCAGTCAGGCTTATCTCAGAGGCAATGTGTTAAGTATTTATACACACACACAGTAACACAGTGAAAACACCACAAAAGGACTCCACATCAGTTTAGACATATAGCCAATATTTATCTGATTAAAACAAGATCAAAATGACAAAAATCCAACATACACAACTCAAGATATGAATTTTCAAAGTTAAATAAAGTTATAGGGGCTTATTTACAGGCCCCGTGCGCCACCGGTGTGCCACTTTTTGTGAAGCACCAGCGCGCAACCTGCTGCCCCATATTCACAAGGACAAGTAAAGCCACCCTACGTGGCTTTTCGTGTCCTTGTAAATATGGCCCCTTTACACGCAACACTTTGCGTGAAATGGGTGTTCCATGAGTGTTGCTGTGGGTGTTCCCACGCAACACCCATGGCTTCTGCCGCATTTCCAGATTTACGAGAAATCGTAAACCTGGAAATGCGTCAGAATGCTATGCCTACCCAGGGGAGGCATAGGGAGGTGCAACGAGGAGAAATATTTGAATTTCTCCTCATTTTTTTCCTCTTTCTATGCGTGCTGCATTCTGCAGCACACATAGGAAGAGGAAATGACCTCTTGTGATTGTTTTTGTGCAGGAAGGTGTCAAAAATAATCATCCCTGTGACGCAGCGCAGGGGAGAGCAAAGGATTCCGTGATATAGTTGTAGATATGATGCATCGCATCACTTTTCTTCGGAATTAACGCAGCGCGGTGCAGCCAAATGGCTTGCGGCACTGCGCTGCATTAATACCTTGTAAATAAGGCCCATAGTTCTTTAGAAATCCATGGTTATGCTTGACCAGTACAAAGTACCTAAAATGCATTAAAAATCAACTATGATGCCAGATGCAGGGGAGGTGAGGCATCAAAGAGGCAGGTGATGTGTCAGTTCCTTACTGCTATGCAGGTCAGTGGCACATTGGTGCTCGGGAACAGTGCGTTGCGCAAAGGAGGTGATGTGTCACTGTAGGCAGTGATACGTCGGTTCCTTAAGGCGGTGCAGAATCATTGACCCACTAAGGCCAGGTGACGATGCGTGGCGCAGGGGAGGTGATGAGTCATTTGCAGGCACATTACCTCGGTTCCTTACTGTGGTGTTGTGTCATTGATGAAATTGGCACCCAGAGACAATGCGTGGGCGATGCGTCGAAAGTCAAGTCAAGATGTGTTGATTCCACAGGAGTGAAGAAGGTGCTGCGTCAGAGTCGGAGCAGTGTGCGCTGCATCGGAGTCGGAGTGGTGATGCGATGTTTGAGACTCACGCAGTGGTGGTTCTTTGGAGGTGCTGTGGGGAAAAGTCATAGCCTGTGTTGAAAGCTGGGGTCATTGCATCAAGTGGGGACCACTCTTCAGTGCCGGCAGCGCCGATGCATCGAATTTTGTGATGATGCACCAATTCAGTTTAACGCTGGGAGTCAATGCGTTGATTTCTCTCCCTGTTGCACCAGAACTCACTTCCAAGAGTCCAGGAACTGGATTTAGTACCACTTGGCAAGACAGGGCTCTCAGCAGAGGAGCCCAGATGCTGGCAGGTGAAGTCTTTGATGGCCCTGAGACTTCTTAACAGGAGGCAAGCTCAGATCAAGCCTTTGGAGAACCTCAGAAAGCAAGATGTAATAACCAAAGTCTAGTCCTTTCACTCCCAGGACAGAAGCAGCAAGCAGCAGACCAGCACAGCAAAGCAAACAGAAAAGTGGAAGTCCCTCCTGAAGCAACACAGCTCTTCTTCCTGGCAGAATGTCTTCAATCCAGAAGTGTTCTGAGTATATGGTGTCAGAGGTCCAGTACTTATACCCATTTCATTCTTTGAAGTAGGCAAACTTCAAAGGAAAGTCTTTGTAGTGCACAAGACCTTGCCCTTCTCTGCCCTGGCTCCAAACACACTGCAGGGGGTGGAGACTTATTCGTGTGGGGATAGGCACAGCCCTATCCAGGTGTCAGTGACAACTCCTTCCACAACTCTAGCTCTGGAAGGCCCATCAGCCGGGTGATGAGCCATAGGATATGCAGGGCACACCTCAGCTCCCTTTGTGAGACTGTCTAGAGTGAATGCACAAACAGCCCAAACTGTCATCCTGACCCAGACGTGTATTCAGAACAGGCAGAGGCACAGAAAAATGCCAGCTTTCTAAAAGTACTTATACAAAAATGGGAAACCCAGTATCCCCTTGCGGGCTTGGGTAAATAAGTGTCAAGTAATGCTGCCTAATGGGATATATTTGAAACATATGTCCCTAGCCTAATGGCTAGAGCGGTCAACCTCGAAGCCGGGTTTGAGTCTCGGTAAGGATGGTCAACATCCTGTGATTCAGGGCACATCACTTAATTTCCACGTGCGTAGCAAATGGAATGTGTCCATCTGTAACGCAACTGGGCTCATGTAAAGCGCTCTGATACCGTTGGGTCGAGTTCGCGCTATATATAACTTAAAAAAAAAGCAAACTCTCTAATTATTTTTTAGACATCTGATCATGACATAAGGAAACCAATTCAAAGCAAAATAGTCTTGATTTCTTAAGCTAATATATAAATCAGAGAAACCAGGTGTATCTATTATATCTTTATATTTCAATCATAGACAAGTGGTTTCATTAGGGGTTAAAACATAAGAAGATACTTCAACAACATTGATAACAGAACAGAAAAGAAATTCTAAACGGTTAGGTTATACTGGTTTTCAATGTGCAATAGCCCATTCCTAAGAATATATAGTTTGGAGAATGTCCTAGGCATAGGAACAAAAATCTTCCAGATTTAATCTTAATGGAAACTAAAAGGATATGGGTTAGAGCGTCGACATTTTGGTCTTGACCGAGATGAATCTATGAGACCATAATCAGGTCAGGATGTTTCAAATGAAGATCCAAGACGCCTTAGGGCAAAGGTCAAAGTAATTTTAAGGAAAGAAATTCTTGTAGAAAATTGCTGGATATTTACGCCGTGTGAGAGGCGTCCCGTACGTGCTCAGTTACATCCAAATATGTTATTTAGCGAATGGTGTCACAGCCACAGTCAGCGATCCCCGTTAGTCCTCCAAAAGATGTTGGAAGCCAAACATTTTGTGGAGGACTAACGGGGAAGTTGGCATTTTCTTACTTTAACCATTCTGTGCCTCTGCCTGTCCCTAGAATACACGTCTGGGTTGGATGACAGTATGGCTAGGTGAATTCATTCTAGTAAGTCACACACAAAGGGAGCTGAGGTGTGCCCTGCATATCTTGATTGCCCACCACCAGGCAGATTGGTCTTCCTGAGCTAGGGTGGTGGGAGGAGTTGACACTTGCACCTGAATAGGGCTGTGCCTATCCCCACACAAAGAGCTGCACACCTCCCTGTGGTGTGTCTGAAGCCAGGGCCAGGAAGGGCCGGGTCTTGTGCACTACAAAGACCTTTGTTTGAAGTCCCCCTCTTCAAACGATAGAATGGGTTTAAGTACTGGACCTCTGACACCAAATACTCAGAACATTTTTGGACCGAGGACATTCTGAAAGGAAGAAGAGCTGCTGTACTGCCAGGAGGGACTGTCACTTTGCTGCTTGCTTTGCTGTGTTGGCCTGCTGTCTGCTGATTCTTGCCTAGAAGTGAGAGGACTGGACTTTGCTCTCTGCATCTTGCTTTTTAAAGTTTCTCCAAGGGCTGAGTTGAGCTTGCCTCCTGTTTGAAGTCTCAGGGCCATCTAAGACTTCACTTGCAGCACCTGGGTTCTTCTGCTGAGAGCCTTACTCTGCCAAGTGGTGCCAAATCCAGTTCCTGGGCCCTTGGAAGTGAGTTTGCTGTGCTAAAGAAATCAGCACCTCAACTTCGAGCATCACTTCGGAACCAGTCCCGCTCTCCGACACCACGCTGCTCCTGCACCGGAGCCATGGTCCCCACTCAACGCAACGACCGTGACTTGCAATGCAGGCCCTAACGCTGCCGCAGCACCTCTAAAGAACTGTCACAGTGGGAGTCTCGAGTACTGTGTCACCGACGTCTGTGTCGCCTGACTCCGACTCCGCTGCAGCACCTGCAGTCCCGTGATGTGACCTCAACACTGCGAAGTCGATGCCTCGTGGCTTGATCATCAGAGCTCCATCAACACCACACTGCCATTGGAACCGGTGCATCGCTGCAACAGCTGCACCACCTTCCCTTGCAACATCCCTGTGCGCCAGTGGATCAATGACTCTGCAACGCCTCCAGGAACAGACGCCTCACTTGCTTCAGTGACGCCTCACCTCCATTGTGCAATGCACCATCTCCAAGTGCCGACGTTCCAATGGCCTGCAAAGCAGTAAGGAACCAACGCCGCACGTGTCTACGCAAATCCTCACCTCCCCGGCACCCCGCACCGTCCTTGGTACTCCACATCTTCAAGGTGCTGTAACCGGGGTCTACACGACCCTGTAATCGGCCCGCGCTCCATCGTGGTCGGCCCAAACTTGTGGATTTAACTTCGTAGAGCATGTCGATAATAGCTCCAGCTGGAGCAAGTGTTTTCTAAGCGCTATAAATATTGCCTATTTTTCTAACCTGGTGTGGAGTACTTTTGTGGTGTTTTGACTGTGTTACTCTGTGTGTGTGCACAAATACTTTACACATTGCCTCTTTAGTTTAGCCTGACTGCTCTGAGCCAAGCTACCAGAAGGTGAGCACAGGTAACCTGAGGGCCTAATTTACGAGGCCCTACCGGCACTTTTGAGCTGCCAGAACGTCACTTTTTTTATATTCCTGTGGCGCAGTGTGCCACAGCATATTTATAAGGCCATGTAAAGCCAGTTTACGTGGCTTTTCAAGGCCTTATAAATATGTGCCGCTGTCACGCAGAAAACTGCATGAAAGGGGCGTTCCATGGGTGTTACTGTGGGTGTTCCCACGCAACACTCATGGAACCGGACACATTCCCAGATTTATGAGAAATCCTAAACCTGGGAATGCGTCAGAACCTACCGCCACCCCAGGGGTGGCGTTAGGTAGCCGCAAGGAGGAGAAATGTTTTAATTTCTCCTCTGCTTTCCTTTTTCTATGTGTGCTGCATTCTGCAGCACACAAAGAAAAAGAAAATCGCCTGAATTGATTGATTTTGTGCAGGAAAGTGTCCCACCCTTCCTGCACACAATCAATCAGCCCGCAATGCAGGCACCCTTGCAACATGGTGCAAGAGTGTCTGCGTTGGCGCACAGCAGCCCATTGTGCGCCGGCGCTGGGGAAAAGAACAGGAATGCGTTGTATCACATAGATACTGGGCCTTCTTGCCCATTTGTTTTGACGTAGGGCAGCGCAGCAAGATTCTTTGCAGCACTGCCCTATGACAAATCCTCATAAATGAGGCCCTTAGTGTGTACTACAAGTAACACACACAGATTAATAATGACTCTTACTCATTTAGAAGGCTACTCCAACTTATTAACTACAGGTTAATTTACACTTAACTAATATCCTCAATGTAGCATAGCATAATCAGTTTCAACTCCAAACAGCCATGGCCACCTGGAATAGCTAAGTCAGCACGAAAAGCTTTTACTCATCGGCGAAACGCATGTCATCGGTGCTCCTCGTGCTTTACTCTCGAACATGGATTTATGGTTTTAAAATATTTATTTTTTATTTTACAGAGTTTTATAGAGCGCGAACTTGACCCGAATCGGGTATCAGAGCGCTTTACATAGCACCAGTTGCATTACATGAGGACACATTCATTTTTGTTAGGCACGGGGAGATTAAGTGATTTGCCCAGAATCACAGGATGTTCAGCGCCATTGCAGAGACTCGAACCCACTTCCCCAGATTCGAGGTCGACCGCCCTAGCAGTTAGGTTCATTCTTTTCAATGCTTAGAGCTGACATGCTATATCCCCCCTGGTGGTCATCCACACATAAGATCACTCCATTGAAAGTATACATTTCTATTATTTGTACTCAAACATTCCATGAATTTCATAGCGTAATTTTCGTAAAATTCTGAGAGGATCATCTATCGCTGCAACACTCTCCAGCCGTAAAAAGCAAAACAAACTCACATCCACCAACACTCGTGTTTATCAGAGACAATGAAAAAACAAACACAATAACGAGCTCTCAATCTGAGCTCTTATTGTTGGGGGGAAAATTGATCCTTAATCAGCAGGGAAGCAGTCAAATACACCAATCCCAAGTTAGCCCATTCAAAGTGTTAACCAAGGAGGCGAGTCCCACTACTGTGCTTGCAAACATAGGACCCATTGTTTCACACATTTTAGGTGAGGAGTAACAATAGGATGTGCTGCAGAGATACATCTGTAGGAGAGTGAAATCATGGATTTTAGTGTTTTTCTGAATTCTTTCCGTAGGAATATTAATTTCATACCTGAGGCGGAGAATCCATCAGATACGTTTCCAAAGACAGTAAAGTAGCAACTTGAGAAACTTGAGACTGGTGGATGCAATCTGCTCTAGAGCTTAAGTGGCTTACCTTGGGACCCGCGTTCTAATCACAGCTTCTGCCCATTACCAAATATTCTAGGATTCTGGGAAAATCACTTATTTTCCCTTGCCCAGAAAATATAAAAAGCATTGGCAGAGCCAACAGTTCTTGTCTTTGGGACATATTGGCTTTACCAATTGGTTTTGGTGATGCTGTACAGCATCAGGACGCTGTGCAGTGCTATAACAACTAGAAAAAAACAAGCATTTGCAATGCCAAGAGGCAGGGCTTTAAAGGAATGCTGTATGGTAATATGAAGCATTACAAGTAAATATCATGGGACTGGTTATGTATTTTTTGTGGAAGCAAAGAACTGTAGAATACTATAGGTGTAGCTTAAAAGGTCAAGTAACAGTTGCACTATCAAGCCAGACCTAAAAATTCATGTAGGTTAATGACTCCCCTTCTCCCATCTGTGCTTCTTCCAGAGAAACACAACATAAATCATGTAGTTCTCTAAGGCATGCTAATAGCATTTATTTTTCCGCTGAAAGTTTAAGCTCAGGCAGCTGGATAAATAAACAAATTGATCACAGCTGTGTGGCGGTTAAGCACTTTTTTGTGGAAGCACACAACTTCTGTCCCATCAAAACATGTACTCCTAGCTCTCAATATGTGGGTGGAGCCAAAGCCTCTCTTCTGGTATTCTCACATTATTGTCTGGTGACAGCTGCACTGTCAAGCCAGACTATACAAATCTGTATGCGTCAGAATGCACACGCACACCAGCAGAATGACGTGGGTGCTATTTATTTTAATGTTTTAATTACCGATCCAAGATGGTAGATGCCACATGGATTGTTAAATAACGTTTTTTTAGCTCTAAAGCGCAAATAAAGAAAAAAAAAGAATGGTTGGGGCTTGGGAGTATTGGAGGAGCAGATGGGCGGGAGGAAGGGGAAAAAGCAGCACACATAGGGCAGGGGGGAAAAAGCACAAATGGGAGAGAACACCACAGAAGCACACAGGCAAGAGAGAGCAACACAGGGTGGAGGAAGAGAAACACAAGGACGAAAGAGAGCAACACAGAGGAAGAGGGGGAGATAAGCACACAAAGTAGACATCTGGAAAACACATGAACTTGTGGAGTGCTTAAGCAAAAAAAGAAACAAGTGAGAGTAGCGTGGGGGTGTGAAGAGAAAATCACATGAACAAGAGAGAGAGCAACATGGAGGGGGAGGGGGAGACACACATACGAGGGAAACAGCTGTAAAACACACACACTTTCGTGAGTGTTTAAGCAGAAAGAAAAATTAGCAGTAGAAAGACACATGTAAAGATGATATGCTCTTGGGGTGGAGAAATACAAGATGAACAGGGCAAACATCGAATAAGAAGCAAATCGACTAAGAAGCAATGGGCAGGCTTGAAGCTCACTGTAGGTTCTTGGGCTGACAATAGGTCTTTTGGAACCTGACAGCTTGCACTAGCTAGTAGGCTCGACCTAAAAATGTCCAATGGAAACAAATGGGCATTTCTGTATGTGATATTTGTATAGCGTGAACCTAAACAAAAGGCCCCACCCCACTTGATGAACACAATGTTGAATTGCCTTCCAAACTCCCATCAATGAGATTTGTGATGCATTAATACCCCTATATGCCCACCGACCCTTGGAGAAGCAAGACAAATATGTCCTGTATGAATTGAGAAATGTTGCTAGAAAAGCATAGGACCTTACAGGTTTCTGTTATGTTGCAAAGTTTTAGTGTTTCACTGCTTTCTCTGTTTACATGCCCACTTAGTGCTTTTGTCTATTATCATGTTATGAGGTTAATGCTATGTGAAGATCCTCTCTGTGGGATTTGGCATTTTAACAATCAAACCAACCTGATGCGTGCACATGCATTCCCACAGAGCTGCCATCTATCTCAGGCTTACTGTGTATGGTTCTGATCTAAAGGGGCTGTGTTCCTGATTTTCATCAGCTTCTCATGGGTGTAGTGTGTTCATGTAGTTCCTCTCACTTTGCTTTCACTGCCCAATGCCATTGTCTGCCACTTTATGAGTTCTCTTTTTGGGTGTATCAATGCGGGTTGGTTTCTTGCGACAGTTCGCTAACTCATGCATGTGAAATTGTGAGTCATGGGGTGGGCTGAGATGCGTCACTGAGGTTATGTTGCATTCATTGGTGACGTGTTGTTATATGCAGGTTCCTTTGTAAGTGTAGTGTCATTCTATGCTACTTTTTCAGTATCTTCAGGATTGCAGTTCACATCACAAACTGCAGCATAAAATGGATCAGGCTGCCAGGTTGACTTAAAGAGAGCATTTGAAGATTGGTGAGGGAACAGTTGGAAGAGCATTCAGTACGTTAGCTGAAGGAAGATATTAGCATGTTTCTGAAATATAGAGAGGAGGGCGGAAGAAAATGGGAGGAGAGTAGAAAAAATGAGTGATGGAATACGAGAGGAAGGGGAAAAGAAGTGGGTGTAGCTTGGTCTGTAAGACTTGGGGGGGGGGTGATCAGTTTTTTCAACAATCACGCTGGTCTATCATGTTAACTATTAAAAGAGAAGCAGCGTATGGGAGGGGTTTAAGGGACAATGGAAAGGAGAGCAGATTGTGAGGAGTACTTAAAACACAGTATTTTGTAAAATATCCCTGTTTTAAAATCTTCAAAACAGAAGAGTGGTGTGTGTTTTTTGTCTAAGTGAGTATACATAAATCCCAGGAGAAATCCGACAGACACCTTACAATACCCGACTGAAAGCTCCTGTACCTAACTATTTACTAAATAATACATTTATTTGGGGGAGTAACACCTCAAACACACCTCCTGAAGCTATGCCCCTGAAAAGAAGGAGGGCTCTTCCACCAGAATCCGTACATTTTTTATCCTGCCCATATTCTGGTATTTCTACCTGAATGTGAGCACATGTTATTACTGTTAACCAAGTTAGTATTTTTCTTGCTTCCAATTTCCATGTCTTATTGACGAGACTGGGCATTCTCAAATTCATTCTTCCAGTGATTTGTACCCCTGGACTGCTAAAATACAGATGATTCTTGATGTACTAAGGCGACCTGATATGTCCATGCTTTAGATCGTGGCCTAGAAAGATAGAGGCTTATCAAACTGTTCACAGCTGTGTTTGTGCATGTGTTGTGCATACAAGTTCACTGAGTTTGAGTTACATCTGTGTATGTATATGAGAGGAAGGTGACCATGTTGGAATGGGTGTTATGTGTGCCTGAGTGTCTGCACTTGCACATGTGTTTGGGGCCCGTCTGTCTGTATGGCCTAGTCTGTATATGTGTACATGAGTGGTGGGTCTACTTATTTTTGTGTTTCTGTAGAAATAGCTCAGAATGTTGGTATGAGTGAACATGGGTGAGCAATTTATATGTGTGTGTATATCTCTATGTGTCAGCCGCGGCCAGTGCAGGTAAGAGCGGTGGGGCGGGGTGGCGGGATGGGGGTATGCGTCGAGTTCAAGGTAAGAGGTTTTCTTTTTTAAATTTTATTTTCCATCGTCGTCGTCTGTTGACTCCCCCCGACCCCTGCCCACCACTCATACCTGCACCGGCCGCGGCTGCTCAATGTGTAGATCAACATGTGGTATTACCTGTGCACGTGTGCATGGGGGGGAGAGTCTGCGAGATCTTTTGTATGTGTGCTTCTGAGTGCTTGTGACCCTGTTCCCTAGCATATGGTGAGAGCACTTTACTTTATAATAAGAGTATTTCGGATGGTATTTTATTTCTTTTGGCACATTTAGTTTGATGGACACACTCATCCAACAATGCACACTACATTTATGACCTTTATTGGCCTTTGTTCAGTGCCTCATTTGAAAAAGAAATATGTGCAGGTGCCCACGTTTTTCTTCGGAGGCTGCCATGCACCCCCTCTACTGGCGTGACACCACTTCCACATTTGGCCTGGCTCACTTCTTCCATTGGAGTAGCCCACTTCTGCTGCTTGCACCATCTAATACACCACAGGCACTACCCACTGGCTGTCAGGACACTGCCCAAAGCCTTTAGTGCTCTCACTACCCCTGGGGCAAGTTCGGTGGCTGGGCTCTTCTGAAATGTGTCCGTTAAATCAAAGGAAGCAGGAGGTAAGAAGATTAAAATCTAGTACTATGCCTACTCATAACTTTATCATTTTTTCTAGAAAGACTTCTTGTTTCAAATTAGGGAAGAGGATGTGGTGCTATAGCTAGAGCTGCCGACCTTGGAACTGAAGAACCATATTCCAGTCTCAGCGTCGGCTCAACAGACCTGTGATTCTGGGCAAATCAGCTAATCTCCCCGTGCCTAAAAAAATAAATAACAATAAATGTGATCTTGTGTAATTTGACTGGTGCTCACGTAAAGCTCTCCAATACCTTTGGGTCAAGTTTGCGCTGTATAAAACTGAAAATAAAGATAAATAAATATGTGTAAGTACCGCTGCGCACTGATGTAGCTTCTGAAAGAATTAAAGTCAAAGCATTAACCTTGGTTTCCCAAGGCCTTCTTTTCCTTTATCATCACATGAGAGAGCACCTTGAAATACATCAGTTCAGGATGTACGTTTTACAAAACCCCTCTTGCATATGTGTTAACAGAGTTTAATGCTGCACCGCTCATTGTAAAAACCTAGTCCACATACAGGGTACACATGTCAACCGATTTCATTCTTGGTTCTCTAATGGCATCGTCGTTTTAGTGATGGAAGGGCTCTTCTAATGACTGTCACTCACTGTGTTGATACAATCTAATGTACTAAAGTGAAATGCTTCTACGTTTTGCTGAAATGCAGTTTTTGAAGAGTCTTTATCATATTTTTACACGTTATTTATTGCATGGCTCACATGACATATATATCGGCTCCTACTATGGCTTTCTATAATTACAATCTATCGCATTTTACTCCCTCATTCAGGGATGAGCCTGGGTGGTGTGGCTGCACTGGTGACACGACGGGCCCAATCATGCAGTGTTTCGGAGTGTGTTTCCAGGGTCGTGCATTTGGAAAGCGATTTGATGTCATTTTGGACATTTTAAAGGAGTTTAAAGCGGCAAGACATATCCCATGACCTCTGCTCTGATGTGTTTGTAGCACGTTAGAGCCCTTTCATTTGTATTCATTCAAACACATTTGCCTTTTATGGCCTCACATTTAATATCAAAAGGAAACGCATCAGAGCAGAGCGAACTGGAGACTTCTTGACTTTGAAACATTTCCCAAAGCACAAGACCACTAGAGTGGAAGAAGGAATAACCAACCTGTGACAGCTGTGGGGAGGCAAATGGTGCATGTACTCATAGCGCTGCAGGGCGTATGCTATATATCAGGTGCACTGTTTACGCCACGGTGCACCTTTAAACAGGTGTACAAGGCGCAAACAGGAAGAGTGCGCCAGATTACAATGGATGCACTGCCCTTAGGTAAGCCATGAAATTGGGGCTGCCTGGGGGCAGTGCATTCATTGAAATATGTAGCGGCTACTTTAATCAGCTGTTCCGTTTTTCACAGTGCAGGTGGCACCTGCTTGCACTTTAGAGAAGGGACATAGATCCCCTTGCATGTGGGTGTAGTGAGTGACTGCCCCTGCTTGCAGAGGGATGTCTGGGGGTCCATTGGACCCCCTTTGTCACCCTCCAGAGCTCTGCCAACAGGGGGTGCAAATACAGTGCACCACCTTTTTTGTGGCGCACTGTCACAAAGACGCCTCGTGACGGCTTCTTTGCCTTTGCGCCCAAGTCCATAATATGGCGTGGGCATAGAGGCATAGAGTTGAGTGCCCTCTTGAGATAGGGCTGGCGCTAAATGTGCACCAGTGCAATCTGTATTAAAGAAGGGGCACACAAATGCTTGCGGCTCCTTCTGTAATACCAAAGTGCCTTGGGAGTGCAGAAATCAGGCGCACATGCATAATAAAGTCCCTGGCCTGGCCACACCACAGCACAGGCCTACAGCCAGCCCGTCTGCAGCCCACTGGAGTGGCATAATTTCGGCTCCATCCTTTTACCTTTGTCTAGGCTACACATATATATATATATATATATATATATATATATATATATATATATATATATATATATGAAAAAACAATCCTTAGCCCACCATGAGACCAGCAGGGCACACAAGGTACGGACCACAAGACGTTCCGATTTCAAGTTCAAAGAAGTGCTTTATTGGATTCACGGCACATCACATCCTGTTGCACAGGCCAGTGCCTGCCATGACGCGTTTCGACCGTAAGGCACATGGTCTTGATCCCATGACACACTGCCAAAATGGCCTTATGCACTCGTGTGGCACAATAATACAAATGAGATGCGGTGCACCAAAGGTATAGGAAGTGCATCTTTTGTGTGTTTTGATACATATATGTGTACATATTAACGTTTTTCCTTTTCAGAGATATCTGGATTGCTGATATTAATCTTCTACAGGTTTAGATTGTAAGGTGGTGCGCTAAAATGCATTTAATGCAGTGCATTCACCAGGGATTAGTGAGAGTGGATCATATGTATGCTTGATGTTTCTTTATAAATTGTGACCAGAATGTCGTGTTTGCTTAAAAACGACATGTATTAGTTGCTGTGCCACGTATAAGACTACAGCACGCTATAGCTTGATTCATTATTAAAGATTTCATTTAGTGGATTATAGGTATGTTGCGGTTGTAGAACTAATGTGTTTTAAAGAGAAAATGTTAAGTTAGCATGATTGTGGGCTTTAAGCTTGCAGTCGAGATAGGTAATATTAACTTGAAAGTTGTTTTTCTGTATGTTTTTCTCCTATGCAGGTGCAGACCAAAGGCATTCGTTAGTTAGTAAAAGGCACATTGTATTTCAGAGATAGTGAGGCGAGGAAGAGTTGGCAGGGTCGAATGATTTTCATTGAAACAACAAAGGGAGTGATACCAGTTGGTACTATCGAACGAAAGGAGGAACACAAGGACAATTTAGAAGCGAAAACTGGAATATGGGAGTAGTGTTCAAGGCACCAAGTTCTTTACTGGGAACAGGAAAACATATTATGTGGATGAGGTCATGTTTTCTCGAATGTTCTTTGTGCATTTTTAATTAGTGAACCCACCTTGGGTTTAGTCTGATTCCCTTTAGGCTTGGAGAGGTACAGGCCTCTCCCGACATCTCTGATTGTGTGGCTTCATGATATACATGACTCCTTACTTATAGAACTTCCACAGAGGTTCTGATGTTGACATCGTGCTTGCTTCCTTGACATAATAGGGTTTTCCCTATCAATAGGTTAGTCTAGGGCTACTAGATGCTGCAAATCTTTTCCATGTATGGGGAGAAGGATCAGAATTTTTCGTCCAGTGATCAAGTTCTTTTGCTCATATTTTGTATTGCGGCTACAGAGATTTTTATATGTTCTTTGTTGTTGAGGACCAATATTGTTAGACATTTTAATCTACCTTTGATAATTCTCTGTTTTTATAGTATATTCTTGAGATTGCTTTATATCAGTTTGGCTATGTATTTGTAATAAATCTTTTAACTTCAAATTACTGATTCTGACTTACATTGTGTTGTCTTTATGATCACATTGTACTTTGAGATTTAAACTGTTGTTAAAACCTCTTCCTCTCAGGCTACTTCAAAGGTCTATTGACCAGAGTTAAATTCGAACAAGCGCTCAGAGCGTTCTTACCACCATGCATCCAGACTCACGTCTGTGGTGTGTAACCGGCTCAGGCAACAAGCGGGCAATTGCTACAGCCAGTCTGCAGCACATACCACCAACATACCTTGAGGCAAGAGTATTCCAGGTGTAGTCTGATGTGAAGCCAGTGGTGGGCAGCAGGTAGTGAGGCTGCTAAAACTATATGGCTGTGCACACAGGCGGCAGAGTCGCAGCCTAACCAAGCCTGTCTCGTTCATTCCAAACGAGGGGCGTAACAAACACCCTCGCATCCCCCATGGTGTGGGGGCCCCCAGTCATCTAGACTTAAAGGGGGGGCCCTAAGCTTGTCAGCTTAAGGGTATGGGTGTTGCGAGGGGTCCCCCCTCACCATTCCTTACATGGGGGTCCTCTGCTCCAAACAGAAATTGAAACGGCTTGACCCAGCCCTACAGAGCGACGGCCCAATTCCCTTTCAATTTCAGCAACCAATCATGTAGCAGAAGGTGCAGTGGGTTCTAGAAACAAGCCACGAGGACGTCTTGAGATTTCTTTTTTAAAACAACCTTTTTTTCACCTTTTTTATGACTAAGCATTGACACTGGTGACAGGCCAATAGTGTCACATGACCCAGGCACTTATGCAACGATTCCATGCCTTTCCCTGGGGTCAGGCATCGGATGTCTTCAGGACTTAATATTTTCTAGGGGCAGAAAAGAGTTGCTGTGCTGGCCACCGGCAACCACTTTACTGTATGCGACAGAAGCTATATAAATATATTTTCTGTTTGCTCTCTTCTGCTTTTTTGGCATGCTCTATACGGGTCACGGTTCATTGGTTAAGTATGAACTCAGGGCTGAAGTGTATCGGCAATATATGAACATTTGTTTTCAGTCCTTTCTGCTGCCTCATAGTTGTGAAGTTTGTCTGGAAGTTTGATGTTACACAATACAAGATAAAATATTTTGCTTTTGACTTAAGTGTCTTGAAAAATATATTTGATGGAGTAAATATATTTCCATGTATTAGCGGGCAGAGAGTTTCCACAGTACAAGCTGAGCAATTATCGAAATTAAATGTAAAAAATATTAGTCTATTTTCCCCAGTCTTTTGTTAAGCTATTGCTAATGGGCCAATGGGCATCAGGACTAGATGCGTACTTAAATATTGCTATGCTACAAAGGCGATTTGGTCCTGCTAGAGAATGCTAACCTAGAGCCCGGAAACTTTCTTAATAAAATTTAAAAATAATGTTAGCCTAGATAACGTGGAAAGAATGGGAGAAGGTAACTGTGAAAAATCAGTTTTGTGCTTGAGATGCCACCATAGTGTGTGGCCCTTTATAATTAAAACAATTTCCACAAACAAAACTATGTTCTGCAAGTCTCAGAGATTACTAGTTGGAAGGCCAACTATCACACATACATGTGCAGTTTCAGAAAACATAGAACTCTTTTGAGAAAGATGAAGTTAAAGAAGATAAAACGATGCAATGTGGTTACAGCACAACATTGGGGCAGCACAACAAGCAGATGTGCACATCACTTCCACTCATCATGCATGAGACCTTCAAGGCATTCTGGTTGTTAGAAGATAAAAGCATCACATGCATTCACCTCAATGAAATGTACCAAGTGGCTTCAGAATGCACAATATCTTGAACGAGGTGAGTGGTCTGTCTTCAAAGATTTTCAATGATCACAATTGTGCCAAAAGCAATAC
Organism: Calotriton arnoldi; assembly: GCA_963921515.1. Classification (NCBI taxonomy): domain Eukaryota; kingdom Metazoa; phylum Chordata; class Amphibia; order Caudata; family Salamandridae; genus Calotriton; species Calotriton arnoldi. Next base: position 2,283,698 of record CAWUFW010000072.1, on the reverse strand, counting down.
CTGAAAAGACTGTTTTGGCCAATAAAGAATACTCTATGCTAGTCAGAAAATCCAGTCAAATTACCAAGCCTGTGCATCATGGAGAATGCTAGAGCTGGTTGAGACAGCATCTCCTCCGAAGGATTCCTTGAGCCATATATTCGTAGGTGGAGCCATCTTGGTCCTTCTTGTTTGCAAAGTGACAAAGATGAAATCACCTGGCATGACGGGTGTGCACCAGGTCTAAGAAGAAGAGTGCAAGGGGAAACCAAGTGTAAGAACTCACTCTAGCAGCAGAAGTAGCACAATGCTCTAGTGTGCAACATCTGACAATTCAGCACCTGTGAGTTCAGCATTCAATAAACAAGAAACAAATCAATCGTAAAAAGAGAAATATTGAAACCTGTGTAGTTTCAATAACTTGAGCAATTTCGAGCTTTGATATCTATGACCTCTAAGGCCTATGCATGTCTGATACTGAAGGCAAAACAAAATACAGGAGTAAACCCGTTAACCCAGGTGAGACCGGGTGGAATATGTATCAAAGCAACAGTGTCAACTGGAAACCATTAAGGAGGACAATTGTAGAGATAGTATAAATCACTCGAAGGGGATGGGGGAAAAAAACACAAGGGAGACCACAAAATGATTTCGTAGGGTATAGAGTATTATTTGTAAGTAGCTGTAACAGCACTACAATACAGTTTATATACAGTAACCATAACACACAAGTGTGCACTGAACGTGCTAGTGACGGTGAATGGCGCAGTGACACAGGGGTGAGAAAACAGCGTGAGCGGCGAAAAAAATGAAAGCAGGTAATTAAGTGGTCAATGAAACAAGTACATATATGTACAAGGTAAGTTTTCCGATTTAGATTGAATTGATTGACCACAATAACGCCACGGTTTGAGCTGGGTAGTCGACGGCGTTTCGACCTGTTCAATTCCAGGTCATCATCAGGACAATGGTTACTAAATTCAGAATAGTTAGCGGTAGTTTCGGCGGGAGTCCGAAGGATACGGGAGCTGTGCGTTCTGGATGCGGAGTAAAGGGCTCTCCAGGACGGCAGGGATCCAATCTGGAAGCAAGCAGGAGTATTACCGCTGATGAGCAGTATTCCTACCACAATCCTGGGTGCTTCACTCGCCCTCCTGCTCATCAGCTGTAATCCTCCCGCTTGCTTCCAGATTGGATCCCTGCCGTCCTGGAGAGCCCCTTACTCCGCGTCCAGGACGCGCAGCCCCCTGTACCTTTGGACTCCCGCCGAAACTACCGCTAACTACGTAACAAGGTCCTGGTACCTACATTACTTCCCTGAACATTGTTCCCTTTCCGGATTACACACAGTGGTCTCTCCGTGACCCCCTACCTTGCCGGATCCTTACGGCCCCCTGACGTCTGGATTTCTGTAGCACGACCAATCCAGCACTATTCTGAATTTAGTAACCATTGTCCTGATGATGACCTGGAATTGAACAGGTCGAAAAGCCGTCGACTACCCAGCGCAAACCGTGGCGTTATTGTGGTCAATCAATTCAATCTAAATCGGAAAACTTACCTTGTACATATCTGCACTTGTTTCATTGACCACTTAACTACTTGCTTTCATTTTTTTCGCCGCTCACGCTGTTTTCTCACCCCTGTGTCACTGCGCCGTTCACCATCACTAGCACGTTCAGTGTACACATGTGTGTTATGGTTACTGTATATAAACTGTATTGTAGTGGTGTTACAACTACCCTACGAAATCATTTTGTGGTCTCCCTAGTGTTTTTTTCCCCCATCCCCTTTGAGTGATTTATACTATCTCTACAATTGTCCTCCTTAATGGTTTCCAGTTGAGACACTGTTGCTTTGATACATGTCTGAAACTGAAAACATAATTTTCAGGCATGTCTTTTTGATAAAACATTTTAATTGTTTTTTCAGTAACAATGTAAAACAATAAACAACTAAAAGAATACAAAGATGTTAATATACCCATTCAGGCAGTACACAATGAAAACATCCCTTACTGTGGTCAATAATAATTGTAAGGGTCTTATACTTCAGTAACCACTGCAACAGTTACAACTTTTTTATTTCATGTTTCTGTGCTCCCATGCTTCATCATCTGCCCTCCAGGGTCTCGATTCAAACAGGGTCAAGGTAATTGCCCCATACAGGCTCCAGTTTTTCCATATTTTATAATATTTCTGAGGTCAGCCTCTAGCGAGATTGATAGGATTCCCCAGCCTTATATATTAATCAAGTCCTTTTTTCCACCCCCCAGCACCAGTGTAGGAGGGCCCATCTTTCTGCATAGGTGAGATATGTCTAATTTTGCAATGAGAAGCGCCAACCACAGCGAGACCATCTTTACCTATTGGAATCCAAGTCTACATTTATATGGAGAAATGTCAACTTAGGGTCAACAGGCAATGTCCAACCCAGCACAACTCCCTGGGTAGAGAACACTCCTCTCCAAAAAAAGAGCAATTTTGATACATCACTGTCTTGCATGCATGAGGTCTCAGCCTGTAAGGCACATCAGCGAGGCTATTTCACCAATCCTCCACACCCTATTCTGTGTGAGGCAAACTCTATGAAATTACTTTAATTGGATCAGTCGGTATCATGATGCAATAGGTGATTCTGTAGCAGATGCGCCTCCTACCCCTAATTATCATTTGAGAGCGGGCCAAAATCACACTCCAGGCATGATGCAGCAGCTCAAAGGAGTCTGAGGTATTTATACTACGGGAATTATAAATCTGCTATTTTATGGTCTTTCAGCTCGCCCATCAGTGTTTCGCTTCTAGTGGACTAAAGTCAGGGAGCACTTTCAGATCAGTCATATAGGGGATGATAGCTAGACAGAGCTGGAGACAGGTGAAAAATCAATTCTGATGGAGATCAAATTTCCCTTGCAAGCTAGTAAATGATTTGAGTACCATTCCTGTCATCACATCTCCCAGACCGGTAATCCCCATGGTGTCCCATTGCTTAAATCCCTTTAGCTCCACTAACTGGCTCAGTGTCTTCCCCAAACACCAGTTTGTTTCTTTTGTTAGATTCTCTCCCCATGCTACCTGTAAGCTTGGGTCTCACCTGAGGTCCTGTGGGCGAACACCTACTGGAACACTGATGACTTAGCTTCGTTTAGGTTAAGTCTGGCGGCGGCGGCCCAAATATATAAAACATTTGTAAAGCTCTAGCTGGACCATTCATGGTACATCAGGAATACCAGAATTTCATCAGTATAGGGAGCCACTTTGACTGCAACTCCCCATGCCCACTGAAAGCAAGTGACATCTAAAGGATTTTCGGGTCCATGGCAAGACATATTTTTGGGTCCCATTAATCATGGGACCCCAAACTTTAAATTTGTGACATATATTTGGTCATTCAAGCCCCCTTGAAGCCAACCAGTATGGAATTGTAGGTTACATTTTCTAAACAGGGGTAGAGAAAAAACAGCCAAAATCTCGAACCTAATTAACTTCAAATTGTGCGTACATTGTCACAGGCAGATGTAGGTAACACCTGGGCCTGCCTCCTCTATTGTCCTGCAAGCCAGCTAGGCACCAATCCCACTGGGAGAGGGTCTGTCCCCGAACGGGTTTGGAGTGACCACAGGGGAGAGTTTGCTCATTTCTCTATCCACAGCTCGAGGGTGGGCACAGGAGCTCTGCACAGGGAAGAAATGTTCTGCCATGTTGGCTTTCAGCATGCATGGCACTATAGGGTTGTTTGAAGTTTGGCACACAGGAACTACTGCAAAAGTGAGTAGATTACACCTGGGAATTTTTTCCCTATTAGTTAGGGAGGGGACAAGAATCACCCCCACCCCCAGGCTAGCGCCAGACATAAATGTGGTACCTTCTTCAGAACACTACTGGACTGCCCAGGTTGTTGTGACCTGTGAGGAGACCCCTAAGGGCTGGACCTGCTTCCACTTGTACCTAGGACAAAGGAGTGGACTCCAAGGGTGAGTTGGCTGACCTCCTGTTAAGCTACAGGAAAACATAAGTTGCAAGAAGCTCACTTTCCTGAACGAGCCGAGTCGACCAGTTTCAGCTGGACCAGCCATTGACCCTTTTGGTGGCTTCTGTTGGAGCGAGTCCTGACCCCCCCAAGTGCTGTTCCTAAGGTCCTAGAACCCTTGGCTGGTGTCACAGTGTACTCCTCCTGCCTAACTCTAAAACCTGGGATTTAGAAACTTTTTCTATTATTTTTGCCTGGAGAACCATCGGAAGACCTGGACAAACTGCCAAGTCAATCTGGCAAGGGGGGTTGCTGCTGGGCCAAAGATTTAGCTTGCGCTTGCTCAGAGCTTTTTTGAAGCAGCAAATCTGTTTCAGTGGCACATCATGCAGAAGGTATCCAGCCTTGTGGAGCTCTGTTCAGCTACAGCGTTTAGCCTTGCCAAACTGGAGGAATCCATGCTCCGAACAAATGACCAAGTCAGAAGGTAGAAATCTTCACCGGGTGAAGCCATCAAAAGTATCTGCCTGGCGAGAGCCTTCCTTGGGTGCAAATTTTGAATTTCTCCTGCTCAGAGGTTTCCCACCAAAAGTCAACAGATTCACTGGGACTATGTCTGATGGCTATCTGACCTTGTGGTACCCGCTTTAGTAAGTCTGCAGTAAGGCTGCAAATCTAATGCTATAACTTGGCTTTTAATAACTTTTATTAACTTTTAGAAAAACCTCTTGTTAATCGATTTGTTTGGGGCATTTGTTCTATACTGCACTCACTATTTGGCTGCATTCTTGCCGATCTCTGCACTTCTCCCCGGACCACCGCTGGTTTCCCGCTTGAGTGGAGGGAAATAGCGGTACAGTTTCCCCTCACTTCCGGGCTGATTGGAGGTTAGCAGGCTAGCTGCTCTCCTCCCCTATATAATCACATGCCTGACACGACGCACGCAGCGGGCTCACTGCTGGCGCGTCCGCTGGCCGCCAAAGGCAAGCCTGTCTGCGCCCGTCCGTGCCCACCCGTCGCCAGGACCCCTGTATGTTGTACGTCAGAACTAGGAACCTGGCAGAAACGCACTCACTCTAACCGGGAACTCCTAGATATTAGACGAGGCAGCTCAGATAAATGCACTTATCACACATACGAAACTCATAGGGTTCTCCCGGTTATGGAGGGGCTTTTCATGTGCAGGTTATGCCAATTTCAGAGCCTGAAGCTGGTACAGAAGCCCTCAGACCTCATGGCATCGGATCCAGGCAAGAGTCAATACAGCCTCTATATAGATACCCATTCCCAGACTCCTTTAGTAAACCTATGGGCAAATCTGCTCAACGTTGGAACGGCTTTCTAAGCAATGTCAGATCCCTGCCTAAGCACGCAGTCCAAATCTGGGATCTACTTACCTCTAAGAACCCCGATATTGGATTTCTGACTGAAACCTGGCTTAAACCCAGCTCCACTCCCGCCATAGCAGTGGCACTCCCGGAGGGCTACCGCATTCAAAGGCTGGATAGACAACTGAAGGCAGGGGGGGGGGGGGCATTGCAGTTATTCATAAAGATTCTATTAAAGTTTCCATACTTGAGCAACGCTGCAATGAGAAAATCGAAATCTTAGTCTTTAGAATTGACTTCTTCCCCAACACAGCTGGAAAGGTGCCCTCGTATATCGGCCCCCAGGCTCCCTTTCAGATTTCTCGCTCCAACTAATGGAATTAATTGCCTCCCATGTCATCTCTGCAAAAAATGTCATGCTCTTGGGAGACTTTAACGTACATAGTGAGAACACTGCAAATCAGGATGCCTCCGCGCTCCTGGCTGACTTAGCCACTATAGAACTAGGTAAGATCAACGACGGCCCCACACACTCTGCTGGACATACGTTGGATCTCATTTTTACCAACTCTCCTAACATTTTATGCAAAGCTCCCTGCCCACTCACATGGACTGACTACTCATTAATAGATTTTCTAATCAAGGGCCCTAGGATATACGACGCTCCCCCATGACCCCCCATAGCTCTCGTAGACAGTGGCATAAAATCACCCCTGACCACTTCCAGAATATAATCCCAGATCTTTGGAATCTAGAATCAGAGAATGTGGAGGAATGCCTGGCTCGCTATAATTCCATAGTTAAAACTGCCATTGAACACCTAGGTCCTTTGAAACAGTGTCCTAGCTTGACTAGGCGCCCCCAGACAGCATGGTTCTCCCCTAACCTATGGACGGAAAAACGTCTCTGTAAAAATCTGGAACGGCGATGGCGCCACTCCCATGGTACACAGGACAAAGAGAGATACAAGATCGCTCTGGCTCAATATCACAAAAATATAAAAACGGCTTGCAGACCCCATATTGCGCTGCAACTCAATCAGGTAGGGAATGACCCCAAAGTTCTATATCAATTCCTTAAATCCTTCACTAACCGGAAGGCATGTAACAATGAGGCAGCTCCCTCCCAAGCACTTTGTGATAACATAGCAACTCATCTCACTCAGAAAATTGAGCTGATCTATGATAAAATCACTTCAGTCAAGAACCTCCAGCATGATTCTGTATCCTGCGATCCTCCTGCCATACTTAATGTGCAGACGTTAGAAAACTTCCCCCCTCTCACCGCTGGTGATGTAGAGTCATTATTGAACATAATCAAATCAGGTTCCCCTTTGGATGTTATTCCGGCTAAAACCACCTCAGTGCTCTCAAAACAGCTATCCCCCCCCCCCAATTTGCTCCATCCTCAATCTTTCGATGAGAGAGGGCCAACTTCCCATTGAATGGAAGGCGGCACCAATAATTCCCATCCGGAAGAACACCAAGGCCCCTATGGAGGATTTATTCAACTATCGCCCAATTTCCCTGTTACCTCTCCTGAGCAAGATATTAGAAAAACAGATGAACAAACATCTCTGATGATGTCGAAGCCACAGGCTGCCTTGACCCATCTCAGTCTGCATTTAGGCCCAGGTACAGCACGGAGTCAGCTTTGATTGCTGTTACCGACAATATTAGGCAGTCCCTGGACAACGGACAAGCAGTACTTCTTGTACTGCTTGATTTGTCGGCTGCCTTCGAAACGGTCTCTTATCAGATTCCGCTCAGGAGATTCAAAGAAATTGGAATCCAGGGGCAAGCCTTTCAATGGATGTCGAGTTTTCTCTCTCACCGAACTCAGACGATCAACTTAGGCCCCTTCCGTTCAAAGACTATGGGACTGACTAAGGGAGTAACCCAGGGCTCCTATCTCAGTCCCACTTTATTCAACATTTATGTTGCTCCCTTAGCAGGATTACTCAGAAAATGGGGTTTCTCACCAATCTCGCATGCTGATGACACTCAACTTCTATTTTCCTTTGACAAACACCCCCCCAACGCCCAGTCTACCTTCGCGGATGGCATGACGGCAATTGCTAGCTGGATGAGGAACAATTTCCTCCAGCTCAATGCGGGGAAAACCTGAGATCATGCTTTTTGGAGATGCCCCTTTGCTGTGGTCCCCAAGGTGGTGGCCAGAGGAGTTGGGCACCACCCCGGCTCCCAAGACTGTGGTCAAAAACCCTGGCATACGCTTGGATCAGAAACTGACAATGAAGGAGCATGCTGTGATCCAGCGCAACCCCTAAATTCCTGAGCCAGGGACCAAAGAAAATCTCGTCATGCATAAATTGTTCTATCAAACAACGGGGCCCATCACACATTACCCATAAATGATCCCTGAGGACAAGCGCTGGATTTGTCAATTTTATTAAATTCTATACTTCACATTAATAACTTTTGTATCTATTTCTAACTATTAGTAATTTCAACTTCTTCTTCTTCTGGTCGATGAACCATTAGTTGAAGAGTTGATGGTGACTATGTTTAACTAAAGAGTTTAACCTTTAACTAAATAACCACAGAGTCATTTCTTCAGTTAATGATTTTATCTTATTATTGCTCGTGATTAAATTATCAGTGCACATACAAGATTACATATAAGAGAACAAATTATCAAGCAATGTAATCAAAATGAATCATTTGCATCGATATCAAAGCATGCAAAGGAATGGGGGAAAGAAGGAACAGCATAAATACTTGCAGAAAAATATATTTGCAAATTTAAGCAATCAAGGAGGGTGATACCCACCAAAGAAACAGGAAAACCACTTCCTTGGCCGAGGTTGTGGCAAGAGGTCCCCAGAGATAGGCTCGGAGGACAAAGTTAAACAGGACAGATGCAGCAAAGTTTGCTATAACTAACAACTAGAATTAATCTCCCAATTAATCTACCTCCTCGGACGCAGTCTCCTCCCAAGCACTCCCGCAACGTTCTCGTACCTAAAGGTTCTCTGTCTCTGTGCAGGGCTGCTCTTTCTGTCTTAGATCTTCTCTATGCGTTCTGGTCTGCGTTCTCTCTATGTTCTCGTCTGCGTTCTCGTCTGCATTCTCTTCTCCTCTCCCTTCTCTCTGTTCTCGTTCGTTCTGATCTGACACACCCCCAATTGGGATATCAGTTATACCTTTCTGCCTAATACACTATCTTACAATGTTGCAGTATCGGTAGAAACTCGGACTGTGATTGGTTGTCATAAATCATACTAGGGTCGCCTCATACAGTTCTCCCCTATACCGGTTCTAACAAAGGAAGGATTTAAGACCATTACATTCGTATACTACTAGCATTCATAGTTATACAATTTGGTTACAGTATTCATCATGATATCCGCTTTCACATTCGCATTGCATGCAGTGATGGCTGTTCCCACAGTCGCTGTCGCATCTTGGCACATAAACAATAAGACACAGGTCAACATGGCCTTCACACGGTTTGCATCATCTGGTACACTCAGCTGTCTGCGAGCAGGCAACCCCTCCCGGAACATGCGCACTCCGGACCGACCAGGCCAACCACATGCTGGCTTGAACGAGAGGCCATTTTCATGCAGGCCCAATCCCGTACTAAAATAAACAAACACAAAAGAATATTAATTCATGAAATAAAACCCATTATGTTTACCTCCCACCATACTAATGCCCTGTGTTAAATAAATCCTAGCGAAAGCTATTAATTTAAAGCAACCTTTTCATTATTTGTGCACAACATGCAAAATGTGCAATGTACAACACAGCATAGACTTGTATTAACCCCTTCGATGCGCGTGACAAGCTCAGCTCGTCATGCTGCGCGGTGGGCGTGTGCGCATGATGAGCTGAACTCGTCACGACCACGCCCGCGATCGGAATGTCCAGCACATGAGCGGAATTCCGATCGCGGCGAAGGTGTTAATACAGTTTTTCAAAGAGCAAACAGTTAATACGTACTCATGCCAACATGATTTAGTGTATTATGTAAATTGCGTTTGCCCCCTGTATAAATGTATGTATCCAGAGTTGATTAGTTCATGCAGTTAATACATTATTATGGAGTTACTTAAATTCATGAGGATATATTTTACAAACCTCACTCCATCAATCCCCCCTTTGATGGTTTTACCATCATAAAATCCCAAAACATACGGTTTTTCAAGTTATATAGTTGTTATTTTGTCTTTTGACTCTTGTTCCTTACATTTTTCATACAATTTCTCTTTGAAATTTTCCATCTCTATCTCTTCTATCTCTCTTTCCCTTTCCTTATGTTCCTTACTGAATTTCCTTTCTTTCTTTTCATTACGACTCTTCTTCACGCAAACATAGGTCATTCGTATCATGAGTACCATAGTGACTACAAAAGCTACTGGAACTATTATTTTTGCAACTAAGGAACTACCTATAGAAGAAAAACACTTGTTTATAGTAGAGAAACTCTTACTTAGTCTCTCCCAAACACCGTCAACCTCCAGTTGGGTTACTTTTTTATGCAAATCAGTGATATTCTGAATGTATCCTTCCAAATTCTTACTTTTGTCTGGAATGTAAGTACAACAATGTTGAACTTTCAGCATTCCACAGACTCCACCCTCTTTTGCCAAAAATATATCAAGGGCAAGTCGATTTTGCATAACCATAGATCTCATGGCAATCATTTCAGTATTAATCATCAAGAATCCTCCAGCAGTATCCATTGATAAACGATCAACCACTGTGGACAATTGTCGAATTTTGTATACATTCAGTGTAACTCCAACTCCAGGTATCAATGCTCCAAATATATCTCCTACAATTTCTGAAAAACTTTCTCTTTTTACACGTTTTAGTCCTTGCCTTACTTCATCGATTCCATATGTACTTTTGTCTACATGATAGACTTTTGGAAAGACAATCCCAAGGTAACATGTCCCATACCAGTGATCTGGCAGCCGATAATAGGCCTCCCACAGACATAATATATACCTGGCAAGACAGGGTCAGTTCTTCCCTTTAATCCCCAACCCCCAATAATTTTATAGGTATCTTTATATTCACTGGAACCGATGAAATAGGAATTATAATTAGTCTTCTCCCTACGTAAGCATAATTTTCCCTTCTGTGACCAATCCAGAGCCATTGCAGCATAAGTCTCGCTTTTGTCATAGTTGCCTTCTTTGAAAACCCAAGGTGGTGTTTTCCATTTCTCTTCAAAAGCTTTTCTGTGAAACTTAGCCCTTCTTTCTTCTACCATCTCCAAAAAGATTTTCTCTTCCTTTTCCAATCTACAGGTTAAGTTATTTTTATTAGCATAAGCTATATCTAAAGGTTTTGTTGTCAGGAAAAAATCTCCCATGACATTTGCATGTGCTATCTTATTCAACTCCGGTACTACAGGAACTTTAGAAAAGATTGTATCTACATTTGAATAATAGTAATCTAATTTTCCTGTTTTATACAATAAACTTGATAAAACACTACGTAGAGTAGTTTAGTGAAAACATTTGAGGAAATATTAGTAACTGATCTATCATGATGCAAACTACTAGTGTCTACCTGATTCATGTGAGTAATAGGAATTTGCTTACTGTCAGTGTCTACCCTTGGACCTGTCAAGTTATTAGGACGGGATGTATCTTCTTTAATCAAATGTAAAGGTATTATAATTGTTAATATTATCCAAAATACTATTAATATACAAAATAAGCATAAACAAACTTTATAACACCTACGCATAAAACCACATCTAGATCTTGTTTCCTGTGTATCGGCCATCTTAATACTAATCCTTATAAAATTCTAAATGGATTCAAAAATAAAATGTAGTGTGATCCCACACTTCAAAAGCTTTCTTCTTTCCCCCTTCTTTTATTTTAACTAATCCAAATCTCCAGGACGTCTTCCGAAAATTTTCTTCAGTTGTTAGCGTGACACCTTAATTTGTTTACAGTCTCTTATGGTGGATCTAAATCACTCTTTTCTTCATGCTCGCTGTCAGTGCTGGTTCTTTCTTTCTTTAAAACTTCTTCTTCAATCTCTTCCAGCACTATGTAAATCCAGTCAGGTGATTTGAACTTTCTCTTTGGTTTTCTCACTCTCTTTGGTCGCAGCACTGATTCGTCATCCGACTCTCCTTGCTCTATTTCACCTGAAACTTCCTTTATCTGTTCTAACTTGCTCTCGGGTCTTCTTTTTACCACTCTGTATTTCAGTCTTTTCACTCCACTTGGCCAATGATCATCTGTCTTTACCCTTTTTGGTTGTACTTCTTCTTCTTTCTTGTTCAATTTGTGCTTTCGTTTCTTTGCACCTACTTTAAGTTTGCTTTCTTTTTCTTCTTCTGTATTTCTTTCACTTATTTCTCTTCCCTCCTTTTCCTTTTTATCGGAAAGTTGTCTCTCTTCTCGTTCAACAGCAGTTTCTTCAGTCCCAGTAGCTGGTACCCACTTTACTTGACTTGGGCTAGGCAACTCCTCCTCAATCTGCTCTTCAGAGTCTTTCAGTTTATGTTCACCAGTTTCAGAGTCTAGTGCTCCAGCTTCACCAGTTTCTTGTGCTTCAGCCTCTGATTCAGAGCTTGTACTTGAGATCTCCAGATGCCGCTCTACTCGTGGTTCAAGTGGATTTGGGACTCGATGAGTGTGGCTGGCATGGATCCAATTCGGCAGACCAGCACACTTTACTGCTGTGATCGTCACCAATATGACCTGGTAGGGTCCTTCCCAGCGGGGCTTTAGGCAAGTTTTTCTTCTATGCCTTTTCACCTGAACCCACTCACCAGGACTCAGATCATGCGCTTGAGTCTGTTGTGTTGTGGTCGCGTCAGCTCCAACCTGATGAAACACAGAACGTACTACATCCGCCAATCCTTTGCAATAGTCAAGGATGAGATCATCAGATATATTTATTAATTTGTTCGCAGGTACAAATGCTTGTCTCATTGCTCTTCCCATCAATATTTCGTGAGGACTCAGTCCTGTCTTTTTGTCAGGAATGCTTCTGAGACTCATCAAAACTAGGGGTAAAGCATCAGGCCAATTCAGTGCTGTGGATCTACACACTTTCCCTAACCTGCTCTTTATTGTGCCATTTATCTGCTCTACTATTCCAGAAGCCTCTGGACGATAAGCACAATGAAGTTTTGGTTGAATACTCAATGCTTCACAAATCAGTTTGATTGTTTCACTAGCGAAATGTGTTCCTCTATCTGTTTCCATCGTAACTGGAAAACCATATCTAGGAATGTATTCCCTCAACAAATGTTTTGCCACTGTTAGGCTGTCATTCCTCCTTGTTGGATAAGCTTCCACCCATCTAGAAAACAAACACACAATTACTAACACATATTTGAGCTTGTTACAGGGAGGCAACTCAATAAAATCAAGCTGTAGTCTGGTAAAAGGACCACCTGCCCCCCCTATTGTTCCCATACTAACTATTGTTTTTCTTCCTGGGTTTTGCTGTTGGCATGTCAGGCATCTCTGACAAAGGCTCTCTGCAATAGTCCTGAACTTAGGATTAAACCATGTCTGTTGAAATGATCTGACCATGGCGTCTCGACATATATGTGTCATTCCATGATACATCCTTGCCATATGAGAAAGTAAACTATTTGGCATGACTGGTCTTCCATCAGTGTATACCCATACATCGTCATCTTCTTGTCTTCTACATCCTACTTTTTCCCATTCCTGTCTCTCTTCATCATCTACATCTTCCTGCAATTGTCTCACTTCATCCCATGTTTCAAAAGTGTTAGTAAACATAAGTTGACAAACCGTATATTCTTTTGCTCTTCCCCGATTTATGGAAGTCTCATTCTTTGCACAATATTGTGCCACTTGGTCAGCAAATCTGTTGCCTTGAGTCACATAATCATCTCCTGACTTATGTGCGGCACATTTGACCACTGCAATTCGTTTTGGCAATTGTAATGCTTCCAGTAATTCTTTTACAAATTGACTATTCCTGATGGGGGACCCCGAAGAGGTCAGGAATCCCCTCTGCATCCATAGTTCTCCAAAATCATGCACAATGCCAAAGCCATATTGACTATCAGTAATTATGGTCACTTTCTGACTTTTTCCCAATTTACAGGGATGAATTAGAGCTATTAATTTAGCCACTTGTGCAGATTTTATCCCTTTTAGACAGGATGCTTCCAGGATTTCTGCTACAGTACAGACAGCATAAGCAGAGCTCAACATACCTCTTTCAGTTCGCAAACAAGAACCATCAACAAACATCACACGATCTGATTCCTCAAGAGGAACGTCCTTGATGTCAGGACGGGGCTTGGTGCAAAATTCAGTCACATCCAAACAATCATGTTCAGCTTCATCCTTTACTTCTTCATCCCACACATCTGGCAATAGAGTCGAAGGATTCACATTTGTACATCTCACTATTGTCACATTTTCTGCTCCCAGAATCACTCTCTCATACCTAGTCAGCTGACTATAGGTGAGGTGCTGAGTCTGTGTCCTTGTTAAAAGGATCTCAACTGAATGTGGCACATACACTCTCACAGGATGACCCATTATGATCCCTTCACTCTGTTCCAGACTCACACAAGTAGCAGCTACTGCTTTCAAACATCCAGGTAATGCGGCAGCCACTGAATCTAAAGTAGCTGAAAAGTATGCCACAGGTCGTCTTGACATTCCATGCCTTTGAGTTAAAACTGCAAGTGCACATCCATCTCTTTCACTGCAATATAGGCAAAATCCTTTGAATAATCAGGCATTCACAATGCCGGAGCCTTGCACAGACTATCTTTCAGTTTAACAAAAGCATTCATACTTTCTTCATCCAATTTAACTGGATCTTTCACATCATTCCTTGTCAACCTCTGTAGAGGTTTTGCCATCAGTGAAAATCCACTGATCCATTGTCTGCAATATCCAACCACTCCCAAAAACATTCGCATTTCCCTTTGTGTCGTTGGAGGCTTCATGTCCTTAATCACTTGAATACGTTCTGATGTTACCTTTCTGACTCCCTTCTCAATCTTATGACCTAAGTATTGGACTTCTTGTTGGCAGAATTGCAATTTCGCAGGGGACACTTTATGTCCACCTTCTGCCAAATGGTTCAGTAAAGCGACTGTGTCCGCAACACAGGCTTCTTGAGTCTTTGATGCCACCAGTAGGTCATCAATGTACTGAACCAAAACAGACTCTTCAGACATCCTCAAATCCTCCAGACACTTTTTCAATATCTGATTAAAAATTGAAGGACTCTCAGTATAGCCTTGAGGAACTCGGCACCATGCCAAAACACGATCTCCAAACCGAAAAGCGAACAAATACTGGCTATCTGGAAGCAGGGGAATCGAAATGAATGCATGACACAAATCAATCACTGTATACCACTCCGCATCATGTGGGATTTGGTATAGAATCACTGCTGAGTTTGGCACAACTGGACAACAAGGCACAACAATTTTGTTTACCTTTCTTAAATCTTGTACTATTCTATAGGTTCCATTTGGCTTTTTCAATCCCATAATAGGCGAATTACAAGGACTACTCATTATTTCTTTTAAAATTCCTTGTTCAATCATTTGATCAATCACAGGAGTTATTCCTGCTATAACTTCTGGCTTCATTTTATACTGTGGTGTATTTGGATAGTCAATACCATCCTTCACTGTGATTCTAATCGGATCCACTTTCTTCATCAGTCCAATCTCCTGTCCTGTGAAATCCCATACCTCTGAATTCACTACCTTCATCAATTCTTCAGGCACACTTTTGTCTGTAAGAAGTGAAAACAATTCATTCACTTTGGTTCCTTGCTTTGCTAGCACCATTTTAAACGCAACATCCTCATCAGGTGTCTGAAATGCAATACCATCCGGTGTACAGTAAATTGTGCAATTCATTTTGCACAGCAAATCCCTTCCTAACAAATTCACTGGACTCGAGTCACACACTACAAAACGATGCATATCTTTAAAAGGGCCAATATGTACTTCAATTGGTTTAGTAACTGGAGTATTTATCTGTTTATTTGAGACTCCTACTACCTGGATAGTTTCTCCCGAGAGGGGTAGGTTTGGAATTTTCTGCTGCTCTCACAGTAGAACGGGTAGCACCATTGTCCACAAGAAAGGTGATATCATTACCTTCCACTTTTCCATCAACAAATGGACCTGACTGATCTACCTCTATAGTAGCGCCAAGCACGCACTCTTCCTCCCCCCTCAGGCACCGTCATTGATTCGATTCAACATCACTTCCATCACATTGCAGCTTCATGAAAGGGTTGCAATGCTTTTGCATTTGACTCGTGAGGGACATCTAGTAACGACTAGTGGAACTGCAGCTTGATGTAATAATTCCAATGCTTTTGCATTTGACTCGTGAGGGACACCTAGTAACGACGAGTTGAACTGCAGCTCTTTGTAGAATTATTTTGATATTGGATACTATAATATTCACTGCCCACTGCTAATCTCGTCCCATAATGCTTTGCAGGGCCTTTGGTTGGGATTGTATGTTTGCCCATAACTGTGCTTGGGGTGGTCCTAAGACGATGGGACCACCACCGAATCGTTCAGCAAGATGTGCTCTTTGTTTTCAAGGCATCTGCTTGGTTTTCTCCCTAGGTTAGGGAGGATCTCAAAATCATCACCTCTCTCACTGCTTGCTAAATTTTCATTTTCACTTTTGTGAAATGACTATATGCATTGTAGCATGTAAAAACAGAAATACTTGTTATTTTACCAAAAGTGTATGAGTTCTCTGATTTATTAAGTGGGAAGCGGAGGGTTCTTGGGTTGTTCTATCAAATTTTGCTTTTCAAGAAAGTAATCACTTGATCCTAGGATATTCATCCTTTGGCCAATCAACTGTAATCTTACATTCAGTCATAGATCTGCAGGGACAACAATTTCAAATAATCCATCTAAATCTTTCAACAATACTTTCGATACTTTCACAAATCTCTCGACTTGTTTGTACCACTCCACAGGCTTTTCTCTCAATCTAGGAAACTCATTGGTGAAAGACAATATATCCTGTCTAGTCCACAGAACATGCACATAACCTCCTCCTGGAACTTCTCTCATGGGACATTCCAAAGCTACATTTTCTAACTCTCTCACTGGACTCAAATGTATTTCTTTAGCAGCCAATTCTTCCTTCTTCCTCATCCATCTCCCCATTTTCTCAAAACAACCATTAACTCTTTTATCTGCTATCGTCTACCAGACGTATTCATATTTTCTATATCTTTTTCAGTAAAATCCACTCTATATGTCTTTTGTAACACTTTTGATCTTCCAATGTCCATACCCAACTCTTCTGTAGCTTCCACTAACCTCTCATGTAGCTTTCCAAGTAATACTCTTACACAGATACATCAATTCATCATCCTGATACGTCTTTAGCCTGTCTGGACTTATGGTCCCAATAATCATTTCTTCCAGATCTACTTTCAACTTACATACATCTATAGGTTGTGGCTGTGTTTTTCTCCTTTGTAACCCTTTCACCCAATCATCTAACTCTTCAGTAGTTGGACCTATTGGAACTTCGCTTTTGGGCTGTAACTGCATTATTTCCCTAGGCGTTTCAATTATTGTTAAATTAGTCGGAGGTGTTGATCTAGTAACTATATTTGGCTGTTCACTTGGGACACTTACAGCATTAATTCTACTATTAGCTGATGTTATAGCGGAATTTAATGGGATAGTTAAAGAAGGTTCATGGATAAGTCTATTTTCAAATACAGGTATTGCTGGACCTATAGTCACTGGCACAGTTATTGCATCTATTTTCATGTTCATCTGATTCAATTTTTCAACTAATTCTTTGGTTTGTATGGCAAATTCTACTTCTCCTTCCTGCTCTACTTCACTTTCAATTGGAACAGGTGTCGTTTGAGGTGTCATTGGGGTTTCCATTGACGGTATATTTGGTGTCACCATCGCTGAATTCTCCTGATAAGGTGGTGGTCGTTTAACTAATATGTCATCCAGCAGCTCATCATCAGATTCATTCGGGTTGTACCCATAACCAAATTGCTCTAAATGTCTCTTTTTCTCTTTGCACTTAGTTCCTGCAGTCTCTCCTACCATTAACCCCTTGCATGCAGCGCAAATATTTGCGCTGTGTGTGCAATTTGAATAGTGGGCGCGATTCGGACGGCCCCCGGCTGTCCTCCGCACACGCCCACCGTGATGCATGACGGCCGGGGGCCGTCCCGAGCATGCAAGGGGTTAAAACTGGATACAATCCTTCAGTAATCTCTCCATTTCTCCATCTTTTCATTCTGTCTTCATGTCTTTCATCACGAAATCTTCCAAACATAAATCTATGTACTCTACCACCTCTGTGTCGTTCTCTTTCGTACATTTCATCTTCCCATTCAACTAATGCTTCAAACTGTGTAGGTCTAGGTCTTGGATCTAATATCATCATTTTTTCTCTCAAATTACGTAATACTGCCAAATTAAAAGAACCATGCTCTGGAAAAGATAGTATACGTCATTCTTCGTATATCCTACCCAATTTTCTAGCCAGATACATGTATGAAAACCATATTTTAACATCATATAAGACGCTGGTGTCTTTGGTGGAGGGATAGGAACTCCTTCTCTCGTTATTACTGGTTTGTCCTTTTTAAAGAATCTTTTAATTTTGCCAAACAAAGTCAATTTCTCCTGTTTCGGTTGTTCAAAATACATTTTTGTTGCTTGTCAACGACTTCACTTAATGCAAATCTTTGTCAACACGATCCACTATAATTCACCAATCGAACTCCTTAGCTTCCTTAAACACCTGACCATGTCAGCGCGGCACACTCTATCTCTTCCAATCGGAGCTTTCTACGTCTCCGCTATCTTGTCCAATACCAGCACGGCTCACACCAACCAACCAATCGGAAGTCACTCTGGGGCCGATTCCGATTTGGGCCGGAAAACGTACCGATTGACTCGGAGCCGGAATTTATTCCGACCGACACGTACCGGTGCAGCCCGACCCGCAAAGTACGATGAAAAGCGTGCAAAATTCGACCGACTCGTACGGAACACAATACGAACGACCGAACCGCGCAGAAAACAGCTATCCGGCCGGAAAAGCACACGAATCGAACCGACCGACACGCACCAGGAAGAATCCCGAACGAAACGTACCCGCGAACTCCGACCCGCCAAGTAAGATGCAACGCGTGGAAAACACGACCGAGTCGCACGGAGCTCAAGCCGTACGACCGACACGCATACAAAACAGCGAGCCGAAGCAACCCAATACACCGCGACCGACGCGTACGCAGCACATAAAACAGCACAAACGAAATGACGGAGAACATGGCGGCCGGCGAGTAGCAGGTCGCGGAGGTGCCCGTAGGTCAGGAGCGATTTTACTTGGAAATGCGAGTCTCGAGGAGTCGTGAATATTGGTAATGTACTGACTGCCCCCCCAAAAAAAAACAAAACTGAATTTGTAAAGGACTAGAGATTACGGTACATCTGTTGGCTGCCTTCTTCAGCGACTTCGTGGGAGGCGACTGGTGCATTTGCCGTTGCTGTCGATCGGCGTCTGAGTGGCGTCTGTGGGGTGAGACTGGAGGTGATGACTGTGGGCATACCGGCCGCCTCGGGATACCAGACAAGGAGGTTTTGCCCGGAGGAACCATCGAGGAAGCTGCCGGGTTTATGCGCAGACTGGGAGTCGATCTGGGCGCGAGCGGCTCGGGAGCTGAACCGGGGGTGGAGGGCTGTGGCTGTGCTCCCCTTCCAGGGCGGGAGAGGCAGGGGCAGCACAGTTACGGCGCTTGAAGGGAAACAACAATCCCATTCCCTGAGCCAGGTGGAGGGGAAGCAGCGTCAAGCAGTGAGAGCCACGGAGGGGGAAGTAGAGAACCTGTGCATAGTCTCTGGAGTACCTCGTGTCAGCAAGGGAGGTAAGACTGAGCAGCAGAAAGACACAGAATCAGGTTGCATGTCAGCAAATTCAGGCTGGGGGCAAACCAGATACTCCCTTAGAAGTGCAAAATTGAATATACACATGGTGGATTCTCAAGAAGGTGAATATATAAAAAATCCTGGAGCACAACAACCCAAAGTTAACAAAAAACTGCCAATACAGAATTAACTGACGAAGAGAGATTTAACTGCAGCCAAATTCAAAGCTCCTTGTAAAAAGAAGAGTGGCTCTTTGATTAAAGAGACTCCTAAATTAACACCTTCCCTGAGAAGTTATTTCAAAGTTACTCCCAGCACAGTAATACTAAAACCAGTAATACAAACCTCTCTATTCGATCCAAGCGAGTCATCGAGGAATCTCCCCACCTTTAATAGATTTCTTCCACTAATGGACAAGGCAAGACCACTAGTTCCAGAAATGGCCGACAAAATAGATAATACTATGGTGGCAGTAGAGGTGGCTCAGAGCCATAAGGATAACCCCATAGAGATATCAGAAACACAGGATTCTTTAGATAAATATCAGGTTGGCCAAATCAGAGACAACTCGGAGGAATTTGAAGGAGCTCATGCACAGGTTGCTGAAACTATGAGTTGTGGTACTGGGAGTGAAAACCAGTTAAAACCACTGTGTGAAATGCTACAAGCTCTTGCTAAAGAAATGAGAGATAGATTCTCGACATCTGAAAATAATCAAGTGGACATTAAAAGTTTGTGTGAAAAGTTGGAAATCAAGATAGATTCACTTGCTGCTAGGACCATGGCCTTGGAACTCACTGTAACTGAGTTAACAAACCAGATGGATGAGAATACAAAGAGCATAGCGGTATTAAAAGGAAAAGATCTGGAAATACAAGATAAATTAGAGTCATTAGAAAATTCTCAAAGGAGAAATAACATCCGCTTGCTCAAGGTACCAGAAGGAGTAGAGGGGAGTAAAATAAAAGAGTACGTAGTAAAGTTAATAAAACAAGCAACACATGTTGAGAGCTCAGAGGAGGCTTTGATGGCAGATATACAAAGAGTACATAGGGATCCTTTTAGGCTCAATCCCAACAAAACGAGACCAAGGAAAATTCTAGTACATTTTCTGACATATAGTTTGAAAGAAGAAATACTTAATAAAGCACTAAAATTAAATTCCTTGACTGCAGAGGGTATAACATTCCAGATAAGATCGGATGTCTCAGCAATCACAGCTTCAAGACAATGGGAACTGGGCAAATTACTGGATCCTCTAAAAAAATGGGTGCAATAGCACAATTAAAATTCCCAGCATCATTGAAAGTGATGCATAACAATAAAATGAGGACATTTAGAAGGGTGGAAGATGCTGAGATTTTTCTACAGTCTATATCTAGGGGGTAGGGGGAAGAGAAAGATAAATAGTAATTCTCGGGATATGAAAGACTGTAAAGTTTAGTACCAAGCTCCTGACCTAAGAAGAGGGGCCCCATAGGCCTAGGTTGAGGCCATGAAGGAGGTAAGGGGGTTCTCCAGGGAAGGTTTCACTAGAGGGGGTGAGGGGGAGCACAGGGTGGGGAGCAGTGGGAGAAAACAAAAAAAAATGTCTGAGTCGCCAAATTGCTGAAGGTTTTAATCAAAGAAGAGATCAAGAAAATGGTATGCCCAGTGGATAATCAAAATGTTGGGTTAAAGGTGCTCTCCTGGAATCTTAATGGACTGAGGACAAAATATAGGATGGAAAAAATCTTTCAGTACTTGAGGGATACCTCAGAACAGATTCTTATATTACAAGAGACACATTTGCTGGAAAGCGAACTAAACTCTTTATGTAAATCTAGAAAATGGATTCAGAATGTTATCTGTACTACGCAACAACACTCAACAAAGGGAGTTGCAATAATAATTTAAAAAAATTCAGCTATCTCTCTTGAGTCTAGTATAGTGGATAAAATGGGGAGATGGGTCGTAGCTAGGGTTAAATGCCATACATTTAAGTTTACAGTGGCAGGATATTATGGCCCAAACATTGACGATCCAGGGCCCTTCAAGAATTTATTGTCTGAACTATTGAATTATACAGATCCACTAATATTGGCTGGAGACTTTAACGTGGTCTTAGACCATGTACTTGATAAATCGCAGAGAAGCAGAGCTATTTTTAATTATAAAATGGCTGCATTAATTAAAAACACAATGAAACAGTTTGCTTGGTATGACGTATGGAGGAGTAATATGGGCAAGAAAAGAGGTTATACTTTTCATAATAAAAAATATAATCATAAATCTAGAATAGACTACTTTCTCTTGAGTACTGTTTTAAAGAAATGGGTTCAGGATGTTAATCATGTAGGGGAACATCTGTCTGACCACTCAGCAGTGCCATTAATTCTTATGGTACCAATCAGACCAGTTTCCAGGAGATGGACTGTAGAGCGTGCCATTCTTTTGGAAGAAGAAATAATTGAGAAGTTAACATCAGAAACAGAGGCCTTCTTTCAAATTAATTTAGGTACTGCTCCGATACATATGGTATGGGATGCCTATAAAGCTTTTTTAAGGGGTTTATTAACTTTTCTACAGCTTGACAGATATAAAAAGTATAAAGTTGAAGTTGAGGGGGTAGAAAAAGAAATACAAGTAACAGAGAATAATATAATTACACATCAGAGTAACCCCTCAGATACGAACATGGCAGCAAGGTTAGAATCTCTTAAATCAGATCTGGCAGTTGTTCTTGATTCAAGGTTGAAAAAGAACTGGCAAGCCAGTAAGCTAGCTCATTTTGAGTATGGGGAGAGCTGTGGGAAGCTTCTGGCATGGAAGACTAAGCAAGACCTGGCCAGAGGTACCATCAATGAGCTGAACTCTGCTGTCCCAGGGGGTATACTTAAATCCCCAAATGAAATTGAAAAGGCCTTTCAGTCATACTTCGAGGAAGTTTATCACGAAGATTTAAATGTTCAAGAAGGTGAAATAAGAAAATGGCTGGGTCAGACTCCTATTAAAAAGATCACTGATGATAAATCCCATAATATGGATATGCCGATCTCTAGAACTGAGATTGAAAAAGCCATTGACTTGGGCAAATCTGGGAAAGCTGCAGGCCCGGATGGGTTACCTGCGGAATTGTACAAAGTTTTAAGGGATGTTCTTGCCCCGGTTTTGATGACACTGTTCGCCCATATCTTTGAAGAGGGAGGAGATATTCCACCCTCGTGGAATGAAGCAACGGTTTCGCTAATCCTTAAACCCTCTAAATCACCAAGATTTTGTGATTCATATCGGCCCATCTCTCTGCTCAATATTGATTACAAGATCTTTGCAATAATATTGGCAGAGAGGTTGAGTGGGGTATCAGAGTGCCTTCTCCACAGGGACCAAAAGGGATTTGTTAGGGGGAGAGGAATAAGGGAGCTTACTTATAATTTGATTGGGGCGATTGATATAGCAACTGTATACAAAATCCCGCTAGCTATAATAACAATAGACGCTACGAAGGCTTTCGATAGAGTAAGCTGGGCCTACTTAAAATACATATTAAAAGAATATAATTTAGGGAATAATTTTTGTAGGTCAGTCTCTCTGATATATCAAGCCCCTATAGCGAGAATTTTAGTAAATGGTAATTTAACTGCTCCTGTTAAAATCCAGAGAGGCACTAGGCAGGGATGCCCTTTATCCCCGATGCTTTTTAATTTATATATTGAGCCTCTGGCTGAAAAAATTAGACTACATTCAGGTATACAATCTTTTAAATTTAAGGATTGGGAAAAGAAGGTGGCATTATATGCCGTTGATTTAATGGTATATACATCGGACCCAAATGTTTCAATTCCGTTAATATATGAAGAAGCAAAGAAGTTTGGGAGTGTCTCGGGATATGAAATAAATGCTACAAAAACTGAATGTATGGCATGGAATGTGGGCACTTGTGCTTATCCAACGAAAAAGGTGATTAGGTATTTGGGAATACTGATTACCCAAAATATAGATAAGATCGCAGAAATAAACCTCCAAAAGATCACAAAAGAAATACATAACTCTTTATTGGGTTGGATCTACTTACCTCTGACTCTGATTGGTCGAGTGAATTTAATAAAAATGATGCTGCTGCCCAAGTTAAGTTTTATATTACAGAACATTCCACTGGTATTCAATGAAAAAGTTTGAGGACTCTCCAGTCAAAATTAAATACTTTTATCTGGGCCTCCAAAGGTATTAGAATAGCGTGGAGGAAGTTGCGTAGGAAAAAGAATAAGGGGGGACTATGCTTACCTGATTTAGTTCTGTATGCAAGGACATTCTCACTGAGGGCAGGTAAAACTCTCATGGACATACCAGACGATTCGGATGTGGGTGTGATGTTTAAGGAGATGCTCATGGATGTTGAGAGTGGGAGTCAGGGTTTTCTATACAAATATGGAGACCCGAGATTCTTCAAGAAAGTTCGCTTAAAAATACTAAGCGGTTTTGCTGGTACATGGGCTAAGATTAAGAAAACTCTGAAGATTAACTACTTTAGTGCGCTTGCTCCTATTTGGAAGGCTCCAGGATCGCCAGGGTGGACTAAAGATTCTCTGTCAACACCTCTGATAGAGGCAGGAATTAAGCATTGGGAACAGATAATATTGGAAGGGTCTCTGCTATCCTTGGACGAGCTAAGCTTACTTACAAACAATCGGCTTTCCAAATTCAAGTACTGGCAAATAAAAAGTTGGTATCAAAGTATGGGGACTGAAGTGGGCTTGTCCAATGAACTAGAAAATGTACTTTGGAGAAAAATTTAAAAAAAGAAAGAGGTAACGACTTTTTATTGGTTAATGTTGGACCTGGAGGAAGGAGAGTTTAAACTACCGACGAAGCTGTGGGGAGAGAGCTTGCCCGGCTGTCATCTTGAAGATATATGGCAAGTATCTCATGACATCTTGTATACTACAGTACAACCTGCAAATTTAAGAAGGAATCATATTTTTTGTGTTCACAGGGTGTACTGGTCTCCCCTCAAGCTCTCAAAGTTTTCGAAAGGTCCAGCGCCTAAGTGCCCAAAGTGTCTCCTGGTGGATGCAGATGATGTTCATATGTTTTTAACTTGCCCCAAGCTTCGACACTTCTGGGCAGAGGTTAATAAGGGTATGGATGATATTTTTGGTCTAAATATCCAGGTAAGCATAGATTTAGTCTTTTTTGGCCTGTTTTCAGATTATAAGTCATTTTCCAGGGGGGAAAAAAAGTTATGTTTATATTTGATTTTGCTTGCAAGAAGAGAAATTTGCAAAAAATGGATAAAGGTTATTTCCCCAACTTTTTTAGACTGGGTGATCTCAATTAAATATACAATGAAGTTGGATAGAGTTAAATTAGAAAAATTTAAAAATAATAGGGATAATAGAATAGATTTTTGGGCTCCATGCGAGGAATGGTTGGTCACTCTTGATCAATAGGGAAATCAGTCCAATGATTAAGCCTTTATACTTGTTTTTACTTCATCTCTCTAGTTCTGTTTGGGCGCCCAGGATTATACAGAACAGTATGTAGAGAAGCTCTGTGTAAAGCATTACCATTTAGATATGGAGCTCTCCAGTTGGTGCTAGTTGAGAGGGAGGCCACAGGAGGAAATTCAACAGCTCTAAGTATCTAATGGCGAATGAGGACTAAAAAAATAAATAAAACAGCACAAACACAGCGTGAACGACTCGGAGAAGCTCGCACGAGACAACTGCAGGGTCCGACTCGGTCAGAAGAACGTCTCCTACATGCACAAAAAGTACAAAGGGAAAAACACAAAAAAAAGGCCAAACAAGCAATTACAAAGCCAATAAATACTGGGGGAAACAGGGAACAAAGACACACCCACAACTCCACCCATATAAAGGACACAAATCTCTACCATGATCCTTTGCAAATTCAAATTACCTGCCAGCACAGAACACCAACAGACAGCAACCACACACACACTCACAGCTCATCCATCACACAAGCCACACACCATCAGCACCTCAACAAATAGCACCCTCACATACACCCAGCAAAACACACACTCACACACCCTCACTTGCACACCAACACACATCACTCACCACCACCACCCATCACCATGCCCCCAAGAAGAATCCAAAGTTCCTAGATAGTGAATTGGAAGTCCTGGTAGATGAGATCCTCAGGGTAGAGCCACAGCTGTTTGGTACACTGGTCCAACAGACCCCCATGTCGCAGAAAACCAAGATGTGGGCGAGGATCGTCGACAGGGTGAACGCACAATCACCATGTTTGCGCACAAAGGAAGACATCCAGAACAGGTGGTATGATGTGCGCAGGAGGGTCAGGGACCTACTGAAGAAGGATTACATCTTGAGCCAACACACCGGCAGTGGCCCTCCTGCCAAACCACTATACCTCAGGCCCTGGGAGGAGAAGGTGCGGGCCATCCTATCGCCAGTGAGCGTATATGGACTAGAAAACATCCCAGAGCCTGGTGAGTACACAACCAATATACCCAATATTGTGTGACAATACACACACATCACTGTCAAGGGGATAGTCAAACCATGCACCCTTAGCAAATACACAGCAACAAAAACAGAATCATCCCAAGATGTGTATGTCAGTCAGATAAACACAATACATGCCATCTCATAGTGATATGTAACTGTGTCATGACATGTACAAACCCTACAACAAATAAAGCTAGGCAGTGGCACAAATATAACCAACAAACACTGTCAGATATGTAGCCACCACTACAAAACCACCACACAGGGAATCCCACAGAAAGGAAGGAATTCTGTGTATGCTGGTCAAGTCAGTGTAGCCAATAGCATCATGGGAGTTGTAGTCACAGATATTGCCCACCCTCACAATACGCCCATCAACACCACTCTGAACCATGCTCACATCACAGGGAGTGGAAAACAACTGACAAGATGGCTGACACTGGGTACTGCTGTGGGAGCACAAGGCCCTGCTGGGAACTGGGCACCAACAAACAGCAGGACACCACTGACTGACATCCTGAGAGTCAACCTGCACCCACTGCAAGGGTGGCATGCTTCATGGTGGGATAACTGGGCTGGAGGGAGAAGGATGTCCGGATGTCAACCAAATAACACCAATGCTGGCCAAGCACACACCTCAACATTCACATTGAAATGCTTCATGTTGTCAGGACAATGCGCTACACCAATATCAACCATTATAAAAAATAGGGTGACCCAGTGGCCATGGACCTGGGTTTAATGTAATACGAAAAACAATGGTCCTAGACCTAATTTCCAAAAGATGAATTGAATCACAACCTACAATAATATTGTAACAAATTATTTGCTGAGCCCAATTCCTATTGGCTCACAGTAATTAATTACAAACAATTTACTAAAGTGCAACAACCACAAACTTAGTTTCTTTTGCAAGCGTTTTATTCCATCATAATTAATGCAACAGTATATACTTTACTGAACGTAATCCTAAGAGACAGAGGAAAGGTTGCTCCAGAGAACGTGCAAGAATAGAAAAGTGCTCAAGCTGTGCGAAGGGTGAATAAAATTCAGATGATGCGGTGAAAGAAAGTTAAGAGTTCATTCATTGGACTGATAAATAATTCTCAGTCTTTGTTCTACCTGGCCACATTTTATAATTTCAAACCAATTTCCATTTAATTCCGAAATACACAATACAATTCTTGTGAGGCATGTTTAGGGTCAGAGACTGGTGGTCCAGGTTAGATGTATATGGGCGTCGATGTTTCGACCCGTCTTGGGGCTCAAGGGATAGTTGGGGGCCTCGGCCTGCGGGTCTTCCTCAGGACAGTAGGGGCAACCTGCGTGTCGGTGTAATGTCTTAGTTATACACCTACAGCTGGTCCTCGCTGGATAGGGAAACCTCCTGTTGGTTTAGGCATAGGATGCGTCCCCATCCATAAATGAAAGGTAAGATACTGGCTATTATTTCCAGTGCAGTCAAAAGGCAATCAATGCTGGAGCTGTACAAATACTGGTACAGCGCGATCAATCCGCCCGGGACTGTGACAACTTAGGACAATGCAATGTACAGGCCCGCATCCAGAGGTACAGTCACAACTGTCAGGTGTTTGAACCATTGATGCCTGTAGAAACATTACATACATTGTGTGTCTCTTCCAAATACAGGTGATGATGGGGACACAGCAGCAGACGCTGAGGAGTCCCTGTCCCAGGCTCCGGGGGACACTGAGCTCACTGGTGTGGAACAGCCTCTGCCCACCTCGGATGACGAAGACCTACCTGGCACCTCCGCAGTGAGTCATCATGCAGCACCAGCAGGACCACCAGCTGCACCCCTGCACCCACCCCTCCAACAACTGCCAACACACAGACCACCCCTGCCGACACGGACAGACCAAGGACCACCACCACCAACAGCACACGGACCCCGGCCCAACGTGGAGCTACGGACAGCAACACCAGCAACAACCCCCAAGGGGGCCCAGGGTCACCTGTGCGTGCCACCGCAGGTCCTTCACGTGTCACCAGGGGTGGTGGGAGGGGTGGTAGACATAGGTCGCTGCTTGCAGAGGGGTCTGGACTGCATGATGACCCACAACTGGTACGCATAGCTGATGCGTACCAGACTAGCACCGGAGAGTTCAGCCAGGTAGTGGGGATCCTCAGGGACATTCAACAGCAGCAGGCTGCCCATAATGCCCGCTTGGACTTACACATGTCCCGCATGGAGTCCAAGTGGGACACAGTGCAAGAACAGACGGCGGTGCATAGGGACATATTGCAATGCCTCCGCCAAATTTGCACCAACATGTCAACACCTCCCTGTGTGCCCACAACATCTGGTGCTGCAACAACTGCAACTGCCACAGGGAGGGAGGATGACTCTGGCGGAGAGTCCCCTGCACCGCAGCAGCCTGCACTTGATGGTCCCCCCCCAAAGAAGAGGGGTCGTCCGAGGAAGGACAACTGAGAGGCTGATGGCCATGCACAACCCCCAGGAAGCCAACACCTGTTCTGGAAAATCACCTTTGTGCCCAAAGTCTTCACCCTGTCGAATGCAACACAACTCTCCCACATGACATGGGGAGCTCAAGTTGGACCAATGTATCAGATGACTGTGGACTTTACTCTGGACATTTCTGCTACTAGGACTTCCAAATCATCTAGGAACTTTGGATTACAATAACAATGTACAGCACCCACCATCCTGTGCACTATACTCACACATGTATGTCAATAAACTCACTAATACACCATACTTGCCTCTGTTGTGATTCCAACGTTGTTTCTGAAGTGGAGATGATGATCTGTGAAATGACACTGTGCATGCTAACTGCTACAGCAAGTACAACACCGGCATGTGAGTCATGGCGACGTGACACATATGAGGAGACACACCACCAGGGCTACACAACACATACACACCAGGGCCATCTGACTCATCGCCTACACTGATGTTGCCAGGAAATACGGTGCAATGCACAGACCCAACACCTATTCACAGTCTGTGTTAACTAGCCCACTGGTGCAGTAAGCAAATGTCAGTCAGATGTGTGACCACAGACAACGCACATCACAAAGTGAAGCACAGGTTTATTACACATTTGCAACATGTTGTAACCACTACAGATGCAAGGTAATCCCACCTGGCAGTGGGCACACAGTCAACAAGTGTAGAAGAAAGGAAGTCCATGGGTGTGGCGCACATCACCTGTAGGGAAACGACAGCTACCACCCTGGAAGTTGATTCACGGTGTCGGGGATCACAGTTGACCAAACAACTCTGAAAGTACCCTGTGAAGGACAGAAATGACACACAGTCAAAAGCACTGAAGAACAGGACAGAACTGCAATACTCATGCCCAATACATGTCACAAGAAACCCACCCAGAACCAAGTTAGCATGCCAACACTGTTGGGGAGTACAGACTACCTGTAAGGACACATCGCTGCACGCATCCAGTCAAGTAGCACATGGACACACTCAAACAGCACCAGAGCACCACCAACACATATCATGCTAACTCACATCATTGACATAACATCCCTGGATACTCACATTCAGCTGAAGAAGTTGGTGATGAGCTGTGTGCGGACATCACCCTCATCATCATCATCATCATCACTGGCATCGTGGTCCAGCCCAGGATCCTCCACAGGTGGCGGATGTTGGTCATCGTCATCCAGGATGAGAGGCAACTCCTTCCGCACTGCCAGGTTGTGTAGCATGCAGCAGACGATGACAATCTTGCACACCTTTTCTGGGGCATATGGGAGGGCCCCTCCTGTCTTATCTAGGCAGCGGAACCGGCTCTTCAGGAGACCAAATGTCCGCTCAATCACTCTCCTGGTCCGACCATGTGCCTCATTGTAGCGCATCTGGGCTGGTGTCACAGGGTTCCTGAGGGGCGTCAGCAACCACGGCATGTTGCGGTATCCGGAGTCACCTACATACAGACAATTGCACATTAGCTGAGTTGGAAAAGAGGGTGGAACACTACATTGCAGAACACACACAATGGTACAAAGTCAGTACACACCAACAAGCCAGGCACGCTGGTTCCGCATCTGTGACATCATCCTCGGGATGCGACTACTCCTCATCACGTAGGCATCGTGTGCAGAACCGGGGAAACGGGCACACACATGTGAGATGCTCATATCTGCAAGACATACCACCAGTGCATTGACCGAATGGTAGTGTTTGCGGTTCCTGTATGCCTGCTCTTGGGCCTGTGGTGGTACCAAAGCCACATGTGTCCCATCAATGGAGCCAATGACATTCGGCATCCTCCCCAGGGCATAGAAGTCACTCTTCACGTCAGTGAGTTGTTGAAGTCTAGGGAAATAGATGTACTGGTTCAGGTATCTCAACATAGCCTCCAAAACATCGTGGAGCACACGGCTGAACATGGTCTGTGACATCCCACCAGCAGACGCCACAGTGTGTTGAAAGGTACCGGTGGCAAAGAAGTGTAGGGCTGCCATCACCTTCACCTTGGGGGTCAGCGCTGTAGGGTATGTCCGGCCAGGATGCAAATGTGGGGCCAACCGCACCGTCAATTCCTCAATCAGTGGCCTGGTGAAGCGGTACCGTCTGATGCAGTCCCGTTCAACCACTGTTGCAAGGTCAGGGAATGGCCGATGGACAGCTGGTGCCCTGCAGTGCATAGGTGAAGAAAGAAAGATTGTCAGTCACCCCACATATGTGGCATAGACCAGACTCAATATCACATGATACATCATTACGAGACACAAGTACATGATGCGTGTACCGTTCCGTAAGGACATGTATGGCACCTACATGGCTAACATCTAACATCACAGTTCAACATGTGCCCTCAACAAGTCCCAGGTTGTGCTATGGGATATCATTAGGCTGTGTCACAGTACCCATGTAAGTACCCATGTACTGCTGTCACGTTCCAAACACACACCACAGTGACATGTGAGGGCAGATGTGCCCCAGGCATCACAGCTCATTGACAGGCAGATTCCCAGGGACCCTGTATTGCCACATGGACACTGGCATGACATGGTGGATCATGAATACACCACAGCTAAACAACCATGACCCCCACAGGTAGTGGTCCCTGTTGCCTCGGCAAGACAGACATGGACATCTGTGACACACACAGGCACAACATCAAAGTCCATGCACAAACAACGTGGATGTGGAGACTGTCTCCCATTGTGCACATGGAATCAGAGACATTGTAAACACAACATGCACACAGACTGTGGAGGGCCATCACAATTGTGGCAATGGGTCACCCTGGGACGTACATACCGTCCCACATGGGACTCAGGGGTATGTGACATGACATACACATACACAACCGTGAAATGTGACCATGCCACATGCCCTGAAATGAACAGTTGCACACCACAGTGTTCATGTGCACAACACACCAAGGATTCTGTCCCCATGAACACGTGCACAGCCTGGGAGTGGCTGCCCCCAAGTGCCACCCAAAAAACAACATGTTGACCCCCATACACGGAACAGGTAATGCAGCCTTACATGCCTTAGGATACAGTGTGGACAGGCTGTGGTGTTGTAGGTGTGCCCCTCACTCCCTGGGAAGTATATGTGGCTGGCATATGTTCACCTGTGACAGGCATGGTGACATATGCCAGTGACTTGTACAGGGACGCGTTGAACAGCAATGGACCGATCGGTGTGCCCGGCCTTCCCATTGCATTCAATGTGAGCGGGTACGCGTTGTATCCCGGGTACACGTTGTAGAGCAATGGACCGATCGGTGTGAACGGCCGGCCCATTGCATTCAATGTGAGCGGGTACGCGTTGTATCCCGGGTACGCATTGTAGAGCAATGGACCGATCAGTGTGCCCGGCCGGCCCATTGCATTCAATGTGAGCGGGTACGCGTTGAACAGCAATGGACCGATCGGTGTGCCCGGCCGGCCCATTGCATTCAATGTGAGCGGGTACGTGTTGAACAGCAATGGACCGATCGGTGTGCCCGGCCAGCCCATTGCATTCAATGTGAGCGGGTACGCGTTGTATCCCGGGTACGCGTTGTAGAGCAATGGACCGATCGGTGTGCCCGGCCGGCCCATTGCATTCAATGTGAGCGGGTACGCGTTGTATCCCGGGTACGCGTTGTAGAGCAATGGACCGATCGGTGTGCCCGGCCGCCCCATTGCATTCAATGTGAGCGGGTACGCGTTGAACAGCAATGGACCGATCGGTGTGCCCGGCCGGCCCATTGCATTCAATGTGAGCGGGTACGCGTTGAACAGCAATGGACCGATCGGTGTGCCCGGCCGGCCCATTGCATTCAATGTGAGCGGGTACGCGTTGTATCCCGGGTACGTGTTGTAGAGCAATGGACCGATCGGTGTGCCCAGCCGGCCCATTGCATTCAATGTGAGCGGGTACGCGTTGAACAGCAATGGACCGATCGGTGTGCCCGGCCGGCCCATTGCATTCAATGTGAGCGGGTACGCGTTGAACAGCAATGGACCGATCAGTGTGCCCGGCCGGCCCATTGCATTCAATGTGAGCGGGTACGCTTTGTATCCCGGGTACGCGTTGTAGAGCAATGGACCGATCGGTGTGCCCGGCCGGCCCATTGCATTCAATGTGAGCGGGTACGCGTTGTATCCCGGGTACGTGTTGTAGAGCAATGGACCGATCGGTGTGCCCGGCTGGCCCATTGCATTCAATGTGAGCGGGTACGCGTTGAACAGCAATGGACCGATCGGTGTGCCCGGCCGGCCCATTGCATTCAATGTGAGCGGGTACGCGTTGTACAGCAATGGACCGAACGGTGCGCACACATTGGCTGGGGCCTGGCATGGCAACGGACGCGTTTTCGAAGCTCCAACGAGTCTGATGCAGTGAATTCAGTTGGCCAGCCACAACAATGTTGCAAAATCATGGGTGTCATGAAGTTGAAGATTTGAAGGATGCTGTGGGCGTGTATTAGTGCTGCTATTCCATGGATTGGTCAGATTCAGAAGATGCAAACGACTTGCACCTATCACTTTGGACACATGGGACAGTATCTGCCTCTGCAGCACACATATAATGCTGGCTGTTCCCCTGAGAGCTCACTTGCCTGCACTACATGCTCCAGGACGACATCTGCCACCAACACTGCTGCTGTTTATGCATCCTCTGGCTCCTGCAATGGCACGTACTGTGGAGAGAGCCCCAGCCTTCAGCCTTGAGGAGAACCAGGCCCTGCTGGACAGCCTCCTTCCACAGTACAGCAAGCTGTATGGGAAACCAGGGGAGCAGGTGAGTGTGCTGTCCACTGCATCACTAATTGTGCATGTTGTCTGACTAGCAGGACTTTCAGTGTGCGCACCACTGGCTAGCATGCCCACTGAGTAGTTGTCACACCCCAAAGTGTGTAGTTACATGCACTGAACTGGTATAGTGCAGTAACAGTGCATTCCAACTAGGTTTACTTCCCATGCAATGATACCATGTAGTGACTGCTGGCAAACTGTTCATAGCCATTGTTGCACTGCCTGTGTACATCATATGCCCCTGTGATTGAGACATGTATATCCAACTGTGTGATGCACGTATATGTTGCATGTGTAGTAATGGCCCTTTCACTTTGTCATCCTCACAGGTTGATGCCCACCAGAAGCAGGACATCTGGCTGACCATCGCCCGGAAAGTAAGATCCGTGGGGGTCTACAGGCGCAGGATCCGCAACTGCCAAAAGAGGTGGCAGGACCTTCGTGGCTGGACCCGGAGGATCGCAAGGGTCCAGCTGAAGCTGTCGCCTCCTCGCAGGAGGGGCGGACACCGGACCCTGACCCCCACATGCTCCGGATCCTGGCGGTGGTCTTCCCTGACCTGGATGGGCAGCTGAAGGACAGACAGCAGCAAGGAGGGGGTGAGTCCATGACTGCACTGTGCACTTTGTCTGACATGCTATGTGCCCTCCTCCGGCCTGGTTAAACTTCCACAGTACATCAGTCATGTGGTCCAGGACCCATGTCCCTCATTTGTGACATGCCCACTTCTCCTCTGATACGCATATGTGTGGCCCTTATAGTCAGGAAATTGTGTCATTTGGGGACTGTGTCATTGCATTTTGCTTTGCTCAAGGTGGGGGACAGCATTTGTTCCCGTGACTATGTTGTGCGATTCATGGGTGGGTCAATTGCTTACACAATGCCTAAGTTCTGACATGTGATCTGTGTGTAACTTTGATATGTGGTCCGCTTGCTGCTCTGACTCACCACATGTCCCTGGGGAATTTGGCACACACCCATGCTGCTGGTGGGAACAATGTTTGGGCCTCAGGAGTATGTGTATCCAGTGTGTCACACATGCTTAGCCACCTGCCTACTGTCCAGGACTCATCCCTCTTACAGGTGGAGCTGGACAGTCATGCCTACTCCAGGGCATACAATACACTCTGTACTCCCACTCCCGTGTATCATCTGGCATGTTGTGATCAGTGAAATGTACCCTCAGGTGTCTGCCTCTGTCTCATTGTGCTGTGTCTTCGTTGTCAGGACTACTGGTATGTTTATCGGTTAGGGCTCAGCATGCCATCTGAGATGTGACCATGATAGACGATACTTCTGTGACTTATAGGTGTCTGATCACTTGACTGTGCACACAGGTGTTTGCGACTGTGACTTTCAGGCAGCTGTATTTTCATTCACAGCACACTGTGAGGTGCTCATGTTCAGAGAGTTGTGTTTCATGTCCCCCATATGTCCAGTTGGTATGACGTGGACAAATAGTAGTACAGATGATGTGGTTTTGGGGGATGGACATGTGCACTTGTCAGTCACATAACTTGCATTCCCCATGCCCTCGGATTGTGACACAGTGCAGACTGTTGTTGGCTGGCTGCCATGGCCATGTGACTTGAGACAGTAATGTATGACTTTGCACGCATTCCTGTGTCATGGCATTAAACTTCCTGGGACTGATCCTGCAGGGGAGTGACATGTGCAACATGCACCCCATTGTGGCATTGACTATCCGGACATGGGTGCATCATGGTGTCTGGTGCTGGTATGCATCACATGCATTTCTAATTAGACTCTGGCCATCCCTTTATCCGGACACCTCCACTGACTCAGTGGCAAGAGATGTGATGTGTGCATGTTCACATACTTCACCGTGTTCCCTGCAATGTCCAACAACTGTGTAGGTGGTGCATGTGTCCACACTGGGGTCTTACCATCAGACAGGCACCAGACAGATGGGTGCAAGGGCAGGAGGGTGTGAGTCACATGGTTGACCATCAGACTGACAATTGGCTTCCCGAATCTGTGTGAGGACTTTAGGCAATGTTCAACTAAGGATGCCAGGGCTTGCTCTGTAATGTGCTGTACTTACTGTGGTGTGTGCGGTCAGTGCAGGTGACTGATGTTTGTCTGTTTCCCTAATTGTTTGCAGATACATCCACGGCCACAGGAGGGGACAGCTCCACAGACCAGGAGGAGCAGCGGAGCCAGACTGGGTCAGCATCGGACGAGTGGTCAGAGGGACCCAGTGGCACAGAAGGCGAGGGGAGCCACACCGAGGAGTCCTCAGCACCATCCACCTCAGCTGGGGACCACAGCAGCTCGGAGGATGACTCCCTTGTGGAGGCGGGTCTCAGCAGCCACCAAAGGCCAGCTAGTCTGTCTGGCCCCGCCACCACCGCCACCGCCCTCCCATTGGCTCCCATTCCTGAGGTCCGTGGAGGCTCCCGTGCTCGGGAGCGTGTCTCCTTCGTGCCAGGCACCGCAGCCCCTGCCCCTGTGTCCCCTGCTGCCCTGAGTGAGGAGTCTGTGTACCTCCTTCGGCAGCTCCATGTAGGGCAGACAGCAATGCTGAGTGTCCTCCATGCACACACCACTCTGTTGACACAGCTGGTGTCGTTCATGGAGGGCATCTCGACGGGTATGTCTGCCCTACAGAGGAGCAATAGGTCCATGGACTCCTCCCTGACGGCAGCAGTGTCCCTCCTCCAACAGTCCCTCACCCCTCCCACCTCTGCCCCATCCACACTTCCTGCCCCCTACCTGTCCAAAGCACATGCACACCTGCACAGTCAACCAAACACACAGACACGAGCAGCACAGACACACCCAAGAGTAAGGCAAGACGTGCACACAAGCATCCTCAGGGGACTGATACCACAGACACAGGGGATGGGGAACACACACACACACAGGCATCCACATTCACTCCGCAGTCCTCCAAATCCTCTCCCTCCAAGACCCCTTCCCTTGCCTGCTACCCCACCTACACAGCAGATCTTCCTGTGTGACCTCGGCCTCTTCCCCTCCATTCCTGCTGATCCAGCATACCAGGGAAGAGGAAGTCCACCCACACAGAGAGGAGTGCCCCTCGCCCCCGGACACCCTCCCCCAGGCGCAGGCAGACACAGGAGCCCATTAGGAAGTCCCCCGGAGCAGGAAGAGCAAGACCCCACCACCACCACCACGCAGCTCCAGCGCCCAGTCTCTCTCCTCCATCCCCCAGGCCACCACTGCACAGGTTCCCCCACCACACCCTGCCCCAGGTTCCCCCACATACCGATACCGCATCCCCAGACTGCTTAGGCCCTCCCCCCTGCCACTTGCTCTTCCACCCCCAACCCAGACGCTCTGCCTGTTAGTGGCACTGTTGTGGGGACCGGGTCCCCCCTCTGTCCTGCCCACCTCATCTGCCCACCCTTCCACTCCCTTGGAGTCATGCACTGCAGTGGAGTCCACAACCACCACGTCTGACTCGGGCACTGCAGTGGGTACCCAGTCCACTACATCAGTCCAGCCCACTGCAGTGGTTGCAGCACCCACACCAACTGACTTGTGTACCACAGTGGTGCCGGCCCCCTGAGTCAGACACCTCCACTGCAGTTGCTGGTGACACTCCTGCACCCACCACCCCTTCACTGCCTCACTCTGCCATCCCCTGATCCTATCCCTGCGGTGCCTGGCCTGCCCCTTGTATGC
Source organism: Calotriton arnoldi (assembly GCA_963921515.1). Taxonomy (NCBI): domain Eukaryota; kingdom Metazoa; phylum Chordata; class Amphibia; order Caudata; family Salamandridae; genus Calotriton; species Calotriton arnoldi. The sequence goes on along the minus strand of CAWUFW010000072.1, from coordinate 2,247,094 downwards.
CCCTCCACGGGGGATGTCCCCCAACCGTACCAGTGCAGGCAAGCAATGTGTGACCAGTTGTCACTTCTCACCCCGTTGGTACTGTGATTTTGGACTGACCATTGGCCTTAGTTTCTTTTGGACGTCCGTGTTTACCCTGACATTTGCTGAATAAAGCCCCTTTTTGTTTACTTTTGGGTTTTCTTTTGATGTACATGATGTGGATGAGTAGCATCCTGCATTTGCAGTTGTAATAGTGTTCACATCAGGACGAAGAAGTGTTGCAGTGATGGACTCCATGTGGTCCATGGGATATGTGTCCTGTTGTAGTCTGGATCTATGGCATCCTTTGCTACAGTCTGAGGGTGTAATGTTCAGCATTTGACACAGGGATGTCCTTTTTGCATTTGTAAATGAACATCTTTGTCTTACACTGATGCACATCTGGTGGGCTTACCACTGTTCAATGTTCCGATTTCCCTGACTGTGTGCCCAGCTCCACTGGACATGCAGTTTTGCACATCAATGTCGAAGGACTCATCTGTGTATACAGTGCAACTTGCTTGACACGTGTTTGGTGTGTGTGCAGATGACTGACGTGACACTCCCGTACCCAGGCTGATGTGAGCAGAGCCTTCTGTGTGTTGTGGTTGTTGACTCACTGACGGAGTGTTCTGCTGACATGTTTGGGTCGTGCACAGACAAGGTTTGGCACAGCGGACCTTCCACAGGAGTGGAGTGCCCTCATGGCAGTGTGTAATCTGGTGACATTGCGTGGGGCTGTGTTGTGTAAGCATGTCTGTGCGTGTTCCCTTCCCTTTTCCTACACAGGCTGTGTCCCTAGGGATGTTCCTGTTTGTGATGCTTGCTGAGTTGTTCTGTGTTCATCCAGCATCTTGGACCTGGTTTCTCTGTGATGTGGGTGCATGGCAAACTAATGTTCATGAGGTTGTCATCCCAGGTTGTCTTTGTTGTCAGTGCTGGGGATGTGGGCAAACGCAGATGGGACACATTCAGGATTCCCCTTGGCACTTGTTGTTTACACGAGTCATGTGATTTACAGTTTGTGTTAGCTTTCAGTGATTGTGACACGTTGTGTGTGTGACTGCTGCCACTGCTCAGGGTCAGAGCTGCAATGTTGGTAGTTGTGTACGTGTGTTCTTCGTGTGTCACCTTGGCTTCTTCATTGGTGTGTGACTATGGCCAGGATCCCATTGATTGTGGTGGATTTCACATCATGCCCATGTACGGCATACTGTGCTGTGTCTCAAACATTGACGAGTCTTGTTGACTGGCCATGTGTGATGGGTTTCTGCACCTTAGTTCCCACCACCACCCCTGGTATTGTCATGGGTGCATGTGCAATGTCACCAGTCCATGTGAGCTTCACTGCTGCACATTGGTGGAGATCAGGGTGTGTGGTGTTGAGTGTGTGCAAAAGTGAGTTGTTGCACGGCCAGACCCCTACCTCCATATTGGCCTTGGCTGGCAGGCCGTGCTGATTGACTGGAGCTTGTGTAGGTGTGATGGTAGTTAGTTGCTCAGGACACATGGCTGGGGTTCACAGTGTGAACGACATCTAACATTGTCATCACAGTGGGATTATCATGCAGGCTAGTGTCAGCACAATATGGGGTCCCTGGGGGTAGTGCTGTGGTGGGTCGGTCTCTTGCTGTTCCTACAAGCTTGTGTGACATGTGTAATTTGTGCTCCCTCTCACCTAACAATGCCTGATTGCCCACATAGGGGATTTGGATCCATGAGTTACTTTTGTGTGGCACTGTATGTGCATCTGTGTAATTGGTATTCAGGCCTCATCATGTGTTGTGTGGTTGCCTGGGGACACTGGCACCCCCCCTCACCTGTTGTGTTTGATGTGCAGTGTGGGTCTGCCTGTTTGTGCTTGTGCATCTGCACCACTGCATTGGAATATCTTTAGTGTGCCATTGGCTGCATGTTGTTTGTTGGGTTTCACCTGCTGTCCCTGGGACTCCTAGGTCATCAGTCAGCACAATGATCATTGTTTGTGTGTCCCATTGCTGCCATGGTATGTTATTTGTTCACCTCACATCTACAGTCTCCACAGGGTATCTACATTTGTGTGCCCATTGGTGCAAATATGTGGGTCTGCATTATGATGGTCACTTCTGTCATTGTGTCATTGATAGATGTTGACAGTGTCAGCCCCCATGGGTGATGTTTGTCTGCACATGGCCAAAGGTATGTCTTATTTGCACTGCACTGTTTGCCTCCCCCAATCTATGTTGCTATGGGACACAAGCACTACTTTGCCACTGATGTGTTTGTTGTTCTGTGACCAGGAATCATCCATGCAGTTTGGCAGTTGCAGCTTTTTCAATGTCAACACTTACATTTTTGTCACTGTGATGATGGGGGTTTAGACCCCATTGCCACAATGTTCAAAATGTGCTTCAGCTATGGACCCCACACTTACCTTTTGGTCACTGTGATGATGGGGTTTGGACCCCATTGCCACAATGTTCAAAATGTGCTTCAGCTATGGACCCCACACTTACCTTTTGGTCACTGTGATGGGGGTTGGACCCCATTGCCACAATGTTCAAGATGTGCTTCAGCTATGGGCCCCACACTTACATTTTGGTCACTGTGATGATGGGGGTTTAGACCCCATTGCCACAATGTTCAAAATGTGCTTCAGCTATGGACCCCACACTTACCTTTTGGTCACTGTGATGATGGGGGTTGGACCCCATTGCCACAATGTTCAAAATGTGCTTCAGCTATGGACCCCACACTTACCTTTTGGTCACTGTGATGATGGGGGTTGGACCCCATTGCCACAGTGGTCATGGTCTGCTTGCATTGTGGGGGCCACACACATTTATGGGTGACACATGTGATAGGGGGTCACATTGTATGTTCAAAGTCATGTTCAGTGTTGTAGGCATTTGACACAGTCTACACACGCTTGTCATGGTGTTGGGGGATGTCTTTTTGTTGCATTCCTTATGTTGGTGTGTGCTTGTTGTGTCATGCATTACCCATCCTATGAGTGGGGGTGTTGTTGGTGGTAGGCATCCTGCCCCCATGGGTAGGGGTGGTGGTAGGGGTAGGCATCTAGCACCCCCTGGGTAGGGGTGGTGGTAGTGGTAGGCATCTGGCACCCCATGGGTAGAGGTGGTAGTAGTGACAGGCATCCAGCACCCCCTGGGTAGAGGTGGTAGTAGTGACAGGCATCTAGCACCCCTGGGTAGGGGTGATGGTAGGGGTAGGCATCTAGCACCCCTGGGTAGGGGTGGTGGTAGTGGTAGGCATCTGGCACCCCCTGGGTAGGGGTGGTGGTAGTGGTAGGCATCTGGCACCCCCTGAGTAGGGGTGGTAGTGGTGGTAGGCATCCAGCCACCCATGGGTAGAGGTGGTAGTAGTGACAGGCATCCAGCACCCCTGGGTAGAGGTGGTAGTAGTGACAGGCATCTGGCACCCCCTGGGTAGGGGTGGTGGTAGTGGTAGGCATCTGGCACCCCTGGGTAGGGGTGGTAGTGGTGGTAGGCATCCAGCCCCCATGGGTAGAGGTGGTAGTAGTGACAGGCATCCAGCAACCCCTGGGTGGAGGTGGTAGTAGTGACAGGCAACTAGCACCCCCTGGGTAGGTGTGATGGTAGGGGTAGGTATCTAGCACCCCCTGGGTAGGGGTAGTGGTAGGCATCTGGCACCCCCTGAGTAGGGGTGGTAGTGGTGGTAGGCATCCAGCCCCCCATGGGTAGAGGTGGTAGTAGTGACAGGCATCCTGCCCCCCATGGGTAGGGGTGGTAGTAGTGGTAGGCATCTGGCACCCCTGGGTAGGGGTGGTGGTAGTGGTAGGCATCTGGCACCCCTGAGTAGGGGTGGTAGTGGTGGTAGGCATCCAGCCCCCATGGGTAGAGGTGGTAGTAGTGACAGGCATCTAGCACCCCTGGGTAGGGGTGATGGTAGGGGTAGGCATCTAGCACCCCCTGGGTAGGGGGGGTGGTAGTGGTAGGCATCTGGCACCCCCTGGGTAGGGGTGGTGGTAGTGGTAGGCATCTGGCACCCCCTGAGTAGGGGTGGTAGTGGTGGTAGGCATCCAGCCCCCCATGGGTAGAGGTGGTAGTAGTGACAGGCATCTAGCACCCCCTGGGTAGGGGTTATGGTAGGGGTAGGCATCTAGCACCCCCTGGGAAGGGGTGGTGGTAGTGGTAGGCATCTGGCACCCCCTGGGTAGGGGTGGTGGTAGTGGTAGGCATCTGGCACCCCCTGAGTAGGGGTGGTAGTGGTGGTAGGCATCCAGCCCCCCATGGGTAGAGGTGGTAGTAGTGACAGGCATCCAGCACCCCCTGGGTAGAGGTGGTAGTAGTGACAGGCATCTGGCACCCCCTGGGTAGGGGTGGTGGTAGTGGTAGGCATCTGGCACCCCTGGGTAGGGGTGGTAGTGGTGGTAGGCATCCAGCCCCCATGGTTAGAGGTGGTAGTAATGACAGGCATCCAGCACACCCTGGGTAGAGGTGGTAGTAGTGACAGGCATCTAGCACCCCCTGAGTAGGGGTGATGGTAGGGGTAGGCATCTAGCACCCCTGGGTAGGGGTGATGGTAGTGGTAGGCATCTGGCACCCCCTGGGTAGGGGTGGTGGTAGTGGTAGGCATCTGGCACCCCTGAGTAGGGGTGGTAGTGGTGGTAGGCATCCAGCCCTCCATGGGTAGAGGTGGTAGTAGTGACAGGCATCCAGCACCCCCTGGGTAGAGGAGGTAGTAGTGACAGGCATCTGGCACCCCCTGGGCAGGGGTGGTGGTAGTGGTAGGCATCTGGCATCCCCTGGGTAGGGGTGGTAGTGGTGGTAGGCATCCAGCCCCCATGGGTAGAGGTGGTAGTAGTGACAGGCATCCAGCAACCCTGCGTGGCGGTGGTAGTAGTGACAGGCATCTAGCACCCCCTGGGTAGGGGTGATGGTAGGGGTAGGCATCTAGCACCCCTGGGTAGGGGTGGTAGTGGTGGTAGGCATCCAGCCCCCCATGGGTAGAGGTGGTAGTAGTGACAGGCATCCAGCAACCCCTGGGTGGAGTTGGTAGTAGTGACAGGCATCTAGCACCCCCTGGGTAGGGGTGATGGTAGGGGTAGGCATCTAGCACCCCTGGGTAGGGGTGGTGGTAGTGGTAGGCATCTGGCACCCCCTGAGTAGGGGTGGTAGTGGTGGTAGGCATCCAGCCCCCCATGGGTAGAGGTGGTAGTAGTGACAGGCATCCTGCCCCCCATGGGTAGGGGTGGTAGTAGTGGTAGGCATCTGGCACCCCTGGGTAGGGGTGGTGATAGTGGTAGGCATCTGGCACCCCCTGAGTAGGGGTGGTAGTGGTGGTAGGCATCCAGCCCCCATGGGTAGAGGTGGTAGTAGTGATAGGCATCTAGCACCCCTGGGTAGGGGTGATGGTAGGGGTAGGCATCTAGCACCCCTGGGTAGGGGTGGTGGTAGTGGTAGGCATCTGGCACCCCTGGGTAGGGGTGGTGGTAGTGGTAGGCATCTGGCACCCCCTGAGTAGGGGTGGTAGTGGTGGTAGGCATTCAGCCCCCATGGGTAGAGGTGGTAGTAGTGACAGGCATCTAGCACCCCCTGGGTAGAGGTGGTAGTAGTGACAGGCATCTAGCACCCCCTGGGTAGGGGTGATGGTAGGGGTAGGCATCTAGCACCCCTGGGTAGGGGTGGTGGTAGTGGTAGGCATCTGGCACCCCTGAGTAGGAGTGGTAGTGGTGGTAGGCATCCAGCCCCCATGGGTAGAGGTGGTAGTAGTGACAGGCATCCTGCCCCCATGGGTAGGTGTGGTAGTAGTGGTAGGCATCTGGCACCCCTGGGTAGGGGTGGTGGTAGTGGTAGGCATCTGGCCCCCCATTGAGTAGGGGTGGTAGTGGTGGTAGGCATCCAGCCCCCATAGGTAGAGGTGGTAGTAGTGACAGGCATCTAGCACCCCTGGGTAGGGGTGATGGTAGGGGTAGGCATCTAGCACCCCCTGGGTAGGGGTGGTGGTAGTGGTAGGCATCTGGCACCCCCTGAGTAGGGGTGGTAGTGGTGGTAGGCATCCAGCCCCCCATGGGTAGAGGTGGTAGTAGTGACAGGCATCCTGCCCCCCATGGGTAGGGGTGGTAGTAGTGGTAGGCATCTGGCACCCCCTGGGTAGGGGTGGTGGTAGTGGGAGGCATCTGGCACCCCCTGAGTAGGGGTGGTAGTGGTGGTAGGCATCTAGCCCCCCATGGGTAGAGGTGGTAGTAGTGACAGGCATCTAGCACCCCCTGGGTAGGGGTGGTGTTAGTGGTTGGCATCCAGGCCCCTATGTGTATATGTGGCATTGGTGATAGCCATCCCGCCCCTATGGTGCTGCTGTTGCTGGTGTAAGTAATTTCTGCATCCCTATGTGTATGTGTGATATGTCGGGTACGTGTGGTTTGTTTGTGTGGTGGGTGTCTGACTTACCTTCTGCGTCGTACGCGTCCGTGCCAGTTCCGGTAATAGATGTATAATATTGGTAGGATCGGCACAATGGGATTCATGGTTGGTTCGTCTCGTTCGTCTTTCTCTTTGCTTCGCCTCGTTCTCGTCGCTGGCGTGTTCGTCTCGTAGCCGTGGATCGTCTTGTGGCGCGAATCGGAGCTTATGTGCGCCTCTCCCGGATGCTTTGACGTGCCGTGCGTAGCGACGGGTTCGGCGCGTAAGGAGGGTGCATCGTACTTGTCGGGCCGGACGGGGCTGCATTTTGGCTTCCGTGCGACTCGATTCTGAGTTTCCGGATCCGCCTCGTTCGGAGAACAGGACCTGTATTGGGTGAGTACGACTGGATCGGGATTTGGGCATTTGTGCGCATCGTACTTGCTCGTTCGGACGTATGTGCGAATCGGTCGGGAAACAGGCATTCGCCTGGCTTTTTTCCCGGCCAAATGGTATTAGGTGCGCCTCCGACCGGGATCGGAATCGACCCCTCTGTCTTTACAGTTTGACCAATGCCAGCGCGGCTTTTCTGTGACGTCAGCTTCTCCTCCTGCTGCTAACCCTTCCTTTACAAAAATTATCGACACTTTTCTAAGTTCGTTTTCTTTACAATAACTTATTAGTCACAACATAAAACAATACCACACTGTCTGTTTTCTAAATAAAGAGATAGTTTTTCACTCTCAAGAACATTCCTATCAATACGGGCAAGTATAACAATTCCGCTATCCTTCCCTTCACTCAAGCTAAGAGAGGACCTGTTACTTCTTTAGGGATAAAGCCAAAATTTCACAAGAGGACCTTTTATTGAAAAGGAGGTCTCGCTACTCTTCCAGGGATAAGGCCAAATTTTCACAGGTGGACCCTTCGCTATTTCATTCTTATCTTCACTTATACGCTAAATAGTATCACTAATTTAAACAGACAATGCACTTATTCCCGTGTGATTTCACTTCTCACACTTTTCTTCTGCCTTATTTCAGGCTAACTTTTACTTTGCCGGCTTCCCAGATACCCTCTGTACCTGTGTTCCAAAAACTACATAAAGCACGATACTAACCCACTTTACATAGACTGTTAAACATTTAATCAATAATCAATAAATCACCAAACTAATCAATAATAACCATCATTCTGCTACCAGAAAAACTGATCCAGCGCAACCCCTAAATTCCTGAGCCAGGGACCAAAGAAAATCTCATCATGCATAAATTGTTCTATCAAACAACGGGGCCCATCACTCATTACCCATAAATGATCCCTGAGGACTGGCGCTGGATTTGGGGGTTTAATTTTCAGTTTTATCAAATTCTATACTTCACATTAATAACTTTTGTTTCTATTTCTAACTATTAGTAATTTCAACTTCTTCTTCTTCTGGTCGATGAACCATTAGTTGAAGAGTTGATGGTGACTATGTTTAACTAAACAGTTTAACCTTTAACCACAGAGTAATTTCTTCAGTTAATGATTTTATCTTATTATTGCTCGTGATTAAATTATCAGTGCACATACAAGATTACATATAAGAGAACAAATTATCAAGCAATGTAATCAAAATTAATCATTTGCATCGATATCAAAGCATGCAAAGGAATGGGGAAAGAAGGTACAGCATAAATACTTGCAGAAAAATATATTTGCAAATTTAAGCAATCAAAGAGGGTGATACCCACCAAAGAAACAGGAAAACCACTTCCTTGGCCGAAGTTGTGGCAAAAGGTCCCCAGAGATAGGCTGGAGGACAAAGTTAAACAGGACAGATGCAGCAAAGTTTGCTATAACTAACAACTAGAATTAATCTCCCAATTAATCTACCTCCTCGGTCGCAGTCTCCTCCCAAGCACTCCCGCAACGTTCTCGTACCTAAAGGTTCTCTGTCTCTGTGCAGGGCTGCTCTTTCTGTCTTAGATCTTCTCTATGCGTTCTGGTCTGCATTCTCTCTATGTTCTCGTCTGCATTCTCGTCTGCATTCTCTTCTCTTCTCTTCTCCCTGCTCTCTGTTCTCGTTCGTTCTGATCTGACACACCCCCAATTGGGATACCAGTTATACCTTTCTGCCTAATACACTATCTTGCAATGTTGCAGTATCCGTAGAAACTCGGACTGTGATTGGTTGTCATAAATCATACTAGGGTCGCCTCATCCAGTTCTCCCCACAAATCCATTCTATACCGGTTCTAACAAAGGAAGGATTTAAGACCATTACATTCGTATACTACTAGCATTCATAGTTATACAATTTGGTTACAGTATTCATTATGATATCCGCTTTCACATTCGCATTGCACGCAGTGATGGCTGTTCCCACAGTCGCTGTCGCATCTTGGCACATAAACAATAAGACACAGGTCAACATGGCCTTCACACGGATTGCATCCTCTGGTACACTCAGCAGTCTGCGAGCAGGCAACCCCTCCCGGCACATGCACTCCGGACCGACCAGGCCAACCACATGCTGGCTTGAACGAGAGGCCATTTTCATGCAGGCCCAATCCCGTACTAAAATAAACAAACACAAAAGAATATTAATTCATGACATAAAACCCATTATGTTTACCTCCCACCATACTAATGCCCTGTGTTAAATAAATCCTAGCGAAAGCTACTAATTTAAAGCAACCTTTTCATTATTTGTGCACAACATGCAAAATGTGCAATGTACAACACAGCATAGACATGTATTAATACAGTTTTTCAAAGTGCAAACAGTTAATACGTACTCATGCCAACATGATTTAGTGTATTATGTAAATTGGGGATGCCCCCTGTGTAAATGTATGTATCCGGAGTTGATTAGTTCATGCAGTTAATACATTATTATGGAGTTACTTAAATTCATGAGGATGTATTTTACAAACCTCACTCCATCAATGCTGCAACCACCGCAGGCTCCTGCTTCCATGTGTTAAGCCTACTATGGAGGGTATTTCCCTTCCTCCCTCTGACCACTCGGAAAACACTCATGCAGGCATTGGTGCTGAGCCACCTGGACTACTGTAATGCCCTTCTGATCTCGGCCAATGAGTCATCTCTGAGCAGACTACAAGTAGTCCAAAACACCGTGGCCCGCCTCGTCTCGAATGACCCCCAGAACAGCCTCCCTCCCTCTCCCACAACAATTGCACTGGCTTCCGGTACGTAAACGGATAAAATGTAAGATATGCTGCATTGTGCATAAAACCCTGAATGGCAAAGGTCCTAGTTACCTTGCAGAAAAATTCACCCAATACCTGCCACCCAGATCCCTACGCTCAGGAACTAAGGGGCTCATTAGGATGGCGGGTGGACCTAAGTCCGGCCGCCATCCCCGTGGTGTTGGGACCGGCCGCCAGACATGTGGCGGTCCCGCACCGTGAATTAGGATGCGACCGCCACCATGGCGGTCGCATTCTGCAATTTAGCATTGCGGCGGGTGCTGCTGACAGCAGCAACGCTGTAATGTTAAAATCACGTGCCTGACATTTCACTGCACCACATGGCAGGCACCACACGGTGCCTGCCACTTGGTGCAGCGAAATGTAGGGGGGTACCATAGGTACCCCCCAAGTGCACCCCACCTCCCCCAGACACAAGGGGGGCCCGCAACGGGCCCCTGGACGCAATCCCCACCAGCGTTTCCATGGCGGCGTTGCCGCCATGGAAAGGCCTTTCAAACACGACATCCTAATATGGTGGACGGTGCCTGCTAGGCACCGCCACCATATTAGTGGCCCAGCTCTGCCCGGCCGGCAATCGTAACGATTGCCGACCGGCGGAAAAGCGGCGGGCGGACTTTGTGTCCGCTGCGATACCCACCGCCATCATAATATGGCCGGGGGTATTTCACATGAGGATGGCGTAACGATCGCCACCGCCGGCCCGGCGGTGGCGATCGTTACTCCATCTTAATGAGCCCCTAAGTCTCTACTTATAGTACCACGATGCAAAAAATCGCGTCTGGGTGGCAAAGCTTTCTTTCACCTAGCCCCCTTTTGAATTGGAACCAACTCCCTATCTATCTTCAACAATGCCCTGACCACCATTCTCGGCCTACTACAGCTCTTCCACAGCGCAGAGATACCCCTTTTGGGGGTGATTCGGGCACTTTATAAATTAATAAATATCAAATATATCAAATACCCATCCTAGCCACAGCCTGCTGCCTTGCCCGACTGATGAGTTTTCCCTTCTATTTCAGAGAATAAGACAGAAGGTAAAACCTCTGAATGGGACGAACCTTGTCTCTGTATCTGATCCGCTCTACATTGCTATCAGCCTTAGACCTTACTTTTGTCCTGGTCTGGCACGACCAGTTGCCCGTGGTTACTGCTATATGTTTATTTGGTGCTATTTTTATTTAAAACGTAAAAAATTATTATCTCCTGTTCCCCTTATTGGATTTTTGTCATTTTGTTAACTAAGATATTCTCTCTTTTTATAAATTGGAGTAGGATTTTTATTGTGTTGTGTTTTTGACTTTTTAACTGTTTTGTTATTTCTAAATGATTTACACATTTGTCTTAAGTTAAGCCTGTCTGCTCTGTGCCATAGCTATCAGGGGCTGAGCTCAGGTTTCAATCACTGGAACCTTTACTTGACCTAACAAACATAGTGGCATTCTTACTTGAGGGGGATTACCAACCTCCCTAACTAATAACCCACTTTCTCACACAAGACATATGCATATAGAGCTAGAAATTATAGCTTAAGTTGCCACTGATGCAAAAAGAAATGTGACATTTTGAGAGAAGTAACTTAATACAGAAAGGTAAAGTAGTCAGACGGAAAGATAAAGAGAGAGATAGGGAGATAATGATGAAGGTAGAGAAAGAGGCATAGAGAAATAGGTAAGGATTTAGAGTGTGATAGAGATGCATACAGAGGTATAGGGAGAAGGAAACATAGTGAAAGTACTCCAATTGCTGAGGTAGAGAGAGATAATGTAGAAAAAGAGCAGAATTAGAGAAAGCTAAGGGCAGCAGGCAGTAGAGGTAGACAAAGAGACCTAAGGAAAAACAAAGAGAAGCAAGACAGAGAGAGATCACATGAGAAGAGTTATAGATAAGGAAAAGAGAGTACTGGGGAAGAGAGTATGACAGAGAAGGGGGGAGAGTAGAAAAAGAAATGTGGTGTAAAGCTAAATGAGGAAATTGAAAAATATTTGAGAAATAGAGAAACACGGGTTTATACAGAGCTAGGGAGTTGTAAAATAGAGACTAAGGAAGAGTCAGTGAAGTAGAGAGATCTATAAAGAAAGAGGGATAGAGAGATAGTTGAGGTGGAGGGTGAGTTGAAATGGAGAAGGTTGTCCAGATAAAGATATGTGTTTATGTAAGAGATAGGTTGAAAAAGAGAGGAATTTATGACAGAGAAAAAGGGATGTAGCTAGAGAAATAGAGGTACCAGAAAGGAATAAGGTGTTTAGAAAGGTGAAGGAAAGGGAACAGGGGAGGAACAGGATAAGGGAGATGTAGAGAGGTGAGGTAGGAACCTAAGGATGAGGTAAATCTAGACGTTAGGTAGGAAAAAAGAGAGTGGTGGGGTAGAGAGAGGTGGGGTAGTGAGGGAGATGTGAGGTAGAGGAAGAAATGAGAGAGGTAAGGGTGAATGGTGAGGTATATGGAGAGAGATAGGGAGGTGAGGTAAAGACAAAGATGAGGTTGTGTGAGAAGTGAAAGAGATGGAGGAGAGATGCCAGGAGGTCAGGTGGGTGAAGAGCAGTAAAATAGCTAGAGTGATGAGGTAGAGAATGCGTTGAGGCAGCAAGAGCGATAGATCTAGGCAAAAGAGAGATAGAGAGAGAGAGGGGCAAGTTCATGAGAGAGGTAGAGAGATGAAGTTGAGTGAAGTATTGGGTATGTTGAGAGAGAGGTGAGGTAGAGAGAACTGAGCTAAAAAGAGAGGATCAATGTACATAGAAAAGGAAAGGGTGCATGAGGTTAAGAGAGAGGGTTAAGGTAGAAGAGGTGGGGTAAAGGATGGAGAGAGAAACGGCCCAGGACATTTATTTTTCAATGTAACTGCCAACAGTTGCCTGAGGGGCGACTGGCCCTTAGGGGGCGCCAGGGCGTCAACCCACCACCTTGCTATGTCACTAATTGCTTTACGTTTTTACAGCTTTTCAATGAAAACAAACAATCCCATGGATCGTTTGTAAGTAAAAGCTGTAAATTCAGGTAGGCGGCAGAAGAGGGCTCCACTGTCTGTATTGCACTTGTGTCAGGCGGGGGCTGTTACAGCCCTGCCTGACACAGTCACAGAACATACCTGGCATGCCGCACTAACTTCCGACAGTGCAGCATGTCATATAATGGAGCTTCAGGGCTTGTCAATCATGACCCCATTAGCCTATCAGAAGTCGGAACATAGAAAGAGGGTCTACCTCCAACTCTGCCTTGATGTCTGATCTGGCAGAAGGTTAGAAGCTCAGGGGACTGACTGTGACATGCTGTCGGAGGTAGGAGATGGGAGAGCAGGACGTCCTGGGCCGTGCAGGTTAAGAGCATGCATTGCTGTCACCATACAAGTGTGCACATTGCTCCTTTCAGAGGTAGAAATGATGTTGCTCAGGGCGCTTATATGTTCATATTGTAATATCCGGATGGATATGGCATATGCCACAAGAAAGGTTAATAAACATATATAACAAAGAAAAGAGCATTCAAGCTCTTATTGAAGAGGACTGCCCCAGGTGTTTTCTCCAAGTGTGTGTGTGTGTGTGTTTGTGCGTGCGTGCGTGCGTGCATGTGTGTGTGTGTTGGGGACTGCAAGTCTATGTCTTTTTATGCGTACTTGGGACTGTGTAAGTTTGTATGTGTGTATGCGAGAGAGCGTGTTTAAGTGCGTGCTTGTGTGAGTGCGCTTGTGTGTGTGTCGCTTCCATTATTATTACATTCTAGCCTTGTGAGCTGTGACCCATTTGTTCTGTTAGTTTCATATTAAGTGATGATAATTTAGCCAGCTGTGATTTAATGCCAAGCAGATGCAGCAAAAGCTTTTTATTCTCCGCTTGAAGTCTGCGGTACATAGCCATTACCCTTATATAATCCAGCTTGTCTTTTTTACCCTCTTATTAGTAAAGGTCCCCATTCGCCCTCATATAACCTACAAGTCTCTCTTGTCTCAGGTTGCTCGGATTTTTTGTTCCCATTTTTCATAATATGCAGAGCATCTCCAAAGACCTCCTCCATGGTATTCTGCATCTGTCTTTTCTCCTCGTATGATTGTCTGTCTCTATATCCCTCCATTTATATATTCTAGCCCTCTTATGATAGTAAGTACAAGGGTCTCTTGTCACATTAAAATATATTCTCTTTTTTCCATCATCCGATATCGTGAAATCTCTGCCCCGCCCATGACATCCAGCAGGTCTCCCTTGTCCTCCCACATTATCTAGTACAGGGCTCACTTGTCATCTCGCATTATATTTTGTGTCTCTCCTGCTCCCCTCTTGATATTCAGTGCTTCTCTTTTGCCCCCTCTCATGAGTTCCAGCATGGGGAAGAAGGTTAAGTACACAAGCTGGCCCTGAAGCGGACAAAGACCTGAATCTTTGAGCAGGGTACCCAGATGTGCATTCCAAGACTGTTTGTCTGGGGGACTGCTTATCTCTGTCTATGTATTGGTGCTTGGAACTGCGTATGTATGTGCGTTTCTATGTGTGAGAGGTTGTTTAAACCTATGCTTATAGAGGTAGGCGAGTCACTGAAAGCTCGAGCCAAGACTCTGGTTCAGCTCGAGGTCCTGTTGGAACCTCGAATCCATAACGAGCCGAGCTTTCTTATGGCTTCTGCCTGCATTCCTCCCTCTACCCAAGCTGTGGCCTTATGGTCAGAGCAGCCGACTATGGACTTGAGAGACCAGGGTTGAGTCTCGGCAGTCAGCTCAACGTCCTGTGATTCTGGGCAAATCATTTAATCTGCCCGTGCCTGTAAGCAATGCATGTGATCTGACATTGTTTAATGTAATTTGGTGCCTGTAAAAGCGTTCGGCCTTGGGTCTTTCAACTATATTTAAAAAACTGTACTAGGTGGGAAAACATAGACTTAACATAAGGAAAGAGTAAGACAAATAGATTCCAATTTCCTGGCTGATTTGTACAAAGTGAAGCCAGAAAACCTAGATAAATAGCTCTTCCCTGCTTAAATTGTGTGATCTTAGGCAAACGTATTTCACCAAAACTCCTTTTTCTTCATTATCGCATATGAAATCACGTACAAATATGTGAGTTCAGACTACCAGTTGCACATAATTATCACTCTAAATAAGTACTTCTCAGTGCCACATGTTGAAGAAATACACTATTTTGAATTTTGAAGAGGCTTTATCATATTTTACGTGATAATATTTTCAGGGTTCGGCTCTTGCTCGGGCTCTAAGTTCTGATCCAGACCCTTGACTCAGCTCTGACTTGGCTCTCCCTTTTAATTTGTTGGCTTGCCCACCTTTATGTGCTTGTGTGAGTACGGTGGCATCCATCCTTGCTGTGTCTTGCCTCTGTTGGCTGTTACACTTCGCCTTACGAAGCATAGCGCAACATGACAAATACATTCTATTTTTAAATAATGCTGGCTGCAGTACCGTGTTGCCACTTTTCTCACAGAAATAATAATGGCCATTTGTTTCCATTTGCAATTCTACAAAGGCCTTGGCCATTGTTCATAAATGTAACTGGTCATTAAGGCAGCTCCAGAACACATTTTAAAGAGCTTCCTTCTTATATTTATTGTTTTATGTATGTCCTGTTAAGTAGAAAAAATACTGTTTTTAGGTGATTTACTTATTTTTGTACTGGCCGTGTCTCTAAAATACTGGTCACGCCGGTATAAAATCATCTGTTATCATTTTCAGCATGCATTTCTGTTTTTGTTTACTTTATCAGACAGGGAGCATTAAGGCAGCTCTAGAACACATTATAAAGTGCTTTCTTATATTTATTGTTTTATGTGTACACTGATAAGGGAAAACATACAATTTAAAGTGATTTTGCTACTCTTTGTACCAGCCGGGACATTAAAATACTGGTTTCTGTTAAGCATGCTAAGCTGTCAAACTAGAAAAAGAGCAACATTATTATTACAGGAATTTCGACTGTCCAATTCACTTTTCCAGGGTTCCCATTAGAAGGTGAAGGCCTTGGGCAATTGACTACTTTGCCCATGCTTTAAAACATCTCTGCTCAAAGGCTCTCCTCTCTGCATCCATCATGAGCCACTGTGCTAATGGCTCATTAGCAATGGCAAAAGTGACCAGAGCTAATGGGCATCAATGACTGGTGTTTCTTTGTATCGAGAATGGATCAGATACTTCCCGCCAAACTCTAACCCTTGCCAACATGTCTGTGTATAACAGTTGGATATAACGAGTAAAGTTGGGACTGGTATTAATCTTGTTCAATAAAGTGAAGAAGTAACCCCATCCCATCCCAGCGAATCAAAGGCCTTTTCAAAGTCGGCCAACGGGATCGTCGCAGGCCTCTAATGTTTCCGTCAGAGCTAAGGCGTTATGAATGGTGGCACATTCAGCATAAAAACCTGACTGGTGAGGTTGGATCAGGGAGTTAATCACCTTTGATAAACAGTTGTCCAGGACTTTTGCTAACATTTTAACTTCGATGTTGAGAAGGGATATACGGTGATAGGAGGTGTAATGGTCTGGGGGACTACCCGGCTTATATATGACTACTATGTCAGATGAGTGTAATTCCGGCTGTAGGCTTCCACGCTTGAGGGACTCCGTTATTACTTTTGAGAGTGGGTCTGTGAGTTTTTATTAATGAAATTAAAAAAATCAGCGGGGAACCTGTTAGGACCTGGTGTTTTGCTAGTCTGTAGCTGGCCCAGGACCTCTACCAGCTCCTCACTGGTAATTTCCTCTTCTAGGACAGCCCTCTCCATATATCTCAGTCGCTTCATTGGGAGATCTGTAATAAACAGTGGCGGCCGATGCAGATAAATAGTGCTGGGGCTGGTGGAGAGGGGGTGGGGGGGGTGCGTGGGGAGTGCACGGAGGGTTAATAATAATAATAAAAGACTTACCCGGTGCTGCTGGCCGTCTCGCGCTCCTCTGCTTCCAGTTCCTGCATCATGGACTCCCCATCTAATCTCCGCACTGCTCTCAAGCATGAGAGCAGCGTGGGGAGTGGCCTGAGTGGGCTGGATTAAAGCTCACTCAGGCACAGGGAGTCTGTACTGTTTCTCCCACCCGGCTGTGCGATACAGCTGGGTTGGAGAAAACTAAGTGCGCATGTCAGTTTGGCCGGCCTAAGACGGCCAGCCAAACTGACACGCGCACTTATAAATGCACCTACCACTCCTCCTACCCCCTCCCATGGCCCGGCCCGCCCCTCCCTGCACATGCTGGCTCACCCAGCAGCTGTAAAATAAAACGATAATAAAATATTGTTTTATTTTTCAGCTGTTGGCTCTGAGCCAGTGGGGCAATGCTCCTCTGCCATTGCGGAGGAGCCGCCGCTGGTAATAAAGCTGGTCAGTGTGTCTGCAGCCAGCTCCTCTGCCCGATAGTATAGCTCAGAATAGTAAGTCGCTAACATCTGTGCTATTTTTCGGTCTCCCTTGATAACCAATCCTCTGTCAGTAGTCATTTGTTCAATGGAATCTCGTCTGGGCATATTTTTGATAGATGTAGCTTTTTCTTGCAAGGCATGAAATCTTCAATTCATCCATCAATGTCTGCTGGAGTAATGATTTAGGGGGATATTCTCAAGAACGTGCGATAAACATCGCCAAAATAGGTTAACGCAAGTTTCCACATCGCTGTCTATCGCGGGAAAATAACTCTGTGTTAACGTGGCATTCTCAACACGGCGATAACATGCGATAGCACCCCGATAACGCGGCAAATGTCCGCGATGACATTACCGGGACGGCGATAAAAACCTCAACCCGAACGTGAAAAAAGTTGCGATGTGCCCAACCGCGATAAAATATCCAGCGATAAGCAGCGCCAGGCCTGCAAGTCCCACAAGTCAGGCTGCAAAAAGCACAATAGAAGCAACAACACAAAACACAAACAAAACCCAAACAACTGCGAAGCACCATGGAGGTAGCCGGAGCAAGCACAGAGGACAACCAGAACCCCACAAGCCCCACGGAGGACCAGCCTGGGACCTCGGGGTCAGGGAAGGGCAAGGAGAAGAAGAAGAGGAAGACGCGTTTCAGTCCGCAGGAAAACAGGATCCTGATCACGGAGGTGACAGAACACCATCAACAACTGTACGTCACCTCCACTGTGTCATCGGCAACAAAAAATGGAATATGGCAGTCCATCGTGGACAAGGTGAATGCAGTCGGAGTGCTGAGGAGGACAATGGAAGAGCTCAAGAGGCGCTGGAATGATGTCAAGCGCAAAACCAAGCTGAAACTCGCCAACACCCGCAAAGCAGCAATGCAGACTGGGGGTGGGAGTCCTGCGCCACTGGAGGAGCTGGATGAGATGGAGGAAATGTTGTCCACAGTCATCAGTGTGGAGACGGTGGCAGGAGTTGGGGGACCGGACACTGCTCAACATGACCTGACACAACAGCAACAGGGTGAGTAACCACCAGGGACTGGGGGGACGGGTGAGATGGGCACAGTGGCACACATGCACAAGTAAGTACAGCACATCTGCGGACAGACCATGCCCAAGAGTCACAACTCCCACCAAGAGCCCAATTTACCCAAGTCTGCAACAGCCCAGCACTGTATAAGCACAGAAGTCAAAGGCACACCGCCTGAAAGGGAAAAGGGCCAGCCAAATCAGAGCTGAAGGGGCAAATCACCCACAATGCAGCACACACACATGACACTCAGAGCACCTCAACATTCACAAGAAAGTGGACCAAACTGCAACACTTTCACAACAGAACAGAGGACACAACTGCTGCCGCTTGTGCATAGAAAATGGCCATTCGCATTTGGCATAGCAGGAAACTGTGAGATGACAATGGACAAATACAACCTCACATCCGTGATGGTGGCGAAATGTCAACTGTCCAGCATCAAATAGGCATCTCCACACAAACAGTCACAATGTACATTGACATGTAGTCTGTTCGTAAACTTGGCCAATGCGTCAACATACATGTGAACACAATGTCAAAATGCATCTCCCCTACACATTGCAGAGGGAGAATCATCACCTCCTGCAGAGCAGACCGTACTCCTCATCACCGATGATGAAGAGGACCTACACACCATCGACCCCGACGCCCTCCAACAGCTCATGGACACCCTCAGCACCCCACCCCCAGGAGCAGGGCAGCCCAGCTGCATCGATGAGAACCCACCCCCTGCACAGACCACACAGCAGGAAACACCCACCACCACGGCCGTCTCCCAGGACCCCTACGAGCAACACATGGCATTCCAACACCGTGTGTCGCAGGGCCAGAAGGGGATGGCTGAGCAGGAGCGGGTGGTGTTCGCCCTCATGGCAGCCAAACTAGATGCCATCCGTGGGTGTCCAAGTCCCATCAGGGACTACATACAGGCCCTAACGGACACCCACAGACCACTCCATGGTCTCCAACAATCCATGGCCGACATCGCCGGAGTCATGACTCATGGAAAGAACAACTGTCTAGTCAGAGTGGCTCCAGCGATCTCAGCCATGAGTTGGCCAACATGGGGAGGAACATGGAGAACATGGAGCGGATGCAGGCGGTAAGAATGTCTGCCACAGCTGCACACCACCGAGCTGTAGCAGGGATCTACCATGCCCTGCAGATCCTCATCATGGCAGTGCTGCCACAAGGCCTGGTGCAGATGAATGCTGCTGCCACTACTCCCTCCACATCACCGCCCCCTGATGTGTCACTGCCACACAGTGCCGCAGACAAAACACCACCACCCACATGTGAGGCACATCACACATAGGAGGACGATGATGTGGATGAACCTGCCGTTGGGCTAAGTAGGAAGCGGTAGCATTTATCTCCGCCATATGGCCTTTTCCTGCTAGGTTCTGCCCTCTGCATCATGCCCAGGAATAACACCCTCCACTGTCCCCCTTAACACCCTGCGACACTCACCTTGGTCCCCGACATGGACTGCTACATTTGTTCAGGCAACCAATGACACAGAAATCAGACTGCGTACTGAACTCCCTCTCCTACGATGTACTTTTCCCTCCCCAAAGGACCCTGGCTGGCCCTCCACGGGGCAACATTGTAAAGTAGCGTGTGCATAGCCAGGTACTGGTCCACCTTCATCACTCCACCGAATGTCATTAAGACATACAAATTCACACAGATGAGTCATGTCCATGATCAAGCAAGTATGAAAGTATGGATGTATGTAGGGGCAGTGATTCCAAACAACGGTGCTCCCTGGGAACTGATTTAAATGTGCATGTATGTATGTTCGTGACCCAGATAGGCAGTGAGATGACTGGGAATGTGTGAACTAGCTGTGGCATCAGTGCTCCAAAACAACAATCTCGCTATTTCCAAACTTAGCCCCACGTCAATGTATGAAATAGGGCTGTGTGTCACAAAGGCAAAGTCAAAGTCATGTGGAAGCCACAGCTCGGAGCAATGATTGGTTTGAGTGTGGAGCGCTTGGACTCCTGGGATGGTCGGTGCGTAAGTGTGAAGGTCATACAATGCAAGTGAACTACAAGCAAGGACTCCTGTGTGTGGGGTGTGTATTCGTTGGTCTCTGGTTAGCGCTGTGCGTTGTGTGGGAGCCGTCAGCAGCTGCTATGGTATCGCTCAGGGGTTGCCAGGCGCATGCATTCCCAAGGTCGGAGGTGCAGATGTGCTACCGCTTTCTAGTTCAGACAGAGGGGCTGTCATCCACAATGTCAGTTTGTCATCTGCTGGCATTCTGGAAATGTGATGGGGATTGGGTGGGGGGGATTGGGTGGGGGGGATCCGGCATGGTTGAACCCTTACCAGCCATGTACGTGCCCTCACGGTCAGTATTGCATGCTCTGATGTAGCAGTGTTGTTTTGCTGCAGTCTGACAGTGATGGGTGCAGGTAGCTGTGAGGAGGCGGTTGACCACTCACCTTGCACCTATTAGCTGGCACTTCTCTTGTTGGATGACGTCCGTGTACACATGTGACCTGTACATGGCACATCTGACCAGGGGACACCTTGGTGTGTTCCAGGCAAGGTGGACTTGCTGGCTTCTAGGCTGGTGTGCATCTCCCAATGTTGCTGAGGTGTCCACTGTGCCCACATCCCCCTTACGGCCATGTTGTTCATGTTGTGGGACTCGACACACAGGGTGTATATTTCCACAGGCAGATACATCTCTGACCACAAATGGCATCTTGTTGTCTTTTCCTGGACACCAATGATGGCCTTCATGTCATGTTCATGTACACGTGGGACGATGATGAGTGGCATGACATACTACATGTGACACCCTGATATGGCATATCGAATACGTGACGCCCTAAACAGCTAAGATTTCATTTGCACATGATGGTCATGTGGTCATCTTGTACTGTGCCATGATTGCTGTGGACAGTCACAATGTGACGTGCTCGTGCGAAGAAATTGTTGATGATTGTGTTCCTTCGGGCTATTCCCGCTGCGGCTGCAGTGGGGTGTGGTCCACCTGCATCATCTTCCTCATCATCGTCCGGTGCTTCTGGGACTTGGATCCATGGAGCATTGGTGCGTACACATAGGTTGTGCAATACACAACATGCAGTGATCATCTTGCACACTATTTCTGGGCTGTACAAGAGTCTTCCACTGGTGATGTCCAGGCACCTGAAACGTGATTTCAACACGCCAAATGTGCGTTCAACAATGCCCCTGGTGCGTTTGTGGGTCACATTGCACTGCCTCTGCGCCGGGGTGTTTGGGTCTCGGAGGGGTGTCATCATCCATGGGCAGAGTGCATATCCTTGATCACCTGTGAGGGGTAAGTGTGAATAGTGTTAACTGGTGGTTCTGCATGCTGTGTTGGCAGACATACAAGTTACGTGGTGTGTGATTTGTGCGACCTTGGGATCCATGTTAGCCATGAATTGCTGCTGGCAAATGTAGTAGGACAATGTGGATTACGTAGCCTCACGGCTGCTCCTCCCTCCCACCGAGCCTATTTACTTGTGTGTGCTGCGCGGTTGCATCGCTTGCACTCCTATGGCACACCATTGTCATGCCTGTCTGCGCATGTCCGCAGGACTGACAGCAAGACTGTAATGTTGGCCGTTGAAGGTGGGTGGCCACGTGTGTGTAGGCCTATGGTAAGGATAGGGCAGACACAGATGTGGAGTACTGGCCTGGCTGTACTCGCGCTGATATTGAGGCTAGGGCTTCGGTTCAGCCTGCGGCAATGTAGATACACACACAACAGTTGGCATGTATGAGCCGAGACCCCGAGCGGTCTCGCGCACCTTTATTAATCCATTCGGGCGAGGCCGCCCTCCTGGTGCATGCTACATTGCAACATTGTCGATTACAGGCCGGGTGGCGCAGGCACTACTACGGAGGCACACGCCATAGTCACTTTTGCGGCCAGGCCGGAACTGAACCACGCCCATAGCCCAGAACTGAACCGCGCCCAGAGCCCTGGGCCATTTCTCCGCACACGCGTGCGCCGCCGCCGCGGTGCTGGGATGTCGTGCGCTTCGGAGTATGTCTCCAGACGATCTACCCAGGCTTACCGGCGGACTGCCTGGGACGGGGGTGGCCCCGTGACTGTGAAGGGCTCCAGTGGCGTTACCGAGGACATGCTGTTGGCTACTGGAGGCAGACTTGTGGGGTAGCCCCTCGGGACAATGACTTGCGGTGCACTGAGTTTGGCCCACCGGAAGAGCAGAGCGGGTGTGCATCATGCTATAATGCTGGAGGATGGACGATGACTTGTGGTGAACTGAGGTAGGCCCACCGGAAGAGCTGAGCGGGTGTGCATCATGCTATGATGCTGGAGGATGGACGATGACTTGTGGTGCACTGAGTTCGGCCACCGGAAGAGCAGAGCGGGTGTGCATCATGCTATAATGCTGGAGGATGGACGATGACTTGTGGTGCACTGAGTTCGGCCACCGGAAGAGCAGAGCGGGTTTGCAGCCTGCGATGATGCAGCAGGCCTGGAGGTGCGGACTGGAAAGGATGTGTATGTTACTTGCTGTACCGCAGTGTGGTCAGAAGGCAGCAGTAGCCAACTTGCAACTCCGCGGTGCAGTGCCGCTGCGTGTGCTGGGGGCCTGTTGTGCAGATGCCAGCGATTGGCTGAGGAGGCTGCCAAGCCCGCGGAGACCGGCCTTGGAGATTGCACCGGCACGTGGTGGGCCCTCTTGGAGAGACGCCGGTGGCGGCAGGTGAGCAGTGAGGCCTGGGTGAGCAGGGGCGGGCATTCACCGCTGGGCGCAGGTCGGGTCTGGGGATCAACGGGCTGGGGTGCGGCAGGCGCACAGGCACCACCGGTCACGACGGCGGCCCCGTGGCAGGGTGGAGGACGCCGCCCTGGCAGACACGCCACTGCAGGCGATGACGAGATGTGCGCCGGGTGGCGTGGGACGTAGCCTCCTCGTCGCCGGTGTGACTTTGCCCATTGTAGATGGTTGGCCATGTGTGTGTAGGCCTATGGTCAGCATATGGCGGACACAGAGCCACACGCAGTAATTACTGCGATGGCTGTCCCGGACGTGAACCACTCAATGAGCCCTGGCCTATTTAGTCACTCCCCTATGCTGGACTGGCGTGCGCCGGCCCTGCCCACTACGCTTACGCTTACAGGGGGGCCGACATGGTTACTTGTCCAAGGTGTTCCCCACTGCCTGTGATGACATGGTTGCGTCCACTGTCCACGACACTACAGACTCCAGCAGTATGTGTCCACATGGACATGTCTGTGCTCTGCATACTCAAGACTGTCCAGCACATCACCGCCACACTTGGCATTGTGTACATTGTTATTCATGGGTCCATTGCCTCCTTCGCACAATCGTGGTTCCCACCTCTCCCCACATTCTGCAAATGTGTGGCAGCGGGGCTATGCCTTAGTGTGTGGTTTGTCCACATTTCTGGCCCCTCTTGCCACGGTTACTTGTGTTGTTGTGTCTGGCAGGTGTGCATGTTGGTTGGCATGTTGTATGTTATTTTGTTACGTGTCCATTCCCACAGTTGTGCGTTGTGTGTTTGTGGAGTTGAGGTGTGTAGTGTGTTCCGTTGATACTTGCCAACGAGCAGTGCATTTCCATAGGTGCCATCCTGGAAGCGCTGGTTGATGATGGACTGTCGGACGATGTATGAATCATGCACACTGCCTGGGTAGTTGGCGACGACATTGGTGAAGAGTCCCCGGTGGTCCACTATTGCCTGCACATTGATGGAATGCGTGTGCTTCCTGTTGCGGTAATTGTGTGCAGTGTCTGCAGGGGGCACAAGTAGGACATGTGTGAGACGATTGCCCCCAACACGTGCGGGAATCCAGCTATGGCGTAGAAGCCTTGCTTGGTCTCCAGCTGTTCCTGCGCAGTGTGGGGGAAGTGAAGGTGCTGGGGTATGAAACTGATGATGGCATCACGGACAGGTGTGATGACCTTTGATAGGGCTGGCTGTGAGACTCCTCCGACTCTGGCAGTGGTTGGTTGGAAGGTACCAGAGGCCAACAGGTGCAGCACAGCCAGCAGCTTTGTCTGCAGAGGGATGTTGGTTGCCGCTGTGTTGGTACCGTCAGCCTGTGGGCAATGTGGGTCATGATGCGGAGGATGGTTGTCCTTTTGAGCCTGTAGTGGGCAATGACATCCTCTGGCGTTAAGTCTGTGAGGCTGATGCGTTTTCGGAAGGTCCGCTGTCTTGTTCTGCCCTGCCTCGGTCTAGTAGCTCCATGGCATCTGTTGGTCTTCAGATGTGGCTCTGGGCTGGGCTCCCTTTCATACTGCAGGTAGTCGTCTGCTTAACACCAGCAAAAGGCAGGTGTTAGATCCCTGCAGCTAACGCGCCTTATCTCCTGTTCTTGGTTCGCATCACAGATCTGACTGGTCGTTGAGAATCTCGCGAAGTTGTGCACGGGAACGCCTACTCTGCATATCATTAGCGTTAGTTGTCGCACTCATCCGTGGCGATGTGTTTTGCGGTTGCTATCGCAGGTAAACTGGCGATGTCGGCAGTTTGCATCAGCTTGTGAATGGGGCGATATATCTATCGCCACTTTTGCGGCGCTAAAGTGCCGATAAATCGGCGATGAGTCCTTGAGAATATGCCCCTTAGTGTGTAGTGATTCATTGGGCTGATTCTCAAAATACACCTTGTAGTATGTTTGTGGTACTACAAAACGTACTACAAATTGCAATTCACTAATTATGTGCAGAGTTTTGCAACTGCCTATACTTATATGTGTAGAGATCTCCACCACAACTGCGGAGTCTCTGCACATGTAAGTATACATGTTAGAAGTAAATGTGGGAGGGACTGGAGGGAGTGGGTGTGATAAGGGGCACACTTACTACTACAAGGTATGGGATTTGGGATGATTAAGAGGTGTTTGGGGTAACCCTGGGCGTAGTTCACGAAGTAGCGCTACGCAAAGCTACGCGAAGTGCACTTCGCACTACGCGAGCTACGCATAGCACTACGCGAACTGCGTAGTGCGCTGTTCGCGATGATTGCACAGTGCCGGATGCTTGTCCGCACTGTGCAATCATTGAAAACGGCATCTTGCACAGTGCGAGCTGTCTTTTACTGCCGCTCGAGTAGATTTTTACTCGAGCGACAGCTTTCTCAACGCGGACTGGTAGTTTCTCATCGCGAGCGGTCGCGAGCATAAGCGACCACTCGCAATGAGAAACCTGACCTCCCCGCGTTGAGAATCTCGCCGGGAGGTTTATTTTCCACGCTCGCGATCGGCAACTTGATGTTGCTGATCACGCACGAGGAAAAAGTCTCGCCGGGATGTCATTTTGCTTGCTCGCGGTCGCCAACTTGACGTTGAGGACCGCGAGCAAGCAAAATATGACCGCTGTACTACGCTACGCTACGCGTGTTTGCACTGTGCTACGTGCAATTCGCATAGTGCGAAGTAGCGCAAACTTCGCAAACTACGCGAGCGTAGCGTAGTGCTTTGCCCAGGCTTAGTTTGGGGAGTGTCACTGAGGTGTTTTGGGAGGGACATCACCCACCAACACAAGAGTTATCCAATTAAATTACTCTGGGGGTGGAGGCAAGTAACTTACACTTTTGTAGTAAGTTTGCATTTCTGAGTTTATAAATAACGAAAATAGTAAACTTAGTACTTACTCAAGAGTCTAACTTACCTTTGTCAATCAGTCCCTTTGTGTGGATGGTGAATGAGAGTTTATGTATTTGGACTCATGATCAAAGAGGCAAACCTCCAGGTCTACAACCTCCTGTTGTGTTCCAGCTTGGAAGCTGATGATGATGTCTCCTCGTGTTGTGACCTTCAATACTTCCCAGAGTGCCCCAGGGGAAGCCACAGATCCCGATTGTCCTTGAAGAATGCTTGGACCGCATCCCTAATGTGTGTTCTGTATTGTTCATCCTGCAGCCACCATTCACTTACGTGCCGGCCTTCTTGGGTCCACCCAGAGAGCGAGTTCTACAGGTGAGTTACCCTGGCGGTCTCATGCTAGAATCCATGCTCCAGCAACCCCAGATAATTCTGAGTTTGGCACTAACAAATAATCATGGTGTGAGAACATTTCATAGGCCCCAGAGTAGAATGTGAAGTCACGTTCTTGAGGATGGAAGGTTCACCAGACATCAGTAAGCCCCAACTCCCTCAGGAATTTTGTCTATATACCGGAGGGCTTTGCTAGGGGACTACAGTCCCTCCTCTCTCATCATGATTCCAATCAAGCACTCCATTCAAGTCTCTCCCCAAAACCCAAGGTCCCATTGGCAGATGCTCCCACAGTCTACTAATAACCTCCAGGAAGGTCACCATGGGGAGTGAGGTGCATATCTCCTAATCAAGGCTAATGACATTACTATGCCATGTTTGTGTGACCTGCAGGGGTATGTGGCTATGGAGTAGGATGGCTACACCCCTCGAGGTACTGGTAAATTCTGACTGGAATACTTGTAGAAAGAGCATGTCTGAGTTTTGGCATTTTTCTGCCCTAAGGACTGTGCCTCACTTGACTTTCTCCAGAAAACTGTGTGCAGTGCAGCCATAAGTGGGGAGATAGCAACATGTAATGTTGTGCAAGCCACTGTGCTATGAGGTGTGTCATGTTTACAGATGCCAATGTAATGAGATGAAACATTTTCAGAAACAGTCAAACTCTTGCTCCCCCCCCCACCCTACACTTTGGAAACATGAGGTATCTGTTGCATGAATGAACAAAGACTGCCACCAACTGGGCAGAACAAACATCCTGTGTAACTGTTGCATATCCCAACCACCACCGCACATCCCAAAAACTGAGAATTATAAAAATACTGCCCTTCGGAGAGGGCCTATTAACTAGCCAAACCTGCTGCGCAACCTGTATAATTTCTCACCCAATCCCTGCATCAAACGATATACGTCAATGTTTTCATGTTTGCTGTTGGAAAATGGCCCTCTCTGCAGGGTCACCCCCAAACATTTTGCCTTCCTCCTCCACTTTTTGTGACCATGTTTTTGTTGGCTTTAGGACTCTGAGCACTTTACCACTGCTAACCAGTGCTAAAGTGCATGTGCTCCCTCCTCGAAACATGGTAATATTGTCTCATACCCAATTGGCATATTTAATTTACTTTTAATTCTCTAGTACAGTGTACTATATGTACCCAGGGCCTGTAAACTAAATTCTACTAGAGGGCCTTGAGCGCTGATTGTCCCACCTTTTTAAGTAGTCCTTTAAGCATGTCTCAGGCCTGCCATTGCAGTGCCTGTGTGTGCAGTTTACACTGCCATGTCAACTTGGTAAAATAAAGCTGTTGCCAGGCCCAAGCTTTCCTTTTTAATTCATGTAAGCAACCCCTAGGGTAGGCCCTGGACAGCCCAGAGGGCAGGGTGCAATGTATTAAAAAAGTAGTACATGTACTTTCAAGTTTTACATGTCCTGGTAGTGTAAAACTCTTACACTCATTTTTCGCTACTGCATTGCTTAAATCTCCCGTAGGATAACATTGAGATTACCTTGTTACACTGTATGAGAGTAATTTCTAAATGGAGGATATTACTGATCCAAGTTTGGTGCCTCTGGAATCCTAAAATTAAAATTCTAACTAATGATGAAGTCGGATTTTAAGTTACAGTTCTGAACATGCCACAGTTAGAAAGTTGGCATTTTCTTACTTTAACAAGTTGGTGCCTGCTGCCTGTCTCTGATCACTTGTCTGGGGTTGGTGACAGCTAGGTTTTGTGTATTCCCCCTAGACAGTCACGCACATTTGGAGCTTGGGTGTGACTTGATGGGCAATCCTGGCAGGATGGGAGGAAGGAGCTGGACCCAGCCTCACTTACACTTGAAAAGGCTGTTTCCTGTCCACACACAATGTGCTGCATAACTCCCTCCCCCCCATAGTGCGTCTGGAGCCAGGGCAGGAAGGGTAGGACCTCTGTGCATTTCAATGTCCTGCCTTTGAAGTCTCCCGGCCCAACTGTGTATAAGTTCTGGACCTCTGACACCACCACTTCTGGACCTGTGAAGACTCTGCCAGGAAGAAGGACTGCTGTGCTGCTGAAGGTCTGCCACTCAGCTGGACTGCTGGTCTGCTGGACTTCTGCTGTGCTGCCCTGCTGCCTTCTGTTCCCTTGCTTGGGTGAGAAGGACTGGATCTGCATCACTTGAACCCAGAGTGACTCCAAGGGCTAGCTGACTGGCCTCCTGATCTGAAGTCTCAGGGACATAAAAGACTTCCAACCACCCTGTTCCTACACCTGGACTCTGCCTTCTGTGAGTCTGTACTGCTAACTGGTACCACCCCACTCCTGGACTCTTGGAAGTGGGCCTGAGGTGTTCGCTCCAGTGGAACGGACACATCCTCTGCTCCAGGAGCAAAACCGGTGGATTGCTGCTGTTGCATGGAACAGAACCGGAGCATCACCGCTACTTCGTGGATCAGAAACGACGCATTGTATGCTGCTGCAGGGATCAGAACTGAAGCATCTTTGCTAATGCATGGATCAGAACTGATCTCCTTCACAACCACCACTGCGCAACACCTCTTTGACCCAAACCCACACGACGCTCTGCAACGTTGGCTTAAGGTACTTTTGTTCAGCAGGCCTAACTGGGTACCTGTGTCCGGCCCGCCCTCCATTGCAGTGTGCCTGAAATTTTGACTTTGTCCCGGTGTGGCGCAATCAGATATCCCAAATAGCACCTTCTGCTTCTAGGCGCTATTTTTATCTAAAAACGTTGAAATTCGATATCTCAAGTTCTACTTAATGGATTTTTGTTATTCTGGTCCTAACCTGGTGTGGAATCTTTTTGTGTTGCACACATACTTTACACATTGTCTCTAAGTTAAGCCTGACAGCTCTGTGCCAAGCTACCAGAGGGTGAGCACAGTTGAATTTAGGGTTTGCCTGCTTCTTACCCTGACTAGGATTGTGGTTGCTGCTTGCCTAGGGCTCATACCCCAGGCAACCAGCAACCAAGTTTCTACAATTTGCGAATATCATTTAGGGATCTTGACAATAGGCAACAACCAGGAGAGGTATATTATATATGAGCTAGAGCAAGTTACCTTGGATACAATGGCTGATGGAAGAGCATCCTCTCGATCTGGTCCAATAGAGCATCCATCATTTGTAGCTCCATTTAGGTTCAACTGAGATTAAAGGGGGGTATCAGGATCGATTTCTGTTGCAGGACCCGGTGAGAGGTTTCTTTGATGGCAGTGCTGCGGCAATGGGAGATGGATCGCCATTAAAAGGTAACTGTCTAGGTGGCCTGGTGTCATGTCTTTCCTCCATCCATTCCCAGACCACCTCCGGTATTTCAAAGAAGAATGAGATTGGTTAAGGATTTTTAGTTTAGCTGGATAGAGGAGCACATACCGTATGTTCATAGTCCTGAGTTTTTTGGCATCCTCATTCATTTTATGTTGTTGCTGCATAGGTTTGTTATAGTCCAGAAAGATCATGATCTTCCATGATTCATAAGATAATGTGCTTTGTTCTCTAGCAAAACAAAGGATCTTGGTAATTCTGGAAAGAGGCAATCATTGGGGGGAGGGTGTGCCTGGTGGATATTGCTGCAGGAGTGCCGTATGCACTTGTTTGATTTCGAAACAGGTGGAAAGTCTCTCCTAAGGAATTACCGTCTGCAGCCATTGCTCTAAGAATGTCTCTGGGAAGACACCTTCATAATTCTTAGTTAATCCCACAAATCATATATTATTTCTGCAAGCCTACCCATCTGCACCCTCCGCCCTTGTCTCCCATCACCTACACATCACAGTCAGTCTGGATACTGTTTGTTGTAGGGTTTTCACTTTGTCCTCTAATTCTGACACAGGGCCCTCTGCCTCCATCATTCTGTCCACCACCTGCCTTAGATTATGTCACAGCAGCATGACATCAGAGCTCACCCTTCCGCTTTTGATCTCAAGAGCCTCTCTGGAAGAGTTGAATGCTTGTAAGATAGTAGCCATCTCTGACGTGATGGCTCCAGAAGTCCCAGGCTGCGCCAATACCGCCAAAGAAGAATTTAACTTCAGCAATTGGCTGACGATACCAGAATGAGTGTATTTGCCCATAGTGCCTCGTTAAGCAGCCATTGGGTTTATGTCCTTCACCATGATGTATATGAAGTGTGAAGGGCTTCACACCTTGGACCACTTTTTGTGTTGCCAACCCATCATCCCTCAGATCATCCAGCACAACCTGGGTTGGCACGAGAAGTCCGAAATTAGCATCAGCAGGAGATCAAAGGCCCCCCTGTATAGCAGATAGTAGGATCAAAGCGGGAGGGAGGTCCCTTCCCTGTAGTCCAATTGAGGATGTAAGGTCAGCCCCATTTCCAGACAGGCAATTGGTGGGAAGACCTACTGTATGGCCCCCTCTCCAGCTCTTGTATTCAGTGCAGCTCGCTGCCACCATGCCAGAATCAGGCCTGGTACCACCTCCTCATTCTTATGTACAACAACGAATGTCCCTTGGGGTTCAGCATGGCTGGATGGGACCAAAACTCAAAGGACGTCATGATATATCTGATAAGGGAAGAAGGAGAGGGGGGTGTCTTCCCCTGAATCCTTGGGTCACCAGTCACTTCACTCTCGTTTTATAGAGCTTTGTTTCCTTACTCTGACATTTATAAAGAGATGTCACCCTCTGATAAATACAGAAAGGGCTTACACCAGTTCCTTTATCCTTGGTGCCCTGGGTGGTGGAGGGCATTACATGCTATATCTGGTGTCAGCTCAAGCCCAGCAGGATGGTACTACAGGCAGCTTCAAGCTCGGATTGGCAGGCTTATTTCCAAAGCAAGGCGGTCTTTCAGGACCCTGAGGGTCTTTCTGGTTTGGGGAAAGTGGTCCAGGCAGAATTAGGGGGCAAAAGGGACCTCTGGCACACAAGCAGGCTCCTCCAGCTCTCTCCACATAGGAAACATCCATTAAAATGCAATCTTTACAACACAGTACATTTACCAAGAAGTCATTACCATGCATTAGTCTTTACCACATATGTCATTACCACACATATACCTTTGCCATGCATATCATTACCACGCATTTTAGCTATATACACTTACCAGGCATGCCTTTACCACACATTATTAGGTAAGTATTTATATAAGTATATGGTATATTTATTTATAGAATAATAACATTAACATTTTTAACTTTTTAGTAGGGGATGCAAGGGATATAGGGAAATTGGGTGGGGAAGTGTATTAATACTCAGATATTCATTTTTATACCTTAGTATTAATGTTTAAACATTATTACATATGATTTTAAGTAATAATATTATTTATATAAAATATTTTTGAAAATGTAATACAACCCTTTAGGGATGGGATGCAAGGGGTATTGGGTGGGGAAGTGTATTATTACTCAGGTATTAATTTTATTACCTGCACATGAATTTATCAACATTAAAAATTAAATCATATTTAATAATAATATTATTTATATAAAATATTTTTAGGACTGAAACATAATAATTTAGGGATGTAATGCAAGGGATATAGGGGTACTGCGTGGGGAAGTGTATTAATATTCAGGTATTAATTTTACTACATGAGTATTAATGTTTAAACATTAACTATTTATTTACTGTCATAATTAATTATAAAATGAGTGGAACTAATTTGTAAAATATGTAAAATCTTTTTCACTACTATAATAACATTAAAAATCTAATTTACAAACATTAACACATTTTTATTAACTTTAATGTAATAGATAAATAACCACGCCATGTTTATTATTTAAAATATGTATTAGTATATTTTTTAAATGTTCATTTTTTTCTAAATAAATAGTAAAAAACATTACTTATTATACAAAAATATAACATATTTTTTAAACAGTGCATAACATATATTTCTATAATTTTATAAAGTATCTTTCCACGGTTTCCTATTGACTTTAATGGGGAAAATTGTCCTTTTTACTTTCAGGCTTGCAAAATGTACGTGGTTTGCGTCTGTTTCGACAGTCGTGGAATGCCGCAGTCAAGATCAAATGTAAGGAAGAGCTGCAGTCAGGTAAGAACAATTTACTTTACTTTTTTAAACACATAGCTAGCTACGTTTATTGTAAGGAGAGATGGGGAGGTAGGTAGCTGTTGTACAGTACAAAATTGTGTTTTATTGTTGCTTTAACCAATTTTGCATCTCCATGCAGGTTGTGTTCGTATGCCCACATCAGGGCAGTTGTTTTTGTTTCAAATTAGGTTTTTAAAAAGTTGGGAAAAAATTGGTTAGTACTTTTTTGAACCTATTTGAAATACAAGCAACATTTTAATTTTTTTGCATCGTGTTTATTTCACCCTTTTGTGACTTTTGAAGACAAAGACCATGTCGTTGATGAGAAACATTGGAATCGTGAATGAAGTAGTACTGGACGTTTTCTGGGAATTTCGTTTTGAAGATTGGATGTTCTTTTCTTGGATGTTCTTTCTGCAATTTAAAAAAAAACAAAACAATCTAGTACTGTTCAGAAAAGAATTGAAAACATGGCTATTTGTCCCTAAACCATAGCCGCTCCAATCTCCCATTGCAAATATCAAGGCAGTAAGCGCTAAGACCCCACGGCAAACACACGCTCTATAAAAACACCCATTTCATTTCATTTCAATGTGACAGTTGTGTGGTTTATGTTAGCATGAATAGTGTACATTTTTGTGTGAATGGATAGGGTGTTGATTTGAAAGTCTCATCCATCATCCACATTTCACTATTCTCAAGAGTTACTAAGTTATGGGTTGTGCTAAAGATTATCATTCTTTTGAGAGGGTTTTGGTTGTCATAGAGGAGGAAAGGTTCATTAGTATAAGAATCTGTTAGTTCAAGGGGATGTTAATTTCAGAATAGGATTGTGGTGCTTCGCCTTGGGGATTACTTGCCTGTTTTTGCCTCTGAACCATTCTCCTCAAACTGGGTATTGTGGGCATACTACTAGTTACATGCATGGGGATGTTTTGGGCCACCTCCCTCAAAATTGAGCCACAGACTTCACTGGAGGTGGATGCTAGAATTTTAATCTGCTGCATAATTTCCCTCACTTCAAATCTCTATTGCAGAGGCAGAGTGGTTATGTTCTGTGGTCCTTTCAACGGTGTCACCCAGAGTAACCGCTCTGCCTTTACAATGGGATGCAAAATACTACACACACCTCCAATGAGTCCTTGGCTCAGTTAACCTCTCCTTACAATAAAGATAGCCACCATATTTCAGCAGCCTATTTTTTCTCCAAGACTAGACATAGTTAGTCTGGTTTCTGGTTGCCATAGTTCAGTGATCTGTAGAAATATAAGAATAAAGAGAAGTTTTGTGAATGCTACGGTCTAATCCTGTGCATTATTTTGTTTGTGAACAATGTACCTGCTAAGGAAAAAAGATTTGAATGATTACTTGAGACACTGTGGTGAAGGAGAAAAAAACGTTATTATTCCTATTAAAAATGAGAGAAGTTTATGTGTTATTGGTTGTAGCCCATAGAATGAAAGTTGTTAGATTTCCTTATTCATAGCTTTTATCAGAATATTAACTTGGTGAGTTTTTTTCCTTTTCCAATCTGGTCTTCCAAGGTCTGGTGAAATTTGTTTCAGTTTTCAGTGTGGCTGGAGCAAATTGGTGAAGTGATGGATTTTTTTGTGTTTTTATTGTTTTATTTTTATTTTCTGTAGTTTATAGGTTAACTCACCTGTGCATTGTCGAATGTTTTTGCGAAGTTGGAGTGTGAAATTCCAGTGGTTTTGTTTTCTTGTACAATCCAATTTCATTTTTGCTCTTAAGGTCTGAAAAAACGAAAATAAGGAATTTGGTGGAGTTGCAATAGAAATTTTGCCCCAAGTCCTTGTCCGGCACCTTTCCTGAGGTAAGTACCCAGTGGAGTTAGAAGAACAATTTTCTCCCCAGTCACTGTCTAGCACCTTCCCTGTGGTAAGTACCCGGTGGAGTTAGAATAGTAATTTTGCCCCCAATCACTGTCCAACACCTTCCCTGAGGTAAGTATTTGGCGGAGTTAGAATAGTTATTTTGCACCCCAGTCACTGTTCAGCATCTTCCCTGAGGTAAGTATTTGGTGGAGTTAGAATAGTTATTTTTCCCCCAGTCACTGTTCAGCATCTTCCCTGAGGTAAGTATTTGGTGGAACTAGAATAGTTATTTTGCCCCCAGTCACTTTTCAGCACCTTCCCTGAGATAAGTACCCGGCAGAGTTACAATAGTAATTTTGCCCCCAATCACTGTCCAGCACCTTCCCTGAGGCAAGTACCCAGTGGAGTTTAGTAATTTTGCCCCTTAGGCACTGTCCAGCACCTTCCCTGAGGTAAGTACTTGGAGGAGTTAGAATAGTAATTTTGCCCCCCAGTCACTGTCCAGCACCTTCCCTGAGGTATTTGGCAGAATTAGAATAGTAATTTTGCCCCCCAGTCACTGTCCAGCATCTCCCCTGAGGTAAGTACCCAGCGAAGTTAGAAAAGTAATTTTGCCCAAAGTCACTGTCCAGAACTTTCTCTGAGGTAGGTACCCTGCTGAGTTAGAATAGTAATTTTGCCCCCTAGTCAATGTCCAGCACCTTCCTCTGAGGTAAGTACCCAGCAGAGTTAGAATAATAATTTTGCCACCCATCACTGTCTAGCAACTTCCCTGAGGAAAATACCCGGCAGAGTTATAATAGTAATTTTGCCCCTCAGTCACTGTCCAGCCTTTCCCTGAGGTAAGTACGCAGCTGATTTAGAATAGTAATTTTCCCCCCAGTCACAGTCCAGCACCTTCCCTGAGGTAAGTACCCAGTGGAGTTAAAATTGCAATTTTGCCCCCCAGTCACAGTACCTCACATCCCTGAGGTAAGCACCAGGTGGAGTTAGAATAGTAATTTTGCCCCCCCACCCCCCAGTGATTGTCCAGGACCAAATCTGAGTAGGTGATACTTTTTTTTTATAAATACCATTTACATAATTTTTTTAAAAGAAGATTTTTTTTTACTTCCGGTGATGTAAAATTAGCAATTGAACTTGAAAAGTTGGCTGTAGAAAATGTTCACAAAGTCTGTAAAATATTAAACAGTTCTGAATAAATATTTGTTTTGAGAGATATCGCTAGTATTGTTAACGAACTTTAAGAGTCAAGTTTATATTTACTTCTCTCGCTAGATGACAGTGTTTGGAACGGACCGTGGCACTCTCTCTCCTGCTCCCAATGGTATGTGTGGTCACGATAGAAGTCAGTGTACTACTGAACACAAAATGGTGGACAGCTAATTTTTTAATGTTTTTTGGGGGTATTGGAATATTTACAGTGAAATATGTTTTGAAATGTATTTTTTAATTTGGTTTATATTCTGACTGAATGTATAATTAATTTGTTTTTGTAAAAAAACGCTTCTTTAACATTCTTCACATTTACAACAGCCATCTTGGTTGGGGAGAAGCGACATACATAAGGTTGAAGTGAAGGAAGGACTACTGTCTACATGTCAAAAATGTAAAAGTGTTTATTAAAATGTTTGCTCTATGTTTACTTGTGTTTTTTTATATTTATTTATTTTAGAAAATGTGTACAAAAAAGTTACAATTCTGCCATGCTTTTCGTTGTGTTGCATCGTTTTGTAGTAATATTTATTTTACTACTTAACTAATGTTTTCCATATATAAAAAATTCTGGTGTAAATGTTAGCATTGTACTAGTATGCATAGTAATGGTACTTATAAAGTACCTCTAATTATGTACGTGGTAATGACATAGGTGGTAAAAACGTGTGTGGTAGTGGTAGATGTGTTATAAAAACTGCATTGTAAAGGCATGCGTGGTAATGGCATGCACTGTTCCATCATACATCCACTCCAAATGAGTCATAAACTCACCTGCCCTCCCATGCTGTGAAGCATCTCACTTTATTTTTGCTGTCTCTCTAGGGGAGGCCCTGTGATGGTCCACCACACTTTAACTTATCAGGGGAGGACTTCCAGAGTGCTATTAGCCCCCGCTCCCGGTCAGGTGTCTAGGTCCTGACAAGTCGTCCATCTTGGGCCTCACAAGGCACACCTCCACACCCCTGTCACCTCCCTCGTATCATGCGGGTCTGCCAACCTCAGCGAAGAGTCAGTCCGACATGCCGGGAAAAAACC
Source organism: Calotriton arnoldi (assembly GCA_963921515.1). Taxonomy (NCBI): domain Eukaryota; kingdom Metazoa; phylum Chordata; class Amphibia; order Caudata; family Salamandridae; genus Calotriton; species Calotriton arnoldi. The sequence goes on along the minus strand of CAWUFW010000072.1, from coordinate 2,211,000 downwards.
TATGGTGCTTGGAGCGCAATTACAGGCATCCAAGGGAAGCCACCCTACTTTCCCGAGGTGACTCCTTGTTGGGTCTTAAGGGGTCCGTTAGACCCATTTGCACCAGCGGAGGCCTTCTTCCCTCCTCAAAGCCTCTCTTCTCTCAGGCCCGCAACACCAGGCCACTCAGGCCCCAGTGGTTCTTCTGCCCTTCAGTGGGCCTATTTCTTGTACCAGGACCCTGCCATCTACAATCTGATCTGCAGCTTTACTCCTCTCATGTTGCAGGGCTAGGACAGCAATGTAAAAGATGCAGTAGGATTAGTTACATGGTGAAGCTCACTCACCACGTGTCAACCACCTTCGGTGGCTTGGCCAAGTCCCCAATTTGTTGGCATTTCCTTGGTGATTTAGTGGCAGACGCTCACTGCCACAAAGCAGGAATACCCGAACATTCATTCATGCTGAATAATTTGTAACATACACGTTTCTTGGTTTCAGTCATCATAGGGGTTTACTCTATTGCAGTGACAAGTTCAGTTTCTCAAAATTCAGAGGGTTACATACTAGCTAATTTTGCCACTGTTCTATATTAACAAAGTTCTCAATAGACTTCAGAAGGTTTTCAAAGTCTTTCAACTTGCTTAAGAACCTAGAACAGTGGTCTTCAAAAATGCAATGCTAAGCCCCTCTTCAAGACCCCTCCAGTGTTAAAAAAAATCTTTGGGCCAACTAGAATGCAAATATTTTGTCAGAATTATTCAATAAAATTGGCAGCTCTAAACATATTTAACAATTCGAACATTGCAATTTTTATTTATTTATATGAAAGAGTAAATTTGGGTTCTCTGGTGTATAACTACAGCACACAATACTAAGAAAGGTGTAGCTAATGTCTACATATATAGTGCACACACCTCAAACTGAACTGCCTCTTGGCAATTTTTGCCGGTGTTAACTTACGCAGCTGAACAAAGTCCTTTCATCAACCTTGAAAGAATAAAGGCAGTGGTAGCTTTGTATTGAATCAAACGTGGATCTGCAGATTTTGGGTTAGGTGTGGTACAATGGAAATATATATATATTTCTAATGCAATAAGGAATGAGGACTGGCAATATATACTTTAATAGAGCCATGTTGAAATTGACTTTGGTGGTGCTATGGAGATATTTCCCAATTTTCCTTGTGAAGATGGCTTTATAATGCATTTTCACTCTGATTGTCTGAAATTTTCCTTAGGAGGGAACCGTAGCATTAACTGCATTTGATGCCGAAGTTACATCTCCAAAGTGCTTTTCTGACATAATATTTTTTGACATCATCGTCTAAAAATGTCCTTTATGGGGTACGACCATGCACACTGCTAATGTGGATTTTCATACAATGTATGCCTTCACACAAAAATCATTGGATTTGCCAATGCTTGTTTAACCTTATTTGAACTTTGTGAGGTACCTTCATCTTCAACCTGACTGCTCAGTGGCTCTGCGCCTTAAAGGGGAATAAGATACAGATTACAAAGTGGAGACTGTGGGTGACGATCAAGGACAGGGGCTTCGTTATTATTATTTGTGGAACCAATAACTACCCCCCCCCCCCCTCACCCCTCACCACTTTGGCTAAAGCCTCCTACCAAGCTCCCAGTCCAAGTGTATGTTACCAGTGATATGAAGCCAAGGCTGTGGCAGCAAGTGAGTAACATGGAGGCCTCCAATGACTCTGACGGAAGCAGTGATAAGAAGCCCCTTCCCCTCGCCTCCGCCCTATTCTTTTATTCCGGGTCAGGTACAAGTGCCAGTGCCTCCTCTGCGCCAGCAGGCAGTGCTGAAAGCAGGCCGCCGAGCAGAATTACAACTGCTGACAAACAATGAAAGGGATAACATCTTTTCTCCTCTTTCCTCTGAACTATTTGTCACCAAGAAGTCCTCGTTATTACTCGATAAGGAGAGATTTATGGGTCTAAAGTTACATTCGGCGTTGCTGAAGTTGATTACAGAGAATTTGGGAATTATCTGCATGCGCCACACATTGTGAACTAAAGCTCGTTTTTAGAAGTGACGTATTAAACTTCTTAAGGTGTTTTCGCAACGAATTAGAGGCACCATAGTGACATTTTTTTATTTCGCAGGAAAGATTCCCAATTTATTCAATATAACAACAACCATAGTATTCATTTCTTAAGATGGAGGTGAAGACCGAGCAATTAAAAGAGGGCTGTAGGAAGGGTGATTGCATGGCCATGTATTACAGGGAGGGACGTATCCCACACCATACAGTATAACGATACTGCAAATCCCCTCTGAGTTATGTGACTGAAGAGGAAGCAGGCTTTCGTTCTCATTCCTTTATGTGCCCAAAGACCTTCCCTGCGACTTGCAATACTTTATAATGTATTTTAGTGTTACTTTATCCCATTCCCATATTCTAGAATTTGGCCTCAATCTGATCCCACATGTCATACTAATCAAGGTACATGTTACTGCATGTTTGAGATGCACCTGAGACAATAGAAATGTTGTTTGTAGAGTGCTTTGCTGCACTTCGGAACTAGATCACTGCCAAATCAGCGGGGCCACTGGAATTAATGCCGATATCAGCAACCATTACCCACTTAGCAAAGTAATTGGTTGCACTGCGATAAAGAATCAGTCCATACCAGTTTGCTGCAGGTTTATTTCATACATAAAATATGCCAATGTGGTGGGTTAACTTACGGGAGATCCAAGGGCAAGCAGCGGTAAATAACCTAAGCTGCCCGCCCGCCTGATGAGCCAAACAGCACCTTGGCCAACCCAATCAGAGCTACCCCTTTCTAGGGCATTTCCCCTTACTTACCGTGGACCACCAGCCCATGATTTTACTCACATTTTTATGGGCGGAGCGTTGCAAAGCAAGCCCCCGGTTGCTCAGGCTTACAACCGCCCGAAGGACTAGCAGGGCGCCGACGTTTTCATCCAGGGTCCTGCCGTAAAGACTCCTGGGGTTTGGCATAGGGCATTGCTGTTGTGCTCCTGAAGAGGGTACCCCTATGTACCAATCTGTCTCCCGATTTTCCTGTAACTCCGCCATCACTCTGGATGTGGCAGCCAGCACATCCAGGGTTCCCCCACCAAGGCTTGCAACTTTATTCATTTACAACCCGCCGTTACCAGTGCTTACCCCAAATCCAACAGGAACATGTCCATGCCAACCTCTGACAGGTGTACCCCGTCCTCCTCGAAGTACCCCTTGGTGCTGGCATTCAATAGTCCATTTCATATGAAACCCAAGTCCCTCTGCTCTGTAAACGTACGCATGGCGCTGTTCACCCTCCTGCGGGAATGTTCGAAGGCCTCCCCTGACAGCGTGTCCAGTGGGGAACAAAGAGGATGGCCATTGGGTGAGGGCAGGTATAAGTACCTGGCCCCAGCCCAATGCACTCCGGAAATGACGCAGCGGAGGCTCTGGATATTGGGGACTCCCGTGGGAAGGGTTGCCAGCGAATGGTGCGTGGAGATGTGCCTGAATGCAGCACTAAGGTGGCCGCCCTCTTACAGGGGCACACTGCGTGCGCCGCGGGCAGCCGCATATGTGGCAGAATAGGGCCAAATTATGCAACAGGGTTGAGTAAATTATTCAGCAAGAAAAGGCAAAGTATGCAACAAAATGCAGCACATTTTGTGATAGTATTTCTTCATTATTTTGTCATTTTTAGGTCGAGCCTAGCGCAGCGCGCATGCGCTGCCCTAGGAGAGGGCCTCTTGGAATCACTCCAGACTTTCGCTAAACTCGTGTGTGTGACTTTTTATTTCCCACACATTCCATTGGCCTTTGCGTGTGGCTTTCAATAATGAAAGCACGCAAATGGCCAAAGTCGGGTGCATGACCCGCCTTTTCTGTAAACGTTCACTCCCATGGCCTTTGGGTCTCGGGAGCGAGCGCAGGGTGCCAGCTGCATTCCTGGATCATGTTACTAATTAACATAGCGCGGTCGCTTTCACTTTCACGACCGCACTTGTTTATGTTTGTTTGCGAGTTGAGGGAGAGAGTCCATCTGGTTCTTATCTTGTCACATTCTTTCGGATATGTCTGCGCGGTTTTTACTTGTTTCACAAGAAAGTGCTCCCTTTCGCCATGCTTTTGTTCCTGAGGCGACTTGGAGTCTCATTACAAGAAACTATTACACACGACTTTCACTTCTGTAAATGAGTTTCGCTTCTGCCTTTTAATTTGCTTGGAGGAGCCTTGCTTCCCTGCAGCCTGGACACTTCAGAATAGCATTGCTTTCTGTCCCCCAACCGCTTGCAGCTTGTTTATGAGTTTGTTTGTGAGTTGGGGGTGCCTTTTTCTTTGCCGGAAGGAGCCTTGCTTACCTGCAGCCTGGGCATTTCAGAATAGCATCGCTTTCCATCCTGTAATCCCTCGCAGCTTGTGTGTTTGTTTGTGAGTTGTGGGATGCCTTTCTATTTGCCAGGAGGAGCCTTGCTTCCCTGCAGCCTGGATACTACAGAAAAGCATCGCTTTCCATCCTGTGATCCCTCGCAGCTTGTTTGTGTGTTTGTTTGTGAGTTGAGGGAGATGGTCTATCTGATTCTTATCTTTTCACATTCTTTAGGATGTCTCTGCGCGGGTTTCCCTTCTTTCATGGGAAAGCGCCCACTTTTTCTATGCTTTTGTTCCAGAAACCACTTGGAGTCTGATTACAAGAAACTATTTACACACGATTTTCATCTCTTAAAATGAGGCTTTCGCATCTGCCTTTCTATTTGCCGGGAGGAGCTGTGCTTCCCTGCAGCCTGGACACTTCAGAATATCACCGCTTTCCGTCATATCAGCAGAATTCAAAGGAGCTACTGAGCCCAAATCCTTATGTCTGTTAACAAACCCTTCATTCAGTCGCAGTAGGAGGGGCATGTGGGAATGCTTTCTGTTCGTTCTATCAGGTGTTTTTGTGTTTTGCAGCACAAGGAACTGAAGCGATTCTCGATTGATCCAAGGTATTACACAACCAGGGGAGCCTCTGATATGACTTTGAAAGAGGGCACTGATTGTTGTAATTCAGAATGACATCAGGAGAATGTGCTGCGTGGCTAAGCACTTCTAAGGTCCCAAAGGCGAGACCTATTGGCTATGCCAATGCTTGTTACACTTGTTAACTCTGTCTGGGCATTGGTTGCTCCTCATTAGTCCCAGTTTAACATCAAAATATCAAAACACGCAACAGAAAGGCAACCAGTCAGCCTTTGCAAAGGGTCTTCCACTGCACGGTAGCATGCCTCACTGCGTTTTTAGTAACTCTTGCGCCTTTTGAGCTAGAATTTTTTGTTTTTTTGTTAAAAGCTGCCAATTATACACCATATGATGGATTATTTGGAAAGGCCGGCAGATCTGCAATTATGCGAAAAACGCTGTGGCTGCACAATTGCATAAATCCTGTGGCCCTGCATATCAGATACCTAGAAATATAAAGGTATTATCATAGCCATCTGTTGTACATCTTTCTACAATAAAAATAGCGATTGCCGATAGCTCAACATATGACTGCATGAAAAATGATACAAAACAATGGAATGGTGGTCTAATGGTCTGTGTGAGCATGGCTTGGGTGCCAATGTGGCTGGTGTGAGAAAGTATGAGTCCAGACGATGGAGTGAGAGAATACGCTGTTGGTGTGCGTTAATGGACATCTGTGGGTGACAACCCTTAGAAGGGTGCAGAGTGGAAATGGTCATTACAGGAAGGTACAGGCCCTGGGTAGGACCAAAAAGCCAGTAAGGTGGCGACATGACCAAGCCAGAGCCACTGATGTATGATTCCTTAGGGTAATCTGGCTCAGTTCAAAATTCCAAAAAACAGAATAGCTCTGTACCCGCTTGAGATATGGTATTGAGGACCAAGAAAGGAAAACCGCAAGTGGGTAAAATTTGCAGCTCACCATTATGGCCATCAACAGTATAAGTGTGAAAAGCATCATGTCACCTAACCTTTTTCTGGGGTTGGTCCTGTCTCTAATTCTGGCACCGATGAAAACAAAAAGGTGATGGGTACAATGCTTCAGTTAACCTCAACCACTGACAATTACTCAGGCCATGTTCCAGCCCATCGCTTTTTTGCCTGCTACGCCATTCTCGTCAGAGAACAGTCATAAGCAAATCAGTCTCTGTCCTGTTCCAGTATAAACAGTCCGCCCTGAACTGCCAAGCCAGGTCCCCTCCAGGTGGGGACACAAGCAACCTCAGACCCATTTTGGGCTATTTAGACCTCACCAGTGAGATCTTGCTTTATTCTTAAGGGACCCAAGCTTGTCCCAAGCCTGGTCATACCCATCACACTAAGGGCCTTATTATGACTTTGGCGGTGTGGCAGCAGGATGGCAGCGTGACAACAGGCAGCCACGCCAGCGCCCCGCTGCCATACCGCAATAGCCATTATGCGACCGCCCGCCAGATTCTGACTGGAATTTAGGTCCGGCGGTCCTGCGGTGGTTGGCCCACGGCAGTGCAGTGCTAATGCTCATACGTGAGCCTTAGCAAGGCTCCACAATGGGAATGCCATTGCACGTTCCTGCAGGGCATGCACTCTGAAGTGCATGCCCTGCAGGAACTGGGGGTGCATGCAGACAGGAGGTGCATCATGTGACCCCTTGCATGTATCCCCTGGTGCAGAGGCATCAGGGACCCCTGTAGGGCCCCTTTTTCCCCTCACCGCCACACTTTTAATGGTGGGCTTACTGCCTTAAAAAATTTAATGATGAGGAAACTCCTATTATGCTGCCGCACCGCCAGCATATTAGGGGCCTCTGCCCGCTGCAAGACCGCCAAGGATTTCGGATCCCTAGAGGCAGCAGTGGCCCAATGGTGATCCGACTGCCCAACATGTTATAGGGGGATCGGACCACCGGTGCAGCGGTAGCCTCACCTCCACCGTGGGTTTGGTGGTCCATCTCAGCAGTCCAACTCAATGCCCTTAGGGCTTTGCACTGATGTAATGGATCGAATTCTCAAATGAATCTCAGCCACTAGCAATTACTCTGGCTGTATTCCAGTCTATCGTTTTTTGTTCAGTGTTTTGTCCTTTAGTTCTGGCAGAGGGGTCAGGTGTCAACGTAGATAATCTATGGGTATCCAGTGTAAGAAGGTAGTTCTTTCCTTGAGTTGGTTCATGGAAAGTGGGCATGAGGCAGCTTTTTCCTCTCGGTGTCTCTCAGACCTGCAAAGTACTGCAATCCCATACATTCCTCTATGAGGTAGTTGTGCCAGAAATAGACAGTTGATTACAGGGTAGCCTACGGAGCCTGCTGTCGAACAATAACCCTTCCATGCACGCTGCATGAATGATGAGGCATGTGCTCATCTCCACAAACGGGAGGTCATCTTTGGTGCTCCCTGCTGGAGAAAATGAGAATTTCTAGGGTCAAGCTGCCCTAGAAGCGACTGAAGGAATTTAAATTGTTAAAGAGGAGACGATTCTGCTTTTTTATTTTATTTAGATCAGCTAGCTGAACGTTCATACATATTGTACAAGTACTAATAATAATCCTCTGTGTGCTATGTATGTTTTTTATTTTCCATAATTGAGAGCGAGAGAGCACAACAAAAATGGATATTTATTTTATAGGGGTAAGTCAGGGAATCTGTATGTGTACATTCATTGATTGGAAATGGCTAAATGCTTAGAGGGTACTGTGTAATTTATTAATTTGAGAAACAGTTTTAATTGCTAAAACATCCAAATATATTCATTTTGCCCACACTGAGAAAGTTAAAAATAAAATGTTTTCTTACTGGGATTAGAAATTCCTTCTTGCATATTACTGAAACAGCTGTGTTGCAGGCACACTCACCCATCCCCTGGCAGACATGCATTGGAACTCGATATTGTAAGTTACACTAATATCTCTGCAGCAGGTGCATTGAGCATCCAAGATGCCTTTTGCATATTGGTGTCTCTGACCTGCAAGTTAGGCACATATATCTGTAGCAGACCTTAACCCCCTAGGAGAAATTGCATTGGAATTAAACCTGCAACTTAAATGTTGCACAACAGCTGGGAAGAGTTAGGCTCACTGTACAATTTCCAGTTTGTTATAACCTGTCAGTACTGCGACAAGGGTGAAGGGTTTATGTCGAGCTCTCTGGATGTCTCAGTACTGGATTGTTCGTGCATGGTGTAGGACAGAAGAGGGGAATGCTGTGTGAACTCTGCAACTGTATCAGTACTTGTACATCAATACATGGTACAGGTCACTATAGAGAAGCACTGCTAGTGTTTACAAGAAGTCCTAGAATTGGGATGTTACTTTGTTGTGCAGGTTAGTTTACGAGTGCTTTGTGAGAGCCCTCTGATTGGCTCAGTATTGACTTATCAGTACAAAGTGCTGGTCATTATTAAAGTGCATCTTTAAAGTGCCAATGGCTCAATACTTGGAGATCAGTGCTTGATGCAGGTCAGCACATCAGTGTATCAGTGTATCATGAGACACGTGCAGTTCTCAACCCTGGGAAGTCAGTGTATCATGCAAGATAAATCAGAGGGGTATTGTGAGAGCTCTGTGGATGGCTCAGAACTGGGACACCAGTCCATTCAGAGGTGCTTTGTGAGGTTGGGGCGTGTCTTGGACGCCAAACAAGATGACCGCACCTCGGCTGAGACCCGTTTCACTGTGGAGCGGCAGCCGCTTCTATCGGGGCATATGGACAGGCGCATTCTGCTTAACTAACGCGGGAGAGCAGGTAGCTGACTTTTTTTAATAACTTCCATCCGTTTTTCGCCCTGCTACTCCCGCGTTTTTGTTTTTCCTCAGGAGGTGCTGTTGCGGCCACCATTTTGTTTGCCGCGGGCCGCGGTAGTCATTGGCGGCCGTTTTTGAAGTGTTTGAAGTGTGTCAGGGTGTTTTTGGAGGTGCCTTGGCATTCCTGGCAACTTTTTTTGATGCATTGACACTGGAAATGATTTATTGGGCACCTTACTCCCCTCAGTGCCAATATTAATGCTGATAATGTCATAAGGAGTAATGTGGATATACTTTCTGATTTTCTATATCCTTCTGCCCTATTTGTTAAGTATCAGCACAGGAGGGGGATACTGAAGATAATTAATGAAGTGTATGTGCCTCCCTGTACGATCTCTTTCGCAGCCTTTCACTGACCCTTCTAACCTGCCAACATTGGAGTCTTTGCTTTCTACCCATCTTTATGGAGCCTCCTTTTTCCTCCAATCAAAGAGTCGCCTCTGCCATTGTGTCTTTAACTCGTAAAGATTCCACCACTGCTGCGTCTAAGCGCCAAAAGAAAGAGCCTGGTTCTCCCTCAAAATCTCCACTGCCTATAACACTGGAAGATCTCTTTTAGGAGCTAAAGCATTTAAAGCCCTTTGTAGTGGACACCAACGCTACCCTTCAGAGACTAGAGGAGAAATGGTCTAATTTAGAGTGAAGGGTCAATGTGGTGGAGCACAGGATTAGTGATACTCAGGATGTGATCCCTAAGGTGGAAGCCATGTCTAAAGAAATAGCTCTTCTTCAACAGCAAACTGAGGACTTGGAAAATCGCAATAGGCGCAAAACCCTTAGGCTTTATGGCATTCCTGAAGGAGAGGAAGGCTCGGACATGATCGTCTTTCTTAAACTCCACATTCCTAAGTTAGTTGTCCTCAAGGAAGGTACTGCTCTCAACTTACAACGTGCGCATCGTATTGGTCCTAGACTCGGAGGCTCTCCCTCGTCCTCGCCAGTCAGCCGTCCCAGGGGGATTATTGTTCTTTTCCTGGAATATACAGAATTGTTGATGGTCTTGTCTGCAGCAAAACAGAGGAAGCAGATGTTATGGGCAGGTCACAGAGTTTTTCTCTCACAAGATGTGGCTCGTGCCACCGCCACCCGTCGTAAGGAATTTCTTTCCTTCCGCCCTGCTCTCCGTTCCATGAATGCCAGATATGGCCTTGTTCATCCCTGTTTTTTTAAAGTCACCTATAAGGAACGAACCCATTCTTTTGATCGCCCTGAGGATTTAAGACAGTTCATTTCTCGTCACAAGGGAGAAGAAATGGACTTTGGGAAAACCTGAATATTGTCTCTTCTAACATGTTTTTGTTTCTTATTTCGCTTAACTATTTTCAATTTACAGGTTCAGATGTTCTCTTCTGTTTTTATTCGCCTGTTTATTCTATGAATGTTATATGTTAAATCCCAAATAATGTCACCTCCTAACATTTTTGTGGTTTTCCCCCGCAGATACTTCATGTCTAGTTCGGATTCCTCTCCTTGCTGTTTTCTCCTCATTGTGCCTCCCCTCCTACTCCTATTGTGTATAGTACTTCATGTATTGGTAAGTGTTCCTCCTTTCTTAATGCTTATACGTTTATTATATTTGTTCTCATTGCACTTCTCTTTTGAGTTACTCTACTTATCTTTTATCCCTGGCTGCCGTTCTCTCTTTACTATATTCTTTTTCCTATACTTATTTACTGGTCTTTGTCGTTTATCTCTGATTTTGTTGGTTCTCGTTTGTCTTTCTTTCGCGGTTCCCCACCTCCTCATGTCAATTCTTTCAATCTTTTCATTTTGGCAATATGTTCTGGTTATTTTGACTGGAGTCTTCCGGCTTCTTGTCAATCTTTTTTCTCTATCACTTCTCTCTTTTCTTGTTTTTTCTTCTCCTCTCATTTACCTTCCTTTTCTTTTTTCTCTTTATTTTCCGAATTTCCCCAATATTTCTTCCATGATCATTTTCTTATCCTTTTTCTTTTCTCCTGTTCTTTACTATTTTAATGTTCCTTTTTTCACTTGATGTATTGCAAAATATCCTACCTGTCGGTTCCAAAATTTCCACTTTTTCAATTTTCTGTTTTATCAACTTTACAATGCTCATGGTGTTACTTAATGTTTCTCCTTCACCATTATGACTGATAACGTTCGCATAATGTCCTGGAATGTTAAGGGCCTGCGCAACCCTATCAAGAAACAAAGGTTACTTACCCACTTATCTAGATTACACTGCAAAATTGCGATGCTTCAAGAGACTCATCTTACTGAAAAGGATATTAGCTCTCTTAAAAAACAATGGGTCGGTCACGTTTACTGCTCCTCGGCTAAAGACAGAAAGAATGGCGTGGTGACACTTTTTTATAAATCTCTCTCTCTGATTATAGAGAGGGAAGAGAAGGATGCTGATGGAAGATGGCTTCTTTTACACCTCACTATAATGGTTCCCCTATTTCTCTTCTTAACATTTATGGTCCCACTGGTGTTGACTCACAGTTTTGGCTGTCACTGTCCCACACTCTTCAATCCTGTCATGGTTCTAACCTCCAGGTGGGTGGTGATTGCAACCAGGTCATGGATCCCTTCATTGACAGGAAATCCACTGCAAAGTACATTCCCAATAAAATGCAAAACTTTTACCAATACTATTAATTCCAGAGGTCTGGTAGATGCCTGGAGAATACATAATCCGGATAGTTTAGAATTTACCTTCTACTCTCTCACTCACAATTCTACTTCTAGAATTGATTACATTTTCTTAAGCCCCCATCTTATTCCTAATTTAACTCATGCTGAAATTGGGTCCATACTCATTTCTGATCATGCCCCCGTTTTTATTAATTTAGATCTCCCTTCGGAGCCCTCCAAACCCCGCAGATGGCGCTTTAATAACTACTTACTCAAAGACTCCAACTTTATTGGGCGCTTTAAAGATTTCTTGACAGAATTTTTCCTTCTTAATGCCAATCCTGATATCCCCTTCCACACCATCTGGGACGCTTTCAAAGCGACAGCCAGAGGTTTCATTATTGATTACGTTGCTGTTAAAAAAACCAACTACTTAAGGAATCCGCTTCTTTACTATCCTCCATTAAGCAGCTTGAGCACTCCTATTTTTCATCTAGAAATGATGATACTCTCAAGAAGTTAGTCCAAGCTAAATTGAATTTTAATAGGAAATCGACAGAAGAAGCCTCTGGGGTGTTACTTAAAATTAATTCTAAATGTTATGGTGGCCGTAATAGAGCTGGCAAACTGCTTGCTAATTATTTGAAGGTTAAGTCTCAAAGATCCAAAATAATTAATATTATCGATGATAAAGGCATTAATCATTTCAAAGACGAGGAGATATTAAATTGTTTTACGGATTTTTATAAGACCTTATACACCCCCAAATCTTCTCCTACTGACACTGAATTGGAGTCATTTTTTGAATCACTACCACCTCGCTCCTCTTCTTCTCCTGATTGCTCTTTACTAGAGAAAGATTTGTCCCTTTTTGAACTAAAGTCAGCCCTAGTTCAGTTACCTAAAGATAAGGCCCTTGGCCCAGATGGGTTTACCACTGAATTCTATTCCTGCTTTTCACAGACTCTCCTTCCTTATCTTCTATCTCTTTTTCAACATTTTATCTCACATAAGGAGGCTCGTGGTTCATTTCTTGAGGCTATGATCTGTTTAATTCCAAAGAAAGATAAAGATCCCTCTTCCTGTGCTAACTACCATCCTATCTTTTTAATTAACTTAGATTGCAAGATTTTTGCTAAGGTGCTGGCCCTCCGTATTAATCAGGTTATCCCTGATTTGATTGGATATGAACAAACTGGGTTTGTCAAAGGCAGAATGCTAGCAGACAATTCAAGAACTTTTTAAAATATCATACATCTTGCTTCTAAGAGCTCCTCCCCTGTTGCTGCCATCACCTTGGATGCTGAGAAAGCTTGTGATCGCATTCACTGGCTTTTTATGATGCGCGCACTGAAGTGGCATGGTTTTGGTCCCGTCATTTTATAGTTTATCAATCTGCTGTATTCGTCTCCTACCACCTCTGTTTTTGTTAATGGGTCCCAATCTTCTTACTTCACCCTTCAACGAGGCACTCGTCAAGGCTGCCCTCTTTCACCTGTGCTCTTTATTTTATCTCTTGAACCTTTCCTTCACTCTCTAAGACACTCTTCTGTATTTCGCGGTTTTATTCACAAGTCCATTGAAATCAAATTCACTGCCTACGCGGATGATATTCTACTATATCTCTCCGATCCTTCTGTCTCTTTGCCTGCTTTCACAGATCTTTTATCTTCCTATGCTGCTCTGTCCGGTTATAAATTAAACTTTTCTAAATCAGAAGTGCTCCCACTAAATAAATATTGTTTAAGAAGTATGTTTGAAGGGACGGATTTTAAATGGAACTCTAATTACATTACATGTTTGGGAGTAAAGTACGCCTCCTCTATTGCTCAAACGGTTCAGCTTAATTTGGAGGATGTCTTACTAAGAATATCTGGTATGGCAGAGAAATGGTCTCCCTAATTTTTGTCATGGTGGGGCAGGTTGGACACTTCCAAAATGATGATGCTCCCTGTTATTAACTTTTATTTGTCCATGTTACCAGTGAAGCTTCCCTTAAAATTCTTTAAAACTCTTAATGGTGTTTTGATTAAATTTCTCTGGAATGGCCGGAAAGCTCGTATATCTTTATCTTCCTTATCTGCTCCTAAGGACAGGGGAGGTGTTAATTTTCCCAATTTTCGTCAATACCACTCCTCCTTCTTAATCCGTCAGGTTTTACCCTATCTATCTTCCTCTGATGAATCCTCCGTACCAGTATGGTACAAACTGGAAGAATCCTTGGTTCACCCATTTCCCTTTTCCTCGTTAGCCAATTTTACCCACTCTCCTCGTCCCTTTAAGTCTCCTACTATTTCACAATTTATATCATTCTTTAACCCGGTCCTTAAAAAATCCCTTTCTCCTTTACAAGCATTCCTAGATTCCTCTTTATGGCACAACAATTCTGTTAGACCTGGCATTTCTTGGCGTGGTTACCCCTGATTTTTTGCCTCTACCTCCTCGATTTTTGATGCTGTGATGGATTTCGTTTTACTGGCTTAGATGCTTTGGGCACTTTGCCACTGCTGATCAGTGTCAAAGTGCAAGTGCTCCCTGTATAAAGTGTTATGGTAATTGGTTGTCCATAATTGGTATGATTGCCTTACTAGTGAAGTCCCTAGTAAAGTGCACTATGTGTGCCAGGGCTGGTAATGCAAATGCTACTAGTGGGCCTGCAGCACTAATTGTGCCACCCACACAAGTAGCCCTAAAGAGAGATTTCAGGCCTGCCACTGCAGTGCCTGCACGCAGTCTGTTAACTGCCTTGTTGTCCTGACAAGTGCACCCACTTGCCAGGCCTTACCTTCCCTTTTTACGTACATCAGATACCCCTATAGTAGGCCAAGGTACGTCCCTGGGCAGGGTGCAGTGTATGTGAAAGGTAGGACATGTACTGAGGTGTGTACCATGTCCTGACAGTGAAGTACTGCCAAATTTGTTTTTCACTGTTGCAAGGCCATCTTGCCCATAGGACAGAATGGGGAATGCTGTGTCCCATGTTTTCAGCATATCTTCCCATAGGCATAAGATGGAGAGATGGAGTTTAGTGTGCCTGAACTCAGAATTTAATAACACATCTTTTTGTGAAGATGGTTTTCTGAATTGTGTGTTTAGAAACCACGCTTTCAGAAGTGGCTGGTTTCTTGTCTTAAACCATCCGGTGTGCCTCTGCCTGGTTGTATATTGCCTGCCTGGGTTTAGACGTGACAGGGTCTGGGAAGTGTACTGACCCCAGGGAAGAGAAGGTGAGACAGCAACAGGCTGGCCTGCATTTGATGTGAGGGGGAGGAGTAGCCCCCTGGATGTGAAGAGGGCTGTGTTGCTGCCACAAAAGGATGGCTCCACCTCCTGCTGAGCGTCTGGGCCCCAGACCCTGACTATCAAAGGAGGAGGGTGTGCACTGGCAGGAAGACACCCAGGTCTGATTTTGGACCGAGGTCAGAGCCCCCTGAACACAAAGACTTCAAAGGCATTTAGGGGTATAAATTTAAGAGCTGAAACCCCTGAACTCAAGACTGAAATCCCTATTGAAAAAGGATTGAACCTACTTGGTGCTCAAGAGGAACCTCTGCCAAAGAAGAACAGCTGAAGAGACTGAAGAGAAGGACTGCCCTTGCTGTGTGTTCTGGGGCTGGCCTGCAGTTTGCTGGTTTGACTAAGGAGAGGACAAGGGACTTTGCTGTGTGCTGTGTCCCCCTGCTTGTGAGGACTTTGCTGTGTGCTGTGTCCTGAAGTAGAGTGTCTCCAAGGACCCGAGGAGAGCTGGTCCCCTGTTGTGGAAACTCAGGAACACAAAAGTTTTCATCCGTGTCTCAGCGACGCTGTGTGCGTGGTGCTCTTGCACGCCTGAGACTGCCGTGTGGTCCGTGGTACTGTCCACGAGGTGCCAGTGATCGCACTGCCCCCGCAGCGTGAAACATCGTCCACGCTGCTGCCTTGCTGTTGTGGCCCGAGCCGTCATCGTACCTGAGGCTGTGAGGAAGGATCACCGCCGCCGGCCCGAGCCGCTATGTGCCAAAGGATTGTGTGAAACTAACAACTGTGTCTCAGCGACGCTGTGTGCGTGGTGCTCTTGCTCGCCTGAGACTGCCGTGTGGTCTGTGGTACTGTCTACGAGGTGCCCGTGATCGCACTGCCCCCGCAGCGGGAAACATCGTCCACGCTGCTGTATTGCTGTTTGTGGCCCGAGCCGTCATCGTAATTGAGGCTGTGAGTAAAGATCGCCGCCGCCGGCCCGAACCGCAACGTGCTAACGGGGCCCTTGAAACTGAGGACTGTGTCTCAGCGACTCTGTGTGCGTGGTGCTCTTGCACAACTGAGACTGCCGTGTAGTCCGTGGTACTGTTTACGAGGTGCCCCGGGATCGCATTGCCCCCGCAGCGTGAAACATCGTCCACGCTGCTGTATTGCTGTTTGTGGCCCGAGCCGTCATTGTAACTGAGGCTGTGAGTAAGAATCACCGCTGCCGGCCCGAGCCGCAACGTGCCAAAGGATTTCTTGGAGCTAAGGAAGCTACAAGGTGAAAGGGATCGTGATCGTTGTTCGTCGAAAGGAATCTGCCCAAGATCATCAACGACGGAGAAGGCCGCGCCGTAACCTGTCCTGCTACAGAGTCGCCTAGCAACAGAGCCGCAACGTGATCGGGATCGCCCTGCGGGACGTCCGATGAGCGGGGAGAGAGAGAGAGCGAGGCAGCGCACCCCCCCAGGTAAGGCTTGGACTCCAGTCGGGAGCCGCAAGCGTGTGTGGCCTAGGGAGGCGTGCAGGAGGAGTACAGGAGTGCTCCAAGCTCTCTCCCGCTGCACCGCATTAGACGCACTGAGTCCCTGAGTGGCCCGGACCTGCACAGCAGGACCGGGGCTGCCCTTGTAAGCCTATGACCGTTGTCTCTGCTGTTGGGGCCTAGGGGTGCCCGAGTTGACAGCGCAGATTGCATTACGTATCGCATTATTGTTGCACTACGAACTGCCTGATTCTTGCATCACGAACCGCATTATTATTGCATTACAAACTGCCTGATTCTTGCATTACGAATCGCATTATTATTGCATTACGAACTGCCTGATTCTTGCATCACAAACCGCATTATTATTGCATTACGAACTGCCTGATTCTTGCATTACGCATCGCATTATTATTGCATTACGAACTGCCTGATTCTTGCATTAAGGACTGTCCTAGTATTGCATTACGAACTGCATAGCATTGCATTAGGACTGCCTTAGAGATCGTGAATTGCTCATTAATACCGCAAGAACCTACAAGTGATTGCTGGCCTAATAACCGGCCAAGTGAATTATTACGAATATGCATATGTTGGTTTTCTATCGTTTGGTCTCATCGTATTCCTTTTTATAAAGATACTGCTATTCTTATGAAACCAGTGTGGTGTCAATTTGTGGTGTTATCACTGTGTCACTGGGAGTGTGGTTGCAAATACTTTACACATTGCCTTGGAGATAAGCCAGGCTGCTCGTGCGAAGCTACCAGGGGGTGAGCAGGGGTTATCTAAGGGTGTGTCCCTCCTTACCCTAGCAAGGGTCCCTATTTGGACTAAGGTACATACCTCAGCCAACTAGAGACCCCCAGTTCTAACAAATTCAATTAAACTTTCCAATCGTACCTTGTTTTGGAGGCTTTGGGTGAATAAAGGGATTATCCAAGTTACACACTTATTACAGGATATGATTTTTCTATCCTCTCAGGAACTTCAAACTAAATTCCGTTTACCTGTCACTTCCCTTCGCCAATATGATTCTTTAAGATTGCTATTAAGTCAGCAGCTCTCCCTTCTCTCTGGAACACCCTGCCCCCCCTCTGATCATATATTTGAACCATTACCTACCTCTCTCTCCGTTCGGGCCTCTCACATATATAAATATCTCCATTTCTCTCTTCCCTCCCGCCCCAAGAGTAAAATTGAAATTTTGTGGGAATCTGATTTACAACACACTCTCCCTATACCCACCTGGAATTTGATTTGGGCACGAATACATCCTACTTCCTGTAATGCTAGTACCTCTCAAACACTTTATTATTTTTATCAGAGGTTGTTTTTAACCCCATTATCTATCTCCAAGTTCAGTTCTGACCTCTCCCTAACTGCTGGACTTTTAAAAATACCCCTGGCACATACTTACACTCTTTTTTCCTTTGCCCTAACATTTCTCTTTTCTGGACAAAGATATGTAATTTAATTACCTCTATTTGCTCTGTTAACTTTCCGTTCGATATATACTCCATATTTTTGGGTAGTAATTCCACACAATGGTTTTGTGCTCGTAGGATGGGCTCTTTTGTAGATCTGCTCATTGCCATCGCATTTCAGGTTATCACTTCTAATTGGAAAGATGCCTCTAAGGTTACCTTTTCTGCTTGGTGGAATCTTCTTTGTTCACATCATAGGCTTGATAGAGCTTCTGCTACCACCTCTCAGCAACTTCTCCGAAAAGAAGCCTTCTGGTCTCCACTTACCAATTATTTATCTTCTTCCGCATTACGCAATAATGATGCTATTACCTTGTTATCTGACACTGTATAATGTTTAATATTGGATATTTTTATGTTCTATACTTGGTTAGGATGTTAATTTCTGTTTTTTTTTTTTTCTTTCTCTCTTCCTTCATCCTTATAAAACATAAAATGCTTAACCCCTTCGATGCTCATGACGGAATGGTTCCGTCATGAGCATCGGTGCCCCTGTGCTCATGATGGAACCATTCCGTCATGAGGACAGGGGCACGAAATCCCTCTGCTGCAGACAGCAGAGGGATTTCCTTTTCTCCCCCAAAGCCTTGGTAGCTGGGGAAGAGCTTCCCCAGCTCCCGAGGCCCCTCCTTGGTTTCTGTGAAATGACTATCAGCGTGCATGTCGCGCTGTCGTCATTTCACAGAAACCGAAACTAAAATGAGCCTTTAGGCTCATTTCAGTTTCACTTTCTACGTGCTCAGGGGCTATCTCAGCCCCCTGAGCACGTAGAAAGATGGGAGAGGTATCATTGGAAAGGGAGAATCTCCCTTTCCAATGGTACCCCTCTCCAGTGGATCTCTGCTTGGGGATCGCCCCAGGAGGGCGATCCCCAAGCAGGGATCCACCCACTAGACACCAGGTAGGGGGAGCGGCCCCTTGGGCAAGGGCCTTTGCTCCCCCATAAGAATTTGGGCAAATTTAGTCTTTCTGCCCCCCCTGGGGGGCAGATGGGGCAGTAGCCCCCAATCTGCCCCCCCGGGGGAGCAGAAAGCCCACTAGATACCAGGGATTTTTGTTTATATTTTTATTAGGGGTGGGGGCTGCCCAATATGGGCATGCCAATGCCCCCACCCCCCTGGCCACAAAATCACAGTCTTTCTGCCCCCCCTGGGAGGCAGATGGGGGCAGTAGCCACCAATCTGCCCCCCCGGGGGGGCAGAAAGCCCACTAGATACCAGGGATTTTTTAAAAATTATAATTAGTGGTGGGGGCTGCCCAATATGGGCATGCCCATGCCCCCACCCCCCTGCAAAAATGACAGCCTTTCTGCCCCCCTGGGGGGCAGATGGGGCAGTAGCCCCCAATCTGCCCCCCCCGGAGGGGCTTAAAAGCCCACTAGACGCCAGGGATTTTTTTGGGCAAATCTGAATTAGGGTGGGGTCTGCCCAAAATGGGCATACTAATACCCCACCCCTCCCCCACAAAAATTACAGCCTTTTTGCCCCCCAGGGGGCAAAAAGCCCAGTAGACGCCAGGGATTTTTTGGGGCAAATTTTAATTAGGGTGGGGGCATTGGCATGCCCGTTTTGGGCAGCCCCCACCCTAATTAAAATTTGCCCAAAAAAATCCCTGGCGTCTAGTAGGCTTTCTGCCCCCCCTGGGGGGCAGATGGGGGCAGTAGCCCCCAATATGCCCCCCGAGGGGGCAGAAAGCCCACTAGATACCAGGGATTTTTAAAAAAAATTATAATTAGGGGTGGGGGCTTCCCAATATGGGCATGCCAATGCCCCCACCCCTTCCGCCGCAAAGGTACAGTCTTTCTGCCCCCCGGGGGGCAGAAAGCCCACTAGATACCAGGGATTTTTAAAAAAATGATAATTAGTGGAGGGGGCTGCCCAATATGGGCATGGCCATGCCCCCACCCCCCCCACAAAAATGACAGCCTTTCTGCCCCCGGGTGGGCAAAAGCCCACTAGACACCAGGGATTTTTGGGGCAAATCTGAATTAGGGTGGGGGCTGCCCAAAATGGGCATGCCAATGCCCCCACCCCTCCCCCACAAAAATTACAGCCTTTCTGCCCCGGAGGCAAAAGCCCAGTAGACGCCAGGGATTTTTGGGCAAATTTTAATTAGGGTGAGGGCATTGGCATGCCCGTTTTGGGCAGCCCCACCCTAATTAAAATTTGCCCAAAATCCCTGGTGTCTAGTGGACTTTCTGCCCCCCTGGGGGCAGATGGGGGCAGTAGCCCCTAATCTGCCCCGCCGGGGGGGGGCAAAAAGCCCACTAGACGCCAATGATTATGCTGGCTTTTTGTATGCGTGGGGGCTGCCCAGAATTGGCATACCAATGCCCCCACCCCCCCAAAAATAGCCACAGTGTTTCTGCCCCCCTTGGGGGCATATCGGGGCAACCCCTCTCCCCGATATCCCTCCCAGGGCGGCAGAAAGCCGACTAGGCACAGATTTGTTTTTAGCAATATGCCTACCTGTGGATTTTGGGCCCTAGCGCAGCCGGCACATAGGAAAACCTAGCAAACCTGTAAATTTTTGAAAACTAGACACCCAGGGGAATCCAGGATGGGGTGACTAGACTGGCTCTCACCAGGTTCTGTTACCCAGAATCCCTTGCAAACCTAAAAATTTATCAAAACAAACACATTTTCCTCACATTTCTGTGGTGGAAAGTTCTGGAATCTGCGTGGATCCACAAAATTCCACCCACCCCGCGTTCTCAAAAGTCTTCCGAGAAAAATGGTACCTGACTTGCGTGGGTAGGCCTAGTGCCCACGACAGGAAACGGCCCAAAACGCAACGTGGACACACCACATTTTCACAGTGAAAACTGATCCTTTTTTGGCAAAGTACCTAACTGTAGTTTTTTAACCCTAGCTCTGCCGGCACCTAGGGAAACCTAGCAAACCTATACATTTTTGAAAACTAGACACCCAGGGGAATCCAGGATGGGGTGACTTGACTGCCTCTCACCAGGTTTTGTTACCCAGAATCCCTTGCAAACCTAAAAATGTGTCAAAAAAACCACATTTACCTCACATTTCTGTGGTGAAAAGTTCTGGAATCTGCGTGGATCCACAAAATTCCACCCACCCCACGTTCCCCAAAGCTTTCCGAGACAAATGGTACCTCACTTGTGGGGGTAGGCCTAGTGCCCGTGACAGGCAAGGGCCCAAAACCTATTGAGGCGACTTCAAAATTACCTATCACAAAACAACCTGGTTTTGCAAGGGGGTCCCATGAGTTTTTGGCCCGGGTTTGGCTGCCATCTAGGGAAACCTACCAAACCCACACATTTCTGAAAACTAGACACCGGGGGAGTCCAGCGAGGAATGGCTTGCTTGGGTCCCCTAACGTTTTCCCACCCAGAATCCCCTGCAAACCTCAAATTTAGCTGAAAAAAATCACTTTTTTCTCTAATTTCTGTGTGGGAAAGTTCTGGAATCTATGTGGATCCACAAATTTCCTCCCACCCAGCGTTCCCCGAGGTCTGCCGATAAAAATGATACCTCACTCGCGTGGATGGGTCAAGTTCCTGTGACAGGCAAGGACCCAAAACCTATTGAGGCGACATCAAAATGACCTATCACAAAACAACCTGGTTTTGCAAGGGGAGTCACCTGGGTTTTTGCCCCGGGCACGGCGGCCATCTTGGGAAACTTCCAAACCCACACATTTCTGAAAAGTAGACACCCGGGAGAGTCCAGTGAGGTATGGCTTGTGTGGGTCCCCCAACATTTTCCTACCCAGAATCCCCTGCAAACCTCAAATTTAGCTGAAAAAATCACTTTTTTCTCAAATTTCTGTGTGGGAAAGTTCTGGAATCTGCGTGGATCCACAAATTTCCTCCCACCCAGCGTTCCCCCAGGTCTCCCGATAAAAATGGTACCTCACTTGTGTGGGTAGGCAAAGTGGCTGAAACAGGAAATGGCCCAAATCATATTGTGGAGACTTCAAAATTACCTATAGCAAAACTACCTGGTTTTGGGGGGGGGCACCTTGTTTTTTGGCCCGGGGCTTGCCGCCATCTAGGGAAACCTACCAAACCCACATGTTTCTGAAAACTAGACACCCTGGGGAGTCCAATGAGGTATGGCTTGTGTGGATCCCCCAATGTTTCCCTACCCAGAATCCCCTGCAAATCTCAAATTTAGCTGAAAAAAACATATTTTCCACATATTTTTGCGTGGAATCACCGTGCTGGCACAAATGTCCTACCACCCAGCATTCCCCTTGTTCTCCCGAGGGAAATGATACCTCACTTGTGTGGGTGTCCAAAGAAGAACTGGCTAAAAACGTATTTTTAAAAAAATGTAGCGCTTAGAATTCTCGGTGCTATACTCTAAATCCCTATGTTTTGGGCTCTTCCTAGTCACAGGACTTTGGCCCACCCACACAAGTGAGGCATCATTTTACTCGGGAGAACAAGGGGAACGCTGTGGGGTAGGACATTTGTGCCGGCACAGTGATGCCACGCAAAAATGTATGGAAAAAGTGATTTCTTTCAGCTAAATGTGAGGTTTGCAGGGGATTCTGGGTAGGAAAACGTTGGGGGACCCACGCAAGCCATACATCGCTGGAGTCCCCCGGGTGTCTAGTTTTCAGAAATGTGTGGGTTTGGTGGGTTTCCCTAGATGGCCGCCGAGCAAAGGGCCAAAAACTCATGGGACCCCCCTTGCAAAACCAGGTTGTTTTTTGATAGGTAATTTTGATGTCGCCTCAATAGGTTTTGGGCCCTTGCCTATCGTGAGTACTTGACCGACCCACGCGAGTGAGGTATCATTTTTATCGGGAGACCTTGGGGACCGTTGGGTGGCAGGAAATTTGTGGATCCACGCAGATTCCAGAACTTTCCCACACAGAAATTAATGAAAAAAGTGATTTTTTCAGCTAAATTTGAGGTTTGCAGGGGATTGTGGGTAGGAAAACGTTAGGGGACCCACACAAGCCATACCTCGCTGGACTCCCCTGGGTGTCTAGTTTCCAGAAATGTGTGAGTTTGGTAGGTTTCCCTAGATGGTCGCCGAGCCCAGGGCCAAAACCTCATGGGACCCCCCTTGCAAAACCAGGTTGGTTTGTGATAGGTAATTTTGATGTCGCCTCAATAGGTTTTGGGCCCTTGCCTGTCACGGGTCCTTGACCCACCCATGCAAGTGAGGTACCTTTTTTCTCTGAAGACTTTGGGGAATGCGGGGTGAGTAGAAATTTGTGGATCCACGCAGATTCCAGAACTTTTCACCACAGAAATGTGAGGAAAATGTGGTTTTTTTGACAATTGTTTAGGTTTGCAAGGGATTCTGGGTAACAGAACCTGGTGAGAGGCAGTCAAGTCACCCCATCCTGGATTCCCCTGGGTGTCTAGTTTTCAAAAATGTATAGGTTTGCTAGGTTTTCCTAGGTGCCGGCAGAGCTAGAGTTCAAACACTACAGCTAGGCACTTTGCCAAAAAAGGGTCATTTTTCATTGTGAAATTGTGGTGTGTCCACGTTGCGTTTTGCGCCGTTTCCTGTTGTGGGCAGTAGGCCTACCCACACAAGTGAGGTACCGTTTTTCTCGAAAGACTTTGGGAAACGCCGGGTGGGTGGAAATTTGTGGATCCACGCAGATTCCAGAACTTTCCACCACAGAAATGTGAGGAAAATGTGTTTCTTTTGACAATTTTTTAGGTTTGCAAGGGATTCTGGGTAACAGAACCTGGTGAGAGGCAGTCAAGTCCCCCCATCCTGTATTCCCCTGGGTGTCTAGTTTTCAAAAATGTATAGGTTTGCTAGATTTCCCTAGGTGCCGGCAGAGCTAGGGTTCAAAAACTACAGCTAGGCACTTTGCCAAAAAAGATTCATTTTTCACTGTGAAATTGTGGTGTGTCCACGTTACGTTTTGCGCCGTTTCCTGTCGCGGGCACTAGGCCTACCCACACAAGTGAAGTACCGTTTTTCTCGGAAGACTTTGGGGAACGCGCGGTGGGTGGAAATTTGTGTATCCATGCAGATTCCAGAACTTTCCACCACAGAAATGTGAGGAAAATGTGTTTTTTTGGACAATTTTTTAGGTTTGCAAGGGATTCTGGGTAACAGAACCTGGTGAGTGGCAGTCAATTCACCCCATCCTGTATTCCCCTGGGTGTCTAGTTTTTAAAAATGTATAGGTTTGCTAGGTTTCCCTAGGTGCCGGCAGAGCTAGGGTTAAAAAACTACAGCTAGGCACTTTGCAAAAAAAGGGTAATTTTTCATTGTGAAAATGTGGTGTGTTCACGTTGCGTTTTGAGCCGTTTCCTGTCGTGGGCACTATGCCTACCCACAGAAGTGAGGTACCATTTTTATCGGGAGACTTAGAGTAATTCAGATTTGTAAAGCAACTGTTATTACCTATTGACTTTCGATGCATTTCTGCCTTCCAAATGAAAGACAATGGGTAAAAAAGAAGTCATTTTGAAAAATGACCGATAATTCTCATGCTAGTATGAGTAGTCCCAATTTCGGAAATGTGCAAATATCTGCTGTTTCTAAACTCTATATTTTGTTCCCTTTTCAGAAATACATAGGTGTCTTTCATACCGATTTTTCCATGTATACATTTTCCCAGAATAATTGCTATATACATAATAAAAAACCATTGCAAGTTGCTGCTCAGTTTTTGGCTCTGGGTTCGTCGGGTTCTTGGTGAACCTACAAGTCCTATATATCCCCACAACCAGTAAGGTCCAGCGGATGTAACGTTATATTGCTTTCAAAGAGCTGTCATAATTAGAAGAAGTTACAGGTGAAAACGTTGACACAAAAGGCTGTTTTTTTCAACTAATTTTCAATTTTTCCTATATTTAACTGTTAGTTTCTATAAAGAAACCTTGATGGATCTACACAAATGACCCTTGCTGAATTCAGAATTTTGTCTACTTTTCTAAAATGTATAGCCTTCCAGGATCCATTATTGCTTTCATACCCATTTCTACCATTAACTGGAAGGAGGTTGAAAGCACAAAAAATAGCAAAAATAGGCTATGTCCCAGAAAAATGCCAAAACTGTGTAAAAAAGTTTGGTTTTATGACAAAAGTCTGCTTGTCCCTGAAAGCTGGGAAGATGGTGATTTCAGCACCACAACCCCTTTTTTGATACCATTTGCAGGGAAAAAACAAGACGCTTTCATCTGTAGCCCTTTTTTCGCATTTTTCCCCCAAAAAACAAAATTTAGCTGTATTTTGGCTAATTTCTGGGTCCCCTCCAGGGGAATCCAAAAACCCTGGGTACATTTAGAATCCCCATGATGTTGGAAAAAAAGGACGCAAATTTGGCGTGGATACCTTATGTGGTCAAAAAGTTACAGGGGCCTAAGCGTGAACTCCCCCAAATAGCCAAAAAAAGGCTTAGCACAGGGGGGGGAAAGGCCTAGCAGCGAAGGGGTTAATTGTTACGGTACATCATTCTTTAATTGCTCTTAATTTTGGTTTATAGTTTACTAAAAAGTTCATTGCATTAAGTCTTTACCTCTCCTTTATCTTACTTATTTATTATATCTTTTGCACTTCTTTTAATGACCGTTGATATATTATTGTACCCTGTATTTATTTGCATTAATAAAAGCTTTTTAAACTCAAAAAAAAAAAGAGGTGCTTTGTGAGGGTCTGCTGGATGCTCATCAACTGACAACCAGTTTAGACTGAATTTCATATTTAGAGCTGTTTAACAGGACTGATATAAAATTACATGTTGTAACACCAGAAGTTTGTTTACTTTTCCTAAAGTCTGTGATTGATAGGGTTTGCTTTCCCACTGATCGAAGTAAGGGAAGAAGCCATAATTCATTGGCAGCACAAGAGTGAACCTTCATTCTGCTGCTTCACTGGGAAAGAAAGCCAGAGCAGTGCAGGAGAAAAGCCGAGGAAATATAGAAAATAATGGTTTAGAGATAAATAATGTAGACGGCGGAAGGATGGGAGTGTTCAGGACGTGGGAAAGCTGCTGAGCATGACTCCAGCTTGATCAGGTGCATGGGATGGACTGGAGCTGTCGCCCACCGAATACTTCCTGTGTAGGGCTATAACAGTAGCTATTGATTGCACAGGAAACATCCTGATTGGCTCCCAGCATTTCACTCTAGGTCCTACTCTGACATAATTGTTTAAAAATTACCTTTAACGAGAGCCACCATATCCACTTGTCATGTGGTCTTTATTTTTTATCAAGTTTTCATCAATGTCGCAGTTACACTCCAGGGCTTAATTTGTAAATAAAAAATAAGTTCCATGGCCCAACGTTTGCACAGAAGCCCACGCTATTGATGGTTGGCGTGCTGAATACCAAGGCTGCACAGTCTTGAGTCCACCTGATGCCTCTTTAATCCACCACCAAACACTTTCTTCCTCACTCACTCTCACTCTTGCAGCTTCTTTTTCTTTCCTGCTTTCTCCCTTGGTCCCCATTCTTTTCCCCTTTTGTGTTACTCTTTCTCATGCTCTGGATCATAGTCTGTTCAGATAAAATAAGTGCTGGTCCCCAAAAATGAGTGCCAGTGGGCCTCACCAGCAACCACTGGCTTATAATAAGCACGGAACTGCACTGCATGTTCATGATGGAGCAGGGTTTTCGTGAAATAAAATCTGCTCGTATTGAACTCCTCATTGTGTGAATTATTAACAAAATTTTGTGAAAATTAACTGCGTAAAACTAAAAAAGGGTAAAAATGAAAACTGCGCAAGCGCGTGCTGGGAAAGTTAGTGTAGGCCGCAAATGCACACGATTAATGCAAAAATAGCATCCAAAAGTCGCGAGTTTCTCTTCACTAACTGTTTGAAAATAATGTGCAGAGCGTAACAAAATGCAAGCAAAAGCATTCATAGAGCGTTTTAATAGTGGAATTTTATAAAATAACAATGATAATCATACTTGTATTTGTTTTTCCTAGAGCACATTTTACTGCTCTGCAGAGAAGACCTCAAGAGTCTTTTTAGGTTAAATTTCCTTATTAGAATGTAGAAAGGAGAAATATGTAATTTGTCCTTCGTGAGTTCCTGATGATGGCCAAGGTTGTGTAGAGGAAACAAATGAACATTATGAATGGAACTTCCTTGCCGAGCGGAGTATGTGGACACTTGTGCTGCAAGATTGATACATTTGCGAGATGGAGAAATGTACAAGCCGCGGAACTGCGATATCTTAATTTCCTCTGCTTAAGGCTGATGACGTGAGCTGTCAAATACAAAGGAACTGTTGAAAAGTTAGGCACATCGAGAGTGGAGTGACTAGACACCCCTTGTTTTTAACCAATGAAATTTGAGATTTCTATGTGTGATGATACATGAGGGGTTGGATCTTTAGTGAATTTAGGGTATAACTATTAGTAGTTAAAGGGTGGGGGTTTAGAGCGCGTTTCCCTACTTTGCGAGAGGAGAGAGCTGTGTTGCTCCTTCCTAACTTTATTGACTGGCTGTTGTTCTGCTGATCCTGATTCTTTGACTTTGCACCTCAATTCTTCTTGGGGATGCCCAGCTTACTCTCATGGCCAGAGGGTAGCTTTCCTGATTTATAGAACTTTGCGTGATCGCTTAGTATGATATTCTGAATTTGCATAAATCTTACTTGCAAATGTTTTTATCCTTTTGTCTCTTCGCCTATCCACTCTCTCATTGCGCTGACATTTGAGATATACAATCGAGATTTGTTATCATTGCTGGTTTCCTTGTGGGATGATCTATGATTCAAGCTGTATTGTACTTGATGAGCAATTCACATTATTTTAGATAAATCATTTTGACTTATAAACAGAGTTTGTCTTTATAGTGTCATTTAGTTATTTTGAATGAATATTTCTTTATGATGATACTTCTTTAGAAATCTGATATTATTTGCCAATCCCTAACCACTATCAAAGATTCATCGAAGAGAGAAGAGGATTAATAAAGTAATGAGCAAATTGGTAAGAGTGGTTTAAACTCATGCAGCGTGAAAGGGACTGTTAGTTATTAAATTGGGTCCAGATGATAGAAATTTGTCAGTCCCCAAACACTGGATCAGTTTCTGGTAGCAGACTTGATGGTTTTATGGATTTAATTAGCAATTTAATAGGTCAGAATTAATAATTTTGGTTATTAACATATCGTACCATTGTTATATGTTGTGGTCCGTCGTTGACCTTAAGAAAGACGGAACCGAAGTGGCCTAAGATCCTGGGATGATATTAGCCTAATGGGCAGGTTTAGTGTGGCATACACTAGGTAGTATTGCGTTGTCTGCTGGTGTGGTATTAAGCAACAGATGGGTTGTTAATACTGCATAGGGAACACTGAAGTTAGTATAGTGGAGATTTATTTGGGAACCTTTAGAAAGCGCAGCTGAAGAAGTCCTGAGAATTTTCACTTGATTGAGGGTAGAGTAACGCTGGCCGATATTCCGCTAGTAGTGAAAGAATTCTTTGAATAATTGAATCTATCTCTTTCTTTAGTGGGGCAGACAAAGCAGGTTTGTTTTGTGTTGTTTCTAATTTTGTTTCCTTTAAGGAGAGTTTGTTATTTACTGCCGATTATTTTTGTAAAGGGAGGGTCAGTTGTAGGAGTTATACTGACGTCACAGAGAGCCACGCTGGCATTGGTCAGCTAGTGTGAAACGTCACGGAAGGGTGCAGTGTTGCTATTGGTTGGTTGGTGTGAGCCGCGCTGATATTGGGCAGCGTGAACGAATAGCGTTTGTGGATATAGGGAAGAGTTTTCTTTGATTTGTTTGGGTTTTAGCATAGCGAAAGAAATAGAATGAAGTTATTGAAAATGATGAAGACCTTGTTTAGAAAAGATGAGTCTATACCTATTAGAGAGGGAATTCCTATACCGCCTGATGGTACGCCTGCTTCTTTTATGTCTTTAGAACGAGGATATCATACGTGTACCTGGTTGGAGAATTGGGTGAAATATACAGACGGAGATGGGAATTTGGCATTTCCAGAGTGTTGTACTTTTAATGTGAGGATTTTAGAGAACCTGAGATATCAAATGAATCAATTGAGACCAAACCCCAGACCTATGCAGTACAAAGCGCTAGAGGAATGGGAGCATGAGGCATATAAGAGAGACAGAGACAGGTCTGTAAATAAATACAGAAATACTGTGAGTAGATAGAGGCAAAATGGGATGCCCAAATGAAAAGATAGAGAAGGGATGTGATTGCAGCAGTTGAAGGTTTATATCCGGTTGTTGTAGTAGAGAATCAGGCTGGTGGAAAGTGTAAAGAGAAAAAGAAAAATTTAGAATGTTCAGATCTAGATCCAAATGAAATTGATGATGAGTCATTAGATGAGTTATTACTAAAGAAGCCTCCACCTTATCAGGAAGAGCAGAAAAGAGCTACTCCGAATGCTCCATTGATTCAAGTAGAAGTTCCTCAGTTTTCGCAAGTGAGAAATACAAATGTAGAGAGTCAGGTAAAGGATGATTTGACACAAAAGATTGCTCAATTAAATCTGAATGCAGAATCTTTATCAGTTCCTGTGACGATTGGTCGCCATAGTCCATTGTGCATACTTTGACAGTACCTGTTAATGATAATAGGGTTAATGGTGGTGCTGATCTGAGTGAGACAGGAACATTGATTGATATTTCAGAAAGATCAGTAGAAACCCCAAAGCGTAATGTATAAATGGAACCTAGAAGATTAGTACAAAATGTGAGAGAAGTGACACCCACTTCAGGAAGATTAATAGGACCATCACTGGAAGAATTAGATGAATGGATTAGAGGGATGGTGTCTAATAAGGTTGATACGAGCATGGATGTAAGCAGATTTTTAAACCAGATTTGAAGGAAATGATTCTCGGTACGATTAGTCCAGAGAGATTGAGTAAATATCAGGAAGAAGAATTTTTGTTCTTATGTAAAAATATTACAATGAGAGCGAAGAGTCTTCATGAGAGGTTTGCTGAAGTTGCACAAACTTATGGAGTAGATATAGAGAAATCAGAGGCTTTGCAAAAGACAGATTGGATTTTAGTGATAAAGATTTGGAGAGTTTGAATGCTTCTGGTAAGCGATTGCAAATTAAGGAGTTGGTTAATACATTGAGACGATGGGGTGAATTGGAACGTTGGAAAGGCAGGTGGGCTAAAAAGAAAGAAGAAATGCTTGCAATTAAAGGAGCATCGCCTATGTTTCCAGTGAGAGAGACAGGGACTGAGACAACAACGACTGAAATGATATATTCAATGAGAGAGGTACCAGGAGGTGGATATGTTCACGTTCCATGGTCAAGACAGGATATACTGTCTTTTACAAATGAGTTTCCCAGATTAAGAGAAAAACCAGTTGAGTAGTACAAACAAGTAGAGAGATTTGTAAAAGTTTCAAAGGTCTTGCTGAAAGATTTGGATGGTTTGTTTGACATTGTGGTTCCAGCTGATTTATGGACTGAGTGTAGAATTGCAGTAGATTGGCCAAAAGAAGAATATTCCAGAGATGCAAAGACTAGAGCACCATCAGATGAAGTGATGAAAAAATATAATCAAGTAATTACCTACTTGAAGGGAAAGATTTCACCAAAAGAGACAGATTGGGTAAAAATAGATAGAACAACTCAGGAGACGAAAGAGACAGTACATGCTTACTATGAGAGGTTTTTACAGGTATTTAAACAGTATAGTGGTTTTGAAAGCATAACTGACAAAAATATGGGACATTTTGTATATAGGTTTGTGTTTGGTTTGAAACCAGAGATTAGTAACGTGATTTAACAGCGTTTGATTTGTCGGCAAAATAAGAGTGTAGATTAAATATTGCGGTATGCAAAATATTGTAGTGATGATATTGAATTGAGACATAAGAAGTTGAAAGAGAAATTAATGTGGGCACAAATGAAAGCAGCACAGAAAGGTGGTAATGTTGTAGATTGTTCTCAAACAGGTTTTCAAGGAAAGGGTCAGAATCAGAATACTCAGAATGGTCAGATTTCTAACATGGGAGGTGTTATGATGAATGGAGGTGTTCTTACTCAAGGAAAGGGTAGAGGTAGAGGTAATAAAGAGGAGATAAAAAAGAAATATCCTTGTCATGCATGCGGCAAGTTGGCACATTGAAAACGCGAGTGTAAGGTTTTTCTAGAGAAAAATTAAAATAATCAGGATACTAATCAGATAATGCAAGCGGAGGTAAAAAGAAATCAGGTACAGCCACAACAGGTAGTTACAATACCACAAGCCCGATGCCAAATAATGTGAATGCTCAAGTACAAAGATACAGTGCAAATGTGGGTTTCCATACGGGAGAGCGAGTTAATGGTAATCAAAATGTGCAAATGGCTTCACAATATTGGTTGCAGTGCCAGGAGAGTGATTCAGATACATCTCAATGACGGTGCCTGAGGGGGGAGGAGGAGTGCATGCTTGGCGCATCTCTATTTTTTTTGTAAACATATTTTATTGCCTTTTGTGAAATGCATGTTCATATTCTTGCATTTTGGTATATTACTGGGTGTTTCATTTGTACAGTTATCTTCTCTAATACATTCGTCATTCCTAAATGCCCATCTGTACTGCATGCGATTCCTAATTGGCTATTCATGTTTGAGAAACCCCCCTTAACTACCCCCAACTCCCCCCTCCCTCTCCCGCACTGCAGGCCATTTAGAGACTTCGCTTCTGCCAGTTGTTGCTTTACCTTACTCTTGCTAGTCGTTGGCCAACTGTATAGTCTTCATGTTATCTTCTCCTTATCCTATCTCACTCTGTCCACCATGATACTCTTATAGGTTAGCCTCCCTGGATTCCAGCCCTGGTTAATTGTCTGGGCCCTGTCTCTGGGGGCTCCCCTGTCTAGAAATCGCCATTGGAGTGGTATTTCCAGATTCCTGGTTGTTTCATTTCTTCTCTTCCACTAGGTCCTCCCATGCCTGGGCCCTCTCTATTCTGCCTATGCCCCTTCTCACGTTCCTCATCAGGACTCTGCTCTTGCAGCCCGCCCACCTCTCAAGCTCCCGCTTCCACTTAGCGATGCTAGGGCCATTTGGTGCTTTCCTCTTACTGGTGATTTCCCGCTTGGCCAGGGCAAAGGCCAGGTCCTGAAATCTGGCAGTAACTTTGGTCTTGGCTGTGTGTGGGAACATGTTGAGCAAGCAATGTGCTTGTGAGCATGGGACTATTCTATCGGTGATTTGGGCCGTTTCCGTCGTCACCTCCTGCCAGTAATGCGCCACTGCCCGGCAGCTCCACATCATATGGATATAATTTGCTCCTACTTCCTTGCATCTGGGACATTCTGCGTCTTCCCTGTGAAAGTATCGGTTTATTTGTTCCAGGGTGATGTATGCTCGGTGTAATGTGTAAAAGCTTATCAGCCTAAATTGTGCATTTCTGGACACCTTTGCAGTGCATTTTTCCAGTCTTTGTCCTCTAGGGGGCGTCCCAGATCCTCCGCCCAATGGTTCCTTAGGCCCTCTAGCGGCTTAGCAGAGTCTCTCCCTATCTCCGTGTACAGGCATGTAACTGCCTTTATTACACCCCCCGCTATCCCGATGTATTCGCATGTGGCGTGTCATGGCGGTTCGATAGTGCCCATCTGCCAGTGTCGTTGCATCGCCCCATGACCGCTCTGTGGAGCAGAAACTGGCCCTGCGGGATGTCCCAGTCAGTACTGAATTCCTCGAATGGAAGCAGTTCTCCATCTCTGTACAGATCCCCTACCTTCGTCGCTCCTGCCTATACCCAGTCATCTAATCCTCCCCATTGTCCCCCGTGTGGTAGTGCCCTGATTGTCAGTAGTGGCAGTTCCGGTGAGTATGGGTGCTTCGTCTGGGTCCTCTGGGGGCATCTGCTCGAGAATCGCTGTATCACTCCGTGCTCATTGGTCTGTATGTGTTGGGGCTTTGCGGTCCTCATTAGCGTTCGGAGTAATTCATCTCTCCCCGGGGTGAAAGGGGGCACACCCCTATCTGGCAAAATCCTCCCCGCTATCCATTGAGTGAATCTCTGCAGCTGCCCTGCCACGTAGTATGCCTCAAAGTCCGGGGTTGCCAACCCTCCCTCTGCCGATGGCCGCTTTAACATGGCCATGGCTACTCGTCGTCGCCCAGTCCCCCATATGAAAGCAGAGAGGCACGTGCCCAACTCCCGGAACGATGCCCTGGGGATCCACACGGGTAGCGTGACAAAGAAGTACAGTAGTCGCGGAAGGGCCACCATTTTGAGCAGGGAGATCCTTCCCGCTACCAAGATAGGGAGTTTCCCCCAGAATCCCATGCTCTCTTTTAAGGCCCTCAGTGCCCCCCCAAGGTTTCCTTCCTGTACATCCTGGAGCAAGTGGAAGATCTTCATCCCAGATATCGGAAACATCGGGGCTCCCACCTCAAGTCCCCCAGCCCCTTTGGCGGCTGTCTATCCGTAATCATTGGGAATAACCTGGATTTTTGCCAGTTTACTCTTAGGCCTGAAAGAGCCCCAAACTCCTCCAGCATATCTCTAGCTCCCTGCAGGTCCTCCCCTGAGTCTTTCAGGAACAGCAGGAGGTCGTAAGCGTACAGCGCTATATGATGCACTTGTCCCCCCAAGCGTAACCCCCTGTATCTGTCGCCCATCCGTTCCAAACAGCCAGGGCGAACAGCAGGGGGTAGTGGGGGCACCCCTGTCGAGTGCCCCTCTCCACCCGATACTGCTCCGAGATCATACGACCCATGCGCACCCTAGCCGTCGGGCCTGCGTACAGCAGTCTCACCCAGTGTATGAATCCCTGGCCCAGTCCCATCTTTATTAATACAGCATAGAGGAAGTCCCACTCCAGGCTGTCAAAGGCCTTTTCTATGTCTATGGTGAATATCACCCCCTTCCGCTCTGCACTGCTGCCCGATTCCAGGATAGAGAGGAGTCGCCTTATGTTCAGAGTCGTATTTCTGCCAGGTATGATACCCACCTGATCCGGGTGGACCAGGGAGGTCATGTATGGGAGCAGTCTGGACGCCAGTAACTTACTTAGGATTTTAAAATCAATATTGAGCATCAACGAGGGTCTATATGCTGTACAGTCAAGGGGGGATTTGTCTGGTTTAAGTTGTGGGATCACCACTGCCACCCGGGTAGTCTGTGGCAGTGTTCCCTCCTCCCTGGCCGCTGCTTATAGTTCCACCAGTCTGGGAGCCAGCTCCTCTACATAGGTGGCATAGAACTCTGTAGGGAGTCCATCCGTGCCTGGGGTTTTACCTCTCGCCAGGCCCTTAATGGCTACTCTGATCTCATGTTCTGAGATGTCAGCTCCCAGCTGGTCTGAATCCTCCCCAGATAGCGTGTGGAGGGGGATCCTCTCTGGGTAATCCCTTTTTGCCTCTTCCCCACGGGGCCCAGAACTCTTATATACCTGATTATAATAGTCCAGGAATCTATTGTTCATGTCTGTTTGCCTATTTAGGGGGTGTCCATCTGGGTCAGCTAATTCTTTAATGTTATTCCCTCTGCGGGACGGGTTGGCCAGCCATGCCAACAGCTTGCCCGCCTTGTCCCTCTCCGCATGAGTACGGTCCAGGTATTTTTTGTAGTCAAAGCATCTCAGGCGCTCTTCTTGAGCAACTACCTCCTCTTTTGCCTCCAGGAGTTCCTGTCGGAGCTCCAGGTTACCGGGGCACCTCTTTTCTAGTACTCTCAATGCACTGTCTGCTTTTTCTATGTCCGTGACTAATGTCTGCCACACCCCAATTGATGTTGCCAAGCACCTTTCCCTCATTACAGCCTTGAAGGCCTCCCATTCCGTCAGTCTAGGGTCCGTGGAGTGGGTGTTGTCAGTAAAGTAGGAGATGATGTGCCCCCTGATCTCATGATGGAATACCTGATCTTCGAGCGCCTCTGGTCTGAGGCGCCATGTTGGAATGGGCTTGAGTTGCGTACCCCATTTCATCCTCATGAGAAGGGGATTATGATCTGATATTGTACGAGTCAGATACTCTGCTCCTCGCATCATGGCGTGCATGTCTGGAGAGCAGAGGAATGCATCCAGCCCCACGTGGAGTTCATGTGCCTGTGAGAGGTGTGAATATTCTTTGTCTAGTGGGTGCGTGCACCTCCAGGTATCTACCAGTCCCCACCGGGTCTGCCAGTCTCTAAAGGCCCTGGCTAATCTGCGCACTGGAGAGTCACGGAGCGGAGGGTGAGAGCGGTCGAGATCCAGGTCTGCCACGATGTTAAAGTCTCCCCCCATAATGACTGAGCCAGTCATATAGGATGCCAATATCCCGGACATCTTCTCCACGAAGGCCACTTGGTCCGTGTTCGGCCAGTAGAGGTTAATTAGTGTCACATCTTGTACATCCAGCCTCCCTGTGACTATGAGGTACCTGCCCTCCGGGTCGACTTTGTGCCCCGTGTGGTGGAAGGGGACCCCCACCCTTATCCAAATTAATACCCCCCTCGCGAATGCTGAGAACGAGGTGTAGTAGGCCTGACCCCTCCATCCCCGGTGCAGCACAGCTCCCTCTGACGCCAGGGTATGTGTCTCGAGAATATTTTATATCGCTTTTGCATGGAGTACATTCCTCTAATGTTCCAGGATATAATATTATTCGTCACTCTATACTTCATCTTGATTTCTTCTCCTTGTTCTCCCCCTGACCTCCCGGCTGGGCCCCCTGGGAGATGGCGCTGGCGATCGCGATCCTTACTAACTGTCATAAGTTCCATTTCTAGTAGCCTGAAGTGCCCCCAACTTAAAGCTCTATGAACCCCCCAACTCCCCCTCCCCAGGACAAGCGAGGTTCTCTCCCCATCCAAAATATGCACTCGTGTGCAACTGTAAAAATTGTCCAAAGTTCAGGTAGTGACGGGACAGGCGCTTACTTTGGGAAAGAGCCACGTCCTCAAGCCCCCCCGGGTCTTCCCCCACCCGGTGCTTGTAGGATTTAGCCATAAAGTCATGCTCATCAGAGCACATGTCCAGTTCTCCAGGTCTCCTCCATACTTAGCATCCCCTGAGCATACTTGCGTGTCTCGATTTGGTTCATATGATATCGTCCGCCGATCTGGGATTCACATCTGGAAGCTCCTGACTGGATTCCCCCACTGTGCTAGTGCTGTGGTCAGAGTCCGAGTCTCTTGGGTCCTCCCCAGGCACTGAGGCTGTGTCTCATCAGCCATGAGCGCTGAGAGATGCAATCGCTGCCACTGCTCTGATCCTCTCCCGTTGCATTTCCTCTGCTGTAGGCAGGCTCGCTGGTTTTCCTCCATCACCTCCGTGTCAGGCCCTGCCTCTATCCTGCACTTCGCGACTCTGTCCTGCGGGGCATGCTGGTCAATCCTCTCCCACACCTCCTGTGGCGTAGTGAAGAACTTGGTTCCGCCTGCAGTCGACAGTCTAAACTTGGCTGGGAAGACCTTTGAGTATTGTATGTTCAGCTGTCGCAGCTTCCGTTTGGCAGCGACATATGATGCCCTTTGTTTCTGAACCTGCCAGGAGAAGTCCAGGAAGATCCTGACAACACTGTTTGCCACTCTGAGCTGCCCTTTCTGCCGAGCCTGCCTCAGCATATTGTCTCTGTCCTGATAAAATAGCAATCGTGCCACCACCGGCCTCGGCGGTCGTCCTGGCGGGGGTGCTCTTGCAGGGACCCTATGCGCTTGCTCCAGCGCAAAGTATTGGGACAACCCTTCTTCTGCCACCTCAGTGCAGATTCAGTGCTCCAGATAGGCCACCACGTTGTTTCCCTCCTCCTTTTCCAGAAGGCCCACTATGAGTAAGTTGTTACGCCGTGCTCTGTTTTCGGCATCCTCTGCCCTAAGCTCCAGTGCCTGTACTCTCTTCTCCATGTCGGAGAGCCTTTGGTTGGATGTGGTCACCTGGGGTTTTAGGTCACGAACTTCGCCCTCCGTTGCTGAGACTCGGTCTGTCAGTTTCCGATGGTACACCCTCAGTAGTCCTCTCTGAGGGTGTCGATTTTGGTTTCCACCGCCATCCTTGATGTCTCTATGGCTCGAAGAATGTCCGAGAGAGATGGGTCTTCCGGGGCCTCTCTCCCCCCGTTTCGGGCCATTGTCCTCGTGGATGTGCCCCCTAGTTCTTTCCCCGGCAGCTCTTGTTGTTCCTGTTCCCGCCTTTTGGTGATTTTACCCATGGTGCCTACCTCCTTGTGGCGAGATCTACTTGGCATAGTTCTTTTGCGTTACAAGCGGTTGTGGCCATCGATCTGTGGTCCAGTCTCTAGTGCCCCTCGTGTCTCGGGTGGGTCCATGTGCGTTGGTCCAGGAAGATTCTCCCAACTCGGCTGTTCTGCCGACCGTTTGGCTCCTCTCACACTCTGGCTGCTATGTACGCCAGCATTGGGGGGTCAGTGTCCCGCTTGGTATTGGTCCTGCGGTCCGGGCTCTGCTCAGGGCTGATTTCCAGCCGGTCTCAGGCCCGTGGCCTCTCTTTTAATTTCTTAGCAGCCCCTAGTCGCCAAATTTGGACTTCTGAGGTGTCCCGGTCGCACTATGCCCCTGTGAATTATTTTCTCTGCACCAACGCAGCCCGCGCAGGCCCACCTCACACTGGTATTTTGCTGTCCCCACGAGGGCCTCTCCTTTTTTTGGCTGCCGCTCTCACAGCTCCAGGCCGTTCCCCTCTTCACCCCTGTTCCCAGAAGTAAGGAGGGGGGAACCTCTCTCTTCGACAGAGGTGGCCTCTGGCGTGCCCACCAGCTTATTTCGGCTGCCGCCGCTTTTACTCTCGTTCGGGGCTCTGTCCGTCCCCTTTTTCCACACCCGGTGAATTGGGGGTTGCGTCTTCCCTGGCTGGCCTCACCTCTAGTGCCCCTCCAGCCACGCTGCAATGGTGCAGTGACCGGTCCCCTGAATCACCGCTCCACCGCCGCCTCTATTGCTTCAGTTGGACGGGGTGCCGCCTGCCCTTTGCTACTTGTTCCCACCGGGAGGCTCTGGTGGGGTTCTCCTTCCACCCAGTGCCGGTGAGGGCTCCCCCGCTGGTCCCGGCCGCTGCTGATCCTGTGCGCCCTCAGTGTTCAGTGAGCTGCCCTTCTACTCACACTGATCTGGGGGCCGGAGTTACATCGGCGGGCTCCGCACTCAACTCCCTTTCAATCACGCTGCGGGGCAGACCTACCGCATCGCAGGCTCCCCGCTCCGATGCCGGTGCCGTCCAGCGAGCTCCGCAGCCCCTCCGATCAGTTGGCTCTCGCTTTCCGCTGTTGTCTGCCGCTGGGTGGCCGCGTCCGTTGCCTCAGGGGGACTAGAACTTTGGGTCCTGTGGGCCGCTTCTGTCCGTGGAGCCCGCAGCCGGACCTTAGCTCCGCATCACGGGCGCCATTTTGTCTTTCCTTGCGGCCCTGCTGTCGGCAGGTCCGCGGTTCATTCCTGCTTCTTTTTTCCACATGAAGCTGTAGATTGTTCGCTTCCCCCGCGTTGTGGAAGTCGGGAGAGCTGATTTGTTCCTTATTTGGCCCCCTATGAAAGTCAGGATGGCACCAGATGGGGGATTTCCGGCGGGAGCGTGGATCTAGGCTTCCTCCTCCATTGGCGCCCGGCCACGCCCCCCTTGGCGCATCTCTAGAGGTAGATCAGTGTGGTCCTTTTGTAGATGGAGAAGTCGAAGGTAATGTAATTACATTCCTTGTGGACACTGGTGCTACCCATTCCACTATGAGAACTGTGGAAATCCCTAACCTACCCCTCTCGGGAGATACTATCCAAGTTGTAGGCGTCTCGAATCTACTGATCAAAACTCCAGTGACAACGCCAATGAAAGTACACATTGGAGATCTTAGAGACTCGCATTGTTTTGTGGTGTGTGATACGAGTCCAGTTAACCTGCTAGGTAGAGATTTGTAATGCAAGATCATTTGCACTGTCTATTGTACACCAGATGGTATAGCATTTCAGATGCAGGATGAAGATATTGAGTTCAAAATGATGATGGCGCGGCAAGGGACAGAAGTGAATGATTTGTATCCTTTATTTACAGCGAAGGATTTGCCTGTTGAGTTGAGAGACAGTGATGACTGATGTGTAGGATTTTTCAGGGAAAGACATTGGATTGATGAAAGGAGTTGATCCTATTCAGATCTCAGTCAAACAAGGTGCAGAATTTCCAAAAATGCCACAATACAAAATGAGTCCTGAGACCATTGCAGGAGTAACACCTGTAATTGAACAAATGATTGAATAAGACATTCTGAGAGAGATACTAGGGAGTCCTTGTAATTCACCTATTATGGGGATTAAGAAAACAAGTGGGAAGTATAGGATAGTTCAAGACCTGAGGAAAATCAATAAGATAGTGATACCTTGTTGCCCAATAGTACCAAACCCAGCAGTGATTCTTTACAAAATTCTTTGTGATGCGGAGTGGTTTACCGTGATTGAATCATGCCAAGCATTTTTCTCGATACCCTTGCATTCGGATAGCCAATATTTGTTTGCATTCCGGTTCGGAGACCGTGTTTTGGCATGGTGCCGAGTTCCTCAAGGGTATACAGAGAGTCCCTCAATTTTCAATCAGATTTTGAAAAAATGCTTAGAGTCATTGGTAATTTGAGAATAACCATATTCACTGATAGTCAATATGGTTTTGGGGTTGTGCACGATTTTGGACAATTGTGGTTGCAACGTGGATTTTTGACATTATCTGGTTCACCAATTCGAAATGGTAACTACGTTAAGGAGTTACTATATGCACTACAATTGCCCAAAGAGATTGGAATTGTGAAGTGTTCTGCACACAAATCAGGAAATGATTATACAACCAATGGTAACAGATATGCTGATCGAGTTGCACGTTTTTGTGCCCAAAATTCAATTTCAATTAACAAAGAAATGCAGAAATCTGATACAAATTGTAATCCAATGTTTTCTTCTGTGGAGACATGGGAAGAAATTAGGCAATTGCAGGAAGAAGCTAGTGAGGAAGAGAAAGAAATTTGGATCAAAGCAGATTGTTCGCGTAGGACGAAGATGAAGTGTGGGTGTACATAGATGGGAGGCCAATAATGCCAGACAGCTTGCTGTCCCAAATGGCAAGGATGTATCATGGTTTAACCCATGTAGGAAGAGATACAATGATTAGGCTTTTTAAGCAAACATGGTACAATTCGACTTTCAGGGTCATTGCAGAAAGTCTTTGCCAGAGGTGCATAACTTGCCAGCAGCAAAATGCAGGGAGAGAAACTGTTGTCAGTTGGGGACGAATTGGAAAAGCAGCAGGTACATTTACCAGACTGCAGGCAGACTTTATCGAGCTCCCTCCATGTAATGGTTTGAAATATGTGTTGGTAGTGGTCTGTCTGTTCTCTCGTTGGGTGGAAGCTTATCCAACAAGACGAAATGATAGTCTAACTGTTGCTAAATTGCTACTAAGAGAGATAATACCCAGGTTTGGATTTCCAGTCTCTTTAGACACAGATAGAGGAACACATTTCAACAATGAAATAATTCGGAAATTTGTGCAGCATTGCAAATTGAGCAAAAATTACAATATGCCTATCGACCACAAGCTTCAGGCGTGGTCAAACAAATTAATGGCACTATTAAGTCGAGACTCTCAAAAGTGTATGCGTCCACAGCACTAAAATGGCCAGATGCTTTACCATTAGTTCGAATGAGTCTGAGAAGTATTCCTGATAAAAAGACTGGATTATCGTCCCACAAAGTGATTATGTGGAGAGCAATAAGGCAGCCAATAGTTCCAGCAAATCAATTGACTAATATAACTGATGATCTAGTGCTCGATTATTGCAAAGGATTGGCTGATGTGGTGCATTCTGTGTTTCATCAGGTTGGAGAAGTTGCAACCACAACACACAAGAACAAGCACATTACCTAAGTCCAGGAGAGTGGATCCTGGTGAAGAAACATGTAAGGAAGTCTTGTTTGGAGCCACGTTGGCATGGGCCAAACCAAGTAATATTGGTGACGACGACAGCAGTGAAGTGTGGTTGCTTACCAAATTGGATTCACGCAAGCCACACAAGAGGAGTCCCAAGTCCACTTGAAAGATCAGAAACAAATGAAAGAGATCAAGAACAGTCTAAAAGTCAAAGAGAGTCTGAACAAAGTCGAATAAAGTGGGCACCAGCTACTGGGTCTCGTGAGACTGTTGTGAATACCAATGGAGAAGGAAATTTGTTTCAAGAACAAGTGCAAAGAAGAAAGTTCTGCAAACAAGAGAAGTTTTTAATCAAGTCTTGAATATGGTGACTCTGTGCAAGTGAAAAAAGCAAGAAAAGGAGATATATGGCCAAAGGGAGTGAAAAGACTAAAATACACTCTGAATGAAAAGATTCCAAATACACTAATAGAAATATCGAGCCAAACAGAACAAAGTGACTCTGAGAAAGATACAGTTCGGAGAACAAAAAGATCAAGAGTTCCGAACAAGAAATGCACAGCGCCTGAATGGACATACGTGGTGGCAGAAGCAGTTGAAAACACAGATCAGTGTGGAGAAAAGATTGTTGCCCAGTCGAGTCATAAGAACTGGTATAAGCCACCCTAAATGAACTGTGTCAAAAATTGGCATGCAGAAGATTGAAAAGATCACTCTGAAGAGTGCATAAAACTAAGCTGGAAATGAGTTAAAGGCTGTGAAGATACTATAAAACATTTTTTTTTTTTTAAAAGAGGGGTGAAGCAAGAAGGCTTAAGAAGTGCTCGGACACACTACACATCATTTTTCATTATTATTTTTCTAGTTTTAATTTTTTTAGGTTTTTTTTAGTTTAAGTTTTTGATTTTCCTAGAAAATGGCAAAGGCAAAATTTCAAGAGACTGAATATCAAAACCAAAGTTTGAAACGTAGATGTATTAATGCTTGCTTTGTAAGTGTTTTACTACTAATGTTTGTTTGGTTAACACTAATTGTTGTGCCTTATTTTATGTATCCTACTAAGAATAATATTACTATAATATGGTGAGTGAAAAAGTAGATGTGGGAAATCTTAAAGAAGAATCACATACTAACCTTGAGAAAATAACAGGTGATAATATATATCACCAGGATAACTCTATTAAGGATATTTCGTTAAATGTTTTTACCAAATTATTGTATGAGTACATGGATACTATGGATGCAAGAGATTGTTACTCGTGCATGCAATTACCTTCGTCTGTGTCTGAGGGGGAGACTTATCATCACCTTCCTTAAACATATGGAGTTTCATGTAGTGTACTAACAAGTTTGTTCTATGAAAAAGGAAGCCTGCAGTATTACTATTCAAATTATGATTTAGTATTTTCTGAAGTGCCTATTAGAAAGAATATGAATAAGGTGAATAGTGCGAAAAATGCTGAGTACTTTGGTGAGTTCTTCCATACTACCAAAACGATAGATGCTGTGTATGCACATCGTAATAATTTAACTTGTAGTTTGCGTCAGAAGGAGATTGAATTTATAAATTTAGTGGAAGATAGGAGACAGAGTTTTAAGAAGAAAGCTGCTGAGCAAAAGTCTCATATACCTCCTTGGGCTTTTAGAGAAGGTGATTACAAAATGGGTGAGACATATGCTGCAATGACTCTGGACTGGCACCATAGGGGAAAGCTTTGCTTACTAAGACAGAAAACAGACTATAACAATTATTTCATTGGGTCTAGTGAATGTGATCATATTTTCCTAATTACGGGAGGTTGCGGAATAAGAGGTGGTACGGATCCTGTTTTCCCTCGAATATATTATGTGTGTGGTAAGAATGCCTATTATAGGTTGCCTGCACATTGGTATGGGTGTTGTTATATGGGGATAGTCTTTCCAAAAGTCTACCATTTGGATTAAGGTCATGGAAGCAATGAAAAGAAGGGTGAACTAACACGAAATAAAAGGGAAATTAGTGCTGCAGAGATTGTGGGTGATATTTTTGGAGCATTGATACCTTCAGTTGGGGTAATTTTAAATTCACATATAATTAGAAAATTGTCCACCGTGGTTGATGGTTTATCAACAGACACTGCTGGTGGGTTCTTAATGATTGATACAGAAATGGTGGCTATAAGGTCTATGGTCCTGCAAAATAGACTTGCTCTTGATATATTATTGGCAAAAGAGGGCGGAGTCTGTAGCATGCTGAAAATTCAACAGTGCTGCACATATATCCCTGACAAAAGTCAGAACCTGGAGGGATATATTACATATATTACACATTTATGGGAAGACTTAACTGAACTGAAGGTTGACGGTGCTTGGGAGAGACTTGGTAAGGGTTTCTCCTCAGTGGGTAATTGTTTTTCTACTTTTGGTAATAGCTTGTTAGGAAAAATACTAACGCCAATAGTTGCTATAGGGATACTAATGCTGGTATTAATATATAAGTGTTGCAAGTGCAAGAGACAAACACTAGATACTAAACGAAGAGCAAGAAAGAGAAAGAGAGAAGAAATAGATTTGGAAGACAGAAGAGGAAATTACTATGAAATAGTAAAATATATAGATGGAGTTATGTTGAAACAGAAGAAGACTGCTGCTTTCTAAGTAGCATAACATGATGACAATCAGATTTTTGGGTTGGTTTTTTATGATGGCTCAAGTTACCATCAAAGGGAGGATTGATGGAGCAGGGTTTTCGTGAAATAAAACCTGCTCGGATTGAACTCCTCATTGTGTGAATTATTAACAAAATGGTGTGAAAATTAACAGCGTAAAACTAAAAAGGGGTAAAAATGAAAACTGTGCGAGCGTGTGCTGCGAAAGCTAGTGTAGGCCGCAAATGAACACGATTAATGCAGAAAATAACAGCCAAAAGTCGTGAGTTTCTTTTCACTAACTGTTTGAAAATAATATGCAGAGCGTAAGAAAATGCAAGCAAAAGCATTCACAGAGCGTTTTAATAGTGGAGTTTTTATAAAATAACAATGATAATCATACTTTACGTATTTGTTTTTCCTAGAGCACATTTTACTGCTCTGCAGAGAAGACCTCAAGAGTCTTTTTAGGTTTAATTTGCTTATTAGAATGTAGAAAGGAGAAATATGTAATTTGTCCTTCCTGAGTTCCTGATGATGGCCAAGGTTGTGTAGAGGAAACAAATGAACATTATGAATGGAACTTCCTTGCTGAGTGGAGTATGTGGACACTTGTACTGCAAGATTGATACATTTGCAAGATGGAGAAATGTACAAGCCGCGGAACTGCGATATCTTAATTTTCTCTGCTGAAGGCTGATGACGTGAGCTGTCAAATACAAAGGAACTGTTGAAAAGTTAGGCACATCGAG
Source organism: Calotriton arnoldi (assembly GCA_963921515.1). Classification (NCBI taxonomy): domain Eukaryota; kingdom Metazoa; phylum Chordata; class Amphibia; order Caudata; family Salamandridae; genus Calotriton; species Calotriton arnoldi. Next base: position 2,167,333 of record CAWUFW010000072.1, on the reverse strand, counting down.
AGTGGAGTGACTAGACACCCCGTTTTTAACCAATGAAATTTGAGATTTCTATGTGTGATGATAGATGAGGGGTTGGATCTTTAGTGAATTTAGGGTATAACTATTAGTAGTAAGAGAGTGCGGGTTTAGAGCGCGTTTCCCTACTTTGCGAGAGGAGAGAGCTGTGTTGCTGTTTCCTAACTTTATTGGCTGGCTGTTGTTCTGCTGATCCTGACTCTTTGACTTTGCACCTCAATTCTTCTTGGGGATGCCCAGCTTACTCTCATGGCCAGAGGGTAGCTTTCCTGATTTCTAGAACTTTGCGTGATCGGGTAGTATGATATTCTGAATTTGCATAAATCTTATTTGCAAATGTTTTTATCCTTTGTCTCTTCGCCTATCCACTCTCTCATTGCGCTGACATTTGAGATGTACAATCGAGATTTGTTATCATTGCTGTTTTCCTTGTGGGATGATCTATGATTCAAGCTGTATTGTACTTGATGAGCAATTCACATTATTTTAGATAAAGCATTTTGACTTATAAACCGAGTTTGTCTTTATTAGTGTCATTTAGTTATTTTGATTGAATATTTCTTTATGATGATACTTCTTTAGAAATCTGATAATATTTGCCAATCCCTAACCACTATCAAAGATTCATCGAAGAGAGAAGAGGATTTATAAAGTAATGAGCAAATTGGTAAGTTTGGTTTAAACTCATGCAGTATGAAAGGGACTGTTAGCTATTAAATTGGGTCCAGATGATAGAAATTTGTCAGTCCCCAAACGCTGGATCACTCATAATTCTTCATACTCCTCCATCTCTGTCGTTAAGAACAACATTGTTAATGGTGGCGGGCGATGGCACCACCAGCAGGCCTAACTGTGATGGTGCCGACTGAAAAGGCAAGCAATGGGTCTGGATTGGGAATTGAGATGCGATGTTTTGTCAAGTTCCTGTTATCCAGTACGCAAAATGCTTTAAAAATAGTTATGTTTTCAAAGTGCATCAGGACCTGCAATTTATAAACAAATTCCCCATTGGGAGGGCTTGTTCACTCGAAGTGGATTGTTCACTGCTCTTGTACCAAGGCAGTGAGCAGTGATTAATTTGTGCCGATGTTTGCTGGTGCTTGGCACTAGCACTTATTTGTAAACACCAGCACATATTTATGAGAATCCACCACATGGTGTCACCGTGAGTAATTTTAGCAGAGTTTATTTGTGGAGCATGTAACTATTAAATATATCTTAAATACATGATAAAAATATGACTTAGATCTACAATTTAACATGATATGTGAGTAGGGCCAGCTGCAGTTTACCCGTGTGAAATACCTTGGCCCCTGGCACTTAATTGTTTACAAATTAAGCACTGGCAGTGAGATGACTCTCGGCTCCTATGTCCCCGATTTCAAGCATCGCCAATGCACCTTCACCAATTCACCATACAGAATAATGTCATTGTTCCTGCAAGACGAACAAGCTTCAGCAAAGCCAATAGGTCTGGTGTGCATTTTGAATCCTGCATAAAATATTTTACAAAAGCCTACTGAAGTGAAAAATAAAACAAAACAATTATTGCTTTCTGTGTATGTTGAATGTATAATATAAACAAAACAATGTGTAATGGTTCAGTGGACATTTGAGATTTAAAATAGTACCTCATGCATTGCATTGTAAGCATTCGATAGTGTGTGAAATGATACACTAAACAGCCATTAGCATGAGGTGAGAGAGAAATTCCCCTCTACATAGAGACAAAGCCCACTCTTTGTATGTGTTAAAGTATTGGTAGCATTAGGCATAGTTTCCCTGTGCTGTCAAGTCAGGCCTAAAAATGAGGACAGCGCCACATCCCTTGGTCTTGCAAAACTTTTCATCAATCACGTGAATAATTTGTCCTATATTATATTTGATAATATACTATTTCAGACTGTCTGTTAACAAGCCTGAACTTGGATCCATTCTCCCACTCCAAGTATCTGATCTAAAGCGTTCTTAGAGTACCACAAGGTACTTCCTAGCGTTTTACAATAAAACCACTTAAAATACATTTAATAAATAATAAACATATGTTGATAAGGGAATGTGATGTGTGATGTAGTTAACATGCTGATAGAGTAATGACAATTAAGAGTGACTGTTATAGTGGGAGCTTGAGGCAGTCTAGTTTTTGATGTACTATAGAAAATGTTGTGTAAGACATTGTTTTAGGTGATGTGGTTCTATTGGTGAGTCCAAATAAATGGAGTCATCACTTTAAATAGATCCAAACGAAAAGTAATACTTGATGATTTCATCAATGAAGGATTTATTTCATCATCCTTATAGTGTTCTCTTTATGAACAAATGCATTTATAAATTCAGTTCCATATAGCAAAACAAGTAATACTTGAATCCTGGTATCCCAGTGTATCAAACCCAATGCATTTCGGGCTGGATTAGCCCTTCTTCAGGGGAACTGTTTATATCTGTGAAGTGAAGCGCAAAAGGAAGCTGCGTTACCAACCCTGGCAAAAGGATCAAAAGTAAAGAAACTGCTCAAACACGTCCAACATATTAAGGCATCCATAAGTGTCATGCTCAATTCGGGAAATGAAAATGTGCAACATGGTACATGTGAAAACGTGGTGAATGTAAAACATGCCAGATATTAAACATAATGGTGTACGTGCCGCTGGAACACCGTTGTAATGAAACCTATGTGTAGTATACATCAATGACCAGAAGTGCTCAATTGCTACATCTCCGTAACTGTTAAAAACAATACGAAACCAAATTGAGACAGTGCTAGGAGTCCGTGAGCTCTCGCCTTTAATAGGAGTCAGGGCAATACAAGTGAGCGAGATACGGTGCCGAATGTCAAGTGCTTGGTGACCCTTAGGAAAACGAGTGCAAAAACAAGTGAAGAAACAAGTAAAAAACAGAGCCAATCGGCTCTCGCAAGTGATATTAAAGGCTGTTGAAACGCGATGGAAAAGTAAGCAAGTTAACGTGCTCAAAGCAGAGTGCTCGATGAAGACAGAGGCTCGTAGGCTCACGACCTTACAAAATCACGCCAGTGAGAAAAGGTGCATACCTGCAAAGTGTGTAGATGCGTTCCGAGTGAGTCCTTGTGGAAAACAAGGAACTCGGTGGTCCGTCCAAGTGAAATAGTGTGTGTTAGCGGAAACGCGAACAGAAGGTAATAGAGCTAGAAAGTGGACTGTTTAGGAAGGTGAATAAATCGCCTAACGCGGCCGCCATCTTGGGTTGTGACTGGTAATTGCAATAACGCAGGTAGATAAAGAATAAGGAAACCTTGTTGGTGCCTGAGCAGATTGAAACAAAGCAACTGTGTAAGTAAACATGACACATGATAGCAAAAAATGTTAATGCAGATATGAACAACAGTCAAAAACTACGAACAGGAACTAACATTGGCTACCGACCATTTAAATTCCATTAACCAACGTATCCAGTTCACTTATGAACACAATAAGAGTTCTGTAAATTACTTGGATGTTAACATTTCATTACACGACAATAAATTGTAAACCAACATACACAGGAAATCTATTGATCGTAACAATCTATTACACTTTACCAGTTTCCACCAGACATCATTAATACGCCATTTACCATATTCTCAATTAATCCGGGTTAAAAGAATAGTATCACAACCAGAAAATCTCGCTGAAAACATAGACTCCATGGTGAAAAGATTTGAGGACAGGAAAAATCCCAAGGAGGTTCTCGATGAAGCAGTACAAAGAGTCACCCGGAAGTCACGTGAACAACTTTTAAACCAAACTACTGGATCCAAGAAAAGTGAACACATGGTGATGGTATCAAAGTATTCTACCTCCAGTATGGCATTAAAAAAACTCATCTTAAGATATTGGCCCATGCTCTCTTCTGACCAAGACTTTAATGGCATATTTAATCAGAAACCTCTTTTTGCATACGAAAGGAGCAAGAACATTAGAGACATTCTATCTACTGTCACATCAACTACCCAAAACGAACAATATAGGGGAACCATACCATGTTACAACTGTAACAACTGTAACAATGTAATCCCAGGGAACACTGTCACTCATCCCAGGAAAGGACATACCATGAAACTGCGGACATCAGCCACCTGTGACAGCATAAATGTTATTTATATGCTGAAATGTCCTTGCGAGTTAGCCTATATAGGAAAAACTGAACGAAAAATCAAAGTAAGAATTAACGAACATAAGAGTAATATCCGGACATGCAATCAAAAATCATGTGTAGCCACACACTTCCAGTCTAATCATCATAATGTCAGTCAACTCCGCCTTTTGGTACTGGAATCTGTGAAATCTAGAGAAGGTTGGAACATCACCAGATTCCTCTTACAAAGAGAAATATTCTGGATTAAATTATTGGACACGTTACATCCGAACGGACTCAATGACCGGATGGAATATAGCTGTTTCCTTTAACATACACGGATGTTTCACATTCGTAGTTTTTGACTGTTGTTCATATCTGCATTAACATTTTTGCTATCATGTGTCATGTTTACTTACACAGTTGCTTTGTTTCAATCTGCTCAGGCACCAACAAGGTGTCTACATTTCATAATAATAAGAATAATAAGTGCAGATGCCCACCTTTTTCTTAGGAGCCCATCCCTGGTGCTGAAGAATGCTGAATATCAAGGTTGCTTCGTACTTCTACAGCCTTATGCATCTTTCTATTACCACTTTACACTTCCTGGTCTCTTTATCTCACTTTTGCAGATTTTTGTTCATCACTGCTTTCTCACTTTATCACTGTCGTCCTATCTTTAATTTTCTCCCACTTTCTCCCTTTTCTGCCTTTCTCTCTCTTGCTCTGGGTCAAAGTCTGATGATGAGAAATATGTTCCAGTCCCCAAAATGAGTGCTAGTTCCCTCCACCTCCAATCGCTAGAGCAAAAAAAGTACGCAAAATGTATATTAAAATGATACTGCCAGTGACTTCTGAGTTCTGTGATCTCCAGCTTCAATCATGTATTTTGTAACAGAACTCTTCTCTGGCTTGTGATGTTCATATAATAAATGGCAAGTAGTTCTTTATATCATATGTAAAAATGCAAACTAACTTGGTTCTGCTCCTGATGGCAAGGACAAGAACAACCACACAAACAGTCAAAATCTATTTTTACTTTTAATATTTTGTCTATATTCAGTATAAAAATGTATAACAATAAATATCAGCTATTGCACTTCTCTATGTACTTACACAATTCATAATTATTCACAACAGATGCTCCAGAATGAAAAACAATGCCTATTGTGTACTTTAAAACAAAAAATGCTAACTCACTTAAACCCGCAATCAGAGATAATTTAACCAATAATTTTAACCAGTAAATTAAAAGAACTAGCAGAAGTTACTGAATTAGTAGAAGCTGGTGCAACACCTAAATACATCATCCAAACCATGCGGAAGACAACGTAAACCACTGAATGTTCCCTCTAGGTACAAACAAATAATTTATCTGACTAATATCGTATGGGATCTCAAGGGCCTTTCTCAGTTTAAACGACGTTAGCCCCAACATCACATCTTCTGCCACACTAAACTTCAAGACCATCTCCAATCTAATTAACTTCAGAGTGCTGTTTTTCCCCCTGTAATTCCCATAAGGTTGAGTCCAAATGTCCACATAAGGGAATGACTTTTCCGAAGTGGGATCAGCACACTGGGTAAAATGTCATTGTAAAGTAAGTTTTAAACCTGAGACAGACAGTATAGTGATAGTGTGCTTGAAGCATCACCTGGTGAGACACTGTGGGCCCGATTCACAAAGGTAAACTTAGACTTAAATCTAAGATTACTACTTATTTGGTATTCACAAAGATACGTTAATACTAGTAACTTTACTGCTAGTAAACCTACTAGTAGTAAAGTTACTAGTAATAAAGTTGCTACTAGTAAAATTTCTAGTAGTAAAGTTACTAGTAGTAACTTACCTTTGTGAATGCCAAAAAGTAGTAAACCTAGACTTAAGTCTAAGTTTACCTTTGTTAATCAGGCTCTTAATGCATATAACTGGGTTTGAAGTCAGACCGATACCGGGTCCTCAGTTCCAATAAAGATTATTATTTGACTTAGAAAGGGAGTACTTATTGAAATCTTTCTTACAGCTTATGAAATGTAGGGGCATCAATGCATTTACATAATTAATTGTAAGAGTCACAGAATTACCAAAGATAGTTGAAACGAAGTTTCACTCTGAAATAAGTCTCCATTTGGGAATGTTGTTAATGATCTGTTTGTAGGGCCGTTTGTGGGACTGAATGGGTAAACACTCATCAGTAGGTCCCAGTACTATATTTAGTGCATCCAAAACCTGAGAGATCAGACTACACAGGGTGATCAACACAATATTAATTTTTCTTGTTTACAAAAATTGATATCAAACAATTCTCGCTTAAAGCTTAGAACTTTGCCTCGATAAGGTTCATCGCCAACCCTGCATTGAGAAATACAGCGGTTGAAATAATATTGAATAAAGAAACACTTTTGACACCAAATTGAACCACAATAACATTTGTTTAGTTAACTTTGAGAAGAGATGTATCAGGATTACTATACCGTCATGAATCCCCTGCTACCGAACACGAGGGTCCCTTCCAGTGCAATCCTCCTTTTACAGCCACAAGCGCTGTATTCAAGGATAGTATTGCCAGCCTAACTCAGTCTGGACTCTATCTCATAAATAGAAAGGGAGTGCAATAATTAATGAATGATTTCTCAAATCTCATGGAAAGTAGGGGCATTAGAACATAGGTAAGGTTAAGTGTGGAAGTCACAGAATGACCAAACATATTTGAAACTAAGAGTACTCAAATACTTCTCCATTTGATTATGGAGAGCATGATCTAATTGTGCGTTGAATGGATATTCACCCATCAGTAGTTCTCTGCCCAGTTGCAGAATGCTACAGTTTCTACTACTCAATTTAGTACACTGACAGTTTCCGTGGGGGTGATTAGGTCTTTCCTTTATGAAATATTTCCTGTGGTTATTAAAAAAATTACTGTGGACTGAAGACAGTGAATGTGAATGTATTTATGTCAAATATGAAAGACAACTCAGACTGATACTGATAACGAGAAAATTGAATTTCAAGCACTGATCATTGATTACAAGTAAGCAATGTGTTACCAATATAGCATCATATAGGAAAAGGGTTCAGGTTGGTTTGTCCTCAGGACACTGGAAGTGTGAGATCCCAACTCCTGTACTGTACTACATAGCGTCATGGGTGTGCATATTTGGATAGAAAAATTAAAAGGAAGCACTGTGTAGACCAGTGTGACACTGGTGGGTGTTGCTTTGGTGGTAAAAAGTCGAAAGGATGAGCAGCCATGATAGAATTTGTTGCAGTGCTTGGGTCAGCACACTGAAGGGGAATCCTTTGTACCAGCAGGACATGCTTCAAAATGTCCTGTAGGGAAGGACAATACACAGCACACCCAGCATCTGATGCCATCTATGGTATTAGCTGTGTTAGATGGCTTGTAATTAAAAAATAGGACAACTTTGCTGTAAAATCTATAAATATATTTCACAACACAAGTACAGGTTCCTCAAGAAACACAGGGACCTTGCCGCTCACTCTCTGATGGGACTGAGAGTGAGACTAGTGGTGCACTCAGTACACACATTCCCATTAACTTTTGCCAGATTGAACCCCAAGAGAATCATTTCATTTAGTGACAATATCAAGCCAAGCTGGGTGCAATGTAATTGAGATGGTTTTTGCCTGGTCCACCTTAGCCAAGGGCTATGATGTATGTTCACCATACTTATAGTTGAATCTGTTGATTATGTTCAAGACTATAGTCAATGAGTGTCTTTTCAAATCCATGCTGAAGCACAAGTCTGGGAGCTATCAAAAAGCCTTCCAAGATATTTATTACGAATATCCCTAGTTATATGGAATCCATTAATGTTAGACGTGGGGTGCCTTCCTCGTCTACTTTTTCTGTCCTGGTTTTAACTGGTATTAGGACTCTGTGCACTTTTCCACTGCTGACCAGTGCTAAAGTGCTTGCACTTTCTCCTCTAAACAGGGTGATATTGGCCTATCACAATTGGCATATTTAATTTTCATGTAAGTCCCCAGTAAAGTGTCACTACCTGGGCTGTAAATAAATGCTATTAGTAGATCTGCAGCACTGATTGTGCCACCCACTTAAAAAGCCCATTAAACATGTCTCGGGCCTGCCATTGCATACATTTTAAATTGCAGTTTCGACCTGGCAAAAAAACAAAACGTTTGCCAGGTCCAAGCTTTCCTTTTTTAATACATATTAGTGACCTCCTAGGGAAGGCCCTGGACAGTCCAGAGGGCAGGGTGCAATGCATTTAAAAATAGGACATCTACTTGACCGGATCATGTTTGGTGTCTCTGGAATCAAAATTTTAAATCCTAACTTATGGTGAAGTCGTATTTTAAATTGTAATTCTGAAAATGCAACTTTTAGAAAGTTAGCATTTTCTTGCCTTAGCCTTTCGGTGCCTGCAGTCTATCTCTGGTCACATGGCTGGCTGTAGTTGGTAGTTAAGCTTTGTGTATTCCTCCTAGACAGCCAAACACAATGGGAGCTTAGGTGTGACTGGATGGGCGATCACTGGCAGGAAGGGAGGGAGGAGCTGGACACAGCCTCTCTGACACCTGAATAGGCTGTGTCCTGTCGACACACAAAGGGCCTAATTCTCCTGCATTGTCACTGCAGCCAGCTTGGAATCAGGGCTGGGGTGGCAGGGAATTTCTTGCACTTCAAAGCCGCTGTCTAGAAGGTTCTCCCACCTTCCAGAACCAGGGCACCAGGGTATAAAAGATGGACCTCAAACACCACCACTTCAGTAAACTTCTGGATCTGTGGATACTCTGCCAGGAAGAAGAACTGCCGTGCTGCTGAAGAACTGCCACTCTGCTGGACTCTTGCTTTGCGGTGCTGTGCTGGCCTGCTGTGAGAAGGACTGAACCTGCATCTCCTGAACCCAGAACCCAGAGGGACTCCAAAGGCTAGTTGGCTGACCTCCTGGTCTGAAGCCTCAGGGACACAACAGGCTTCCAACAACCCTGCATCTGCACCTTGACTCTGCCATCTGTAAGTCTACTTTGCCAAGTGGTGCACCGCAGTCCTGGACCGTTGGAAGTGGGCCTAAGGTGTTCTGCCAGTCTGTGGATCTAGCCGAATGGATGCATCTCCTCTGCAGCGTGCCGCGAACCCCAGCAGAACTGATGCATTGCCACTGCTGCATGGATTTGACCCGTCGCAAAGACTCGCATTGCTGCCGCATCGCCTTTGGAACTGCCACTGCACTTCTAATAATGCCACTTTTAGAAAGTTGGCATTTTCATTTCCTAACCATTTGGTGCCTGCAGCCTGTATCCTGGGTCACATGAGTAGGTTTAGCTGTAGTTGGTCTTTGTGTATTGCTCCCAGACAATGAGACAAAGGGGGAATAGGTGTTGGCAGGAATGGCCATCTCTGACTTGATAAGGAGGCGGAGCTGTCACCTACCACACTTGCGCATCACAAAGACTTTGCCTGAGCACACTCAGAAAGGGTTTGACACTAGTCTTTTGTGCCCCCACACAAGCTGGGGCCAGAAAAAGGCGGGCAGGAAATTCCAAACAGGTGGAAACCTCCAGAACCTAATCCTACCTCAAAGCTGGCACCAAGTATAAATGTTGGACCCTCAGACCCACTCTTCAATACACTTCTAGACCTATGGATACTACAGAAATAGGACTGCCCTGCTGCCAGAGGACTGCCCTGCTTTCTGAGAAGGAAGACTGGACCTGATCCCTTCATCTCAGGCAGAGTGACTTCAAGGGTCAGCTGGCTGACCCGTTTTGAGCTACAGGGACACAACAAGCTCCAGTGGCCTCTCTGCAACTGCTGTCCTGACCTGCTATCACTGGACCTGCCTGGACCTACAACTGGACCTGCTTGAGTCCTGCTGGCTTCTGCAAGAGTGAGCCCCTGATCCCCAGAAGGAGTCTCCCCAGAGTCTGGGCCATTGGTTGGCATCAGAGTGCATTCCTCTGCAGACAAAGGAGAAATCCTGAGGTTTTGGGCTCTTTGCAGCCGTGAACGGACCAGTTCATGCAGAGATCTTGCAGCCTGCATTGACCTTCAATGCAAAACTCCAGTAGACTTGACTCTTCGAGCTACAGTGACTGACAGCAACGACTGGCAACATGAGATCTGCACTTCGCACTACAGCATTGGAAGCCTACTGTGACCCATAATGCGAAGCTCCAGCAACGACTGCCAGTGACGCCCGATAGGATTTTCACGCTATAGCGACGACCATCCCTGATGCTCACCCTACTCAGAAGGTAACTATTTCAGCTGAACTAACCTGGTCCCTGTATCCGGTCCACGCTCCATCCAGGTCGGCCTGAACTTGTAACTTTACCCCGGTCTGGCAGCACCAGATAACCACAAATGGGTGCTTTGTGCTTTTAAGCCCTATACTTACCTACATTTTTTTAAATTGCGTATCTCTGGTTCTAAAGATTAGATTTTTTTTATTTTGGTCTCATTTTATTTACTACATTTCACCCTATTGTTCTAAATTGGGGTGGGACTTTTCTTGTGTTAAGTATTCACTTTATTACTGTTTGTATACCTCATAAATACTCTATACAGTGCCTCTAAGTTAAGCCTGACTGCTTTGTGGCCAAGCTACCAGGATGTTAAGCACAGGATAATTTAGTGTCTTTTTGTGGTTCATTCTGACACGGTTGATTGTGGTTGTATTTTTAGTAGGTTTAAGACCCCCCTCAGCCAATAACTCAGTGTCTCACATTAGTGATCAGTGGAGGGATTCAGTACTTGTGTTTGTGCAGTACAATTCATTCTGTGATTTGGTATAACACTGGAATCCCATTATAAAGATGTTTATGCCAGATTCAATCTCCTTTTAGATTCTCCTCAATTGGCCATTTTTGCTTTTTGCAGACTCACTCCCACTCTACCTGACTGTGACTGTAACCCTACCTGCAGGCATGGAATTTGAGCTCAACAACCTGGAAAGATACATTGCAGCTGAGTTCAGAGCATTCTGCAAGGAGAGAGGGCTTCCAGGAAACTGGGGCTGCAAGAAGCAGGAGCTCCAGAAGGCCCTCAGGGCCTGTTAGGAGGCCCACCAGTTGCAAGTCATGGGGATAAGTCCGAAGATTCAGCACTGAGAGGAAGAGGACAGGGCACCCCAAGGAGAGGGGCCCCTTGTCAGGGCATGGAGCCATGTGTCTTCCTGCGGTCTTTCCCCAGAGGAGCAGGAGGGTAGAAGAGCTGAAAGGGAGTTCAGGCTGCAGCTTTCCAAACTAAAATTGGAGACAGCCAAGGAGGAGGCCGCTGCCAAGAGGGCGGCAGAGGGTGCCACCCGAGACCTTGAGGAAAAGAAGCTGGCCATAGAAGAAAGAAGAATGGTTTATCAGATGAGTCTTAAGGAGCTGGACATCAGAGCCAGGCAGGCAGAGTTCAGCAGCACTGGTGGCAGTATACACTCAGTATCCACTGGAATGGTGAGAGTCTGTATACCAGAAGACGTGGTGCCTAGCTATGTGGTGGGGGATAACAAAGACAAGTGGCTTTCTGCCTATGATGTAGCATGGAGGATGCACAGGGTCCCAGTGGAGGACAAGGGGGCTAGCTTGTGGAAACGTGCTCACAATGGGGAGGGACACCCTTCTTACACTAGTGGTGGGTAATCAGATGAAGTATGCCACTATGATGGCCATTCTTGTCTCTAAATTTGAGCCTACCACAGAAAGGTACCACATAAGATTTAGGGATAGTCAGAAACTGTCAAACCAGTCTTGGGTGCTTTTCTTAGACCACTCCAGCAAAAGGCACTTAGTGGATTGGTGAGGGGCAGCAAAGTGAATGATTTTACTCGGCTGTACAATATCAGTTTGAGGGAGCTTTGCTCAATACCTGCTTTACAGAGCTGCACCAACAAATGAGAGGGAGCTTGCTAAATAGGCGGACCTCTGGGTCAGCTCTAGAGTGTCCAAAAATGCTTCTCGGGATCCCAAAAGCATGGTGAGTGTCCGCACCAGAAGAATGATGGGGAAGAGAGGAATAACAACAAAGAGTCCTCTCAAGGCCCTTAAAACAGTTCACAGGGACAGGAGACCCAGCCTTGATCTGACCACAAGAAAAATGGCGTAATTGATCAAAAGACAGGTAAGTTTGTCCCCAAGTGCCAGAGTGCTACAAGTATGGGCACATGAAGGGGGATGCCTAGTGTCCCAAGAGGGAACCCAGCAGACCCAAGGGTTGGCCAATGTAGTGCTTGGGAAGAGGATTGCCCCAGATAGTGTGCGGGGCAGAGCAGAGGTTACCTTACTGTCCCTGGATGACAAAGAGATGGTACCCAAAGCCCACATGCCTTCTAATGCTCCCAAGTACAGGCAGTGGGTCACCATCAATGGTCAGAGAATGGAGGCTCTGAGGGACACAGGACCTAGTATGACTCCTGCAAGGTGTCATCTGGTGTCCTCAGAGCAGGTAATCCGCAATACATTCCACCAGGTTGTAGTGGCGGACAACTGGGAGAGTCACTACCCAGTGGCTCTGGTCCCCTTTGAGTGTGTGTGTGTGTGTGGGGGGGGTCTTAGGCTCTCTAAAGGTAGCTGTGAGCCCTGCCATGTATGTAAATTGTCTGTTAGGTAATAACCTGGAGCACACTATCTGGAAAAAAGTGAAGCTCAGGTCGCACCAGTAGATGTTAGGGTTGTCTGAGTGGCGTGCCTGACTACAAGGTCCATGGCCACCCAAGAGGGGAGTCAGGGAAGCTTGGAAAAACGCCACAGACAGCTGCAAAGAAAGGGAAGGGCAAGAGGTATGGGAAACCAGCCCCTGCAACTCCAACAGTTCAGGTTGAAGGGGTGCCTGAGGAGGCTGCCCTGGAGTCTACTGGGGAGAACATTTGCTGCTCTGGAAGACCTGCCTGAGCTTGCTGGACAGCAAGTTGAGGGTGGGCCCACCAGGGAGGAATTCTGTAAAGCACAGAAGGAGTGCTCAACCTTAGGGGGTTTGAGGCGGCGAGATGGTGACACCTCTGGAAATCACCTGATTGTTTGGGAGAATGAACTCCTATATAGTGAGCCTAAGGTTCCTGGGCCTGGGGCGACCCATTTGTTTGTGGTTCCCAAGTCGCTACAGAGCCTGTCGACTGGGACTGGCTCATGACATACCACTGGGCAGGACATCTGGGGCAGGGCATTACCTTTGCCAGGCTTGTCACCGACTTTTATTGGCCCTGGATGAAGACAGCCTCAGATGCATTTTGCAGGCCCCGTCTCACCTGCTAGGCCAGTGGGAAACAGGAATAAAGCTCAAGGCTTCCCTGGTTCTCTTACCTGTCCTTGACACCCCCTTGAAAGGATGAGCATCAACATTGTAGGGCCTCTGGACCCCAAAACTGCCATAGGTAACAGGTTTGTCCTGGATTTGGTGGACCATGCCACCGGATATCCAGAGGCCATACCTCTGAGATCTGTGACTGCACCTGCAGTGGCAAGGGCCCTGATGGGAATTTTTTACTGCGTTGGGTTCTGCAAAGAATTAGTGTCTGACAGGGATACCAACTTCATGTCTCCATACCTGAAGCCCATGTGAGATTTGTGTGGGTTAACCTATAACATTTTTAAACACCTTAACACCCTGAGACAATTTGGATTTTTGAGAGATTCAACAAGATCTTCAAAGGCATGATTATGGGCCTGCCTATGCCCATGAGGTGGAAGTAGGACTCCCTCTTACCATGCCTGCTGTTTTCCTACTAGGGAGGTGCCACAGAAAGGAGCTGGTTTTAGCCAATTTGAGCTGCTCTATTGCCACCCTGCTAGGGGATTTATCAGCCTGGTAAAGGAGGGGTGGGAGCAAGCTCTCAGAAAGCCCCCCCTTAAGATGTAGTCAGCTACATACTGGCTCTTAGGCGATCCCTGTGTTTGCCGCCCAGTGACGGCCAGAGCAGGTAAGAGCGGGCTAGGTGCTGGCGACAGATGACAACGAGTGGAGGGGGGGGTGTTGGCAACAGACGACGACGAGCGGGGGTGCTAGTGACAGACGGCGAGGAAGAATAAAAAAAAGAAAACTTACCTTGCGCTCACAGCCGCCCCCAAAAACAGTGCCCCCGCCCCACCCCCAGCTACGCCACTGGACCAAAAGGCTGCTTTGGTGGAGTTTCAGACTGGTGAGAAAGTGTGGGTAATGCAGCCAGTGGAGCCCAGGACCCTCCAAGACTGTTTGTCAGAGCCTTATGAGGCGCAGGAGAGGAAGGGGGAGGTCACCGTCTTGTTGGACCTCAAGACCCCCAGGAACCACTGCAGGGTACTCCGTGTAAATCACCTTAAACTACACCTTAAACTACACTATATGAGGTCTGACGTCACCATGCTCCTGGTGACAACGATGGGGTGGAAGAGGAGAGTAAACCTCTTCCTGAATGCCTAGCCTCCAAGGAGCAAGATGGGTCAGTGGATGGTGTTAACCTCTTCCCTACTGATCCCAAAGCTACTGAGGGACTGTTGCAAGTTGCTGGGGCAGTTTGCCTCTCTTTTCTCTGTCATTCCTCGGCGTACACTCTTGTGTACCCATGACACTGATACTGGAGAGAGTATGCCTGTGAAAAATAAAATGTACAGGTTATCAGACAAGGTGAGGGCTAGCATAAAGAAGGAAAGCTCCAACATGCTTGAATTGGTTGATTGAGCACTCCAGTGGTCCTAGATCCAGGCCTGTAGTGCTGGTACTCAAAGCTGGCCCATCGGGCACAGCCCCAGAAAGCCCCAGAAATCAGGTTCTATGTGGATTACAGGGGGCTCCACGTAGTCACCAAGACTGATGATCACGTCCCCTGAGCTGATAAGCTCATCAACAGGCTAGGAGCTTCCAAGTTCCTGAGTACTTTTGACCTTACATCAGGGTATTGGCAGATTGCCCTGAATGAAGTTCAAAAGAGGGATCAGCATTCCAATTCAGGGTAATACCAAGTGGATTGAAGAATGCCCCTGCCACCTTCCAGAGGTTGGTAAACAGGGTCCTAGTTGGGATGGAGTCCTTCAGTGCTGCCTACCTGGATGACATAGCTGTCTATAGTAGCAGGTGGGAGGAGCACCTGTTCCAACTTCAGGCGGTGCAGACTTGGTGCAGCCCCTCCAGGCCAAGATTGAGACTGCCCTGGCCTGGGAACCCCCCAAAACTCGGACTGAAGTGAGGGTCTTCCCGGACCTCACTGGATATTATAGGAGATTTGTAAAGGGGTGTGATACCATTGTTGTCCCCTTGACTGGACAAACTTCCAAGAAGCAGCCCAAGAAGGTGATCTGGACATAGGCTTAAGGAGGGCATGTGTACAGCACCTGTACTCAAGGCCCCTGACTTCTCCCAGGAATTTATAGTGCATACAGATGCTTCAGAGCATAGCATAGGGGATATACTATCACAGTTGAATAAGGAGGGCCTAGCCCAACCTGTAGCATTCTTCAGTAGGAGGTTACTGTCCAGGAAACAGAGGTGGAGTTCTATTGAAAGAGAAGCTTTTGCTGTGGTTTAGGAACTGAAGAAGCTGACACCACACCTGTATGGAACTCACTTCTGAGTTTAGACAGACGACAAGCCCCTCAGATGGCTCATGCTAATAAGGGGTGAGAATTCCAAACTGTGTGAGGTGGTCCATCTCCTCTCAAGGAATGGACTTCACAGTGGAACACCGCCCTGGGGCAGACCACACCAATGCTGATGGCCTGTCCAGGTTTTTCTGCCTTTATGATGAGAACAACCCAGGAGGTTTGGTAGTTCTCCCTACTTTTGGGCACGTTCGATCTTTCAGCCTTAGAGTGTTATTCCCCAATACACTTTTGCCTTCTTCCCTCCTGTTTTGTTGAATTCGTTTTTGTTGACCAGTGCTAAAGTGCTTGCGCTTACTCCCTAAAACATGGCAAAATTGGCTTACGCATGATTAACATATTTAATTTACTGATAGGACCCTAGTAAAGTGTATACCATATGACAAGGGACAATAAATTAAATTCTATCAGAGGGCCTGCAGCACTTATTGTGACACCCACTTAAGTAGCCCTTTAAACATATCTTTCTCTCCCTCTAATTCTCTCTCTCTCTCTCTCTCTCTCTATATATATATATATGGAGATGTAAAACCGGCTTGGTCCAGCCAGGAGCGACGCATCCCCGGTAAAAAGAGCGCCAATATACTGCCCGAAAACGGACCCTATTCTTTGGTTTGCGGAGGCATAGAGGGCAGTTGGCAGCCGCCAAGGATTGAACTTTGGTTGGGACCCCAGCAGTATGGAAATTTGACTGCATGGGGATTACGGTGACCGGAATGCAGAAGGCATCGCCCACTGAAGGGTAATAATTGTGAGACTGTCAGCGCACTACATGATCCAGCCTGCTTGATTTCTGCCTATCGAGGTGCCCACCAGGGGGCAAACACTTAAAAAGTAGCAATCGTAATGTGGGTGTGTTGTTCAGCCTCGTGATGCCTTGGCCCCCTCCTCTGAAGAAGGTCAAAGTGACCGAAATATATTAGGAAACGCCAGCATCGAAATAAAATCTTTTACTCACCGTAAGGAGTGCGGCTCATGCCTTTCTGTTGCAGAGAGGGTTGGAGATATATATATATATATATATATAAATATATATATTACCTACTGGCGGTCGCCAGTAGGTAGTTGTAGTTAGGACCTAGCTTCAATAGGAAAACCGTTTTTTGATTTGCCAATATCTTTGGCGCCGTTTGACGAATCTTTTCGAAATTTTCAAAACTAATTGGGCGCTCCGGTCATCTCCTGTCTTGAAAGTTTCGGGGTGATTCGTCAAGCGGGGGCCAAGAAAAAAGTGGGGTCCCAAAACGCGTTTTCTCAATGTTAATTTCCATAGGAACTTTTGTCGCGGCTACAGCCCGAACTGCTGAATGGAATTACACCAAATTTGGCAGAGAGGTAGCTCTTGGTCCAGAGTGCACTCTTTGCTTTAAATGGTGTAAATCCGTTCAGTAGATCCTGAGAAATTGAAAAAAATAAAAAATATCGATATCTGGTGACCGAGGAGGATTCGCGAACCCTCCCGATCATGAGCTTCAGTCTGATTGGCTGCCCAAAAAAGCATTTAAAAAAAAAAAAGATTTCAGCGGGGTTTGTTTGATTATGGATGGGGGGGCATCACGGGCCCCCAAAACCCCGGGGACCGCCACCTCCCTGGGGCTTTGTTTAATTATGGGCGGAGGGCCTCACGGCCCCCCCAAGCCCCGGCAACCACCACCTCCCGGGGCTTTGTTTAACTATGGGCGGGGGGCCTCACGGCCCCCCCAAGCCCCGGGGACCACCACCTCCCTGGGGTTTTGTTTAATTATGGGCGGGGGGGGCCTCACTGGCCCCCCAAGCCATGGGACCGACCGCCACCTCCCCGGGGCTTTGTTTAATTATGGTCGGGGGCCTCACGGGCCCCCCAAGCCCCAGGGACCGCCACCTCCCTGGGGCTATTGTAAAAGTAAGTGTGGGGGGCTTGAACCCCCCCACACTGACCCGGGGACCACCACCTCCCCGGGGCACTAATTATGTTAATGCGGGGGTCCGTTGCGGGCCCAGGGGACCACCACCTCCCCGGGGCTTTAAACTTGTTGGGAGGGGGGCCATGTGGCCCCCCTCCTGGAGCCCTAGATGGCCCTGGGGACCGCCACCCCCCAGGGGCGGCTCCAGCAATGTCCCAGGGTGCCCACCCCCGGGACATTGCAGTTTGCAATGACCTGTGATTGTAAACTTCTGCTTTGCTTCGTGGAAGCGAGAGCAGAAAAACTGCTCTCGCTTCCACGAAGCAAAGCAGATTGCTTTTGGACAAGGGGAGCTGCATGTCAGCAGCTCCCCTGGTCCAAAAGCAATGCTGGCTCCTCCAGGAGGCGGGGAGGCGGCTGGGACAGTAGGGGCATTGGGGCTCCCCCGCGGTCCCAAACGTAAGGCCAGGCCCCGGGGAATGGGGTCCCCGGGGCCATAATTAGCCTCAGGAGGGGTGCCACGCGGCCCCCCTCCAAAATAGATTAAAAAAAGATTCAAGGCTGGCCATGCCCCGGTGGATGGGGTCCCCGGGGCCATAATTGGCCTCAGGAGAGGGGCCAAGCGGCCCCCCTCCAAAATAAAAAAAAAAACAGAATCAAGACTGGCGAGGCCCTGGGGGAGAGGGTCCCCGGAGCCATAATTGGCCTCAGGAGGGAGGCCGCGCGGCCCCCCTCCAAAATAAATTAAAAAAAGATTCAAGGCTGGTCATGCCCTGGTGGATGGGGTCCCCGGGGCCACAATTAGCCTCAGGAGGGGGCAACGCGGGCCCCCTCCAAAATAAAGAAAAAAAGGAAAGGCTGGCCAGGCCCTGGGGAATGGGGTCCCCAGGGCCCCAAAAATAGTAAGAGAAGGGGGGCCACACAGCCCCCTTCTAACAAAAAGAAGAAAAAAAGAAAAGCCGGCATCTCGCCGGAGGCCCCGCCCCCACCCCCTCCCTGCACCACTGTGCAAACGCGCCTCCTGGCGTGTTCTAAGTTGGGGGATTAAGTCCCCTTGAATCCTGAGGGTCCCTGGGGCCAACTAGCCCACCAGGTACCGCCAGTAAGCCCCACATAGTGGGATTGCTGAGAGGTGGTCTGAGGCCACGCCCCTTTTTACACCACTCTGCAAACGAGCCTCTTGGCCCACTGCTGGTGGGGCGATGAGGTCCTCTTGTGTCCTGAGGACCTCAGGACTAAAGTGGACCTCATCCCCCGAGCAGCAGTGTGCCAGGAGGCGCGTTTGCAGAGTGGTGTAAAAAGGGGGCGTGGCCTCGGACCACTCTCAGCAATCCAGCTGAGTGGGGCTTACTAGAGATAACAGGAGGGCTAGTTGGCCCCCAGGGACCCTCAGGAGGCAAGGGGACTTCATCCCCTAAGCTAGAGTGTGCCAGGAGCGCGTTTGCAGAGCGGTGGAGAAAGGGGGCGTGGCCTGTGTCCACCTCTTAGCAATCCCACTATCTGGGGCTTACTGGAGCTATCAGGTAGGCTAGTTGGCCCCTAAGGACCCCAAGCAGCGAAGGAGACTTCAATCCCCATCGAAGAGCGCACCAGGGAGCGCGTTTGCAGACTGGTGGTCAAAGGGGGCATGGCCTGCTATGAGTACTTACCAATGCTGCTGTGTGGGACTTACTGAAGGTAATAGGAGGGGTAGTTGGCCCCCAAGGTTATCCTTGGGGGCCAACTACCCCTCCTGTTACCTCCAGTAAGTCCCATGCAGTGGGATTGCTAAGAGGTCTTCGGAGGCCACGCCCCCCCTTTCTCCACCACTCTGCAATCGCACCTCCTGGCACACTACGGGTTGGGGGATAAAGTCCACTTTACTCCTGAGGGACTTTGGGGGCCAAGAAGCCCTCCTGGTATCTCCTGTAAGTCCTACGCAGCGGAATTCCTGAGCGCTGGTTGGAGGCCCAGACCCCTTTCTCCACCACTCTGCAAACGCGTCTACCAGTTAAAGAAGCATTTGTAATGTAATAGATCTCACATTTGCAAGAGTTAGAGCTATTGACATTGTAAATGTAAAAGTTTTTTACTAATGTTTTTTGGAGTTGAGTGGATGTACGTTGTGTGTAGTGGAATTATGTGGTATGTTGTGCAGTGAAATTATGTGAATAGAAAGTATGTGGTATTTAGTGTATAGGAATTATGTAGAGTGGGATTATGTGTTATGGCGAGTAATTATGTGGTATGGTAGTCTGTGTTGTGGAGTGGTAACCTCAGGTTTAGTTTTCCTCGTTTCTATAGAAGCTAAACTATGAACTCAATGAGACAAAAAAAAGAAGGAATCACTGAGCAGCAGTTCTGGACCTAGTCAGAGGTATGAGCAGGGCCACTGGAATTATATGACTGTTTGGCTGCACCGACTTTCGCACAATTATAAATTTTTCGCATTAGCCACATAATCCATCATCTGCTGCCTAATCTGCAGATTTGAACAAAAAAAGCCTTGTTTCTAGCTCAAACAGCTCAAACGTTAGTAAAAATGCAACGACATGTGTTACAGCATGGTGGAAGGTCCTTTGCAATCATAGAATGGTCACCTGTTACTTATTGCTAAATATGGGTGTTAAATTGGTACTAATGCTGTGCAAGCCACTCGCTTCTTTCTGCAAATCTCTTGCCTCTTTCTGCATTTCTGTTGCTTCTTTCTGCACCTTTCTTTCTTTTTCTGCACTTCTCTTGCCTCTCTCTGCAAATCTCTTCTACTTTCCGCACCTCTTTTGCCTCTTTCTGCACCTCACTTGCTTCTTTGTGCACCCCTCTTCCCTCTTTCTGCACCCCTTCCGCTTCTTTCTGCACCTCTGTTCCTTCTTTCTGCACTTCTTTTGTTTCTTTCTGCACCTCTCTTGCATCTTTCTAAACCCCTCTTGCCCCTTTCTTCACCCTCTTCCCCCTTTCTGCATCTCTGTTGCTTCTTTCTGCACTTCTCTTGTCTCTTTCTCCACCCCTCTTCCCTGTTTCTGCACCTCTGTTGCTTCTTTCTGCACCTCTCTTGCTTCTTTCTGCACCCTTCGTGCCTCTTTCACACCCCTCTTCCCGCAACTCTCTTGCCTCTTTCTGCACCTCTGTTCCTTCTTTCTGCACTTCTTTTGTTTCTTTCTGCACCTCTCACTTCTTTCTGCACCCCTTTTGCCATGTTCTGCACCCCTCTTCCCTCTTTCTGCACCCCTCTTGCCTCTTTCTTCACCTCTGTTCCTTCTTTCGGGACTTCTTCTGTTTCTTTCTGCAGCTCACTTGCTTCTTTCTGCACCCCTTGCCTCTTTCTCCACCCATCTACCCTCTTTCTGCACCCCTGTTGCCTCTTTCTGCACCTCTGTTCTTTCTGCACTTTGTTTCTTTCTGCACATCTCTTGCCTCTTTCTGCACCCCACATGCCTCTTTCTGCACCCCTCTTTGCTCTTTTTGCACCCCTCTTGCCTCTTTCTGCACCTTTGTTGCTTCTTTCTGCACTCCTCTTGCTTCTTTCTGCACTTCTTGTGCCTCTTTCACACCCCTCTTGCCTCTTTCTGCATCTCTGTTTCTTCTTTCTGCACTTCTTTTGTTTCTTTCTGCACCTCTCGCTTCTTTCTGCACCCTTTTGCCTCTTTCTGCACCCCTCTTGCCTCTTTCAGCACCTCTGTTCCTTCTTTCTGTACTTCATTTGTTTCTTTCTGCAGCTCTCATGCTTCTTTCTGCACCCCCTTGCCTCTTTCTCCACCCCTCTTCCCTCTTTCTGCACCCGTTTCCCCTTTCTGCACCTCTGTTCCTTCTTTCTGCACTTCTTTTGTTTCTTTGTGCACTTCTCTTGCTTCTTTCTGCACCCCTCTTGCCTCTTTCTGCACCGCTGTTGCTTCTTTCTGCACTCCTCTTGCTTCTTTCTATACCTCTCTTGCTTCTTTCTGTACTACTCGTGCTTCTTTCTGTACCCCCTTCCCTCTTTCTGCACCCCTCTTGCCTCTTTCTGCACCTCTGTTCCTTCTTTCTGCACTTCTTTTGTTTCTTTCTGCACATCTCTTGCTTCTTTCTGCACCCCTCTTGCCACTTTCTCCACCCCTGTTCCCCCTTTATTCATCTCGGTTGCCTCTTTCTGCACTTCTCTTGCCTCTTTCTCCATCCCTCATCCCTCTTTCTGCACCTCTGTTGCTTCTTTGTGCCCTTCTCTTGCTTCTTTCTGCACCCCTGTCCCTTCTTTCTGCAACACTATCCTTGTGCCTCTTTCTGCACCCCTCTTCCCTCTTTCTGCACCTTTCTTGCCTCTCTCTGCACCTCTGTTCCTTCTTTCTGCAACGCTCTTGCTTCTTTCTGCACCTCTCTTGCTTCTTTCTGCACCTTTCGTGCCTCTTTTACACCCCTCTTCCCGCAACTCTCTTGCCTCTTTCTGCACCTCTGTTCCTTCTTTCTGCACTTCTTTTGTTTCTTTCTGCACCTCTCACTTCTTTCTGCACCCCTTTTGCCATGTTCTGCACCCCTCTTCCCTCTTTCTGCACCCCTCTTGCCTCTTTCTGCACCTCTGTTCCTTCTTTCTGCACTTCTTCTGTTTGTTTCTGCAGCTCACTTGCTTCTTTCTGCACCCCTTGCCTCTTTCTCCACCCATCTACCCTCTTTCTGCACCCCCGTTGCCTCTTTCTGCACCTCTGTTCTTTCTTTCTGCACTTTGTTTCTTTCTGCACATCTCTTGCCTCTTTTTGCACCCCTCTTGCCTCTTTCTGCACCTTTGTTGCTTCTTTCTGCACTCCTCTTGCCTCTTTCTGCACCTTTGTTGCTTCTTTCTGCACTCCTCTTGCTTCTTTCTGCACTCCTTGTGCCTCTTTCACACCCCTCTTGCCTCTTTCTGCATCTCTGTTGCTTCTTTCTGCCCTTCTCTTGCTTCTTTCTGCCCCCCGTCCCTTCTTTCTGCAACACTATCCTTGTGCCTCTTTCTGCACCCCTCTTGCCTCTTTCTGCACCTTTCTTGCCTCTTTCTGCACCTCTGTTCCTTCTTTCTGCACTTTTGTTTCTTTCTGCAACACTCTTGCTTCTTTCTGCACCTCTCTTGCTTCTTTCTGCACCCTTCGTGCCTCTTTCACACCCCTCTTCCTGCAACTCTCTTGCCTCTTTCTGCACCTCTGTTCCTTCTTTCTGCACTTCTTTTGTTTCTTTCTGCACCTCTCACTTCTTTCTGCATCCCACATGCCTCTTTCTGCACCCCTCTTCCCTCTTTTTGCACCCCTCTTGCCTCTTTCTGCACCTTTGTTGCTTCTTTCTGCACTCCTCTTGCTTCTTTCTGCACTCCTTGTGCCTCTTTCACACCCCTCTTGCCTCTTTCTGCATCTCTGTTGCTTCTTTCTGCCTTTCTCTTGCTTCTTTCTGCACCCCTGTCCCTTCTTTCTGCAACACTATCCTTGTGCCTCTTTCTGCACCCCTCTTCCCTCTTTCTGCACCTTTCTTGCCTCTTTCTGCACCTCTGTTCCTTCTTTCTGCACTTTTGTTTCTTTCTGCAATGCTCTTGCTTCTTTCTGCACCTCTCTTGTTTCTTTCTCAACCCTTCATGCCTCTTTCACACCCCTCTTCCCGCAACTCTCTTGCCTCTTTCTGCACCTCTGTTCCTTCTTTCTGCACTTCTTTTGTTTCTTTCTGCACCTCTCACTTCTTTCTGCACCCCTTTTGCCATGTTCTGCACCCCTCTTCCCTCTATCTGCACCCCTCTTGCCTCTTTCTGCACCTCTGTTCCTTCTTTCTGCACTTCTTCTGTTTGTTTCTGCAGCTCACTTGCTTCTTTCTGCACCCCTTGCCTCTTTCTCCACCCATCTACCCTCTTTCTGTACCCCTGTTGCCTCTTTCTGCACCTCTGTTCTTTCTTTCTGCACTTTGTTTCTTTCTGCACATCTCTTGCCTCTTTCTGCACCCCACATGCCTCTTTCTGCACCTTTCTTGCCTCTTTCTGCACCTCTGTTCCTTCTTTCTGCACTTTTGTTTCTTTCTGCAATGCTCTTGCTTCTTTCTGCACCTCTCTTGTTTCTTTCTCAACCCTTCATGCCTCTTTCACACCCCTCTTCCCGCAACTCTCTTGCCTCTTTCTGCACCTCTGTTCCTTCTTTCTGCACTTCTTTTGTTTCTTTCTGCACCTCTCACTTCTTTCTGCACCCCTTTTGCCATGTTCTGCACCCTCTTCCCTCTTTCTGCACCCCTCTTGCCTCTTTCTGCACCTCTGTTCCTTCTTTCTGCACTTCTTCTGTTTGTTTCTGCAGCTCACTTGCTTCTTTCTGCACCCCTTGCCTCTTTCTCCACCCCTCTTCCCTCTTTTTGCACCCCTCTTGCCTCTTTCTGCACCTTTGTTGCTTCTTTCTGCACTCCTCTTGCTTCTTTCTGCACTCCTTGTGCCTCTTTCACACCCCTCTTGCCTCTTTCTGCATCTCTGTTTCTTCTTTCTGCACTTCTTTTGTTTCTTTCTGCACCTCTCGCTTCTTTCTGCACCCTTTTGCCTCTTTCTGCACCCCTCTTGCCTCTTTCTGCACCTCTGTTCCTTCTTTCTGTACTTCATTTGTTTCTTTCTGCAGCTCTCATGCTTCTTTCTGCACCCCTCTTGCCACTTTCTCCACCCCTGTTCCCCCTTTATTCATCTCGGTTGCCTCTTTCTGCACTTCTCTTGCCTCTTTCTCTATCCCTCATCCCTCTTTCTGTACCTCTGTTGCTTCTTTGTGCCCTTCTCTTGCTTCTTTCTGCACCCCTGTCCCTTCTTTCCGCAACACTATCCTTGTGCCTCTTTCTGCACCCCTCTTCCTGCACCTTTCTTGCCTCTCTCTGCACCTCTGTTCCTTCTTTCTGCACTTTTGTTTCTTTCTGCAACGCTCTTGCTTCTTTCTGCACCTCTCTTGCTTCTTTCTGCACCTTTCGTGCCTCTTTTACACCCCTCTTCCCGCAACTCTCTTGCCTCTTTCTGCACCTCTGTTCCTTCTTTCTGCACTTCTTTTGTTTCTTTCTGCACCTCTCACTTCTTTCTGCACCCCTTTTGCCATGTTCTGCACCCCTCTTCCCTCTTTCTGCACCCCTCTTGCCTCTTTCTGCACCTCTGTTCCTTCTTTCTGCACTTCTTCTGTTTGTTTCTGCAGCTCACTTGCTTCTTTCTGCACCCCTTGCCTCTTTCTCCACCCATCTACCCTCTTTCTGCACCCCTGTTGCCTCTTTCCACACCTCTGTTCTTTCTTTCTGCACTTTGTTTCTTTCTGCACATCTCTTGCCTCTTTCTGCACCCCACATGCCTCTTTCTGCACCCCTCTTCCCTCTTTTTGCACCCCTCTTGCCTCTTTCTGCACCTTTGTTGCTTCTTTCTGCACTCCTCTTGCTTCTTTCTGCACTCCTTGTGCCTCTTTCACACCCCTCTTGCCTCTTTCTGCATCTCTGTTGCTTCTTTCTGCCCTTCTCTTGCTTCTTTCTGCCCCCCGTCCCTTCTTTCTGCAACACTATCCTTGTGCCTCTTTCTGCACCCCTCTTGCCTCTTTCTGCACCTTTCTTGCCTCTTTCTGCACCTCTGTTCCTTCTTTCTGCACTTTTGTTTCTTTCTGCAACGCTCTTGCTTCTTTCTGCACCTCTCTTGCTTCTTTCTGCACCCTTCGTGCCTCTTTCACACCCCTCTTCCTGCAACTCTCTTGCCTCTTTCTGCACCTCTGTTCCTTCTTTCTGCACTTCTTTTGTTTCTTTCTGCACCTCTCACTTCTTTCTGCATCCCACATGCCTCTTTCTGCACCCCTCTTACCTCTTTTTGCACCCCTCTTGCACCCCCTTGCACCCCTTCTGCACCTTTGTTGCTTCTTTCTGCACTCCTCTTGCTTCTTTCTGCACTCCTTGTGCCTCTTTCACACCCCTCTTGCCTCTTTCTGCATCTCTGTTGCTTCTTTCTGCCCTTCTCTTGCTTCTTTCTGCACCCCTGTCCCTTCTTTCTGCAACACTATCCTTGTGCCCCTTTCTGCACCCCTCTTCCCTCTTTCTGCACCTTTCTTGCCTCTTTCTGCACCTCTGTTCCTTCTTTCTGCACTTTTGTTTCTTTCTGCAATGCTCTTGCTTCTTTCTGCACCTCTTGTTTCTTTCTCAACCCTTCGTGCCTCTTTCACACCCCTCTTCCCGCAACTCTCTTGCCTCTTTCTGCACCTCTGTTCCTTCTTTTCTGCACTTCTTTTGTTTCTTTCTGCACCTCTCACTTCTTTCTGCACCCCTTTTGCCATGTTCTGCACCCCTCTTCCCTCTATCTGCACCCCTCTTGCCTCTTTCTGCACCTCTGTTCCTTCTTTCTGCACTTCTTCTGTTTGTTTCTGCAGCTCACTTGCTTCTTTCTGCACCCCTTGCCTCTTTCTCCACCCATCTACCCTCTTTCTGCACCCCTGTTGCCTCTTTCTGCACCTCTGTTCTTTCTTTCTGCACTTTGTTTCTTTCTGCACATCTCTTGCCTCTTTCTGCACCCCACATGCCTCTTTCTGCACCCCTCTTCCCTCTTTTTGCACCCCTCTTGCCTCTTTCTGCACCTTTGTTGCTTCTTTCTGCACTCCTCTTGCTTCTTTCTGCACTCCTTGTGCCTCTTTCACACCCCTATTGCCTCTTTCTGCATCTCTGTTTCTTCTTTCTGCACTTCTTTTGTTTCTTTCTGCACCTCTCGCTTCTTTCTGCACCCTTTTGCCTCTTTCTGCACCCCTCTTGCCTCTTTCTGCACCTCTGTTCCTTCTTTCTGTACTTCATTTGTTTCTTTCTGCAGCTCTCATGCTTCTTTCTGCACCCCCTTGCCTCTTTCTCCACCCCTCTTCCCTCTTTCTGCACCCCTGTTTCCCCTTTCTGCACCTCTGTTCCTTCTTTCTGCACTTCTTTTGTTTCTTTGTGCATGTCTCTTGCTTCTTTCTGCACCCCTCTTGCCTCTTTCTGCACCGCTGTTGCTTCTTTCTGCACTCCTCTTGCTTCTTTCTATACCTCTCTTGCTTCTTTCTGTACTCGTGCTTCTTTCTGTACCCCCTTCCCTCTTTCTGCACCCTCTTGCCTCTTTCTGCACCTCTGTTCCTTCTTTCTGCACTTCTTTTGTTTCTTTCTGCACCTCTCTTGCTTCTTTCTGCACCCCTCTTGCCACTTTCTCCACCCCTGTTCCCCCTTTATTCATCTCGGTTGCCTCTTTCTGCACTTCTCTTGCCTCTTTCTCCATCCCTCATCCCTCTTTCTGCACCTCTGTTGCTTCTTTCTGCCCTTCTCTTGCTTCTTTCTGCACCCCTGTCCCTTCTTTCTGCACTTCTTTTGTTTCTTTCTGCACCTCTCTTGCTTCTTTCTGCACCCCTCTTGCCACTTTCTCCACCCCTGTTCCCCCTTTATTCATCTCGGTTGCCTCTTTCTGCACTTCTCTTGCCTCTTTCTCCATCCCTCATCCCTCTTTCTGCACCTCTGTTGCTTCTTTCTGCCCTTCTCTTGCTTCTTTCTGCACCCCTGTCCCTTCTTTCTGCAACACTATCCTTGTGCCTCTTTCTGCACTCCTCTTCCCTCTTTCTGCACCTTTCTTGCCTCTTTCTGCACCTCTGTTCCTTCTTTCTGCACTTCTTTTGTTTCTTTCTGCAATGCTCTTGCTTCTTTCTGCACACCTCTTGCTTATTTCTGCACCCATTGTGCCTCTTTCACACTCCTCTTCCCTCTTTCTGCACCACTCTTGCCTCTTTCTGCACCTCTGTTCCTTCTTTCTGCACTTCTTTTGTTTCTTTCTGGAACTCTCTTGCTTCTGTCTGCTTCCCTCTTGCCTCTTTCTCCACCCCTCTTCCCCTTTTTGCATCTCTGTTGCTTCTTTTTGCACTGCTCTTGTCTCTTATTGCACCCCTCTTCCCTCTTTCTGCACCTCTGTTGCTTCTTTCTGCACTTCTTTTGTTTTTTTCTGCAACTCTCTTGTTTCCTTCTGTATCCCTCTTGCCTCTTTCTCCACCCCACTTCCCCCTTTCTGCATCTATGTTGCTTCTTTATGCATTTCTCTTGCTTCTTTCTGCATCTCTCTTGCTTCTTTCTGCACCCCTCGTGCCTCTTTCTGCACCCCTCATTCCTCTTTCTGCACTCCTCTTGCCTCTTTCTGCACCTCTGTTGTTTCTTTCTGCACTTCTTTTGTTTCACCCCTCTTGCCTCTTTCTGCACCTCTGTTCCTTCTTTCTGCACTTCTTTTGTTTCTTTCTGCACCTCTCGCTTCTTTCTGCACCCCTTTTGTCTTTTTCTGCACCCCTCTTGCCTCTTTCTGCACCTCTGTTCCTTCTTTCTGCACTTCTTTTGTTTCTTTCTGTAGTTCTCTTGCTTCTTTCTGCACCCCTTGCCTCTTTCTCCACCCCTCTTCCCTCTTTATTCAGCCCTGTTGCCTCTTTCTGCGCCTCTGTTCCTTCTTTCTGCACTTCTTTTGTTTCTTTCTGCACATCTCTTGCTTCTTTCTGCACCCCTCGTGCCTCTTTCTGCACCCCTCTTCCCTCTTTTTGCACTCCTCTAGCTTCTTTCTGCACCTGTTGCTTCTTTCTCAGGACTCCTGCTTCTTTCTGCACCTCTTCGCTTCTTTCTGCACCACTCAGGCTTCTTTCTGGACTCTTCTTCCCTCTTTATGCACCCCTCTTGCCTCTTTCTGCACCTCTGTTCCTTGTTTCTGCTCTTCTTTTGTTTCTTTCTTCACCTCTCTTGCTTCTCTCTGCACCCCTCTTGCCACTTTCTCTACCCCTGTTCCCCCTTTTTGCATCTCTGCTGCTTCTTTCTGCACTTCTCTTGCCTCTTTCCCCACCCCTCATCCCTCTTTCTGCACCTCTGTTGCTTCTTTCTGCACTTCTCTTGCTTCTTTCTGCACCTCTGTCCCTTCTTTCTGCAACCCTTGTGCCTCTTTCTGCAACCCTCTTCCCTCTTTCTGCACCCCTCTTGCCTCTTTCTGCTTCTCTGTTCCTTCTTTCTGCACTTCTTTTGTTTCTTTCTGCAACTCTCTTGCTTCTTTCTGCTTCCCTTGCCTCTTTCGCCACCCCTCTTCCCCCTTTCTGCATCTCTGTTGCTTCTTTCTGCACCCCTTGTGCCTCTTTCTGCAACCCTCTTCCCTCTTTCTGCACCCCTCTTGCCTCTTTCTGCTTCTCTGTTCCTTCTTTCTGCACTTCTTTTGTTTCTTTCTGCAACTCTCTTGCTTCTTTCTGCTTCCCTTGCCTCTTTCTCCACCCCTCTTACTCCTTTCTGCATCTCTGTTGCTTGTTTCTACACTTCTCTTGTCTTTTTCTCCACCCCTGTTCCCTCTTTATGCACCTCTGTTGCTTCTTTCTGCACTTCTCTTCCTTTTTTCCTGCACCTTACTTGTTTCTTTCTGCAACTCTCTTGTCTGTTTCATCACTTCTCTTGCTTCTTTCTGCACCTCTGTTGCTTCTTTCAGCACTTCACTTGCCTCTTTCTGCACTTCTTTCGCCTGTTTCTGCAACTCTCTTGTCTCTTTCATCACTTCTCTTGCCTCTTTCTGCACCTCTGTTGCTTCTTTCTGCACCCCTCTTGTCACTTTCTGCACCCTCTTCCCTCTTTCTGCACTCTTCTTCCCTCTTTCTGCACCCCTCTTGCCTCTTTCTGTACCTCTGTTCCTTCTTTCTGCTCTTCTTTTGTTTCTTTCTGCACCTCTCTTGCTTCTTTCTGCATCCCTCTTGCCACTTTCTCCGCCCCTTTTCCCCCTTTTTGAATCTCTTTTGCTTCTTTCTGCACTTCTCTTGCTTCTTTCTCTACCCCTCCCCCCTCTTTCTCCACCTCTGTTGCTTTTTCTGCACTTCTCTTGCTTCTTTCTACACCTCTGTCCCTTCTTTCTGCAACCATTGTGCCTCTTTCTGCACCCCTCTTCCATCTTTCTGCACCCCTCTTGACTCTTTCTGCACCTCTGTTCCTTCTTTCTGCACTTCTTTTGTTTCTTTCTGGAACTCTCTTGCTTCTGTCTGCTTCCCTCTTGCCTCTTTCTCCACCCCTCTTCCCCTTTTTGCATCTCTGTTGCTTCTTTTTGCACTGCTCTTGTCTCTTATTGCACCCCTCTTCCCTCTTTCTGCACCTCTGTTGCTTCTTTCTGCACTTCTCTTGCTTCTTTCTGCACCCCTCGTGCCTCTTTCTGTACCACTATTGTTTTTTTCTGCACTACTCTTGCTTCTTTCTGCACCCCTCTTGCCTCTGTCTGCACCTCACGTTCCTCTTTCTGCACCTCTCCTGCCTCTTTCTGCACCTGTCTTGCCTCTTTCTGCACTTCCCTTCCTTTTTTCTGCACCTTTCTTGTTTTTTTCTGCAACTCTCTTGTCTGTTTTATCACTTCCTTTACTTCTTTCTGCACCTCTGTTGCTTCTTTCAGCACTTCTCTTGCCTCTTTCTCCACCCCTAATCCCTCTTTCTGCACCTGTTGCTTCTTTCTGTACTTCTCTTGCTTCTTTCTGCACCTCTGTCCCTTCTTTCTGCAACCCTTGTACCTCTTTCTGCACCCCTCTTCCCTCTTTCTGCAACCCTCTTGCCTCTTTCTGCTTCTCTGTTCCTTCTTTCTGCACTTCTTTTGTTTCTTTCTGCAACTCTCTTGCTTCTGTCCGCTTCCCTCTTGCCTCTTTCTCCACCTCTCTTCCCCCTTTCTGCATCTCTCTTGCTTCTTTTTGCACTTCTCTTGTCTCTTTCTGCACCTCTCTTCCCTCTTTCTGCACCTCTGTTGCTTTTTTCTGCACTTCTCTTGCCTCTTTCTCCACCCTCCTTCCCTCTTTCTGTACCTCTGTTGCTTTTTCGGCACTTCTATTGCTTCTTTGTGCACCCCTTGTGCCTCTTTCTGTACCCCTTGTACCTCTTTCTGCACCCCTCTTCCCTCTTTCTACACCTCTCTTGCCTCTTTCTGCACTTCTCTTGCCTCTTTCTGCACCTCTGTTGCTTTTTTCTGCACCCCTCTTGCCTCTTTCTGTACCCCCTTCCCTGTTTCTGCACATCTCTACCCTCTTTCTGCACTTCTCTTCCCTCTTTCTGCACTTCTCTTCTCTCTTTCTGTACCCCTCTTGCCTCTGTCTGCACCTCACATGCCTATTTCTGCACCTCTCCTGCCGCTTTCTGTACCTGTCTTGCCTCTTTCTGCACTTCTCTTCCCTTTTCTGCACCTTTCTTGTTTCTTTCTGCAACTCTCTTGTCTGTTTTACCACTTCTCTTGCTTCTTTCTGCACCTCTGTTGCTTCTTTCAGAACTTCTCTTGCCTCTTTCTGCACTTCTTTTGCCGGTTTCTGCAACTCTCTTGTCTCTTTCATCACTTCTATTGCCTCTTTCTTCCTCTGTTGCTTCTTTCTGCACCCCTCCTGCCTCTTTCTGTACACCCCTTCCCTCTTTCTGCACATCTCTTCCCTCTTTCTGCACCCCTGTTCACTCTGTCTGCACCTCTGTTGTTTTTTCTGCACTTCTCTTGCCTCTTTTTGCACCCCTCTTGCCTCTTTCTGCACCTCTGTTACTTCTTTCTGCACTTCTCTTGCCTCTTTCTGCACATTTCTTACTCTTTCTGCATCTCACTTGTTTTTTTCTACACTTCTCTTGCTTCTTTCTGTACTTCACTCGCCTGTTTCTATATTGAAATGGGAAGTGCAAGCTGTTAAGTTTAAAGGTCTGCGTGCTCTCGTGACTGAGGTATATGTCTACTTGTACATGTATTCTCACATGTATTATGGATCTGAAGATGGTAGCTTAAAAAGCGGGTAGCTTCCCTTATAGGTGGTCAAATCTTGTTAGTCCTGCACTGTCATTCGGTTGCACAGTCAGACATGTGTTATGTATATAGGTGTTATAGAGCCCCTCAAATGTACTATTGAATATGCATGTGCCCTGTATTAGGAGCAGAAAGAAATACATGCACCTTCTTGTACACAAATATACAGAGTATGCTGTTTGAAACGTGGATATTTAAGTTTTTGTATGTTTATATTTATGTAACATGTCACAAGGTAAAAGCAGAGACACACGCATTTAAAAACCTTAGAAATTCACTGAAAAAACCACAGGTTTCAGGGATGTTATAGTTAGTTGGACATTTCACTCGTACAAAACCAGAGAGATTCGGCCGTTATACTTAGTTGAGCTAACTATAACTCGCGTCCCCGCAATGCACTGCTGATGACTTCACATATTACATCACTCATGACATGTTCAGTGACATCACTGATGACATCACTGATGACATCACTGATGACATCACTGATGACATCATCCACGTGATCATCTGATGCACCTTCTCACACCCTAATATAACCTTTGATACACCCACTCTAAAATACAGACTACCATTGTGGAAACCATAGACACACCAGTACCAGTTAGTACATACCCAGTCACTGATTCCTAGGTCTACACACACATCCACTCACTCACCCATACAGTCACTCATACACGCAGTCACTCATCAATACAGCCACTATCATATGTACTCATATACCCATACAGATGCTCACACACCGCCACTCGCCCATAGAGTTACTCACACACCTAGTCAGTCATGCAAAGAATCAATCATACTCCCATTTACTCACCTATACAGTTATACACACACCACCTCACTTATTCATACATATACTAACACATACTTACTCTCTTATACAATCACTGACACAAGCACACACTCATCCATACAGCCACTCTCACAATCACTCACTCTCACATATAGTCATTTATATAGTGCAACACTCACATATACTGCCTTTCACATATGTAGTTACTCACACATGTACCACTGAGACATCCATTCACTCACCAACACAGCCATACACACACTCACCCACCCATACAGCCCCTCACAGTTGCACTTTTGAACCTATACACCCAGTGAATCACCCACTCACACATCCATGCAGGGAGTCACACCCCACACCCACCCACACAGACACTCAAGCACCCATACAGGTACTCAGACAACCAATCAATAACCCATATAGACACTCATGTAGCTACTCACCAACCCATGCAGCCGCTTTCACACCAACTGACAGACTGATACAGACATTCACACAGATTAGTCACTAACCCATACATTCAGTAAAACACATTTAATCACTCACTTATACAGTCAGTCACGCACCTACTAAATCATCCATTCAGACACTCAAACACCCCCTCATTCTTCAATACACCTTGGCGTATGTATATATATATATATATATATATATATATTGTAGGCTCAGGGTAAATAAACACCAGCACTCACGGGAACGTAGTCTCCCAAATTTTATTGGGGCTCTTCAACACGACCAGACGCGTTTCGGCTGCCGCCTTTTTCAATAGTGGCCGGCACCGACATAAAGCAGACTTTAAATAACAAAACTTGCTAAACATAAACAAAGGACACCGGTCTTACTTCAAACCAAGGTGTCAGCCATTTGTAAACGTGCAATCGATAAATGAAACATAAAACACAGAAATTATACCACATCTATCTCGCCCTGAATGGGCACTTCTTGTGTTATAATACCTCTTGTTTCATATATGTATAGTTGTGTTATTCAGCCCTGAATGGGCTTTTTAACGATTCTCGTCATTTAACTCATTGTCAAAACACACCAAGGTCAGTAAGATCAATAAACAAAGTTCACATCATACAATGTATAGCAGTAAAATAAGATACGATTCACACATAAATAATGTATCCTTATTGCTATCCCAGCATCTAAAGGTGTACAGCCATCTCTTCCCCGCTATTCAAACCTCCTGGTATTTTAGTTTGGTTGTCGATGATGTATCTCGACTCCAATCTACGCAGATCGGTGCCGGCCACTATTGAAAAAGGCGGCAGCCGAAACGCGTCTGGTCGTGTTGAAGAGCCCCAATAAAATTTGGGAGACTATGTTCCCGTGAGTGCTGGTGTTTATTTACCCTGAGCCTACAGTATTTGCGTGGTGTCCGTCACCACGTTACAAAGCACCCGGCCGTGAGTGAAGGAAGGAAGACGGAAATTGAGCGTGAATATATATATATATATATATATATATATATATATATATATATATAAAAAAAACATACTTAAACTTTTCAGAAACACACAGTCACTGGATGATGTCATCAGTGATGTCATCAGTTATGTCATTTAAGATGTCATCAGTGATGCCACTGACCATGTCATGAGTTATGTAATATGTGACGTCATCAGCATTGCATTGCGGGGGCGCGAGTTATAGTTAGCTCAACTAACTATAACGGCTGAATTTCTCTGGTTTTGTACGAGTGAAATGTCCAACTAACTATAACGTACCTGAAACCTGTGTTTTTTTCAGTGAATTTCTAATATATATATGGTATGTGAACAAGCCCAAGAAGGTGGGCAAAACGCGTCATCCTGCCATCCAAATCTATCCAATAAATTGAATTTACAGCAACAAGTGGAGTCCGATGTCCCGTTTTACTTGCTCTGCAAAGTGACCACGCATATGCCTTTACCACGCATGCCTTTACCATGCAATTAAGGTAAGTATACATGTTTATGTGTATGTGTATTTGTGTGTGTAAATGCCCTACTTTATAAAGTCCTCGTTACAAAGGCTGTTCTCCTCCCCGCCTACCCACCCCCTAACACTTCTAGTGACATGACCTCGGGTCCAAGGAAAGGTGAGCCTTCCTAGAGGGTTCTCTGATTTAAACAAGTGCCTCACTTCCACCACAAAATTCAAAAACAATTGACAGACAGGCTGCAGCCTCAAAGGGCACAGAACCCCACCGTCTCCCTTTGTACGAAGCTTCTCCACAGTGCCTCTATGGGACTATTATACGCTTTGGTCGCTGTAATGTCATGTATTTATGCATTCCAGTTTTGTATCGCACCGCATTCCCCCCAAGGCCGTCTCCGAATGCATGCTGCTGGGAGAGAGAGATAGTGAAGAGGAAATTACACATCAGTATGAACGACAAGGGACATGGCCGAAAGCTAGTTGGAATAGGTGGGTTTATATAAAAATATGTCTGAGATGTTAGCAAATGTTTTATTACGTTATGTTGCAATTTATTATATTTGTATTAATATTGAATGTTCGTAGGAAGAACACATGCATTGCTTAGGTAGGCTGATGAAATGTTTATTTGCGAGAATTGTTCGCCAATAGACCACTTCGTCAGGCAGGCTCTTAATGAAGCATTTTTTGAAGAACCACAAGACAGATATGCGGGACTTTTTTTATCTCTTCCTGCTGTCGGCTGCCCAGTGATTCGCAGGAAGAAAACATTCTCTCAGCGAGGCATGGATTGCAATGCAGAGCGGATATATGCCCCCTGCACTGGCTATTTCATTTCCGTTGGATGCCCCAAAAATGTTTGTGATGCCCATGTAGGATCTGTGAGCACCACTTCTGTATACTAAAGAGCTACCTATGATAGCTGGAGATGGCATGACATTGGGCACCAGGGGAGATGTACAGAAACAAGTGTGGATTTTTGGTCTTCTGAAAGACGGAACAGTGTGATAAAGGCAATCAGCATACATGTGCTTTTGAAATAGTGTAGATCTGAGGCAGTATGTATGCCACACTAGACTTGCTTGAGTTTGTGAGATGCCTTGCTCATCTGTGGGTGTTTGTAGGCAGGGGCAGAGCCGGTCACATGTCAGTCTCACCTCTAAATTACCAGCATGACCGGGGCAGAGCTGGTCAAATGTCCAGCTTGTGTCTCCATACAGGTACTAAGGAAGGGTCATAGCTGATCACTAGTCAGTTACTTGTGGGTATAATGCTGGTAAAATGCCAGCAGGGACAGGGACGCTGATAGTTTCACATTTTAGTTTATTTTGACCCTCTGTAGGCTGAGGAGGAGTCCCCCTCTCTCTCTTTAGATCAGTGTATTTGGCGGAGTGAGTGCAGAGCCTGGCTCATGTCAGGCCAATGTTTTAGGGTGTGTGGTGAGGCTGGGATGCAGTCTATCATGTTAGATTGGTGCCACTGAATAGACAGAAGGTTTGGGATGCAGCCATTCACAGCCCCAGCCAGTGTCTCTAAAAGGTTCAGTCAAGTGTCAGCAGTAGCGTCCAGTGTCAAACCGAAGTAGTGGGCGGGGGTGACATAACACACAACAAAACACAAAAACAAGAATTTACCTACCGCTTCGCCGCTCTTCTGCTCCTCACTGGCTTCAATCCACTGTAGGCACAGGCTCCCAGACTCCCCTGCGGCCAATCCAGACGCTGCTCTCATGCTACTGGCAGCATGAGATCAGCATGAGAATTGGCCTGAGCGCCCTTGATTTGCGCTCCCAGGGAGACTGGGAGCCTGTGCCTGCTGTCTCCAACCCAGCAAGGCAGCTCGGGTTGGAGACAGCTCAGTGCGCATATCGGTTTGACCATCCTAAGAAGGCCGGCCAAACCAACATGAGCACTGATAGCAGTGCCCACCACACCCCCTCCGTGACAGCTATCGCAAAGGCCCTCCCCCAAGACTCAGCCCTCAATGGAAAAATAAAATGATAATAAACATGTTTTATTTTCGTTTTATTTTTCAGGTTTTGAGGCTGCTGGTGGGGCGGCGGGGTGTGATGCCCTCCCCATAGTGGAGGAGCCGCCGCTGAGTGTCAGTCAGGTTTGGTCAGAACCAGTAACATCAGGGTGATTCTATGAAAGGCAGATGAGTAACAGGTACAGCCAATCACCTATGCTGGAGAAAATTCTGAAGTGCTGGAATTTTTCATCCAATATATTTGAGAAAGTGTTCTTTAAAATGTGCTTTTCCCCTGCTATATTCTATCAGCTTTCTTGGAAGAGAATCAAACTAAATTTACTCCCGAGGGTCAAGCTCACTTGCTATACTCACACACTTCTTACAATGTGTGGAAAGTATTGCATTTTACAGGGGATGCAGTTAATTTTCAATCCAGCCCTGCTTATATGGAATCCCAATGGGAGCATTCATATCTCCCACACCACAGAATATATTCATGGTGTTCCCTAGCGACCGGCATGGAACATGAACACTGTAGTATAAAAATACCTTTTGACTGACTAACTTATGTCAATTCTGAAATTAATTTTTTGTGCTCCGATTATTTGTCTTGATTACATTATTATAGTGTGCACAGGATGTGCAACCTTAATTCAATCACTTTTACTCCCCCATACATTTACTTACTCACACACCTATACTAGGCTTTTAAATAGCATTTACGTCATCCTTCTTTCGCCTTGCCCCTCTTGTTCAAGGCTAAACCCAAATATTAATTTCTTTTTTATAACTATTTTATAGTATATTGAGACTTTTTCTCCAGGGCCCGTAGCTCCAGGTTGCCCCGGCACCATGTTCTCAGGGCCAGGAACGTCCCATGCAGGTAAGAGCGGAGGGACGGTGGGGCTGGGTTGGGTGGGGGGGGTTTGACAGATGACCATGAGGGAAAATTGAAAAAATAAATCATTAATTTTCCCTCATTGTCGTCTGTCGAAATCCCCCCCCACCCTGCCCCACCGCTCTTACCTGCATGGGCCGCTGCTGCTCAGGTCACCTCTCCTTGAACTGTATCATAACACTGACGCTTCTCTATTCCTACGCTAAATTTAATTTCAGTTACATTCACTTTTACTAAACCAATAAACGAAACCCAAATTTTAGTGAACATAATTATTCTTTCAATGAATTCATATGTTGTCTTATTCTCATACTAACCCTAACCCAACCCACAGGTAAATATAATTAATTATTTTTTGTTATTTTTACTTCTAAGCCTAGCCCCCAACTCTAATTTATTTTATTAAATGCAATTTCATTAAATTAAAAATGCCTTATTATAATCTTAATGATAATCATAATCTTACAATTAAAGTATTTTAATAGTTTCCTTGAAATTATACTGAATTATGATAATTTAATTCTTACCTTAACTCAAAGCTTAATGTATATTAAACGATGATAAAATGATTTTAAACATTGCTGTAATAAAAATGCTGATGCTAACATTAAATATTAATAAATACATTTATATGTAATTTTGTATTTCTAATTAAGTTATACTATATGCCAGATTTGTTTTACAAGGCTCTTAGCTCTATAGCCCCTCATGCATCATGTATTCCAAACGTGAGAATGAAGTGGTCCCTCATGGAAGTAGTCTGTGATGGAAAGTTGGTGTAGGCCGAGTCCAAATACAGTACAACGCAATTATCAGTTACAATAAACATATCCATGTTGCGCCAGGATTGTAAGTACATACATCTTTAATAATAACTTGAATATATACGTATAATTAAAGAGTAATTCAAGTGGTAAAAACGACACAAAACACATTATGCAATAAAAATGTAATGTGATAGCATAAAGTATTCAGACCAGGGCCACTTACTATGTACATTATATACTGTTCACAATCACTAAATGAATGCGAACTTCAGCGCAAACCTGAAACAAAAATAAGAGAATACAATCCTGCAGTTGCAGAAACTTTTGTATTACTAAGCAAACCTCGACAAAAGATAACTATTGCTTCTGCGGGATAAGAATAGACATTTGTTGTCTGTCAATAGTGCCAAGAGACCGCCTTGTGGGATGACTGTAGGGTCAAAAAACATGCCTCTCTTATAAAGAAGTGTTTTCCTATATAGCTCCTAATATTCATTGTTCAGCTCCAGTGCTTAATTTGAAATCTAGAGACCTACACCCAGGTAAGTCCTTAAGTACCCTAAGGAAAGGGTTGGGACGATTCAGGGGACCCTCCCAGGGGAGGGTCTGGACAGGAGGGAGGTTACTCCCCTGTCCTTTGTCCAGTTTCGTGCCACAGCTAGTTTGAACTGGACTATGCATTGGGACACCAAATGTGCCCCTCATGCAGACTGAGTGGCGCTGGCAAGCGCATTCACCCGGCCCCAATACACTAAATCCTGCCTGGGAGGTGGTCACACCTCCCTGTGACAGGATGCCTATTGTTCTGCCTTCCCCTGCTCGAGCTTGGCTCAGCAGCAGGAGGGCAGTATCGTGTCTTTGGTCAGCAGCAACCATTTAGTTTGTGCTGTCCGGGTCTAGAAGATTGGTACCGGGAACACTGAGAGCCTAACGGAGGGCTCTTCCAGTGCTTGGAATCATATCTCACACACCGTTTACGGTGTGGGGGTATGATTCCAACATGTTTAATACCAAACATTATAGGATTCATTGCAGCCGATTTCGAGATGGTCATCTCGTAATTACGCGGTGCCCCTCTATATAGTATATGGCTGCTTCACTTACAACCCGGTAGAATGGACTCCGTAGGCTGTAGGGGTATCCTGCTCATGCAGGGGTACCCTCACACTTAGAACCAAGCACCCTGCCTTCAGGATTGCAAAGGCCTGCTATAGGGGTGACTCATAAGTTTTAAGTGCAGTGATCCTAGATAGGAAACCTATATCTTTAGTAAGTGGCATTAGCACCAGCTTACACAGGCTGCAATGGCAGGCCTGTAGTTCCATTTTGAATAATCCCCCATGGGTGGCATAATGCATGCTTCAGCCCATGGGGGACCTCTGGGTTACCTAGGCCCTGGGTACCTCAGTACCATATACTAGGGACTGATAAGGGTACCACAGTATCCAATCTGGGATGTACCTAAGTATTGAACATAACAATTTAAGGGAGAAATCAGAGAGACTGGGGTCCTGATTAGCAGGATCCCAGTCAAACTAGTCAAAAACAGCTTTGCACCAGGCAAAAAGTGGGGGTAACCATGCAGAAGGGCATGGACATTTAGAGGCCCAGCAGATTTCCTGCACTTGCATGTGTGTGCTGCTGTGTGCCTGCTGTCCTTTTAAAGGCAGTCCTGCCTTGCAGCCTGTCTTTAAAAGTACATTCTCATAATTGGTATTGACAGTTCCTATAAGTTCCTAATATGTAATAGGGCATGGAAGCTTAGAGGCCCAGTTTTCTGCACTTGCATGTGTGCAAGGCTGAGTGCCTGCCTTCATTTTAAAGGCAGCCTGGCTTAGCAGACTATCTCTAAATGTATATTGTGTTCAAACTCGACTTTGGTGGCATGGGCACTTAAAAATTATAATCTATCTTAGTTTTACATATTAGGTACCCTCAGGGTCTCCCCTATGTGTCCCAGGGGTGGGGGGCCATGTAATTATAAGCATAGGGCCATATAAAATATGTTTTATATGCCCTGGTGAGGGAAAACTGCCTGTTTCATTTTTCCCCAAGGTAGAGACTTAGCTCCATAGGCTACCATTGCAATATTTTATGTAGATGTAAATATTGCTAGTAAAGGAGTAAAAAATATGATTCAAGGATGTAAAACATTGGTTTTGATAAACACAACAACTTGCAACTGTTGAATGTATCATTACTAGTATAGAAGAGACTTTATGAAACTTTGTCTTCTGTAAGCCAGCATCCAGCCTTCTAGTGGTCCCTGCTGATTGGTCAGCCTTAACAGGCTCAGCCAGGCTGCTTTGATTAGGTGATAAGTGACCTGCCAGGAACAGTGGTTATCTGTTGGAGAGAGCTCTGCCATTGGGGAGGATAGGTCCTGCAGATGGGGCTGGGTAAATCAAACTGAGCTCAAAGAGAGAGCCGATCAGTAAAGGAATTCCAGGCCAATCTTCCCCCACATCCTTTTCTCCAGCCAGATGACAGGTTTAGAACAGAAATATGCAGACGGCAGGGGGAGGAGAGCTAATGTAAATGAGCCACACTGTGTGTTGGTTTAGCTAGCTCTTACTCCTCTGGGGAGATTTCATCCATGTTGGATTTTGGAAGTGCAGTGCTTTTTGGAACAAGAAGATGCCACACTTTGGAGAAAGTTGTCATGCTTTTGGGTGGCACCCAGCAACTCATTGGAGAGAGGTGCCCCCTTTCTTGTTGCCACAGAACACTGAAATATCTGAGAGCTGCATATTCTGTCAGATCTGCTGCCTGAAACTACAAGGAAAAGAAGGACTGCCCTGCTGGAATCTCGATTTGCACCCAAAGTCCTGCACTCTGAATGACTGGGCCTGCTGCACAATGTGGCACTACAGTCCTGGGGACTGTGCCTTGCTTTAAGAAGGATTAAGGAGTGGACTCCCTGCAGCTGCAGGTTAACAGACCCACCTGTCTCCTCTCCACCAAGAGTCCCCATCTTGGAGTGCGTACAGTGGACTTTTAAGGAGTTGGCCAGGTGCATTGTGGGAATTGTAGTTCAGACCTTCCAGAGACCATCTAGGAGATTCCAGACCTTTGGATTTGTGTTTTGTACAATTTGAACCTGCAAGGAGTCCTTCAGGAGACACATCCTGAAGTTTGGAGAACTTTTGGGAAAAAGCTCAATAAGGTGACTGACCCGACCTCAAGAGTCAAGCCGACTACCTTCAACCGTGACCTGGCCAGGAATTCAGCTGCGTCCCGCTGAAGGCACCAGAGCTCCGGACTTCTAGGATTTGACCGGGGTCTCGCGGAAAGTCAAACTGGCAAACCCTCTCCGAATCCGGCCTGCTGAGTGCCGTCAGAAGAAAAAGCTCCAGAAAAGTTTCTAAGTGTGAAGTTAAAATTTTGACCGGGGCCTCCCGCTTAGTGTCTCCGACCAGGGCTCCATTGCGGCCGGTCTCAAACTTTGACTTTGTCCCAGTCAAGCACAACCAGTTGTCCCAGAGTGACGCTATTTGTTTTTAAGCACTATAAAGTAGTTAATCTTTAAAAATTCAGATCTCCGGTTCCCTATATTGGAATTTTGTCATTTTGGTGTCTATTTGTTCACAAAAATATTTACTATTTTTTTTAATTAGTGTTGGATTTTATTGTGTGTTTTGTCTTAATTATTTGATGAGTTGGTGTTTTTAAATACTTTACACTCCTGTCTCCTAAGTTAGGCCCGACTGCTCGTTGTCAGCTACCAAGTTTTGAGCAAGGGGACTCATTTACTAAGATCTTTACTGGACCCTATACCGTGTTAGTGGACTTATTACTAGTGGTAGGTGCATACTTACCACTACCAATAACACACTTTCCAACAAAATTGAATTAGTAAACAGCTGTTGGTGTACTCATTCCTAAATTAGGCAGACAGCGCCATGATGTGCCAGACTGTCATAAGCACCAGTGCTGGCAATTAAGTACCATGCCGAGCACAGGAAGCCACCGGCTCAAATTAAGCACTGTTCAGCTCCTAGTTACATCAAGGAAAACAAAATGGTGAGGGATGAAATACTTGAGTTAATCTCAGCCACTGGTAATTATTCAAGCTGAATTCCAGTGTATTGTTTTTTTTGCCAGCCATGCCACCGCAGACTGGAATCACCCATATGGAAATCAGCCTTGGTCCTGTTCCAAAAGGAACAGTCCATCCCAAACTGCCATGCCAGGTCCCCTCTAAATTGCCATTTTGGATTAGACAAGCGTTACTTATTAGTTTTAAACACATAGGCAAGCTTCACTTGGATAGTGTTCATGTATGCATTTATTAGTAAAGACATTACAAAGTTTAATTAATTAATACTGTGAGAGGATTGCTTACGAGCAAGTCTCATTCTGAGTTCTTGCTCCATCAATCCCTCTCCGATGGCGTTTCTGAGCCATCAAAATTACCCACAACCAGATGCCAACTTTTAGCATAAAATTGTCTCAGCTTCACCTTTACACTTTCTATTTTTATCATCTCCTTTCAGTTTCTTGTATAATTCACTTTTCAGATCTTCTAATTCAATTTCATCAAACTTTTGTTTCTTTCCTTTTCCTGTCACTCTATGCGTCTCATTCTTTCTACAACATTTGCACCATATTATTATTGACAGTACTATTATTGCTATCCCTACTAAGGGCACTAATATTTGACCTATAAGTCCTTTTCCTATATTAGTAAACCAGGTACCAATTGACGTAATGCTATTTGTCAATCTTTCCCATACACTATCAACTTCCAGTGGTTTTAGTTCATTCTCAAGTTTTGTTATATTCTTTATGTACGTTCCAATTTCTGCACTTTTGTCAGGAATGTACGTACAACAATGTTTCGTTTTCAATAATTTACAGACTCCGCCCTCTTTTGCTAATATTATATCAAGAGCAAGTCGATTTTGCATAACCATAGATCTAATCGCAACCATCTCCGCATTAATCATTAGAAACCCTCCAGCAGTATCCGTTGATAAACGATCCACCACTGTAGATAATTTACATATTTTCCTTGAGTTCACTGAAGGTATCAATGCACCAAATATGTCACCTACAATTTCAGAAAAACTAGCTCTTTTACTACGTGTTAATTCACTATTATTTTCATTGCTTCCAGTGTTTCTTTTTACGTAGTATATTTTTGGAAAATCTATTCCAAAATAACAACTTCCATACCACCGTGCAGGAAGCCTAAAGTAAGCCTTATTCCCACACACATAATAGATTCCAGGAAAAACTGAATCTGTTCCTCCTTTTAGTCCCCAACCTCCAAGAATTAAGAAATTATGTTCACATTCACTGGTACCGATGAAAACATTGTGATAATCAGTCTTTAACCTATGCAGAAAAATGTTCCCTGTCTTTACAAAATCCAGAGCCATAGCAGCTTGAGCCTTGCCAGGTGTGTAAATACCCTCTTTCTCAGCCCAAGGTGGCAGATGAGCCTTATGCTCAGATGCTTTCTTTTGAAAATCTTGTCTTCTATTTTCTACTAAATTCAAAAATATCTTTTCTTCTTCATGTAACGAACATGTTAAATTGCTTCTATGTGCATGTGTTATATCTATTGACTTCATTGTTAGGAAAAATTATCCCATAAATTGCGCATCTTGACTACTAAGCACTGGGTTCATATTCTTTCGAATCGGAACCTCAGAAAATATCACATCTATATCTGAATAATAATACTGAAGTCTCCCTGTTTTATAAAATAAACTAGTTAATACACTGCATGATATGCCATAAGTTAATGGCAAATGATGGTATGTTAACCCTTCTGCTACTGATTCGGGTAACTTCATACAAACATAACAGTCACTAACTTCCATGGTATCTACATATTGAAACAATAATTTTGTGAAAACATTTAAACTAGTGTCGTTATCTGTTACCACATGATGAAACTCTGGTTCATCTTCTACTTCTAATTTTACTCTATCACTTTTCAAGTTATCTATCCTTCCCTTCGTTTCATTGTTTATCTTTTATCCATTATCATAAGGTAAGGAATTGCTACAATCACAACTAACCATACTACAAGCACCATTACCAGACTACATATGCATATGGCACAGCATCTTTTACAACATTTCCGTTTCGGTCTCCCAGAAACTCTGTCGTCAGGCATTTTGACAAGGAAGATTTCTCTTCTTATCTTTTTCTTTCAAGACTTTTAACGTTATCAGGGTGGTTTTATTTCTTTCTCATAAGTCAGTTCTGCACTTGTGCTTTCGTCACCACTTTCACTTGACTCTGAACTCTCGTAGTTTTCGAGTATTATATAAGTCCAATCAGGACCTATAAACTTATTGTTCACAAGTTTCAGTCTTTTGCTTTTTCGTTTTTCAGTTCCACTTGTTTGTCCAGTTAGACTTGTTACTTCATTTACTTGTTCCGGATCTTCACTCCTGGTTTCTATATGGTATTTTACTCTTTTGATGACACTAGGCCAATGATCACCTTTTCTGGCTTTCTTTGTTTGCACTGTCTCTTCACCTCTTATTTCTTCTCCAAAAGTTCTTTTATTTTCAAGCTGTGGCAAAGTTTGTTTTTCTTTGTTTTCAGTCTCTTCTTCTATTTGTTCTTGATCAGGTCTTATTGATTTTTCTTCAGTTGCTTCACTGTGAGTTTCTACTAACTGACCCTGTTCAGGATTTACTTCTTCATGCTTGAGGTTTTCGTGATTTTCTTCTCCCTGAACGTATTTTTCTAGTTCTAACTGGTTCTGATCAGGGCTTATTGCACTTTGTACTTCTGCAGCCTGACCGCGTTCTTCTAAACCTGTCTGTCCCTGCTCAAATTTTGTTGTTTCATTGTCGATTTGAGCCCAATTTCCTCTCCCTATCTGGTCCTGCTCAGGTTCTTTTATCGTTTCATTTTCCTCATCCTGAGCTGCTTCTTCTTCACCTATCTGGTCCTCCCTAATTTCCTCTAATTGTGCTCGGCTTCTTGTTCTGTTGTAAACTTCTGGTATATCAACCACTGGTATCCAGTCCTGACTTGTGCTCGGTT
The DNA here is from genome assembly GCA_963921515.1 of Calotriton arnoldi. NCBI lineage: Eukaryota > Metazoa > Chordata > Amphibia > Caudata > Salamandridae > Calotriton > Calotriton arnoldi. The sequence goes on along the minus strand of CAWUFW010000072.1, from coordinate 2,122,730 downwards.
GTTCTTCTTCAGCTTCCCTCGAATCTCTCACCTGGGATTCTTCAGCTGGCCAACCTTCAGCTTCCTCAGTTATTGATGCTGACTGAGGATCTTGTCCTTTAGGATCTGGCACCCTTTTGGTGTGGCTTACATGAATCCAATTAGGCAATCCTGCACACTTCACTGCTGTGTTCGTAACTAGTATAACCTGACAAGGTTCACCCCACCTGGGTGATAAACACGTTTCTCTGGTGTGATGCTTCACAACCACCCAGTCTCCGGGGTTCAGATCATGCTCTTGTTCAGGCTGCCTGGAAACTGCGTCTTCTCCAACCTGATGAGAGACAGAATGCACTAGGTCAGCCAATCCCTTGCAATAATCTAGAACCATATCATCAGTTATGTTCAGCAGTTTATTTGTAGGTACATGTGCTTGTCTCATTGCTCTTCCCATGATTATTTCATGCGGACTTAATCCGGTATTCCTATCAGGAATGCTTCTGAGTCCCATTAAAACAAGAGGCAATGCATCTGGCCAATCTAACGATGTTGATGCACACATCTTTGACAGTCTTGATTTTATTGTGCCATTCATTTGTTCAACCACTCCAGAAGCCTCTGGGCGGTATGCACAGTGCAATTTCTGTTCAATTTGGAATGCTTCACAGATTATTCGGATCACATCATTATTAAAGTGACTTCCTCTATCTGATTCCAAAGTTACTGGGAAACCGAACCTAGGAAGGAGTTCTCGTAACAACAGTTTTGCAACTGTAATGCTGTCATTCCTTCTGGTAGGGTAAGCCTCCACCCACCTTGAAAACACACACACTATAACAAGTACATATTTCAGTCCTTTACATGGTGGTAACTGTATGAAATCTAGCTGCAATCTGACAAAAGGACCTTCAGCTTTTCCAATTTTCCCCAAACCAATTACTGTTCTCCTTCCCGGATTATTCATTTGGCAAGTCAAACACCTTTGGCAAAGACTCTCTGCTGCAGCCCTAAACTTTGGATTGTACCAACTTTGTCTGAAGAGTCTAATCATGGCATCTCTCCCTACATGTGTGTCTCCATGATACATTCTGGCCATTTGTGAAATCAGACAGTCGGGCATGACTGGTCTGCCATCTGTATATACTCATACATCATCAAGATCCACCATATGGGCAGTAATCTAAATGATGAGCAAGGGAACCAATAATGGATGGGGATAGTAAAGTTGTAAGCCTACTCCATGATAGGACATACACAAGGTTGTTTAAATACCCTCACACACCAAAAGGGCCCTTGATGTCATGCTTCATCATTGGGGTCTTCCCATCCCACTGTGGGATGGGCGTGCTACGACCAGCGACTACGCGGGAGCACTAATCTAATAACTATGTGTGGTGCAAGGGTAGTGAGAAGAAGGGTCAAAGTGAAGTTAAAAGGAACTGGCCTCATAGACATAAGACAATTTAATAGGTCGTTGAGGCTGAACCTAATAAAAACTGTGGTATGGAATGGTCATGCGTATAATGAGCTGACGTTCCTAAAAAGTCAACATGTTTCGAAGCTCAAGGCTTCTTCATCAGGACTGAAACGATCCCTTCAGTACTCACTTGATATCTAAAAGTGAAGATAGTTATATACAAATGAAAAATTATGAAAAATTATGCAAATATTCATGCAATGTGAAGTACCTGTTTGTACTTCTATACGTTAAACTGTATGTACTACTATGTGATAATTATGTATGAATGGGTGTATTGCCCCATGAGCCCCAGGTACAGATGAGCAGGAAGAAGTCACTAGTTAGTGTTACTCGACAAACTTTTTGCCCCATACTGCTCACCCGTGGCTCCGTTGCAACATAATTATCACATAGTAGTACAAACAGTTTAACGTATAGAAGTACAAACAGGTACTTCACATTGCATGAATATTTGCATAATTTTTCATAATTTTTCATTTGTATATAACTATCTTCACTTTTAGATATCAAGTGAGTACTGAAGGGATCGTTTCAGTCCTGATGAAGAAGCCTTGAGCTTCGAAACATGTTGACTTTTAGGAACGTCAGCTCATTATACGCATGACCATTCCATACCACAGTTTTTATTAGGTTCAGCCTCAACGACCTATTAAATTGTCTTATGTCTATGAGGCCAGTTCCTTTTTAACTTCACTTTTGACCCTTCTTCTCACTACCCTTGCACCACACATAGTTATTAGATTAGTGCTCCCGCGTAGTCGCTGGTCGTAGCACGCCCCATCCCACAGTGGGATGGGAAGACCTAATGATGAAGCATGACATCAAGGGCCCTTTTGGTGTGTGAGGGGTATTTAAACAACCTTTGTGTATGTCCTATCATGGAGTAGGCTTACAACTTTACTATCCCCATCCATTATTGGTTCCCTTGCTCATCATTTAGATTACTGCCCATATGGTGGATCTTGATGTTTTACTGACTACTGATTTGAGGAGGACGTATCCACCGTCAGTGTCCCTCGGGACGCTACCTCTTCACTCCCTTATTTTGTTTTTCTGAAGCCTATACTCATACATCGTCATCTGCTCTTCGGGTACATCCTATTTTGATCCAAACATCTCTTTCACTCTCCTCAGCATCGTCTTGCAGTCTTTTCACATCATTCCACGTTTCAGGTTGTGCACATAGCATAAGTTGGCAGCTGATTCCCATCCTTTCAACCTTTTTATTTACCGCCAACCTGTTTTTGGCACAGTGTTGAGCCACTAGATCTGCGTATCTGTTACCGACTACCACCCAATCATCTCCTGACTGGTGTGCGGCACATTTCACCACTGCCAATTCTTTTGGTGATTGTATTGCTTCCAATAATTCTTTTACAAACTGTCCATTTTTGATTGGGGATCCTGAAGAAGTCATGAAATCCCTCTGCATCCACAGTTAGCCAAAGTCATGCACAACCCCGTACCCATATTGACTGTCCGTAAATATGGTTACTCTTACATTTTTCCCAATTTTGGAAGCTTTGATCAGAGCAATTAATTCAGCTACTTGTGCAGACTTGACTCCTGGTAAATAGGATGCCTCGACTATTCCAGTTAATTCACACACAGCATAGGCTGCGCTCAATTTACCATCCTCATGCCTTAGGCATGAGCCGTCCACAAACAGCTCCCTGTCTGGATCTTTTAAGGGCGTCTCCTGTATGTCAGGTCTCTGTTTTGTACACAATTCTGTGACTTTTAGACAATCATGTTCTGGATCGTCCTTAACTTCTTCAAAAATTGGATCTGGCAATAACGTAGCAGGATTCACAACAGTGCACCTAACTATGGTCACATTTTCAGCTCCAAGAATAATTCGTTCTTACCTTGTCATCCGACTAGGTGTGAGATGCTGAGTTCTAGTTCTTGTCAATAAGATCACAACTGCATGTGGGACTAACACTGTTACAGGATATCCCATTACTATTGACTCACTTTGTTCAATGCTCATACAGGTAGCAGCAACTGCTTTCAGACAGCCTGGCAATGCTGCCGCCACTGGGTCCAGTGTAGCAGAAAAATATGCTATAGGACGCCTGTCTATTCCATGTCTTTGAGTTAACACTGTAAGTGCACAATTTTCTCTTTCATAACAAAATAGTGTGAATTCTCTTGTATAATCAGGCATGCCCAAAGCAGGTGCCTCACACAATGCATTTCTTAGTTTTACAAATGCACCAGCACTTTCATCATCCCATTCAACTGGATCTTTGGCTTTCTTTTTGGTTAACTGAATTAAAGGCTTTGCTAGTAGTGAAAACCCTATAATCCATTGTCGACAGTATCTTACTATTCCAAGAAACATTCTCACTTCTCTTTGTGTTTCTGGCATTTTCATTTTCTTGATTATTTTTATTCTGTCAGATGTTATTCTTCTTGTTCCTCTTTCAATTTGGTGTCCCAAGTATTTAACTGCCATTGTGCAAAACTGCAGTTTTTCAGGTGACACTTTGTGTCCTTCCTCAGCCAAATGGTTGAGTAACTCAATTTAATCTTCGACACAATCATCATGAGTGTTGGACGCTACTAGTAAATCATCTATATACTGCACCAAGACTGAACTCCTGGGCAGTACTAGTTTCTCTAGACACCCTTTCAGTATTTGATTAAAGATGGAGGGACTTTCTGTGTATCCTTGAGGAACACGAATCCATACATAGACATGATTTTCAAATTTAAATGAAAAGAGATATTGACTATTTGGGTGCAATGGTATTGAAAAGAATGCTTGGCATAGATCAATCACGGTAAACCATTCTGCACTCCAGGGGATCTGGTATAGGATTACTGCAGGATTGGGTACTATAGGACAACAAGGTACCACAATTTTATTAATTTTTCGCAAATCCTGAACAATCCTATACTTTCCACTAGGCTTTTTCAAACCCATGATTGGTGAATTACAAGGGCTACTCATAGCTTCTTTTAATATGCCTTGTTTTACTATTCTGTTAATTTCCTCAACTACTCCTGCTTTTACTTCTGCACTCATTTTGTACTGTCTAGTATTTGGGAAAATTGCACCTTCCTTTACAGTGATTTTTACTTGGTCTATTTTGGCCATAAGTCCTACTTCTTTCCCTGTGAAATCCCATACCTTGGAATTCACTGTGGTTCTTAGTTCTTCTGGTAATTCGTTTTTTGTTATCAAGGAGAACATCTCATCTATCTCTGTACCTTGCTTGGCTATCATGAACTTATAAACATGGTCTTCGTCCGGGGTCTGTATTGCAACACCATCTGGTGTGCAGAAAATAGTGCAATTCATTTTGCACAGTAAGTCTCTACCTAATAGGTTTACTGGACTAGAGTCACACACTACAAATTGATGCATTTCTCGGAAGTTTCCTATTTTTGCTTCCATTGGCTCAGTAAGGGGTGTTCTGATCTTTTGATTAGCTACACCTACAACTTGGATAGCTTCTCCAGAGAGAGGAAGGTCTGGTATGTCTGCTGTTCTCACAGTAGAACGGGTAGCACCAGTGTCCAAAAGAAAAGTGATATCATTACCTCTTACTTTCCCTTCAACATATAGACCTGACTGATCTACCGGTAAGGATGCGCCAAGTATGCACTCCTTCTCCCCCTCTCTTAGGCACCGTCATTGATGATTATATGGGTCAAATTTGTCCTGTAAAAGAAACTGTGAAGTTACATAGTCATTCTTACCACTTCCTCCTTGATATCCGACGTCTGTACCGTGCTTTGCTCTGCTTACATTACCCTGTATAGGGGCAGGTGGCAACTGACTCTGAGGATTTACACCCTGCTGTGAGTCATTCTGCGTCTGTGGATTTAAATTATGATTTGGGCCATTATTATTTCAAATCTTTTTACATTCATCCTTCCAATGCCCCAACTTTCCGCATCCATGACAAGGAATTTTTTTTTTAGCCTCTTCTCTACTCATTCGTCCTCTCACTTTTCCACCATTCCCTGTGTCACCATTGGTTCCAGAATCTTTTCCCTGATTATCGGTTGGATTATCCAAATTAATTCCCTGTCGCTCAGCCATTTTCACCTGAGCCCACATCACTTTCTCTTGCAGTTTCTTGTGGCTATCCTCAATATCGTCTCCACAATATTTTGCATATTTCAAAATCTCATCTATGGGTTTCCCTTGCCAGCACAACATATGCTGCTTAATCATTTGACAAATCTCTGGCTTTAGACCATAAACAAATCGGTAGACAAACTGACTCATATTTTTATCTCCAATGTCCTCAAATCCACTATACTGTTTGAATACCTGTAATAGACGTTCATAATAGGCGTGTACCGATTCACTTGCTTCTTGGGTAGTCCTGTCTATTTTCACCCAATCTGTTTCTTTCGGAGGTATTTTCCCTTTCAAGTAAGTTATTACCTGGTGATACTTTTTCATTACATCACTTGATGGGGCACCTGTCTTTGCATCTCTAGGATACTCTTCACTCGGCCAGTCAACTGTAATTTTACAATCCGTCCACAAATCGGCAGGTACCACTATGTCAAATAAACCATCCAAGTCCTTCAACTGTACCTTTGACACCTTCACAAACCTCTCAACCTGCTTGTACCATTCAATTGGCTCTTCTCTTAATTTTGGAAAATCATTCGTAAATGACAAAATATCTTGTCTACTCCATGGGACATGAACGTAACCTCCTCCAGGTACTTCCCGCATCGGGTACATCTGGTCTACTTTCCCTGTTTCCTTCAATAAATATTCAGAAGTTGTTCTACTGAACCGTGCCTCTTCCTTTTTCTTTGTCCATCTAGCTTTCCATTTATCTAGATCTCCCCATTTCTGTAATACTGACATTAATTCTTTCACTTGTAGTTTTCTACCAGAAGCATTCATGTTTTCTAGATCCTTGTCAGAAAACTCTGCTCTATAGGGTTTCTGTAGTACTTTTGACTTCCCTATTTCAATCCCCATCTGTAAGGCCAAATCTGATAATTTCTCATGAAATATCTTTACATTTCTAGTTATGCTCCTGCATACGAACAATAGTTCTTCTTCATTGTAGGTATTTAAACGAACTACCTCTACATTTCCGTCTATCATTTCTTCTAACTCTACTTTTAATTTGTAGATGTCCATGATCTTTGGGGGTGAACTCTGTCTGTCTGATCCTTGTGCCCACCTTTCTAAGTCTTCTGGCGTTACTACTGTGGCACTTTTAGTTCCGGATGAAGTTACTATATTTACATCTTTGGAGCAACCGGGTGTTATTCTTCTAGGAGTGCTATTTACAGATCCTCGACTAGGTAAATCCATTAGGGATATCATAGATTCACAATCACTGATCTGGTCATCAATTATTACAATTTCAGGTTAGGGAATCTCTACAGGTGTAGGCATGACTAGACGTTTCGGATAATTTATCTTGTCACCATATAAGGGAACTACTGGACCAATTGTTACAGGTATGGTCAGGGAATCAGGATGTACATTCAGCTGTGTTATTTTCTGTATCAATTCCGCTCTGTTTCTGTCTATAGCTTCTTTTTCCTTATCCTGAAGTACCCTATTAACTTGTGGATTATGCAATACTTGCGGTACCAATGGTGTTCTTAAAATTGGTGCACTTGGTGTACACCCACTTGCCCCTTCCTGATATGGTGGCGGATTCTTTAATATTTCTTCCATAAATTCATCTTCAGAATCTCCAAACCCTGTCAAGTGTTTTGTCTTTTCTGTGCATTTGCTCCCTAACGACTCTTCTGTCATGAATACTGGATACAAACCCTCGGTAAGCATCGTTCTTCTCCACTTTTTCATCTGACTGTCTCTTGACTCATTTTGGTATCTAGGGAAAAATCCCCTATAACCCCTATTGCTTCTTGGTCGGTCACGTTCAAAAGCCTCTGTTTCCCACTCTTCTAGGGCTTCGTATTGAGTTAATCTTGGTCTGGGTTCTAAATCATTCATCCTCATTCTTAAATTTTGAAGAATTCTCCCATTGAAAGTACCATTCTCTGGGAATGATAATATTCCGTCATTTTTGGTATATTCTATCCAATTTTCTAACCATACGCAAGTATGATAACCTCTCTCCATCATCATGAATGAAGCAGGCGTTTTTGCTGGTGGAATGATAATTCCTTCTCTAGTTTTGATGGGTTTATCCTTCTTAAAATAATTTTTAACCTTTTGTAGAAATGACATTTTTCTCTTTTCTCCATACATTTTGGGTAAATATCTATGTATCGAATTATATTCTGCAAAACCTAGGAATCTCCTGTCTGGACGGGTTCCTGTTAAAGTTGGATCATGTTTCCACATATAATCTCCACTATCCACTAGGATTTCGACTTCTATGCTGACAACCAATTAAATTCCAGCTAACATTTGTCTCTGAACCAATCCTAGCGCGGCTTTTCAGTGACGTCTGTCTGACGACCCCTCCTTTACAATCCGCGCTTCTCTGTCCCTCGCTGTTTCAACCAATCCCAGCGCGACACCTGTTACATCAGTATTACTCCTGACTACTGACCCCTCCTTCACAAGAGTCATTCCCACGCCCGCTATTTCAACCAATCCCAGCGCGGCGTTTGTGACGTCAGCTTCCTCTCCAGCAGCTGACCCTCCCTTTACAAAATCGTACGCAAACTTTATTTTCTCTACGCTTCTTATTAAAATTCAGTAACAACATAAAACATTCGCTATCGTGCCAGTTTCGCTAAATTGGAAAGGATAGTTTCTCTCACACTTAGTAAAACCTTTCCGTGTACTAAACATACACTACGAGTAAAACCCTTCCGTTTACTCTTCACGTAAGCTTTGGAAGTACCTGCTACTTCTTCAATGTTACCCTTTCTAGGTGATATAACATCAAATTTTTACCAGTGTATTCCTTTGCTATCACTCACACGCATAGAGTCCCTAACAAGTACCGATAGCCTTACTTAACTTTTCAGTACTATTTCTGCCTAACAGATAACCTCACTGCAGTATGGCTTCCACTTACCATCCGCTATTCAATTTTCCCCGGGGAATTCTGGACAACATAAAACAAAACTTTTGAACAAACGGATGTTAGTTTATAAAAATAAAATTCTCATTACCCAATTAACAAAGTGCAACCATCCTCTGATAACCAGAAAACTGATCCAGCGGGTTACTAGCAACAAGCATTCATACACTGAATACTCACCTGGGCCCATTCATCCATACTACGCTAGCAATTTCCGCTGGTGGGTCAGTTGTACTCTTTATCAATATCCCTGCTACCAATTACCTATCTGATTGAAGAGTAATGACTTACCAATGGACCCTTTGATAATTGGGAAGTTTAAAATGAGTGACATTCAAATACAATTCATACATTTCTAAAATAATCACTGAGTCAGGAAGTTTTAAAATGTTTATCTAAAGTTTTAGCAGAGTAAATTACAAAACCACATAATACTTAATCGTATATCAAGGATGAAGCATATTAATAATCAATTATCGATCAATGACGGTCCCTTCAGAAAGAAGAAAATAGAGACAGCAGCACAGCTAAAGGGTGCATTTATATTTACCTAAAGATGTGAGAACCAAACCCCTTGGCCAAGGAGTTGGAAAGATAGGTCCCAGGAAGGATGAAGACCAAAGACCTCCGGACCAGGTTCAGGACAGGAAAGGTGATCTCTCTATCAACGACGCCTGCGTCGTTCCCCTCTCTGACACTTCGCTCCTCCTCGAGTTCTTCCGTGTCTTCCTTCTAATGGACTCCGCCGCCCCCACCTCAGGACCTTTCTAGACAGCGGTTCAGTCTGCAATCGATCAGCTCGTCGGGCAGCAAAGCCTGATCTCTCGTGTCTGAGCTCCTAAGCTAACTAATTAACGAATTCTATATCTATTATACCCTTCTACACCCAGGTACCTCCCATTAATGTTTCAAAATTATGGGCCCACTACTTCTGATTGGACGGGGACAGGGGGTTGATCCTCACACCATGTCAATTTAGTTCAGTTTCTTTAAGCCCATTGTTTTAAAATACCGCCCCTCACAATTAATACATTTGCTTTATTTCCCACCCGTCTCACGACAAAGTTTGATACACAACATATACAAAATGTTGCATTTTGCAAGAACATCGCGGATGTAGTGGAGTTGGCCCACAGGTCGCGGCCTTGGATGACTTCCAAGTTGACTTCATCGCTGTGCCTTGCCTTTGAGGGCGCATGCGCACTTCTCATTGGCTTCAGGCTGCCGTTCCGTTAACCCAGGCCCCATTTTACGAACTAATAAAAGTCAAAGAAGAAAACATTAAAATCACAAATAAATGTCTTCACTGTATACCCCCTATTTCTACTCTATTCCCATTTAATTATAAATCTATCCCGCATTAATAGCATTAAAATACCACAGTGTTAATTGCAGCAAATGCGCAAGCTTTAGCACGTGAAAACATTAAGCAGCCATTTTAACACATACTGCGCAGAAGCAAAGTTTTCCCTCCAAGCAAAGAAAGACGTCATACCACGTGATATGGTTGACACATGCGCAATGGAATTCCCGCGCTTTAGCGGCCATTTTGGATTAGACAAGCGTTACTTATTAGTTTTAAACACATAGGCAAGCTTCACTTGGATAGTGTTCATGTATGCATTTATTAGTAAAGACATTACAAAGTTTAATTAATTAATACTGTGAGAGGATTGCTTACGAGCAGGTCTCATTCTGAGTTCTTGCTCCATCACAACACAAGCAATCCCAGGCAGATTTCAGAGAGTCAGAGAGTTATAGAGTGGTTTGCGTGGCACAGTGAGCACAGGACACCCATATGAACAAACCCATTACACGTAGGGCATCGCAATGAAGAAAACTAAAAAGTAGGGGGGGGGGGCTACTTGAATTAATCTCAGTCAGTAGTAATTACTTGGGCTTCATTCCAGTCCCTAGTTACATTAAGACAAGTCCCATTAAAAAAGCAAGCATGCATCAATATGTATGATTTCGAGATCACATATTTCAACCCTTCTGCCCTATTACTTATCATCCTGCACAAACTTCCCAAAACAAACATGGGGATGCAGCACAAGAGTAGTCAGGGTGGGGCAGGACAACAAGCCCCAGGTGCCCAGCTGTTGTTGGAGGCGGGAGAGGAGAGCCGCGCCAGTCGGGCGCTTTAAATTATCACGCATCACTCTTTACTCTTTCCTGGCCCATGCTGTTGAAGTAATTTCCAAAGAAATTGATCTTGCATAGAGACATTGGAGAGGGTCTTAGCTGTTCCTTACCATGTCAGCCTGGGTACCATCCCTGCGTGGGGAACAAAGACCCTCTAGTTACATGTTGCCCATCGCCTAACATGCCTGAAATGCAAGCTCAATCACCATCAACTGGTTTACTTAACAACGCAGGTTGGGCCCTCGGCCAAAAGAAAGCGCAAACCCAAACAAGCGGGTATTTCTAGAGTCCAAAGAAATACAGCCAGGAACACTGTGTCTATCTCTCTGCTGTCCAGCCTGTTCTTATCACCTGCAAATGGAGCCTCAAATGAAGCCCTAAATATTGACTGGGACTGTGTTTTGAAGAAAATAAAATCTATTGTCGTTGCTTGTGTTACCCCGCTGGTGGAAGGCTGTGAAGTTTGAAAGATGGTATTCTGAAACTAATTCCCATACAAACCTGAAGGTTCATCCTAATTCTGTCCAGTCAGCTGTATCTTGTTTTAAAAACCCATTGGCTATGAGTTCTTCTTCCAACTCTGGCATACATCCACTCTATGGAGATATGGTTGTCACTGAACCTCAGCCCTCCACCTCACAAGCTGTTGGAGTTTTGCCTTCTTGCAATGGAGGTAGGGGGTTGCTGGGGGGGCCAAAGGTCCCGAATGTCTTGCCAGGCCAGGGTATTGAATCTCAGGTCCAGTCTATTCTGGATCAGTCATGTTTAAATCCCATCCCCACCCGAATGTTGCCCCTATGTATCCATCATGACAGGAGTATTCTATTTGAACTCCTCCAGGGAGGAATCCACCCCTCAGCTTAAAAACAATGTATGCCATCAGCTGACCCGAAATTCAGACTTTAACATCAATGGCAATAAAAGATATTTTGTTTGTGAGGAGGGTTGGGTGGGTCAGTCCTTCGACTAAACAACTGAGAGGGGATTGCATCATGATTAATTGCAAGATCCTGGGTCTGGCTCGCTGCTTAATCCAATATGGAGCTAATCTGCCTATTCTATTAACATTTGCAACCAAGAATGGAGGTAGGGCATGGGAATCCACTACCCAGGACAGATGAGCTAGCTAGAGCCATTGTTCCCATTACTAACAGATTGCTTCCCTTGTCTTCTTGGACTCCAATGATTGACACACAGAGGCTCCAGCTGTCTCCACAGTGGTAGTTCACACTCAAGTGGGCAGTTTTCCTACCAGGGATAGGGCCAGGGAATAAGGTACACTTGTAAGGATGGTTAGTTGGAATACTGCAGGTATCAGGGATAAGCAGCAAGATCCAAAGTAGTCTGATTTTATTTCCCATTTTGACATAGTTATGTTGCAAGAAACCTGGGTTCTTGAAGAGCTCACATAGGATGGCTTTGAGTGTTTTGCCATACCTGCCACCACCACCTTGGGTCAGAGAGCAGCGGCAGGTTTGGCTATTATTGTACAGATTTCGAAGCTTCTAAAAAGTGTCCTGATTGACCTAGACCACAGTGGGATTCAGGTTGTGTGGGTTGTGTCACCCAATCAGTTTAATTTCTTTCTTTCTTAATTATTTCTACAACTCAGTATATGAACTAGGAAGCCAGATAGGGACACTTTTTCAGGTTCTGTCAATTATGAATGCTAGATTGCCTAACCTCTGTAATGAATTTAATGTAATACTTGGCGATGATTTCAATGCCAGATTGTGCTCTATCACTACTGTGTCTGACCCTTTTTTGCTGTATAATATGCCTACCTACAGTACACTGAATGATCAGAGGGGTTGGAAACTGTATAAGGCCCCATGTAACTTGTGTCTTTCCAGTGTGGTAGAAATAGCAGGTGACCTCCTCAACCAGCCCGCTACCTTTGTTGGTTGGGGTCGCGGTTCCACGATTGATTATTTTTTTATTTCTATGAACCTGGAATGTTTTGTGTATTTGGGCGTGAGGGGGTCATAGAAAGTTATTATAGTGACCATAACCATACTGGACTTTCTTTGAGCCTACCTGTTTCCCACTGCCCCCTGTCACTCCTGGTATAACTGGCCTTTCCCAGAAGGATAAGGGTCTAAGACTAAAGTGGAGGGCAACTGACAGACCCACCCTGACTCACCACGTAATAGCAGCGAGCAACTAGGTTAACCTAGCTGATTGCCTTATAACCACAAATTCTTTGGCCACTGATATCTTAGAGGCCTTTTAAGCCTAAATATGTCCACTAGAGCAAGCATGCTAAATCTTTCTGGTTCAGAGGGACATATATACTGCGATGGGTCAACAAAGTGTGTAGAGCCACAGTTGCAGGCTTCGAGAACTTCTGAATGCTAGGCCCAGAGATCACCAAATTATCATGGTTGCTAGGCCAGTATACAAAAAGGTCATCAAGAATAGAAAATTTGAATCAAAGGAGGAATGATGGGAATGTCTGGTTCCTGCGTGCAGAGGCAGAGACACAAGGGGGTTCTGGGAGAACATTAATGGCAAGCATGTCTTCGAACATTCATCAGATGGCCTAGGTTCCAATATTATTCCTGAGAGACGGGTCGTTAATTTTAAGCAGGTTTATTAATTAGCACCAATTTTAATGGAAGAGCCTGTTGAGGAGTCTTCACAGTTTCCCCTGGAAATTTAGTTTGAGAATGAAGAAGTCATCAGTGCTATAATAGCTAACCATCCAACAAGGCCCCTGGGCCGGATGGGGTGCACATGGACCTATACAAGGCAAATTGCGAGCTATGGGCCCCCCTTATTATATGTTTTAAATGCTGCCGCCTCCATTAAAATTCCTGGTTCATGGAAAAGCGCAACTATTGTCCCGGTTTTTAAGAAGGGTAACAGACAGGATCCTTTTTGTTACAGACCTGTATCGTTGTTAGACTCTGTAGTCACAATTGTTGGGCGTGTCATCCTAAATCGAATTGAGAGGCCTGGGTGCAGCATAATGATGTCCTTTGCTCGGTGCAATATGGTTTTAGGAAAAGCATGGGGATTTTTAAACAGTGCTTAAATCTTAATCTTATCATCGGGAAGTACGTCACAGCAAAGAAAGAGGCACTTTACTTAACCTTTATGGATCTAAGTAGTGCATTTGACCAGGTAAACCAGTCTGCTCCTGCAGCCACAACGGACTCAGGGGCCTCATTGAAACCTTTGTCAGGTTCATGGAGGGATCAGATCTAGATACCAACACCGCTAAGACACACTATACAGTGTGTGGAAGACAGACCTGTAAACCTAGGCCAATTTCCATCAAAAGTAAAATGATTGGGAGGATCAGCCAGTTCCCTTATTTAGGCATCACATTTGATTTGGAGAATTGTTGGACACTGTGCCCCTCTAATCGTTGTCTGTATTTCAATCAATCTTGATGGGCAAGGTTCAGGTTTGCCTCTAGCGTTGGTAGTAAACCTATCCTGCCCCTGTTGGAAGTGTCTTCCCATTCTGACTTATGGGGCAGCCATATGGGGATACAGGGATCACATAAAACTACAGCAAGAGGAGAACTGTTTTTGTAGAAGGCTGTTAGGATTAGACCCAGAATCTCCTTATTTATCATGCATGAAGAACTGAACCTAGCATCTGTAGAAGACACGATTAGATTTGCTCCTCTGCTTCTATGGATGGCGGTTTGGGGCAATCAGCACATTGCTTCTAACCACAAGGTGATTTTGGATTGTTTAAAATGTGAGTATTGTCATAAGATCCCATGGCTTCACTATGTAAGGTGGATCTCAGATTCATTGAGCAGACCTGAGCTGTACACCTCCCCTCAAATGCTGAGGAAGGATGAACATGCAAATGCCAGGGTGCTATTTGCCACGTGTGCTGTAGAAGCTAGAGAGAGGGAGGCCCTGGGAAAATAAAATCAACTCTGAAAGACTACTTGATTGTTAAAACAAGAGATGGCCCTGAGCCTTATCTTTCACTTGTGAGGAATCCATGGGAAAGGTCCTTATTAACTAAATTCCGATTAGGCTTAATCAGAACCCCCCTCTGCTTCCCAGCTGGCCAGTATGACCCAAATCGTATACTTCCTGCCCATGTGATGGTACTTCTCCCCAAACGTTAAAGCATTTATTCTATTTTGCACATATTACGAACCATTTAGACGAAAACATCTGTTGCCCTTTCTCAGAACTCAAGGTTTCCGCCATTACCGAACGGTCTTTTTATATCTGCGAATGCTATCTGAGCCGGCTGTCTGTTTTGCTGTAGGCACCTTTTTAAAAAGTGCACTGTTTTGACATCATAGTACATTTTTGGCATAATTTGGTTATAATTAAATAAGTACCTTTGAACGTAATGATTTTTTAACGTTCCTCGTGATTGTGTATTGCGATATCAGGCACTTAGGAACCTAGAGCCTGATGTACGACCGCTAGAATTAGCAACTTGCAATGTGCAAAAAATAGCGACTTGCAAATTGTGTGTTGCTAAATCTAATGTATGCAGAAAACTGGCCACCAAATAGTGACTCGCAAATGATTCGCATCGCTATTAGCGATGCCGCAAGTTGCGAGTCGGTAAGCGGTCTATAATTACAACCGCAATCGCAAATTGCGATTGCGGTTGCAATTAGCGACCACGGTTTTAAAAAATTCACAGTCACTTCCTGGAACAGGTGAAGGACCCCAAAACAGGAAGTGTTGGCCCTGGAAGATCCTGATCAGCAGTCAGAGCACATTGTAAAGTGCAGCAGCACAAACCTACACTGCAGGCAGGCTCCAAACATATCACTGCAATGGCCAGCCAACATAGTGGGAAGGCAGCAGGGGAGCTCTGCCGCAAACTGAAGTTTTCTGAGAGGGAATTGGACATCCTCACAGAAGAATGCTGCAACAATCATGAGCAGCTTTTTGAGCTGCATCTCACACTGTCCTAGAGTCTGAGAAGAGAAACATTTGGAGGGACGTGCCGCCGCACATCAATGCCCTGGGTGTGGCAGACAGGTCCATCGACGAGATCAAAAAAAGGTGGTATCACCCAGATACACCTAGATTTTCAATTTAGATGATCAAAAAGTCACAGCTGGTGCATTATGGGAAACATAGTCAGTGACATAAATAGTGCAGTTATTGTCTGATGTAAGCTGAACAACATTGTACGACCACTGAGATAGTGTCTCACACATTCATTTTATTCATCTCCCCTTTTGCCACATAGATACACATTTGGGAGGAGAGGAAAGGCCTGATAATGCGGGCGAGGACCAGGAACAGATGGAGGAATGGCAGGATGGGGCTACAGGGAGTCAGCCAAGTTGTTCCCATGTCCTGGGCAGTGCTGCATCCAGTTCACCACAGGCTTCTGCAATTCAGGCCCCAGGATCCCACCAGCCAGCCATAATCACACGCAGTTCTGTCACCTGGGTCCGGCAGCTGCATCCAACACAGCAAGCACAAAAGTGACAGCAATCAAGGCTTGATGCTCATTCCCAGGCAGGATCCGGCAATCAGGCAGTGTTTGGTGGCCTAGAACATGCCATGCTGCAGGTTCAGCACCTGCAGCAAAAACAATTAAGGCTCATTAACAACAAGCTGAGCCAGGGATTTAACAAAATAAGCTTTCAGTTGGCTGACAACCAGGCACGGCTGGATGAAATATTTGATGCCCTTACAGGGGCAAATGGGCAACTATGTACAGAGCTGTCAGAGGAAAGAGTAGCAAAGGTGCATGGATCGGGCCTGGTCACCAACAGGATGGAGGCAATGACTAGGGCAATTGGGAGGCTAGTTCAGGCAACCACCCAACACTCAAAGCGCACCCTGGGCCTGCAGGGTGAGATAGGCCACAATAGTGGTGACGTTTCGTGAAGCCTGCAACAAATCACTGCAGCTGTTAAGGCAATTTACACCACTAGTATTGTAATTGGAGCAACTGGAGAGACAGCAGACAGTGAGGTGTCTAGCCGTAGTAGTGTCTCAGCTGCAGACACACATATGCTGCGTAGGAGCAGCAGTCACCAGCCTGCAACTCCACCTGCCAGATCCCCCATGCCGGATGTAGAGGGAAGAAATAACTGCACTCTGACATTGTGCCATGTAGTTGCCCCCGGTATTGTTTATGTCAGTGGTGGAGTAACCACACATCTTGTACATTCATTTCTGTTATGATGTTCATGATGGACAGATTGTCCAGCAAGGTTTTTGTGTGCCCTGAAAATAAAGGGTTACATATATTGTGAAATCCACATTTTGTTTTCGCATTTGTGGAGGGTAGTGTGTAAACGGATAGAACTTACAGTGCAAAGTAATGTCTGGCTATGTGGTCCCAGCACCCTCTCCCCTCTACTGCTCCGCTTTCCTCAATTTGCTGTTGGGCAGGTGAGCCAGGGTCATCATCCTCTGAGTCTGATCCAGACACCTCTATGGGTAAGCCTCTCCTGCAGGCAATGTTGTGGAGTATGGCACAGGTTGCCACAATTTTGCACGCAGAGTCAGACGCATACTGCAAGGCTCCGCCACTCTTTCGAAGACACCGGAAGCGCGATTTGAGAAGGTCAAATGTGCACTCAATCATGAACCTGGTGCGCCTATGTGCCATGTTGTAACGCCTTTTGTGTGGTTGTTGGGAGACAGGTAGGGTGTGAGGAACCATGGCCGCAGGGCATACGAACTGTCAACGGGTGAGACACATATAAGGGTGAGACAACATACAGAGAGTAATGATTGTGCTAATACATTTTAATCTGGACATGACATTCCAGTACCTACTAGGTATCCTTCATCAATATCCCCTCTTTTTAGTGGCTGGTATGTGCCACTGTACCTAAAGATGTAGGAGTCATGGGTGCTCCCTGAAAATGTGGCCACAATGTCCGTGATGATGTTATATGCATTTGCAGACAACTTGAATGTTGAGGGAATGGGTGTTTTTGTGGTTCCGGAATTTGTATTCCAGGCGAGATGGGGGACATATGGGCACATGGGTCCCGTCTATGCACCCGATGACCTGTGGAAATCTGGCTATCCAATAGAATTGCATTTTTGTATTTTGCTGGTCCACATCATCCCTGGACAGGTAGATGTGTTTGTGTATGTGGTGAAGCATGGTGTCTAGGAAATTGCAAAAGAAATGCGAAAGCGCTCACACCCCTCCGGCCACTGCTGTGACATCTTGGTAACTACCACTGGCCAATAGGTGGAGGGAGCACAACACCTGGACATGGGCGGGGATAGCAGTACTGCGCTGTGTACTGCTTTCTAGATGTGGCTTTAAGGTGGCTATTACCTCTAGAATCACATTGCTACTCAGCCTGTATTGCTCATAAATCTCTTCCACTGTCATCTCAAACATGGTCATCCTGACTTTGAATATCCTCTCCTGTTTCCGCGTCCTCTACTGAGCAGTCAGAATCCGCATACTCCTCGCTATCATGTACAGGGCAGCCATTGTTGAAAAGTCTCTGATGCATTCTGGGGCACTTTTTTTATATGTTGGGTCCTGTTACCACCTGTTTTAAATTAGTGGTAAATTGCATGTGCAAACGGGCCATTTTGTGACTATTCACAATTTGTGACTCACTTGTGCATGCCGGTTTGTGAGTTGCAATTAGGAACTCTCTAATTGCGGCTTGCAAAATCCGCTCTGCATTATTTGCGAGTCGCAAATCGGTCGCATCGCTATTTTGGATTTGAGAATGCTTGTTGTACATTGTGTATGGCCGTTTTTGCATTCGCAAACTGGATTGCGACTGCTTTGCGACTCGCAAAGCGGTCGAACATCTGGCCCTTAATGATTTTCAATGTCCTTAATGATTCTGTACAGTGATATAATGTAAATATGTATTTTTTATGCGCTTCCTTTTTAAAATTAATATTCAATGTTAAATGTATGTTTCATTCTTTTATAATTATTTTTCAATCATTTAACTAAAAATTTCCAAACAAACAAACATGACACTTGAGTCCTATCCTTTTTCTCTTTGCCAATGCCCTCCTCTTTAGGTTGCTCAAAGTCTGACGTTAATATCCCAATGCCTACTAGAGAATATATCCAAGGCAGTATGTGTGGATGAGTTCACAACGCACAACTTCCCCCACCCCTCAATTTGGTCACCTTTACTGATGGGTCGGTCCCTCACTTTCCTGATCTGCGACCAACTGAAGGTGCTTAGTTGTATGCAGCTCACTACGCTCCTGTTTAGGCTTAAACCGAATTAATTGTGCTTTTATCTGACTGCTCTACCCTCTCACCTTTTCCGCACAAATGCCCACAATTGTGTGACCAGACTAATTATTAGCAGGGTCTAGTACTTTACCTTACTTCACCACATAATTCCTTGCCACCTTGTAAGACTATTAAGAAAGGCTAACTGAATTATGACAACTTAGTTATAGAACTTGTGCAAACACATTCAGCTTCACTCGAGTTGTGAGGATATTACGCAGCATACGGCTCCGGTCCTGTATATCCTTACTAGCCTTAGGTAAAGTTAATCTACTCTACAAGACATCCCCGTTTCCCGTTTCCCTTTGCCACAATGCAACACTAATGCGTAAGGCTGAACACATGGATGTGTGAAGCCCACCTTGTTATGGACTTTCACATTCTAACCCATCTTTCGATTACATCTCCTTATCCTGCTCATCTCCGGATACCCTCAGCGACAACATTCCAATGGTGTGTGCCCCAAGCTGCATTCACTTGGGGCAAACCTAAATCTTATAGGCGTCCCTACACCCCCTGCACCATGTCCCTGTACTCCGGCATCAAAAGGATTAGCATGTTGTTTCTTCTACTTATTTCACCTCCTATCCTATCCTGCTAAACCTGAAAAGCGAAAATCTACAAGAAACCAGCCCAATAGATGACTTATTTTATTAAGTATTTGTATCCAGGCACACAGGGAGCAGGAGGTACCCTGAAGACCAGGGGGGACGGACTAACAGACCACAATGTTGGCATCAACTAGAGGGCTGCCCGGTTGCAGTGGGAGCCTAACTGGAAAAAAGTGAAATTCACAGAAACATGAGGCCTTCGTAAAGATAGCAGAGTTTTATAGATACCTTTGAACCTCAGGCTTTAGGTTCCTCCTCAATGAATGTAGATTGTCATAAAGTCAGAAATAGTAGAAGTATTGGTTCGATGCCTTTGCTTTCCTTAATTTGTTTTTGGTGCTTCTCTTCCATCTGGTGATAATAAATGTATCTTTCAAATGGAGAGTAATCCTAGGTGTAAGGTGAAGAACCTAGGAATTAGGGTATTCTGTGAGGCTTACCAGTCACCAGTACATGCCCAGCTTGTCAGGCAGCAAATGCTTCATAAAAATGTAACTTCACATGAACGTAAAGGTACAAATTGTGAAATGTGGTATACCGGTAGATGGTGCCTGGGGCAGCATAGCCCGCTAATGCACTTTGGGAGGTGAGAGGGTCGGCTGTGTGTGCAGCTTGTTCTGAGCTTCACTGCAGTTCGCACCCAGTCCTCCCCTTCACTGGTTCTTCTTTTCTTCCTTTCGTCCTCTGCGGGTTTAGGTAGTCCAGAGCATGGAATTTATCATTTTCTTCTGCAAGTACTGGTCTCCTTGGTGGGTCCACTCTTTTATCTGAAAAATTGTGTAACATGGGTTTTTGTGGTGATATTAAAAATCACCAAAGGGGGGAATTGATGGAGCAAGTTAAATAAAATAAATTTGTAACCCCCCATAATAAGGATAATAATTTAACGATAATAATTGTTTGATGAACTAACCACTGGAGGTTGAAGGTGCCTGGGAGAAACTTGGTAAGAGTTTTTCCTCAATACAGAAATGGTTCACAGAAATAGGTGGTTCTCTTATAGGGAAAGTTCTGATATCAATAACAGTAATAATATTAGTGGTGTTATCAGTGAAATTAGCTTATGTATGTATTAAAAGGAGAAAAAGACAAAATAAGATAAAAAGAGAAAATGAAGAAAATAAAGAAAGAGAATGGGAAATGGGAGAAATAGAATTAGAAGAACTAAAAGAAAACATGTACAAAAGAACAAAAAGACATGATGAGAAAGACACTGATGTGTGAACTAACAAAAGCAAGTGGACAAGAAACATTTATCTGAAAAATTGTGTAACATGGGTTTTTGTGGTGATATTAAAAATCACCAAAGGGGGGAATTGATGGAGCAAGGTAAATAAAATAAATTTGTAACCCCCCATAATAAGGATAATACTTTACGATAATAATTGTTTGCGTACTAATTAGAGCAAAATTGCATGATTTGTGCTATGTAGTAAAATTGTATTGTGGCAAAGAATGAGGATGGTAAGTAAAATGGCTTTAAATGTCGCTTCTGCTAGGTAACACCTAACCTGGGTATTTAGAATGATGGGTTCTGATATCAATAACAGTAATAATATTAGTGGTGTTATAAGTGAAATTAGCTTATGTATGTATTAAAAGGAGAAAAAGACAAAATAAGATAAAAAGAGAAAATGAAGAAAATAAAGAAAGAGAACGGGAAATGGGAGAAATAGAATTAGAAAAACTAAAAGAAAACATGTACAAAAGAACAAAAAGACATGATGAGAAAGACACTGATGTGTGAACTAACAAAAGCAAGTGGACAAGAAACATTTATCTGAAAAATTGTGTAACATGGGTTTTTGTGGTGATATTAAAAATCACCAAAGGGGGGAATTGATGGAGCAAGGTAAATAAAATAAATTTGTAACCCCCCATAATAAGGATAATACTTTACGATAATAATTGTTTGCGTACTAATTAGAGCAAAATTGCATGATTTGTGCTATGTAGTAAAATTGTATTGTGGCAAAGAATGAGGATGGTAAGTAAAATGGCTTTAAATGTCGCTTCTGCTAGGTAACACCTAACCTGGGTATTTAGAATAATGGGTGGGAAACAGAAAGGCTTATTTTTCTTTATTTTAATTTCAATTGTGTTTGTTCTTATGATAGTTCGTTCGGGCCTGTTAGGCCATGCTGCGAAAATGGCTGCCGAGGCAGATGAGGTCATGCGCAGAAACAAAGATGGCCTCTAAGCGGAAGAAAGTCATGGAGCTAAATCACGTGGGTGCAGCTCGAGTCCGGAGTGAGAGATGTCAAGGTCGTGGCGACTTAACATGAGGAGAGTGCCAAGAAAGACTCAGCACATATCCGTGAGAATTGAGTGTGAACCAGTATGAAGTAACAATGGACTGACCAAATTGTGACCATCAAAAAGTAACATTACGGACTGTAAATTGGGACTGCTTTTACCCAAAAGTCATGAGAAAGCACAATCCTTTAAACCATTCTAAAACCAGTTTGAACAAGGAGGGCAATGAGGTGATTCTTGCCACCCCTCCAATGGACCAATTAGCGTGATTCTCGCCCCCAAAGATTGCAACTTTTTGTTTAGTAAGCTAGTAGTAGGGTATAAGAGGACTTACTCTTAAGTAGGAGGCGCGTTCGTTCGTTATTCATGCATATTTTTGAGCACTGAGCGTTGATGCGGATGAAGCTGCTGCTATTTTCTATAGGCCGTTTTTCTTTGGAGAATTATTCTTTTGAACTTTAAACTTGACTGGGAAAGGAACGAGATCGATGCGGGAAACCTGTATGGGAGGTCCGTCGAGGAGGTCTTTAGCGGGACAGTCAGTCAGTTTTGGGAGTTCCGTGCTGTGATCTACAGTTTATCTGCTTTGGTGAACCTTTTTCAATCTGCATCAAAAAGGGGTATGCATAAAATTCTTTATAAAATGTATTTCTTATATGCTATTGAAATGTATTAAAGTGATTAATAAACTTTGAATCTCACTCATGCAATTAAGAAAATAGATAAAATTTTATTCTAACTAAAACCATGAGTCTGTGGTTCTTCAGCTCAATAATGAGTGTAATAATTAACAGGTTTTAAATGTGATTGAGCTGGTCTTGATCACCTTCAACTTATTCTACTAGTTGGTCCATCGACCAAAGAGCGGAATACCTTGATGTTTAAAACCGTCAGGACTAAAGGTTAATGTATATAATGATGTTCATAAGTATTACTCTGTGAATTTAACAAGGTATCCCGTTCTTCCAGCAAACTCATTTTTCTCCTTGGTGGGGAATTCAGGGAACGAATGAATGTATGATATGCGGTGTTATGGGCCCCACCGACATATGGTAAGATAGATGTGAAAGGTTTTACCTGGATTCGTGTCCAAAGGAGAAATTTGTATTAGCCGCGCTGGATCAGATTTCTTGGTAGCAGAGTTATGGTTTCTATAGATTAGTTAGGTGATTATTGATTATTGATTTATTGATTATACATGTCTAACATTTTGTGTCAAATTGTATTATGTTATGTGTAAGTCGAAATATTGAAGCTTCCGGGAAGTAGGAAGTGGACACGTGTGGCAAGAGAAGTCACATGGAATAGTGCATTGTCTGATTTTCAAATTGGTGATAACACAGGTTGTGTTATGATAGGGACATTTCATGTATGAAAATACGTACGAGTGAAATAGCAACCGGTTTTCTTGTGAAACTCTGGCCTTAATTCTCAGGAGCAGTGTAGTCTCCACACGTGTTTTATCCCCAGAGAAACGAGTTTACTCCTTGCTTGAGAGAAGGGTAAGGTAGAGGGAAGTGCTACACTTATCGAACGAAACAGTATTCTTGCAAGATAGAATAAACTATCTCTGTTGTTTAGCGAAAACAGGCAATGGAAATGTGTTTTACGTCGTAACTAATAAGATTCAGTCAAAGAATAAACTGCCGATAATTTTTGTAAAGGAGGGGTCAGGAGTAGAACTGACATTGACAAAGACTGCGCTGGGATTGGCCAGTGGGGGGAAAGACGAAGAGCGTCCTGATTGGTGCGTTGGTGTGAGACGCGCTGGGATAGGTCCGTGGAGAGTGACGTAGAGTCTTCGGATTGGTACGTTGGTGTGAGACGCGCTGGGATAGGTCCGAATAGCACACAGTAAACAGGACAGAGTTGTGAGTTTGTCGGAAAGAAAGAATCGTGAAATATGGCTTATTATGAGTATTGTAGATAGAAACCGTCATGGATAGCAAAGGTTAGAAACTTTTTCAAGAAAGACAAAAAGGTAGTGACTAGGGAAGGACAAGTGATTCCTCTGCCAAAAACACCAGCTTCTCATATGATGTTGAAATATGGTTATCATACTTGCATTTGGTTGGAGAATTGGACAAAATATACTCAGAATGATGGAGTATTGGCTTTTCCAGAAAATGGTTCATTTAGCACAGCGGTACTTCGGCATTTGAGAGAGAAAATGATGAACCTTGAACCAAGACCTAGACCGACACAGTTTGAAGCGCTAGGTGAATGGGAAGATGAGATGTATGACAGAGAAAGACACAGAGGTGCAAAGATTTATAGTTTAGTTCATGGAAGAGTATGGGGAGTGAATCATGAAGACAGGATGAGACGATGGAGATATGCTAATATGACGGATGGTTTGTTTCCAGCCATAACAGTTGAAGAGGTTGCAGGAAGGAAGTGTACAGAGAAAAAGAAACATACAGCTACAGAGAGGTATGGGTATGGAGGTAGCGAAACAGAGGATGAATTGCTGGAAGACATTTTAAACAGAAAACCACCTCCATATCAACAGAATTCTGCGGTGGTGACACCCAATGCACCACCAATGGAAACTGGGAGGAATAAAAGCCCAGAACGAAGATATGACATAAATAGGTCAAAAGAACCTTTAGAAACTCCATAAACTGAGAAATCTGATGGTGGTAATACAGCTGAGTTAGCAAGAACCACAAGAGAATTGACTGAGAAAATAAGAGAGTTAACAATGAACATGGAAGCTGTGACTGTACCAGTGACAATAGGACCAGTAATACCGGTATTTGAAAACCAAAGAATAGATGAGCATTCCTTGACAATTCCAATGAATTCAAATATGCAAAGAGTGAGAGAAGGGATAACTCCAGAAACTAGAGAAATTAGAGATCTGGTTGGCTCATATAGATCGAGTCCACCCACTAATTTGACAGTTAACGAGAGTCAGATAAATAGGATTCCTATGGGAACTGAGTCCGCAACTGAAACCCCAGAAAGAAGTACGAATTGGATAGAGATGAATAATACTCCTGTAGGTCCGACCCCAGAAGAATTGAATGAATGGATGAAGAATTTGCAGAAGAATGATGCAGAACCCCAACCGTTGGATGTGATTAGATTAAAGATAGATATGGAAGAATTGATTCTAGGGACGATTGGTACAGAGAGGTTGAAGTCTTATCAGGATGATGAGCTTATGTTCATGTGCAAGAGCATTACTTGGAGAGCTAGAAATTTGCATGAGAAATTGAAGAGACAGCGAATGAACTAGGATTGGAGTTTGTAAAAATCAGAAGTTTGCAGAAATCGTATAGGGTAGATTTTAGTGAAAAGGATATAGAAAATCTGAACACCTCAGGACGATTAACACAGATAAAGGAACTAATTGTGTTATTGAGAAAATGGGGAGATGTGGACAGATGGAGGAGCAGGTGGACCAAAAGAAAAGAGGGAACAACCGATAAAGCGTCTTTGGCTTTCACGGTGAAAGAAAGGGAACCAATAGTACGGGAGTATCCAATGAGAGAAACTCCAGGAGGTAGCTATGTACATGTTCCATGGTCCAGACAAGATATATTGTCATTTACAAATGATTTTCCGAAATTGAGAGAAAAACCTGTAGAATGGTATAGACAAGTGGAAAGATTTGTCAAAGTTTCAAAGGTATTGTGGGAAGATCTGGATGGATTATTTGACATTGTAGTGCCAGCGGATTTATGGACAGAATGTAAGATTACGATTGATTGGCCAACAGAAGAATATCCTAGGGATGCAAAAACTGGAGCGCCAGGTCCAGAAGTGATGAAGAAATGTGAGCAAGCTATTACGTTTTTGAAAAATAAAATCCCACCAAAAGAAACAGACTGGGTAAAGATTGACAGAACGACTCAGGAGAGTAAGGAATCTGTGCATGCCTACTACGAAAGGCTACTTTTAGTTTTCAAACAGTATAGCGGTTATGAAACCTTGAGTGAGAAGGATATGAGTCACTTTGTATATGGATTTATATATGGACTGAAGCCAGAGATAAGTGAAATGATTAAGCAGCACATGTTGTGTTGGCAAAATAGCACAGTGGACGAAGTACTAAGGTATGCCAAATATTGTAGTGATGATATCGAGAGTAGGCAACGTAAATTAAAAGAGAAAGCAATGTGGGCACAAGTAAAAGTTGCAGAAAAACAAGAAGCTCAAATGAATAATCAAACTAGTGATGCAGGACAGACTAAATCCAACCAAATATAGGTAAGGGAAAAGGTCAAATGAGTATAGAAGAAGCTAAAAAGAAATGGCCATGCCATAACTGTGGAAAGTTAGGGCATTGGAGAAACGAGTGTAAATTTCCTCCAAAAGCTAATACGGAAAATCAATCATTAAATCCACAGGTGCAGAGTGAGGTGAGTTACCAACAGCTGCAACAACCGCAGGTAGTTACTCAACAGAGTCAGGTGCCACAACCACCTCTTCCCAAGAGTGTAAACCCCCAGAGACAGGATTCTACGGAGGCGAGCAGGTAACAAAATTGCAGCGCACAGCTGCAGTGTCGCAGTATTGGTTACGACAGGATGGAAATGAGTCGGATGAAAGTTTATGACGGTGCCTAAGAGAGGAGGAAGAGTGCGTGCTTGGCGCAACTCTAGAGGTAGATCAATCAGGTCCATTTGTGGATGCAGAAGTAAATGGTGTAAACGTTACATTTCTTGTGGACACTGGAGCTACTCGTTCTACTGTTAGGTCAGTGGAAATTTCAAACCTTCCTCTCTCAGGAGAATATATCCAAGTTGTAGGTGTTTCAAACCAACAGATTAAAGCGCGTCTTTCTAAACCAGTAGAGGTGAAAGTTGGACCATTTAGAGAGATGCATCGATTTGTGGTATGTGATTGCAGTCCTGTAAACTTGTTGGGACGCGATCTGCTTTGTAAAATGAATTGTACCATCTATTGTACCCCCGATGGTATTGCATTCCAGACACCAGATGAGGATGTCTTGTATAAAATGACAATGGCAGAACTAGAACCAGGAGTAAATGATTTGTTTCCTGTGTTTGATGCAGAGAAAATCCCAATTGAATTGAAAGAAGTAGTTAGATCTGATGTATGGGATTTCACAGGCGAAGACATTGGGTTGATGAGAGGAGTAGACCCTGTAAAAATTTCTGTAAGAGAAGGAACAAGTTACCCAAATACTCCACAGTACAAATTAACACCAGAAATTATTGAAGGAATAACTCCCGTAGTTAATAAGATGATTGAGCAAGGAATTTTAAAAGAGTTAATGAGTAGTCCATGTAATTCACCTATAATGGGACTGAAAAAGCCGAATGGGACATATAGGATAGTGCAAGATTTAAGAAAAATAAATAAAATTGTTGCCCAATTGTGCCAAACCCCGCTGTGATACTATATCAAATTCCACATGATGCGGAATGGTACACAGTTATTGATTTGTGTCATGCATTTTTCTCTATTCCATTACACCCAGACAGCCAGCCATTATTTGCATTCCGGTTCGGAGAGCGTATTTTGGCATGGTGCCGAATTCCTCAAGGGTATACAGAAAGTTCCTCAATCTTTAATCAGATTTTTAAAAAGTCATTAGAAGATTTGCGAATGCCAGGAAAATCTGTAATGGTCCAGTATATTGATGACCTATTGGTGGCATCAAAGACCAAAGAAGCATGTGTTACAGACACAATTGCTTTACAAAATCACTTAGCAGAGGGAGGACATAAAGTATCTCCGTCTAAATTACAATTTTGTCTGCAGGAAGTTCAATACTTAGGTCATAAGATTGAGAAAGGGATGCGGAAGGTAACGACAGAAAGAATAAGGATTATCAGAGGAATGAGAGCTCCAATGACACAGAGAGAGGTGAGAATGTTCCTTGGAATGGTTGGGTATTGTCGACAGTGGATAAGTGGATTTTCATTGGTTGCAAAACCTTTACAGCGATTGACAAAAAAGGATGTCAAAGATCCGTTTGAATTGAATGAGGAAGAAATGAAAGCCTTCAATGAACTAAAAACAAGGTTGTGTGAAGCACCGGCATTGGGAATGCCTGATTATGAAAAAGAATTTGAGCTGTATTGTAGTGAGAGAGATGGATGTGCACTTTCAGTTTTAGTGCAAAGACATGGAAAGATGAAAAGACCTATTGCATATTTTTCAGCTGTTTTAGACCCAGTGGCCAAGGCGTTACCTGGCTGTCTGAAAGCAGTAGCTGCTACTTGTGTGAGTCTGGAACAGAGTGAAGGCATTGTGATGGGATATCCACTGAAAGTATATGTTCCACATTCTGTTGAAATTCTTCTGACAAGAACCAAAACCCAATTCATGACACATAGTCGGCTGACTAGGTATGAAAAGGTGATTTTGAGTGCAGACAATGTAACCATTGATAGATGCACAAGTGTGAATCCTTCAACATCACTGCCAGATGAAGAGAGTGTGGGAGACAAAGATGAAGTCGATCATAAATGCCTGGACGTGCTTGAATTTTGCACGAAGCCTAGGCCAGACATTAAGGATGAGCCCTTAAAAGAATCAGATTATGTGATGTTTGTGGACGGTTCGTGTCTGAGGACAAGTGAAGGAGTTTTGAGTGCGGCGTATGCTGTGTGTACAGTAGCTGCAATAATGGAAGCATCTTGTTTGAGAGGGATACGTTCAGCCCAAATGGCTGAGCTGATTGCTCTGATTCAGGCATGCAAACTGGGAAAGAATGTCCGAATTACGGTGATCACGGATAGCCAGTATGGCTTCGGAGTGGTCCACGATTTTGGACAGATCTGGTCCCAGAGAGGTTTCTTGACGTCTGCAGGAACTCCAATTAGAAATGGAGAGCTTGTGAAGAAATTGCTTGAGGCGATACAGCTGCCTAAACAGATCGCAGTGGTAAAGTGCGCTGCACACAAAAATGAGACGGATTACATTATTGTGGGTAACAAGTATGCTGATGAAATAGCCCAATATTGTGCCAGAAATATGGTTTCGCTAAATAGAAGGAGAGAAAAAGAGAATGTTTCATGTCCCTTGCTGTTTGCTAACATTGTTGAAACATGGGATGAGGTAAGACAATTACAGGAAGAAGCAAACGATGAGGAGAAAGATGGTTGGATAAAAGCAGGATGCAGAAAAAGGAGGAAGATGACGTTTGGGTTTATAGAGATGAAAGACCAGTTATGCCTGATAGCATGATTTCTAACATGGCACGGATGTACCATGGACAAGCTCATATTGGAAGGGATGCCATGATCCGACTTTTCAGACAAACTTGGTACAACCCAAAGTTCAGAGCCATAGCTGAGAGTCTCTGTCAAAGGTGTCTCATATGCCAACAGATAAATCCAGGAAGGAAAACGGTAGTGAGTCTTGGAACAATAGGATGTGAAGGAGGTCCTCTCACTAGAATGCAGTTAGACTTTATTGAAATGCCCCCGATAAATAGACTAAAATATGTTTTGGTGGTCGTTTGTTTGTTTTCTCGTGGGGTGGAAGCCTATCCGACAAGAAGGAATGATGGAGCTACTGTGGCCAAGCTCCTACTGAGAGAATTCATTCCAAGATATGGTTTTCCAGTAACTATTGAAACAGATAGAGGAACACATTTTCAAAATGAACTAATCCAATTGATATGTGAAGCTCTTGACATTCAACAGAAATTGCACTGTGCTTACATACCAGAGGCTTCTGGGGTAGTAGAACAAGTAAATGGAACAATAAAGAATAGACTAGGGAAAATGTGTCAAGCCACAGGACTCAAATGGCCTGATGCCCTGCCATTGGTGCTAATGACTATCAGAAGCATACCTGACAGAAAAACAGGTCTGAGTCCTCATGAGATAATCATGGGACGAGCAATGAGACAAGCACATGTACCTGTCAACAAACTGCTGACTATAACTGATGATCTCGTATTGGACTATTGCAAAGGATTGGCTGATGTGGTACATTCTGTGTTTCATCAGGTTGGACCGGATGCGACCACTCTTGAAAGAAAACCAGCTCATGATTTGAGTCCAGGGGACTGGGTCCGCATAAAAGTCCACAGAAGAAGAAACTGTTTGGTTCCTCGCTGGGATAAGCCACGTCAAGTGATCCTGGTGACAACAACTGCTGTCAAATGTGCTGGAGTGAAAAACTGGGTGCATGCCAGCCACACTATCAGAGTTCCAGATCCTGAAGCTCGACCTATAATTCGACATCTGGAGATATCTGATACCAGTTCAGCATCCGATGCAGAAGTTGAAACAAGCAGAGTTCCAGATCCTGAAGCTCGACCTGTAAGTCGACATCTGGAAGAACCAGGTACAAGTTTGACAACAGAAGAAGAACCTGAAGTAACCAAAGTTCCAGATCCTGAAGCTCGACCTGTAAGTCGACATCTGGAAATATCAGATACCAGTTCAGCATCTGAAACAGACCAGTCTGATTGTGATGAAAAACAAAAGAGCAAATGGAGAACTGACATTATAAACGAAGAAACTGAACCAAGAGACAGTGACAATGATCAGCCAAGTACAAGTTATGGTAGATTTCCTTCAAAGATTGTCGAGTTAATTGAGGGAGGGTTAGATTCAGATAGAGAGATAGAGGAAGAACCGGAAGAACCCCGAGGAGCAATAGGGACAGATCAACAAATAGAAGAACAACAGGGAAATTTAGAAACAGACAGAAAAATTAACAAAAATTCGGAAGAAACTCGAGGAGGGATAGTGACAAGTGTCCCAACAGAAAAGACACAAGAAGGTTCGGATTTAGACAATGAAAGTGAAGTCATAAAGTTCAAAGTAAGAGGAAGTGAAGTAAGGTCTGAGACAGAATCAGAAGAAAGTGAAGAAGAAAGGAAACAAAGACTAGGACCAAGAAAAAGAAATTGGAGAGCTGAACGAGAAGAGGAGGAGAGCGAACTCAAAAGGCCAAGAAAAGGAGACAATTGGCCCCACGAAGTTAAAAGACTGAGATATAAGATAATAAACTTAAACAGAAATGATGCAGAACAAGTAAATGAAATAACAAGTCAAAAGGAACAAGGAAAACAAAGTGGAAAACAATTGCAAAAAACGAAAAGAGTGAAGAAACCTAATTTGAAATATAAGTCACCTGAGTGGCTATACATTGCATTGACTGACATTAAAGAAGAAGATAACACTCACGAGAGCCCAGAAGAAAGCTGAAAACCAATGGGTGAAAGTGAAGTGCAACAAGTCTGAAAAGATAAAGAAAAACCCGGACTGGACACAAAACCTGAACGAGACAAGGAAGAGTTCTTTTAAAGAGCTAAAAGAAAGTGCCAAAATAAGACGAGATAAAGGGTAAAGTGGCTGAAAAGTCATTTTTGAGGTGTGGTGACACATTTTCTGTACAAATATATATATTTAGTTAAGTAATAGAACAGAATGGTAGGCACAGAGGCTAGAAAATCTAGATGTGAGTTTTTATGTAGATGGTGTAGAATGTGTTTCTTTTGTACAGGTTTATTAATGTTTATTTGGCTTATTTTAGCAATAACAATCCCAATTAGGTTAGCTGTAGAGGAAACGTCCATATTAGGGAATAACACGAAAAAGGACAAAGAAGCTAACACACAGAACACTGCGACATTAATAGATAGTACTGATTTGCATAAGGATAGGTCCATAACTGATTTTTCCAAGAATGTCTTCACAAAATTGTTATATGAGTATGTAGAAACAATGGATGTAAGATATTGTTATGTCTGTATGCAGTTACCTGCGTCTGTCACTGAGGGTGTGACCTATCATCACCTTCCTTTGACGTATGGGATAACTTGTAGTGTTCTAGCTAGTCTATTTTATAAAACAGGTAGATTAGAATATTATTATACTGACATAAATAAGGTTTTTGCGAAAATTCCTATAATTCCTGAATTGAATAAGGTGAAAGAAGCAAAAATGTTTGGTGAATTTTTCTTAGAAAATAAAGATTTAACATTAGATTATATAGTTAAACACAACCTTAACTATAAACTAAAGAAAGAAGAAAAGGTTTTCTTGGAGATGGTAGAAAACAGAAGAGTTAAGTTTCAAAGAAAAGTAATAGAAGAAGAGACAAAAACACCACTTTGGGCGTTTGAAGAGAAAAATCATGATAAGAGAGAGACAAATGCAGCAATGGATTTGGATTGGCCTCAACAGGGAAAATTGTGTATTAATAGACATAAGACTGTGTATGATAACTATTTCGTGGGTTCCAGTGAATGCCGAGACACTTATAAAATTTTAGGAGGATGGGGATTTAAAGGAGGAAAAGATCCGATATTTCCAGGGATCTATTATATTTGCGGAAATAGAGCTTATTATAGGTTGCCGGACCATTGGTATGGTTCATGTTATTTAGGCCTGGTCTTTCCAAAGATTTTTCATGTAGAAAGAGGAGAAAAAGGAATACACGAAATGGGTGAAACATTAACACGTAGGAAAAGGGAAAGTTTTTCAGAAATAGTAGGTGACATTTTTGGAGCATTGATACCAGCAGTGGGCATATCTTTAAATGCATTCAAAATTCGGAAATTGCCTACAGTAGTAGATCGTTTATCAACGAATACTGCTGGAGGGTTCTTGATGGTAAATACCGAAATGGTTGCCATGAGAGCTATGGTAATGCAAAATCGACTTGCCCTTGACATTCTTTTGGCAAAAGAGGGTGGAGTCTGTGGAATGCTGAAAGTCCAACATTGTTGCACTTACATTCCAGATAAAAGTGAAAATATACAGAAGTATATAAAGAATATTACTGATTTGCACAAAGAGATTGCTCCACTGGAGGTTGAAGGTGCCTGGGAGAAACTTGGTAAGAGTTTTTCCTCAATACAGAAATGGTTCACAGAAATAGGTGGTTCTCTTATAGGGAAAGTTCTGATATCAATAACAGTAATACTATTAGTGGTGTTATCAGTGAAATTAGCTTATGTATGTATTAAAAGGAGAAAAAGACAAAATAAGATAAAAAGAGAAAATGAAGAAAATAAAGAAAGAGAACGGGAAATGGGAGAAATAGAATTAGAAGAACTAAAAGAAAACATGTACAAAAGAACAAAAAGACATGATGAGAAAGACACTGATGTGTGAACTAAGTGGACAAGAAACATTTATCTGAAAAATTGTGTAACATGGGTTTTTGTGGTGATATTAAAAATCACCAAAGGGGGGAATTGATGGAGCAAGGTAAATAAAATAAATTTGTAACCCCCCATAATAAGGATAATACTTTACGATAATAATTGTTTGCGTACTAATTAGAGCAAAATTGCATGATTTGTGCTATGTAGTAAAATTGTATTGTGGCAAAGAATGAGGATGGTAAGTAAAATGGCTTTAAATGTCGCTTCTGCTAGGTAACACCTAACCTGGGTATTTAGAATGATGGGTTCTGATATCAATAACAGTAATAATATTAGTGGTGTTATCAGTGAAATTAGCTTATGTATGTATTAAAAGGAGAAAAAGACAAAATAAGATAAAAAGAGAAAATGAAGAAAATAAAGAAAGAGAACGGGAAATGGGAGAAATAGAATTAGAAAAACTAAAAGAAAACATGTACAAAAGAACAAAAAGACATGATGAGAAAGACACTGATGTGTGAACTAACAAAAGCAAGTGGACAAGAAACATTTATCTGAAAAATTGTGTAACATGGGTTTTTGTGGTGATATTAAAAATCACCAAAGGGGGAATTGATGGAGCAAGGTAAATAAAATAAATTTGTAACCCCCATAATAAGGATAATAATTTAACGATAATAATTGTTTGATGAACTAACCAACAATCTGCACCCATGGTAAACATTTTACACAAATGGTAATTGCTATTTATGTGCAAAACTACCTTATTTACAATTGTAAAGTAAACTAATATTAATATAGTGATTTGCGTACTAATTAGAGCAAAATTGCATGATTTGTGCTATGTAGTAAAATTGTATTGTGGCAAAGAATGAGGATGGTAAGTAAAATGGCTTTAAATGTCGCTTCTGCTAGGTAACACCTAACCTGGGTATTTAGAATGATGGGTGGGAAACAGAAAGGCTTATTTTTCTTTATTTTAATTTCAATTGTGTTTGTTCTTATGATAGTTCGTTCGGGCCTGTTAGGCCATGCTGCGAAAATGGCTGCCGAGGCAGATGAGGTCATGCGCAGAAACAAAGATGGCCTCTAAGCGGAAGAAAGTCATGGAGCTAAACCACGTGGGTGCAGCTCGAGTCCGGAGTGAGAGATGTCAAGGTCGTGTCGACCTAACATGAGGAGAGTGCCAAGAAAGACTCAGCACGTATCCGTGAGAATTGAGTGTGAACCAGTATGAAGTAACAATGGACTGACCAAATTGTGACCATCAAAAAGTAACATTACGGACTGTAAATTGGGACTGCCCTTACCCAAAGGTCATGAGAAAGCACAATCCTTTAAACCATTCTAAAACCAGTTTGAACAAGGAGGGCAATGAGGTGATTCTTGCCACCCCTCCAATGGACCAATTAGCGTGATTCTCGCCCCCAAAGATTGCAACTTTTTGTTTAGTAAGCTAGTAGTAGGGTATAAGAGGACCTACTCTTAACCCCTTCGGTGCTTATGACGAGCTGGACTCGTCATGGGACACAGTGCTCGTGTGCTCATGACGAGTCCAGCTCGTCATAAGACCACCCACAGGGAAGCGCTGGCGCTCCCCGTGGGAATCCGATCGTCGGGTTTTTGGGGGAAGGCAGGGGAAGGACTTCCCCTGCCTCCCCCGCCCCCCGCCCTCCCCATCAATGACGTCAGCGCGCGAGGCGCGCTGACATCATTGAGGGTTTCCCTGTCTTCCCGACGCGCTGGAAGCCATTTGCTTCCAGCGCGTCGGGGAAATCAGGTGAGTTTTGGCTCGGGGAGGGGGGTTTGATTCGAAAGAGACATCGAGGGAAAGGAAAGGGTTTTCCTTTCCCCCGATGCCTCTTTGTGCATTCCTGCTGCACGATCATGTGATCGTGCAGCAGGAATGCCCACGAGGGAGGGAGGGCGCAATTCTCCTGTAGAATTCGTGAGCGTGGAGATGTGCCTTCTCTCCATTTACACCCTGAAAAGTTAGCTGTAATCCTTGATGGAGGTCTTTGCATCCTTGAATTTCTCGAGCGCAATGCTCGTGTAGTTCCTGTGACCAGGAGGTTCCTTCTCCTCGTCTGCCGCTGAGATCCTGCTCTGACCCTTTATAAACAAGAGGCATGTGAATGGGCCTAGAAGCCCCGCTCGTTTGGCCCCGCCACACATACACTAGCGGTATGCAACGTATGCCCGCCCTTTCCCCACTATGATGGACAGCTTACTCAAAGGACCCCGGCGCTTTCGGCGCGGTGGCAAAGTTACAGACACACAGGTCACTGGAGACAATTGTTCTGGTCCTTTACGCAGCTGTAGTGTAGGAAAGGCACTATACATTTACCCAACGAGGTAGCACTTACTGATTAGCCAGTAGAAAGTACTCCAGTTGAGTAGAGGTATTGCACAAAACGGTGGCATCTTCGTGGATAAATATGCAGGGCAGATGTGCCTTCTCTCCATTTCCAACGTGAAAAGTTAGCTGTAATCCTTGATGGAGGTCTTTGCATCCTTCATTTTCTCGAGCGCAATTCTCGTGTAGAATTCGTGAGCGTGGAGATGTGCCTTCTCTCCATTTACACCCTGAAAAGTTAGCTGTAATCCTTGATGGAGGTCTTTGCATCCTTGAATTTCTCGAGCGCAATGCTCGTGTAGTTCCTGTGACCAGGAGGTTCCTTCTCCTCGTCTGCCGCTGAGATCCTGCTCTGACCCTTTATAAACAAGAGGCATGTGAACGGGCCTAGAAGCCCCGCTCGTTTGGCCCCGCCACACATACACTAGCGGTATGCAACGTATGCCCGCCCTTTCCCCACTATGATGGACAGCTTACTCAAAGGACCCCGGCGCTTTCGGCGCGGTGGCAAAGTTACAGACACACAGGTCACTGGAGACAATTGTTCTGGTCCTTTACGCAGCTGTAGTGTAGGAAAGGCACTATACATTTACCCAACGAGGTAGCACTTACTGATTAGCCAGTAGAAAGTACTCCAGTTGAGTAGAGGTATTGCACAAAACGGTGGCATCTTCGTGGATAAATATGCAGGGCAGATGTGCCTTCTCTCCATTTCCAACGTGAAAAGTTAGCTGTAATCCTTGATGGAGGTCTTTGCATCCTTCATTTTCTCGAGCGCAATTCTCGTGTAGAATTCGTGAGCGTGGAGATGTGCCTTCTCTCCATTTACACCCTGAAAAGTTAGCTGTAATCCTTGATGGAGGTCTTTGCATCCTTGAATTTCTCAAGCGCAATGCTCGTGTAGTTCCTGTGACCAGGAGGTTCCTTCTCCTCGTCTGCCGCTGAGATCCTGCTCTGACCCTTTATAAACAAGAGGCATGTGAACGGGCCTAGAAGCCCCGTTCGTTTGGCCCCGCCACACATACACTAGCGGTATGCAACGTATGCCCGCCCTTTCCCCACTATGATGGACAGCTTACTCAAAGGACCCCGGCGCTTTCGGCGCGGTGGCAAAGTTACAGACACCCAGGTCACTGGAGACAATTGTTCTGGTCCTTTACGCAGCTGTAGTGTAGGAAAGGCACTATACATTTACCCAACGAGGTAGCACTTACTGATTAGCCAGTAGAAAGTACTCCAGTTGAGTAGAGGTATTGCACAAAACGGTGGCATCTTCGTGGATAAATATGCAGGGCAGATGTGCCTTCTCTCCATTTCCAACGTGAAAAGTTAGCTGTAATCCTTGATGGAGGTCTTTGCATCCTTCATTTTCTCGAGCGCAATTCTCGTGTAGAATTCGTGAGCGTGGAGATGTGCCTTCTCTCCATTTACACCCTGAAAAGTTAGCTGTAATCCTTGATGGAGGTCTTTGCATCCTTGAATTTCTCGAGCGCAATGCTCGTGTAGTTCCTGTGACCAGGAGGTTCCTTCTCCTCGTCTGCCGCTGAGATCCTGCTCTGACCCTTTATAAACAAGAGGCATGTGAACGGGCCTAGAAGCCCCGTTCGTTTGGCCCCGCCACACATACACTAGCGGTATGCAACGTATGCCCGCCCTTTCCCCACTATGATGGACAGCTTACTCAAAGGACCCCGGCGCTTTCGGCGCGGTGGCAAAGTTACAGACACCCAGGTCACTGGAGACAATTGTTCTGGTCCTTTACGCAGCTGTAGTGTAGGAAAGGCACTATACATTTACCCAACGAGGTAGCACTTACTGATTAGCCAGTAGAAAGTACTCCAGTTGAGTAGAGGTATTGCACAAAACGGTGGCATCTTCGTGGATAAATATGCAGGGCAGATGTGCCTTCTCTCCATTTCCAACGTGAAAAGTTAGCTGTAATCCTTGATGGAGGTCTTTGCATCCTTCATTTTCTCGAGCGCAATTCTCGTGTAGAATTCGTGAGCGTGGAGATGTGCCTTCTCTCCATTTACACCCTGAAAAGTTAGCTGTAATCCTTGATGGAGGTCTTTGCATCCTTGAATTTCTCGAGCGCAATGCTCGTGTAGTTCCTGTGACCAGGAGGTTCCTTCTCCTCGTCTGCCGCTGAGATCCTGCTCTGACCCTTTATCCCCTTCGGTGCTTATGACGAGCTGGACTCGTCATGGCACACAGTGCTCGTGTGCTCATGACGAGTCCAGCTCGTCATAAGACCACCCACGGGGAAGCGCTGGCGCTCCCCCGTGGGAATCCGATCGTTAGGTTTTTTTTTGGGGAGGCAGGGGAAGGGCTTCCCTGCCTCCCCTCGCCCCATCAATGACGTCAGCGCGCGAGGTGCGCTGACATCATTGAGGGTTTCCTTTCTTCCCCAACGCGCTGGAAGCCATTTGCTTCCAGCGCGTTGGGGAAATCAGGTGAGGTTTGGCTCGGGGAGGGGGGTTTGTATCAAAAGAGGCATCGAGGGAAAGGAAAGGGTTTTCCTTTCCCCGATGCCTCTTTTGTGCATTCCTGCTGCACGATCATGTGATCGTGCAGCAGGAATGCCCACTAGGCACCAGGGTTTTTAAAATTTTTGTGTTGGGGAGTGGCCAAAAGGGCAAGGGTTGCTCCCTTTTACGGGTGTGAATATTTTATTTATACTGTTAGGCCCACCTACCCCTTAGCTTGGCTGGTGGATTGTGTGTGGACTGGTGCATTATTTGCATATGTGATTGTAATGTTTTTTTTCTCCTTTTTATTCTAGTGTAAAGCTTTTGATTCCTGTTTGCGGTTTCGGCAGTTGTGGTTCTGCAGTTTTGCGTAATTGCATTTATTTGGTAAGAAAAATATTTTTGTTGTGTGTACTCCAAATGAGTATTATTGTCATGCATGAATGAATTTTTTTGTAAGTGGTGCCATAATGGCAGCATATTTGTTAGTGTTCAGAGCATGAAATTCTTTGCGATGTTTTGCATTGTCTTATGTGTAATTTTTTTCTTCTTCTTTTTAGTGGGATATTGTTGATCCTTACTGTGTCTGTGCAGAGTAGGTGGTGGTGAGTCTAGCTGCTTCTGTCACGTGAGTGGTATAGTGTTGGAGTATATAGGTCTTTGTGATAAAGCTACATTTTGTTTATTTCTTTTTTTTTACAAAGGGTTTGTTGTTGTTGACTTGTTTGACAAGTAACCTTTATTAGTAAGCATTATGGCTAGCCGTAGAATTACTGCTCAGCAGGTGGTTGGTTTGCTTCTTGAATCTTCCTCTGAGCAGGATTATGAGACTGACAGTGCGTCTGAGGGAGAGGAGGGAGGGGAAGATTCAGGCAGTGAGTTTTCTCTCCACATGGAATCATCGGATGATGAAGGTACTCTCAGTGCAGATGAAGTGCCTGATTTAGAGGAGGATACTACTGTGCCAATGATGCAAGAGGCATCTGGATTGCAGCCTGGGGCTGCTAGGCTTCCTACTGGAAGTGCTGGACTCTGGGTTGATCCAAACATGGTGCAGCCGGTGTTGCCTGCCTTTAGTGGTTATGCAGGGTGTAGAGTGGATTGTGAACATTATTTGCCTATACAGTATTTTCAGTTGTTTATGGATGATGTATTTTTGGGTGAGATTGTTGAGCAGACTAATTTGTATGCTGAACAGTTTTTGAGGGACAACAGTGCCAGACTTAGGCCCCATTCTAGAGCTACCCGGTGGAGTCCCACAAATCTGGAAGAGATGAAGAAGTTTTTGGGTTTGACTTTTTTGATGGGTTTGATAAGGAAGCCGTCCATGGGTTCATATTGGTCTACCAGTCCCTTGATGGCAACGGCCATATTTCCTGCAGTTATGACTCGTGATCGGTATTTACTTTTGCTTCGGATGCTGCATTTTGTTGATAATGGTTTGGCGTTGCCACGAGATCACCCTGAATGTGACCGTCTTTTTAAGATTCGGCCTGTTCTTGATCATTTTGTAGATCGATTTTCAGAGATCTATACTCCAGGGAAAGAAATATCTATTGATGAGTCTTTGGTCCTGTTCAAGGGCCGTTTGGTTTTTAGGCAGTACATTCCTAGCAAGAGGGCACGCTATGGAATTAAGCTGTATATGTTGTCTGAGAGTAGGACAGGATATGTTTTTAATTTGCGTGTGTACACTGGTAGGGATTCCACTATTGACCCCCTGGTTGTCCGTCCACTTTTGGAGTAACAGAGAAAATTGTGTGGGATCTTGCTAGAGGACTGTTTAACAGAGGCCACCATTTGTACCTTGATAACTTCTACACTGCTGTGCAATTGTTTAAGGAATTGTTCAAAGTGGACACTTTTGCTTGTGGCACAATCCGCTCTAACCGTAAAGGTTATCCAAAAGAGCTTGTTTGCAAAAACTTCAGAGGGGACAGTGCAGTGCCTTGCGTAGTGAGGAACTGCTAGCTGTCAAATTTGTGGACAGGAGGGATGTGTACATGCTGACTACCATCCATGATGAGAGTACTTCACCTGTGGCTGTTTGGGGTCAGATTGCTGAAGTGCGCAAACCTGTGTGCATTTTAGACTACAATAAGCACATGGGTGGTGTTGATAGAGTAGATCAGAGGTTGGAACCTTACACTGCTATTCGTAAGTCTTACATTTGGTATAAGAAGTTGGCCATCCATCTCTTCAATTTAGCAACTTTCAATGCTTTTGTTGTGTTCAAGGAGTGTTCTCCTGCGTCAAAGTTGACTTTTGTTCAGTTTCAGGAGTCTGTCATAGGCAGCCTTGTTGTTGTGGAACAGGCAAGTGTTCCTAGAGTTGGAGTGGTGGAGGATGTGGCTCGATTGAAAGATCGCCACTTTCCTGATCACATTCCTCCTACACTCTCAAAAGACTTTCCCACTAGGAGATGTAGAGTCTGTTGGCGAAGAGGTACGCGGAAGGAGACTCGTATGTACTGCCCTGAGTGTCCTTCTAACCCTGGGCTGTGTGTGCCTGCTTGTTATAGAGCGTACCACAAGCAAAAGAATTATTGGGAGCAACCATGAGTGGTAAAGTGAACTGCCTGGTCTGTAATGTTTAAGAATTGTTGTTCTGTTTCAAGGTTGGCATTAGTGCAATGTATTTAGTTTCTGATTTTGTGTTAGTAGATTTGTATCTATTTGCAATTTGTTTGTGTTTTCTTTTTGTATAAAAAAATCCTAAATGTGATGGTGGTGTGTGTAGGCTGGTGCTTGGCTGGCGGTGTGCGTGGAGTGGCGCTTGGCTGGCGGTGTGCGGGGAGTGGCTCTTGGCTGGCGGTGTGTGTGGAGTGGTGCTTGGCTGGCGGTGTGCGTGGAGTGGCGCTAGGCTGGCGGTGTGCGTGGAGTGGCGCTAGGCTGGCGGTGTGCGGGGAGTGGCTCTTGGCTGGCGGTGTGCGTGGAGTGGTGCTTGGCTGGCGGTGTGCGTGGAGTGGTGCTAGGCTGGCGGTGTGCGTGGAGTGGCGCTAGGCTGGCGGTGTGCGTGGAGTGGCGCTAGGCTGGCGGTGTGCGTGGAGTGGCGCTAGGCTGGCGGTGTGCGTGGAGTGGCGCTTGGCTGGCGGTGTGCGTGGACTGGCGCTCGGCTGGCAGTGTGTGAGTAGTGACTTGCTGCTGGTCACTACACACACTGCTAGCCGAGCGACACTCCACGCAATCCATCAGCTTGTGTGGTTGCTGTGTTAGGAATGTGGGTGTGTGAAAGTGATGGGCCCTTGAATGGCGCTGTCTGCTGGTGTGAGTGTTGTAATGTGATGGGCCCGCGGCTGGTGGTGTGAATGGTTTTGTATTTGTCACACGTATGAAAGGTGTATGAATGGCCTGTAAAGAGGTTGGTGCCTTGTCGTGGCTTTACAGCTCACGAGCTGTGAGACAATGGTTCAGTTTCTCGTCCTTTCAATTATTAACAGTGCATTTCATTTTTGTGAAATCACTTGTTAATACAATTGTATATACTGAACCATCACTCACCCTCGTGCCAAATCCAACCAGTATGTGTGTGTGTGCTTGAGGATTAGATGGCTGTGCAGTAATATTTTTTTTGTCTTTCTCAAGCAGGGTGTACCTTGTCCCTTTTTGTGAATGTTGTAATGTGTTTGTTTCGTGCCTGGGGGTGTGAATGGTCTTGTGTGTATCACGTATGAAAGGTGTGTGAATGGCCTGTAAAGCGGTTGGGGCCTTGACGTGGCTTTACAGCTCACGAGCTGCGAGTCACTGGTTCTGTTTTTTGTCCTTTCAATTATTGACAGTGCATTTCATTTTTGTGAAATCTCTTGTTAATAAAATTGTATATACTGAACCATCACTTGCCCTCGTGCCAAATCCAACCAGTATGTGTGTGTGCTTGAGGAATAGATGGCTGTGCAGTAATCTTTGTCTTTTTAGTCTGTCTGCCAAGGTGTACATTCCGTCTAAGAATAACTTACCAACTGTAGATATTGTCGTAAAGGAAACACCCATGGGAGTACATGGTGATATCTCTCTTGTGGATCCCAACAAGTTATGGTACCCACAATGTCCTGCAAACCTCAAAATGTCTGTCACATTTTCCTTGCAATATTGTGCCAAAATTTTCACGCTGCAGAAATAAACAACACATTATCTCAAAATGACCTGGTTTTGCAAGGGGGTCACCTGGGTTTTTGGCCCGGGGCTCGGTGGCCACATAGGAAACCTACCAAACCCACACATTTCTGAAAAGTAGACACCCGGGGGCTTCCAGGGAGGTATGGCTTGCGTGGATCCCCCAACGTTTCCTTACCCAGAATCCCCTGCAAACCTCAATTTTAGCTGAAAAAATCACTTTTTTCACACATTTTTGTGTGGGAAAGTGTGGCATCACTGGCCTCACACAAATTTCCTACCACCCAGCGTTCCCCCAGGTCTCCCGATAAAAATGGTGCCTCACTTGTGTGGGAGGCCCAAGTACCGGCGACAGGCAAGGGCCCACAACGTATTGAGGCGACCTCAAAATGGCCTTTCACAAAACCACCTGGTTTTGCAAGGGGGGTCACCTGGGTTTTTGGCCCCGTGCTCGGCGGCCATCTAGGGAAACCTACCAAACCCACACATTTCTGAAAAGTAGACACACGGGGCTTCCAGGGAGGTATGGCTTGCGTGGATCCCCCAACGTTTCCTTACCCAGAATCCCCTGTAAACCTCACTTTTAGCTGAAAAAATCACTTTTTCACACATTTTGTGTGGGAAAGTGTGGCATCACTGGCCTCACACAAATTTCCTACCACCCAGCGTTCCCCAGGTCTCCCGATAAAAATGGTGCCTCACTTGTGTGGGAGGCCCAAGTACCGCGACAGGCAAGGGCCCACAACGTATTGAGGCGACCTCAAAATGGCCTTTCACAAAACCACCTGGTTTTGCAAGGAGTCACCTGGGTTTTGGCCCAGTGCTCGGCGGCCATCTAGGGAAACCTACCAAACCCACACATTTCTGAAAAGTAGACACCCGGGGGCTTCCAGGAGGTATGGCTTGCGTGGATCCCCCAACGTTTCCTACCCAGAATCCCCTGCAAACCTCACTTTTAGCTGAAAAAATCACTTTTTCACACATTTTGTGTGGGAAAGTGTGGCATCACTGGCCTCACGCAAATTCCTACCACCAGCGTTCCCCAGGTCTCCCGATAAAATGGTGCCTCACTTGTGTGGGAGGCCCAAGTACCGCGACAGGCAAGGGCCCACAACGTATTGAGGCGACCTCAAAATGGCCTTTCACAAAACCACCTGGTTTTGCAAGGGAGTCACCTGGGTTTTGGCCCGTGCTCGGCGGCCATCTAGGAAACCTACCAAACCCACACATTTCTGAAAAGTAGACACCCGGGGCTTCCAGGAGGTATGGCTTGCGTGGATCCCCAACGTTTCCTTACCAGAATCCCTGCAAACCTCACTTTTAGCTGAAAAAATCACTTTTTGACACATTTTTGTGTGGGAAAGTGTGGCATCACTGGCCTCACACAAATTTCCTACCACCAGCGTTCCCCAGGTCTCCCGATAAAATGGTGCCTCACTTGTGTGGGAGGCCCAAGTACCGCGACAGGCAGGGCCCACAACGTATTGAGGCGACCTCAAAATGGCCTTTCACAAAACCACCTGGTTTTGCAGAGAGTCACCTGGGTTTTGGCCCAGTGCTCGGCGGCCATCTAGGGAAACCTACCAAACCCACACATTTCTGAAAAGTAGACACCCGGGGCTTCCAGGGAGGTATGGCTTGCGTGGATCCCCAACGTTTCCTTACCCAGAATTCCCTGCAAACCTCAATTTTAGCTGACAAAATCACTTTTTTCACACATTTTTGTGTGGGAAAGTGTGGCATCACTGGCCTCACACAAATTTCCTACCACCCAGCGTTCCCCAGGTCTCCCGATAAAAATGGTGCTTCACTTGTGTGGGAGGCCCAAGTACCGCGACAGGCAAGGGCCCAAAACATTTTTGATAGGCAATGTTGATGTTGCCTCAAAACGTTTTGTGTCCTTGCATGTCGCGGGTACTTGGGCCTCCCACACAAGTGAGGCACCATTTTTATCGGGAGACCTGGGGGAACGCTGGGTGTAGGAAATTTGTGTGAGGCCAGTGATGCCACACTTTCCCACACAAAATGTGTGAAAAAGTGAGTTTTTCAGCTAAAATTGAGGTTTGCAGGGATTCTGGGTAGGAAACGTTGGGGGATCCACGCAAGCCATACCTCCCTGAAGCCCCGGGTGTCTACTTTTCAGAAATGTGTGGGTTTGGTAGGTTTCCCTAGATGGCCGCCGAGCACGAGGCCGAAAACCCAGGTGACTCCCTTGCAAAACCAGGTGGTTTTGAGATAGGCAATTTTGAGGTCGCCTCACTACGTTGTGGGCCCTACCTGTCGCGGGTACTTGGGCCTCCCACACAAGTGAGGCACCATTTTTATCGGGAGACCTGGGGGAACGCTGGGTGGTAGGAAATTTGTGTGAGGCCAGTGATGCCACACTTTCTCACACAAAAATGTGTGAAAAAAGTGATTTTTTCAGCTAAAATTGAGGTTTGCAGGGGATTCTGGGTAAGGAAACGTTGGGGGATCCACGCAAGCCATACCTCCCTGGAAGCCCCCGGGTGTCTACTTTTCAGAAATGTGTGGGTTTGGTAGGTTTCCCTAGATGGCCGCCGAGCACAGGGCCAAAACCCAGGTGACTCCCTTGCAAAACCAGGTGGTTTTGAGATAGGCAATTTTGAGGTCGCCTCACTACGTTGTGGGCCCTTGCCTGTCACGGGTACTTGGGCCTCCCACACAAGTGAGGCACCATTTTTATCGGGAGACCTGGGGAACGCTGGGTGGTAGGAAATTTGTGTGAGGCCAGTGATGCCACACTTTCCCACACAAAATGTGTGAAAAAAGTGATTTTTTCAGCTAAAATTGAGGTTTGCAGGGTATTCTGGTAAGGAAACGTTGGGGGATCCACGCAAGCCATACCTCCCTGAAGCCCCCGGGTGTCTACTTTTCAGAAATGTGTGGGTTTGGTAGGTTTCCCTAGATGGTCGCTGAGCACGGGGCCAAAAACCCATTTGACCCCCCTTGCAAAACCAGGTGGTTTTGTGAAAGGCCATTTTGAGGTCGCCTCACTACGTTGTGGGCCCTTGCCTGTCGCGGGTACTTAGGCCTCCCACACAAGTGAGGCACCATTTTTATCGGGAGACCTGGGGGAACGCTGGGTGGTAGGAAATTTGTGTGAGGCCAGTGA
The DNA here is from genome assembly GCA_963921515.1 of Calotriton arnoldi. NCBI lineage: Eukaryota > Metazoa > Chordata > Amphibia > Caudata > Salamandridae > Calotriton > Calotriton arnoldi. Next base: position 2,077,931 of record CAWUFW010000072.1, on the reverse strand, counting down.
TGCCACACTTTCCCACTCACAAATGTGTGAAAAAGTGATTTTTTCAGCTAAAATTGAGGTTTGCAGGGATTCTGGGTAAGGAAACGTTGGGGGATCCACGCAAGCCATACCTCCCTGGAAGCCCCGGGTGTCTACTTTTCACAAATGTGTGTGTTTGGTAGGTTTCCCTAGGTGCCGGCAGAGCTAGGGTTCACAAACTACAGCTAGGCACTTTGCCAAAAAGGGTCATTTTTCACTGCGAAATTGAGGTGTGACCACGTTGCGTTTTGCGCCGTTTCCTGTCGCAGGCACTAGGCCGACCCACACAAGTGAGGTACCATTTTTCTCGTAAGACTTTGGGGAACGCGGGGTGGGTGGAAATTTGTGGATCCACGCAGATTCCAGAACTTTCCACCACAGAAATGTGGGGAAAATGTGGTTTTTTGACAATTTTTTATGTTTGCAAGGGATTCTGGGTAACAGAACCTGGTGGGAGGCAGTCAAGTCACCCCATCCTGGATTCCCCTGGGTATCTAGTTTTCAAAAATGTATAGGTTTGCTAGGTTTCCCTAGGTGCCGGCAGAGGTAGGGTTCAAAAACTACAGCTAGGCACTTTGCCAAAAAAGGGTCATTTTTCACTGCGAAATTGAGGTGTGACCACGTTGCGTTTTGCGCCGTTTCCTGTCGCAGGCACTAGGCCGACCCACACAAGTGAGGTACCATTTTTCTCGTAAGACTTTGGGGAACGCGGGGTGGGTGGAAATTTGTGGATCCACGCAGATTCCAGAACTTTCCACCACAGAAATGTGGGGAAAATGTGGTTTTTTTGACAATTTTTATGTTTGCAAGGGATTCTGGGTAACAGAACCTGGTGGGAGGCAGTCAAGTCACCCCATCCTGGATTCCCCTGGGTGTCTAGTTTTCAAAAATGTATAGGTTTGCTAGGTTTCCCTAGGTGCCGGCAGAGGTAGGGTTCAAAAACTACAGCTAGGCACTTTGCCAAAAAAGGGTCATTTTTCACTGCGAAATTGAGGTGTGACCACGTTGCGTTTTGCGCCGTTTCCTGTCGCAGGCACTAGGCCAACCAACACAAGTGAGGTACAATTTTTCTCGTAAGACTTTGGGGAACGCGGGGTGGGTGGAAATTTGTGGATCCACGCAGATTCCAGAACTTTCCACCACAGAAATGTGGGGAAAATGTGTTTTTTTTGACAATTTTTTATGTTTGCAAGGGATTCTGGGTAACAGAACCTGGTGGGAGGCAGTCAAGTCACCCCATCCTGGATTCCCCTGGGTGTCTAGTTTTCAAAAATGTATAGGTTTGCTAGGTTTCCCTAGGTACCGGCAGAGGTAGGGTTCAGAAACTACAGCTAGGCACTTTGCCAAAAAATTGTCATTTTTCACTGCGAAATTGAGGTGTGAACACGTTGCGTTTTGCGCCGTTTCCTGTCGCAGGCACTAGGCCGACCCACACAAGTGAGGTACCATTTTTCTCGTAAGACTTTGGGGAACGCGGGGTGCGTGGAAATTTGTGGATCCACGCAGATTCCAGAACTTTCCACCACAGAAATGTGGGGAAAATGTGGTTTTTTTGACAATGTTTTATGTTTGCAAGGGATTCTGGGTAACAGAACCTGGTGGGAGGCAGTCAAGTCACCCCATCCTGGATTCCCCTGGGTGTCTAGTTTTCAAAAATGTATAGGTTTGCTAGGTTTCCCTAGGTGCCGGCAGAGGTAGGGTTCAAAAACTACAGGTAGGCACTTTGCCAAAAAAGGGTCATTTTTCACTGCGAAATTGAGGTGTGACCACGTTGCGTTTTGCGCCGTTTCCTGTCGCGGGCACTAGGCCGACCCACACAAGTGAGGTTCCATTTTTCTCAGAAGACTTTGGGGAACGCGGGGTGGGTGGAAATTTGTGGATCCACGCAGATTCCAGAACTTTCCACCACAGAAATGTGTGGGAAATGTGTTTTTTTGGACAATTTTTTATGTTTGCAAGGGATTCTGGGTAACAGAACCTGGTGGGAGGCAGTCAAGTCACCCCATCCTGGATTCCCCTGGTTGTCTAGTTTTCAAAAATGTATAGGTTTGCTAGGTTTCCTAGGTGCCGGCAGAGGTAGGGTTCAAAAACTACAGCTAGGCACTTTGCCAAAAAAGGGTCATTTTTCACTGCGAAATTGAGGTGTGACCACGTTGCGTGTTGTGCCGTTTCCTGTCACGGGCACTAGGCCGACCCACACAAGTGAGGTACCATTTTTCTCAGAAGACTTTGGGGAACGCGGGGTGGGTGGAAATTTGTGGATCCACGCAGATTCCAGAACTTTCCACCACAGAAATGTGGGGAAAATGTGGTTTTTTTGATAATATTTTAGGTTTGCAAGGGATTCTGGGTAACAGAACCTGGTGGGAGGCAGTCCAGTCACCCCATCCTGGATTCCCCTGGGTGTCTAGTTTTCAAAAATGTATAGGTTTGCTAGGTTTCCCTAGGTGCCGGCAGAGCTAGGGTTCAAAAACTACAGCTAGGCACTTTGCCAAAAAAGGGTCATTTTTCACTGCGAAATTGAGGTGTGACCACGTTGCGTTTTGCGCCGTTTCCTGTCGCAGGCACTAGGCCGACCCACACAAGTGAGGTACCATTTTTCTCGTAAGACTTTGGGGAACGCGGGGTGGGTGGAAATTTGTGGATCCACGCAGATTCCAGAACTTTCCACCACAGAAATGTGGGGAAAATGTGTTTTTTTGACAATTTTTTATGTTTGCAAGGGATTCTGGGTAACAGAACCTGGTGGGAGGCAGTCAAGTCACCCCATCCTGGATTCCCCTGGGTGTCTAGTTTTCAAAAATGTATAGGTTTGCTAGGTTTCCCTAGGTGCCGGCAGAGCTAGGGTTCAAAAACTACAGCTAGGCACTTTGCCAAAAGAGGGTCATTTTTCACTGCGAAATTGAGGTGTGACCACGTTGCGTTTTGCGCCGTTTCCTGTCGCAGGCACTAGGCCGACCCACACAAGTGAGGTACCATTTTTCTCGTAAGACTTTGGGGAACGCGGGGTGGGTGGAAATTTGTGGATCCACGCAGATTCCAGAACTTTCCACCACAGAAATGTGGGGAAAATGTGTTTTTTTTGACAATTTTTATGTTTGCAAGGGATTCTGGGTAACAGAACCTGGTGGGAGGCAGTCAAGTCACCCCTTCATGGATTCCCCTGGGTGTCTAGTTTTCAAAAATGTATAGGTTTGCTAGGTTTCCCTAGGTGCTGGCAGAGCTAGGGTTCAAAAACTACAGCTAGGCACTTTGCCAAAAGAGGGTCATTTTTCACTGCGAAATTGAGGTGTGACCACGTTGCGTTTTGCGCCGTTTCCTGTCGCAGGCACTAGGCCGACCCACACAAGTGAGGTACCATTTTTCTCGTAAGACTTTGGGGAACGCGGGGTGGGTGGAAATTTGTGGATCCACGCAGATTCCAGAACTTTCCACCACAGAAATGTGGGGAAAATGTGGTTTTTTTGACAATTTTTTATGTTTGCAAGGGATTCTGGGTAACAGAACCTAGTGGGAGGCAGTCAAGTCACCCCATCCTGGATTCCCCTGGGTGTCTAGTTTTCAAAAATGTATAGGTTTGCTAGGTTTCCCTAGGTGCCGGCAGAGCTAGGGTTCAAAAACTACACCTAGGCACTTTGCAAAAAAAGGGTAATTTTTCATTGTGAAAATGTGGTACGTCCACGTTGCATTTTGAGCCATTTCCTGTTGTGGGCACAAGGGCTACCCACACAAGTGAGGTACCATTTTTATCGGAAGACTTAGAGTAACACAGGATTGGAGAGCAACTGTTATTACCTATTGACTTTCTATGCATTTCTGCCTTCCAAATGAAAGACAATGTGTAAAAAATAAGTCATTTTGAAAAATGACCTATAATTCTCATGCTAGTATGGGTACTCCCAATTTCGGAAATGTGCAAATATCTACTGTTTCTAAAATCTACATTTTGTTCCCATTTCAGAAATACATAGGTGTCTTTCATAACAATTTTTCCATGTATACATTTTCCCAAAATAATTGCTATATACCCGGTACTTAAAAAAAAATCATTGCAAGATGTTGCTCAATTATTGGCTCTGGGTTCGTCGGGTTCTTGGTGAACTTACAAGTCCTATATATCCCCACAACCAGAAAGGTCCAGCGGATATAACGGTATATTGCCTTCAAATAGCTGTCATACTTAGAAGAAGTTACAGGTGAAAACAAATGGCTGTTTTTTTCAACTAATTTTCAATTTTTCCTTTATTTAACTGTTAGTTTCTATAAGGAAAACTTTAAGGATCTACACAAATGACCCCTTGCTGAATTCAGAATGTTGTCTACTTTTCATAAATGTATGGCTTTCCAGGATCCATTATTGGTTTCATACCCATTTCTACCATTAACTGGAAGGAGGTTGAAAGCACAAAAAATAGCAAAAATAGGCTATGTCCCAGAAAAATGCCAAAACTGTGTAAAAAAGTTGGTTTTCTGACAAAAGTCTGCTTGTTCCTGAAAGCTGGGAAGATGGTGATTTCATCCCCACAACCCCTTTTTTGATGCCATTTGCAGGGAAAAATCAAGACGCTTTCATCTGTAGCCCTTTTTTCGCATTTTTCCCCCCCAAAAAAAAATTAGCTGTATTTTGATTAATTTCTGGGTCCCCTCCAGGGGAATCCACAAACCCTGGGTATCTTTACAATCCCCATGATGTTAGAAAAAAAGGACGCAAATTTGGCATGGATACCTTATGTGGTCAAAAAGTTACAGGGGCCTAAGCGCGCACTACCCCAAATAGCCAAAAAAAGGCTTAGCACAGGAGGGGAAAAGGCCTAGCAGCGAAGGGGTTAAGTAGGAGGCGCGTTCGTTCGTTATTCATGCATATTTTTGAGCACTGAGCGTTGATGCGGATGAAGCTGCTGCTATTTTCTATAGGCCGTTTTTCTTTGGAGAATTATTCTTTTGAACTTTAAACTTGACTGGGAAAGGAACGAGATCGATGCGGGAAACCTGTATGGGAGGTCCGTCGAGGAGGCCTTTAGCGGGACAGTCAGTCAGTTTTGGGAGTTCCATGCTGTGATCTACAGTTTATCTGCTTTGGTGAACCTTTTTCAATCTGCATCAAAAAGGGGTATGCATAAAATTCTTTATAAAATTTATTTCTTATATGCTATCGAAATGTATTAAAGTGATTAATAAACTTTGAATCTCACTCATGCAATTAAGAAAATAGATAAAATGTTATTCTAACTAAAACCATGAGTCTGTGGTTCTCCAGCTCAATAATGAGTGTAATAATTAACAGGTTTTAAATGTGATTGAGCTGGTCTTGATCACCTTCAACTTATTCTACTAGTTGGTCCATCGACCAAAGAGCGGAATACCTTGATGTTTAAAACCGACAGGACTAAAGGTTAATGTATATAATGATGTTCATAAGTATTACTCTGTGAATTTAACAAGGTATCCCGTTCTTCCAGCAAACTCATTTTTCTCCTTGGTGGGGAATTCAAGGAACGAATGAATGTATGATATGCGGTGTTATGGGCCCCACCGACATATGGTAAGATAGATGTGAAAGGTTTTACCTGGATTCGTGTCCAAAGGAGAAATTTGTATTAGCCGCGCTGGATCAGTGCCTGGGGCAGCATAGCCCACTAATGCCCTTTGGGAGGTGAGAGGGTCGGCTGTGTGTGCAGCTTGTTCTGAGCTTCACTGCAGTTCGCACCCAGTCCTCCCCTTCACTGGTTCTTCTTTTCTTCCTTTCGTCCTCTGCGGGTTTAGGTAGTCCAGAGCATGGAATTTATCATTTTCTTCTGCAAGTACTGGTCTCCTTGGTGGGTCCACTCTTCCCAGACTTTGTCTCCATTTTCTTTGGTCTTCCCAGTATTTGTTACGGCACTCCCTCTGCTGAAGACTACATGCACACTTCAGACAAGTGAGGTTTATGCAGAACGTGACACCCAAAGCAGATCTGCTGTTGACTCCAGTGGTCTCGTTCTCCAGCCCCCATTCCCCCTCCCCCTCTTGTGCTCGTGTGTCACCAACAGTGCTTTAGATGGGCCGGCACTGTACCAGCACTTTTTCATTTTGAGAGGGGGAGTACCTGCACTTTTCAAGTGGAACATAATCACCGGCGGCTGCTGGCAATCTGACTTGGGGGACAGCGTGGGTAAAAAACAAACAAAACCCCCCCACTTACATTTTGCTGCCGGCTGTCCTATCTTCTGCTCCCTCGCCGCACCTCGCTGCTCCTCAGCTCCGTGTCATTACAATCCCCAGGAGCACAGGCTCCCAGACTCCCTACACAATCCCAGCACTTCTCTCATGCAATTACTCCTAGCATGAGAGAAGCGCTGGGATTGGGCGGAGCGGGCCAGTTTAACATCCAGCAGGGATTGGGAGCCTGTGCCCCTGAGCACTGATGATATCTCCCAGGAACAGCCTGGAGATATCAAAGTGCGCATGTCGGTTCTGACGGCCGTGGACGGCCGGCCAAATCGACATGCACATTTTCAGTGCCTAAAACCACTCCGCCCCCTGCTGCTGTAACCAAGACATGTGTTTTAGGGAAACAATGGTTCTGGTGTGGCCTAAAGGTCCAATCGAAAGTGACCCTGTGGGGGCACTATGTTTTAGGGTAGAAGGTGTAGGTTAATTTTTTAAGGGAGCGGTAAGTAATATACAGAGGGACATGTGGGTCAGTTTATGACTGTTATTTATTTACAAAACAATAGTATTCAGGTGCTCACACAAGTAAGTGACAATAAGCGTGACGTGAAAAGTGAGGGTGATATTAAAATAAAGACATCGCATTGCGGTAGACTTATTCCGACAAATCCACCTACAGTCCCTAGAACGTTTACCGTTTTGCACTTACAAACGTCTGCAACAACCAGGGTCAGGATTGTAATAGCGTGAAAAATGGATTTTCCAAAACACTTTCCCCATGTTGACTCCCAGAGCTCACGAAGGGCCTTTGCCCTAGAGCGGTGTGTATTTCGATACATATTCTTGCATTAGCAGTCCTGACGGTGTGTTTTTCTTTTCTTGAGCCTTTGAGCAATGCTCTGGTGAGCCCAGGGCCTGGTTCTCGCTTTAGAATACATCATATAAAACTGACCACATTAAAAAAAATGAATGAAATAAATTCTTCATAAACAGGATTTCGAAAACCATCCGCCAATTCCCCTTGATCTACAGCGCTCTGATTCGAGCCTTTTGGTATCCACGATAGAAATGCTAAATGCATGCTTAAAAATATGCAAATAAATAACAAAAAAACACAAACGTAGCATTCTTTGTTGCAAGCACTCTATCACATTCAGCTGTAGGGTGTGAGTAAGAACGGACAGTTCAAAAAACAGAGCTGCCTTGCATGTATAATACATGAATGCTGCCAATGACTGCTGCATGTTTATGCAATTTGCAGATAAGAGCAATGAGCAGTGGGTGCTGATTGACTAAACCAGTGGCGGTACTTTATCTTCAACCTGGAAGCTACGTTTATAGCTCACATTCTCATAAACACTGGCTGGTTCTGCAACCACTCACCAGCTTACGTCCAAGGTCACTTTTTTCTAGCACAGACGGCCGTGTCCCGCAAGTGAGGATTCTCTACCAGCCTTGCACACATTGGGGTCATAGAGGTGGTGCAAATTTGTGGAGCAGACTCTTCTCCACAAAATACAGATTCCTATGTTTTCTGCAGATCATAGACACTTTGGATATTTTACACAGATTTTTGAAATTCAGAAAATTTCCAACTGAATTTCCAGGAAGAATGAAATTCTACTTATCAGGGCCAATGAGACAAGACCACGGCAGCAGATTATGCCACAGACTGGCGATGATGATGATACTAACCGATATACTAATGTGTTGTACTGTCAGCTCAGGTGAGCTGCAAACTTGGGTGAGTAGTAGGTACATGCATGATGTGGCTTAACGGCTAGAGCAGCCGACTTTGAAGCTGGGGAACCAGGTTCGAAACTGGTAGGGAGGCTTAAACAGCCTGTGATTCTGGGCAAATCACTTAATCTCTCCGTGCCTAAAAAAACGTCCGCCTGTCATGGAATTGGTTCCTATGTAAAGGGCTCTGATACCTTCAGGTCGAGTTCGCGCTATATAAAAGTGCAACAAAAAAAAACGGATCTCTTCAGGCAAGTCACCCTGCCGGAGTCACTCAGTCGACCCTATGAGCGCACAGGTTTTTGTTTTTTTAATATAAAAGGGTGTGAGGAAGGATCTGTATGTGGTGCACAAACCTTGGCTTCAAAACACAAACAAATGACTAAACAAGAGACGGGATAGAGGCTGTCAGAGTTCATGATATCTAAGCACTGAAATCAGAATAAGAAGAAATGCGCATGTGTGCGATAGAAGACCTCAATTTATCAATTAGTATGCCTCTTTAGGACTGCATTAGCCAAGAATGTTTGTTTTAGTAAAATTACACACACACAATATACATACTCACAACAGCATTTCTCTGGTCCTCTTCTTCGAATGATCTGTTGTGTAATTCACATTTTTCTTCAGCCCACTACAGGATGCAGCATGAGATGATGGGTCAGCCCACTTCAGCCATTGGCTAACTTCCGTGTGAGTGACAGTATTCTGCTCTTTCACAAAAAACATAGGGGAAGAAAATACTTGCTTTTAATGCAGTGACTACTATGGTAATCTGTGCCTTATGAGGTTAAGAAATATTTATTTGGCGAGGGCCTAGCAACTCCCCCAGCACTAAAGATTTACAAAAAACATAATAAAAGTAACCAAACATTGACAAACACAAATGACTGGCAGCCTATGCCAGACCTGTTGGGGTTGCCCACACTTTTTTTTAAAAAGCAGGCTGTTTGAATTTAGTAATGTTGAAAATAAATACACACAGTGAGGGCTCGTTGATACTGTTTGGTTGTTGTGATTGTTTTTTGCTTTAAATGTTGACTGGAGTTTCTGCACATTTCCTAAATCTTCCCACATTTTTTTCCCTGAAGAAATTAAAATGTTTAAATCACCACTATTCACATGATATATATGGTGACAATATTGTAGAATACAACACAAAAGCACACTTTGCAGCATATTTACAAGAGGATTGGGCCACCGAAATGTCACTTTTTTTGACGTTCAGGTGGCGCAATGCCCTCCACCATATTTACAAAGCGGCGTAAAGCCACTTTTTGGGGCTTAACGCCGCTTTGTGAATATGATACCTGTTGTAGCCTTATTCCCACTTTGGTACATTCCGTCCACCCCTCCCCTGCCCTCACCCTTGGTTTCCCCCTAGGGAGCTCACCTTAGAATGTTGGGGTTGAGGCTGTTGTTTGGAGAGTGGATGGTCAATAAAGAAGTACACTACGAGTTCTGTTCCTGTCATCTCCTTTACTTTCAACACTGGCGACGATTACTGCGTAGGGGGCAGTTGTGACCATCTCCCCTCTGTGTACTCTCTCCACTCCATCCACTGCAGACAGCTTTTGAAGAACGGATTGACGTCCTTATCCAGCGAACCTCCGGATATTATCACTATTGTAAGCCTTCAAATTTACGTAATTGGTTTCGCAAAGTTTTACATTACATCCTTCACTGCCGGTAAGCCTTGGTGTACCTATACATCCTCAACAGGCAGTTTGGGAAGAGCTGTCCAGCGTAATTCATGGACTGTCAAACATATTTCCAGAGCAGCGTTTACTATCCCACATCAGCTCACATCAAGCGAGTCCTGGTGCACGTCACGTAGGTAGTGGATGCAGCGATGTCATTGGCTTGTGCATTTTGAAAGAAAAGAACTGTGTGAGGATTTGACTCGGTTCACCATTGTGTCTTGTGGAATTTTGACCAGTGCCGCAGAAGGGAGAAATCCGCCGCAAAGTTTCGCTGTGTGGGCACGGTGAACCGCCCCCTCAGAGCTCAACTGCAGTTCGCGACTCCTGTCACTTTTGGTTGCCGGCTAGTGCGGAGGTTCCGTGGTGTGGAGGCAGGAGACAGTAGTTGAGACGCCGTTGGGGCTGTCCACTTCAAGTTCTTGGAGTTTTCACAGCCTGACTAAGTGGACCCGCAGTTCGTCGTGGTGTGTAGGAATGCAGCTGTAACTCGCATCCTGTCAGCGAGGGAAGGTACGTCAGTGAGACTTTCCCTCATTCAGTTTCTGAAGACGTGCAGTTCTACAGTTCACCAGAGCGTGCGGAGCGCTCCAACTTCGTTTGTTCGTTGTTCAGCGTGTTGCAACACGGATCTTCTACACGACGGACCTCGGATCTTCCCCTTCTTCTGTTTTTATTATTATTTTTTTTCAAGTGCGTTTCATGCCGTTGTAGAGCGGACAATATCTGCGAGCTTACTGAGGACTGTGAATGCTTAGCGGCGGACAGGAAACAATCCCCACATGAATTTCTACTGTTGTGTGTGCTTTGTGGTATAAGGTACTATTGTTCTTTAAATATCCTATTATTAATTCCTTCTCATATTGGCACCGTGTGGTTGGGTTTTGCAAGGAGGGGTTTTCCAAGTTTCCCCCTAGCATTCCTTCCTTACTACCTCCTTTTAGGAGTTACCCTCTCTGTTTTTTGGGTTCAGTGGCCATCATCCGTTCATTCCATCTCCTGTCGTATCCTGGGGTGCTCGGCCTGCTTGGGGGTGTTCTGGGGTCATCACTAGCCTTTCCTGGTCTGGCGTTCCTCCCCCCAGGGGCCCATCGTACCATTGTTATCTCCTCCTGTCTCCTTGATGGCAGCGGCGAGCATGAGCCAACCACCCCCTTTCCTAAATGAAATAGGTGAGCCAGAAATATGTTGGAAGGAATGGTTCAAGCTATTTGAGTCATACATTATAGCTATTGGGGGAGAGCGATTTACGTCTTTGCGCAAACAACATATACTCCTCCACAATTTAGGAGTACATGGAAGGTAAATATACGAGACTTTGCCTGAACCTGCAGGGGGAGTAGATGGTGGAGATGTAGATTTGTTTATGTGCACTGTGGAAAAATTAGAAACGCATTTTGGAGATAAGATAAATGTTGTTCTGGAACGCCATAAGTTTTTTAATAGAGTGTAAGGGAAACAGGAGTCCGTCCAGAATTACATTGCTGCCTTGTGGGGCCTCACGCAGCTGTGTGAATTTGGCAATCTCACCGATTCTCTTATAAGGGACCAGTTGGTGCGTTGCACTAACAACACTCGCATTCAAGAGAAGCTCTTAGCTAAGAACCCCTGCTTGAGGGAAGCGGTTGAGATTGCCAAATTCATTGAGCACACTGCCAAGTGCATAAAAGAAATGAAGCCTAGCAGTGAAGTGGTAGCTAATGTCAAAGAGAAAGAAGAAGAGGGCGAAGTTTACAAGGTAAAAAATAAAGAAAGCGTGAGTACCAAGGCAACTGAAAAGGAAAGTCATTTCAAGTGTTACAGGTGTGGCAGCAGTAATCATTTTGCGAATAACCCTAAGTGCCCCGCGAGAAGCATAACATGTAAGAAATGTAACAAGAGGGGGCATTTCGCCAGGGTGTGCAGGGAAGGGGAACCCCACATAAGAGACAGTGAGAGAGAAGGTGGGAGAACACAGAACAAAGAAGTAAATTGTGTGATATCTAGCAAGAAGAAGTTTATACTACAACTTAAAAGTAATGCAGGTTCTATTAATGCCATTTATCCTAAATGCGAGGTACTGTTGAACAACAAAAATGTCACTATGTACGCCGATTCGTGTTCCCCATTCACCCTAATAAACAAGGAAGATTTTGAAAACCTTGGGGAACAATTAATAACATCTTTACAGAAACCTGACATCTCTCCCACGGGGTACAGCAAGGAACCCATACCTCTCATGGGGATGAAGGAAATGAATATACAATTCAAAAGCAGGAAAGCCTTCGGTAAGGTATACATCGTAGAGTCTGGTTCCAACCTGTTGGGATGGCAGCACCAGAAGGATCTAGGTATCATCCTGGACCCAAATAGTGAAGAACAAGTCCTACTTACTGAAGAGACCCGCGGAGGTGACACCATTTGTGAAGAGTTCCCCAAATTATTCAAAGAAAGGTTAGGCTGCCTGCACGAATTCCAACACAAAATCAAACTCAAATCAAGTGCTAAACCGGTGGTCCACAAACTGCGCCCAGTGCCTCAACTAATGAGGGAACCCCTGGAAAAGGAATTGAACAGGCTTTGTGACATGGGGATCATACAACCTGTGGATTGCTCTGAATGGTTGGCCCCGGTGGTTTTCGCAGCCAAAGCCAATGGGGAAGGTATCCGTTTATGTGTGGACCTACGCAGCCTCAACGAAAATATTTGGGTGGAGAGGCACCCTCTACCGAACATTAACGAGATGCTCAGCACCATGGAACGGGCAAAATACTTCAGTGTGATCGATCTGTCAATGGCGTATCACCAGGTGGATCTTCACCCGGATTCCAGGCCACTCACTGCTTTTATAACCCCCCAAGGTGCGTTCATGTTTAGGAGGATGCCTTTCGGATTAGCGTCAGCTGCGGCGGTCTTCCAGGAGATAATGCAACAAATTCTGAAAGGAGTAGACCGATCGATGTGCTTCCAAGATAACATCCTGGTGTACGGGCGCAGTGTGGAAGAACATGATTACACTCTCAAATTAGTGTTTCAGAAGCTGACAGATGCTGGGCTGACGGTACAAAGGAACAAATGTATAATAAGAGTGACAACCGTTGACTATTTGGGACACTCAATTTCGGAGGAAGGGTTCAGGCCGAAAAACAGCTTACTGGGGGCAGTAAAGGATGCCCCTTACCCAAAAAACAAAGAGGAACTCAAATCATTCCTGGGGCTCATGGAATATATGGTCAAGTACATCAAAAACTTTGCAGCGAAATGTGAGCCCATGCGTAATCTCTTGAAGAAGAACACAGATTTCATATGGAAGGAGGAACATAAGGGTGTCATGGATGGGTTAAAGGAGGAAATCCTGAACTCACCGGCATTAGGGACTTTCGACACCAGGGAGAAGACTATCCTCACCACAGATGCTTCAAACAAGGGCCTAGGAGCCACTCTCATACAAAAGGAAGGGAAGGAAGAGAAGATTGTGGCGTTTGCTTCCCGGTGCCTCACGAGCGCAGAGCACAATTACTCCGTAATCGAGAAAGAAGCTCTGGAGTGTTTCTGGGCGGTGAGGCACTTCAAATTCTTTTTGTGGGGCTTGACCTTCACCATCAGGACGGACCACAAGCCTCTCACCTCCATTTTCACAGTGAAAGGAATGGAAAACTGTACTCCATGCATAAGTAAATGGATATTGGGGCTCGAGAACTTCAACTTCAAAGTGGAGTACGTACCAGGAGAAGAAAATAAAATTGCTGACTATTTATCAAGGTCACCACTACGAACAGAAGTGCAGGAAGAAATACTGGATAACCCCATCATGGTAGTAGATGACCCTGCCATCACAGAAGGAGAGTGGGACAAGTTCATGGAGGAAGATAAGGAGTTACACAGGCTCAGAGAAATCATAGTAAAGGGGTGGCCCGACAAGAGAAATGAGCTCGAGGAGGAACTGAGAGAATTCTGGGAAGTCAGAAACGAATTGAGTATCATAGGGAACAGAGTGTACCGCCAATGCAGAGTGATACCGCCTACAGGACTAAGGAAGAGAATAGTAGAATTGGCGCACGAAGGGCATTTGGGACGCAGCATCACGAAACAGAGAATCAGGGCGACATTCTGGTTCCCCAAGATGGACACCATGACAGAGCAACACGTCAAAGACTGTGTAAGCTGTGCCAAGAGCGACAAGTCCAAAACCTTGCGCAAAGCACCCCTGTCCCCTGTCAAGATACCGAACAAACCATGGAACAAACTAGCCATGGACATCATAGGACCCATGGACAACCTGGGTATCCAAAGGCGATTTATGATCGTCCTAATTGACTACACCTCACATTGGATCACCCAGAAGTTTGTGCATCGTGTCAGCACCAACACGGTTTTGGAATTCCTCAAGGATGTATTTTCCAAGGAGGGCATACCCTCAACACTTATCACGGACAAAGGGGTACAGTTCACCTCACAAGCCATGAAGGAATTTCTAGACAACATGAACATATAACATGAATTGACGGCACTCTATTGCCCAAAAGCCAATGGCCTAGTTGAGCGAGCTAAAAGGATGATCAAAGAACACATTCAATTGGCTGTGGCCAACGGTCACGATGTAGAACACCACCTACGGAATTGTTTGTGGGCATATCACACCTCCCCGAACCTAGTGTCAGGTATCTCCCCTTTCGTCTCACTCCGTAGGAGAGAACCGTACACCAATTCAACCCTAGTTGGCTGGAGGGAGGCAGGGAGGCAACCCCCGACCAGAAAGAAATCACTAGGAAGGTGGATTTGCATCAAACCAATTACAAAGGGTGGTTTGATCAGAAGCACGGGGTAAAAATACCAGTTTGGAAAGCTGGTGATGTGGTACAAGTCAGGAGAGACACTAAAGACTGGCACACCCAGAGTAAATTCTATCCTCCTTGCTGCATTGCTAAAGCTCTCAACAATGTCGTCCAACTCGACAATGGGCAGTGGTGGAGCTGTGATAAAATCGTAAGATCTTAATGTGACCTTTGTGTTTAATTTCCTGTTCGCGATCTATTATGTTTAGGACTTGACCTGCAGAAATGTACGTGATCATTTTGTGTCACGCTCGTCCTTTGTTCCCACCAGTTATTATTATGGATTTTTCATCTCCTTTCATTGTATAGGAAGGGAGGTGTGTTGTAGCCTTATTCCCACTTTGGTACATTCCGTCCACCCCTCCCCTGCCCTCACCCTTGGTTTCCCCCTAGGGAGCTCACCTTAGAATGTTGGGGTTGAGGCTGTTGTTTGGAGAGTGGATGGTCAATAAAGAAGTACACTACAAGTTCTGTTCCTGTCATCTCCTTTACTTTCAACAATACCCTTTCACGCAGGTATCTGCATGAAAAGGGTGTGCAATGGGTGTTGCTCAGGGTGTTCAACCGCAACACCCATTGCTTTTTGACGCTGCCCCAGATTTACAAGCAGGTGTAAATCTGAGGCAGTGCCAAAAACTAGTACCATGTAATAGCAGGCGTTAGAATGACGCAATGAGGAGAAAAACCTTTATTTCTCCTCGTTTTCTCAAATTCTATGTGTGCTGCATTCTGCAGCACACATAGAAAGAGCAAAACGCCAATAATGACTGTTTATGTGCAGGAAGGTGTCCCTTCCTGCACATAAATAATCATTAAATAATGGCGTTTTGCTACTTCTATGTGTGCTGTAAAATGCAGCACACATAGAAGTAGGAAATCACCATTATTGATTGTTTATGTGCAGGAAGGGATACCTTCCTGCACATAAAGAATCATTCCCTGCAACGCAGGCACCCTTGCACTGTGGTGCAAGGGTGTCTGTGTTGGTGCTAGGCAGCTATTTTTAGCGCCAGTGCTAGGGAAAACACAGGGGTGCACCGTTTTGTTGTAAATACGATGCATCCCTGCATTTTGGAAATGGCAGAGCGTGGCGCTGCAAAATTTGCTGCAGCTCCACACCTCGTCATTTCCTTGTAAATATGCCCCTTTGTTTGATGCTGACCCACAGAATTTAAAAGGATCCTTGAAACTGATTACCTGAAATGGTAAAGAGAATGCAAGTGTATCTATGTACGGACTCCAGTCCTCTGCAGTCTTTGCAAGGAGCACCTCACAAAATATCAAATAGTGGCCCCCAAGCAGAAAAACAGGGTAATCTCACAAGGGGCCCTCAGAAAGTGAGCTAAAGCAGGCTTCAGGTTTCTCCACTTATTTTTTACAGTTTTGAGAAAGCTACAATTAAAAGCTCTTCACTCCAATTCACCATCCTACCTGCAGGAGAAACTACCCACCAAATGACGTGAAAAAAAAATCACAAACGACAAATTTTGCCTTTAGCTAGATATACGGCAAAAAAGTTCTAATACTTGCAGTAAAGCGGTGCATTTTTTGTGCAATTTCTATAAACTGGTAGAAAAGTCATAGGTTTCAAAAGCACTTAAAATAAGTTGGTTATCCAAGTTGGAACTATCTCCTATCATTTTTCACATGTACATTGTATCTTCACTTTTTATCTTCCTCTTCCTTTCAGTTTTCCATCTTGCTTCTACAAAGTCTATTCTAGTTCACAAGGACCAGGGAGGCACACTGAAAGTTTACACAGTTCACACAACAGAAGATCATAGACAGCAGAGCTATCCCTTAGGTTACAAAGATCTTAAAAGCTTCGATTCCATACGCACAGCTCAGGTTTCAAAGTTCTCTTGAGTGCAGCCAACATACTAATCACTGGGATAGCTTAAATCTTACAGGCTCGGCCTTGTAATAGTCTGTAACTGGTTGATCCTAAAATACCAGTTTTAATGCTTTACCGTTTTATAAGTATGATCCCAAAACACCAGCTTGTAATTTTCTTTAAGTACTCAATTCTACTACTGCCACATGTGGACAGATTCTGCCTGATATGCCCATGTTTTATCACCACATGCGAGGGATGGCCAACATTATGAAAGAACCTTCGCTATTCTAATGGCTAGCATTATACCAAGGATTCTCACAATGTGCCAAGATTGACTTTCGTATGATAAGGTTGTCATTAAGCGCGGAATAACCACTTTGATTCCTAGGCTAGCTACCATCATGACATGCATACCGCCAATATTCCAGTGCTCAGTTTATGCTAGAGCTGGTCCAAATTATGCCAGGGATACCCACCACAATGCCTGCGCTAGCCATCTTTGTGCCAGAATTGCTAACCAAATTACCACTAAGGCACATAACACGGCAAGAATTCAAAAATATGTGGGTCAGAATTATTCCAATAATTACTTGCATTATGCCAAGCATAACCACAACTATGCCAGGTATGGCAACCACAGATGGGCACAATACTCCAAAGCCACTGTTATGCTACTAATGGCCACCCTACTGCTGAGGGAGGATATAATATGCCCAAAATGTCAACAATGTGCCAGGGCCAGCATTATGTAAGAGTAGCTAACATTATTCAAGTGAAGGACCACAATTTCCCTAGGATGCCCACAGTTTGTCAGGGGGATCATTTTACTAAGGGTGGCTACACTGATATGCTCAGTCACAATCATGCATGTGTGCGCACAAACGCACAGTGTTGGTCACACTAGCTCTCAGCCCCTGCTTCTCCTCCAAATTACCTCACGCTAGCAGAGCTGATGATGGATTCTTGCTATCAGGACAGGGAGGGGATGAGGCACCCACCAACACCAAGCTTCATGATGCTAGGGCTCCCCATGACTCTGGAGGTAAATGAGGAGGCCTGAGCCCCAGTACCATGTCAGGCAGGATGTACTGTACAGCCCATGGGTTATTGGGTAAATAGATGAAAGGCAGATAACTAGCAGAGCACGGACATGCGCTGGCAGCAATGGCTGCCAAAAACTCACTGTCCAATCTAGGTCTCTTTCTATAACCTACCCAGCTGAGCCTATGTAACGCTCAGCTGATTAGAGGAAGATCAGTGTGGCTGATGGTGTCAACTCCTTCATAAGCTCAGGGTGAGCAAATTTTCACTATGGCAACACTAGAGCTATTTGCTGTGGGTGTCTTCCTCCATCTTCATGACACAGATAGCATATGCATGTTTTGGGTGCAATTAAAGATGCTCTACTCCTGTGAGCAGAAGATTTGAATGTATACTGCTCTGATGCACTCCTACTGCAAGACCGTGGGCTTGCAGTAGAGTAGTTTGCAAAACTCCTACTTCCAGTAACGCTTGGGCTGTGGGGACTCCACACCAAACACTTTGCTGACAGGGACAGCATAAAAACAGCCAAGCCAATGCTCTACAAGAGCAATAAGATGGAAAATAAAAGAGGGAATATGGAACACTGCAGAGACCTGGCACAGGACTCAGTTCGACCATCCAGAGGTGGACCTGATTTTCCACCTCTTTCAGGTTGTTTTTTTGTCACATTTTCTGTTAAACTTTACCTGATTCACTGCAGCTTTTCTGGTTTTTCGCCAAAATGAAGAAGGATTTTGTTTTGTGGGGGTGCTTACCATGGGAATGAATTTGCCAAACGCACAGTGAATGAAGAACAAAACCAGAGGTAACTCTAAGTCCATACTGATTCAAACTTAGCAAAACTGGGCTGTGGTTGGCGAAGCTCACTTGGCAACAGTGAGAAGGTACTAACTAGGCGGCAGACTTTATGATCAGGGAATTTGAAGATGTGGAGAAGAAGGCTAAAACGGCGATGTGGGATGTGAACTTGATTTAAGTTCAGCGACTCGTACAGTGAAAGAACAGAGGGGCCGATTCACAGAACTAATCTGAGATAAAATCCTAAACTTACTACTTTTGGTATTCACAGAAGGCATTTAGTAGTAGTAAAGTTAGGACTCCTAACTTTACTACTACTAAATGCCTTTTGTGAATACCAAAAGTCCTAAAGTTAGAATTTTGTCTCAGTTTAGTAGTAGTAAAGTTAGGAGTCCTAACTTTACTACTACTTAATGCCTTCTGTGAATACCAAAAGTAGTAAGTTTAGGATTTTATCTCAGATTAGTTCTGTGAATCGGCCCCAGAGTCACCAATTGCCTGGGATGTTGATCGCACAAGTGGAATGCTCGACAGTAGAAATTTACATGAGCCTGGTTTTGAACAGATTAAAGGACAGATTTATGTGGGAGATGATTACTATAGAGTAAAGCAGGACATGACAAGGTTCAAGGGGGTACTAGAGGTACTCTAGAGAGGCAGTGCTTTACAAGAGACACAACTGTTGGCATGAGTTGTGGCACAAAGACCAGTACAATTAGTCACTATGTTCAGCTATATATGCATGGCATGAGAAAACACAGAGCAGATAGTGGCCCTTGTATGACATCTACTTGTTTGCCAAGACTGAACACAGCTGGACATTTGGAAGACTAATTGGGCGGCACAGGAATGTTTTTTTAATTTTGACCTGTTGGTCTATTTCAGAAGAATGGAATAGGAGGTACTCAAGGATACCACTGGTGCAGAAGTGTTAATGTGTATGAGAGGGGGATGGTCACAGGAAAAAGATTTTGGAACTCAACTGACATCTTTCTAGTTAATAAAGGAAGAAAAGTCGGGGAAAAAGATGATTTGTTGTTTAGGGGGACCGAGTTGATTATTCTAATGTTGTTGTATGAAAGAGTGATTGATTTAGCCTCTGATGGACAGTTGTGGTTGTTTAAAACCAAGTATAGAAATTGATTGGATTTTTGTTGGCCATGCCTAGATCATGAAGTGGAAAGCGTTATCAGGAATTGTTGTGAATGTGGTAAGAGTGACAAGATTCTAAAAATGCACACTCCTCACATGCAGCACTGTTGGCTATGTAGTGGTCCTTGGGGTGAAGTGGCCTTAGATGGAGTGGGACCGCTAAGGGGTGAACAGATCACATTATATTTGCTTGTGTCAGTAGATGTGTTATAGCAGTGGCCAGAAGTTCAATGGGTGAGTGACAACATTTCTGAAATGTATGGAGTGTTTCTCAGCTTGATTCTCACTGACAATAGGATGCAATTCTGTTAAAGAGGGTTTTTTAAAGAGTGTGCCTTGATGCATCGGAACACCTGTGGTGTGGTGTGGTGCCTGGATTTAACAAGACTATTAAAAAAGGCATCCAGCTGGTAAGGGTAAGTGGCCTTAACTGGAGGGTAGAATTGCAAAACAGATTGGTAGCACATAGAATATCACCACATTAAACTACTTGTATGACAATTTTTGAGTGGTTTAGTGAAAGAAGTCCTGACAAGTTAGCTTTTGAATGGGTGAAGTGGAGCAAGAGGATAGATTACGGTGTCGATGGATGGCAAATGGAGAACGGAAGAAATAAGGTTGGAAGTAGAAAGGAAAAAATGCTGTTAAAGAAAGTTACCAAAAGGTAGTGGTGTGAGTTGGGGATTGGGTGAAAGTACGAGTGCAGTTTAGAATTGATAAGTGATGTAAGTTCACAAGACCATTGAAAGTGGAAAGGATTTTCATGAATTCTGTGAAGACAGAAGTTGATAGTATGTGGACTCTGAGTGGTGTTACTGTGTGCTATGGGGAACAGAAGATCAAAGGGAATGCAGTTAGTGGTACCTGCGTAAGAGAAAGTTGGTCTGGAGTTAGCGAGAGCACATGTTTGTGTGGATTCTGAACCATCTTCCCAGGGGCTGGGGAAAAGGATTTAGTAAATAACAACTTAACTACAGCTTGTTTCATGCTAATCATATATGCATCTTCTTTCATTAGATCACTTTCAATTTCTTTTTAGGTTGTTTAAATTTGGGTTGTTTCTTGTTTAACGTTTTGTGTATATTATTTTTGCTTATTGTGTGTGGTATCTTCTATAGCTTTATTCGTGAGGGTTTCTTTCTGGAATGGCTTCATGCAAACAGCCCTGAGAATTCTATTCCTTGCCAGATTGTTCAGGATCATGATTGAGGTGCAATAACAAGCCTGCCAACCAAAGAAGGAATGAGAGCAATTGGTTGGTTCATCACATGTCCTCCCTTTAATAATATTGTAGTACCGCACCGACCGCCTCCTCGGATATTAACATGGCGCCTGGTGATAGACAAGAAAAAGCGGAGGTTAGCGCACCAGTCTACATGGTACGCAAGACGGAAGAAGAGCTCGACGCGACGGCCCCGAGAGAGAGACGAGAACCCTGGATGGCATGTGAGGAGCGCGGGATGCCGGAAGAGAGAGAGCAGACATCGGAGGGACATGAAGAGCAGAAAAAGGGAACCGAGAACGACGAGAACCTAGACGAGGACCCTGAAGCTACGACTTCACCTCCTCGTGACGACGGATCCTGGAAAAGCGCTCCTGATACCGCTCAGGCTTCCAAACAGGAACCTGTCGGTACTGCCCCTGCCACGTCCCAGGAGGGTCGTGGCTACAGGCCTCTACACAAGCATCCCCAGCAACCGAAGACCTAGGGGTACCAAGGAAAACCCAGTGGAGTGGGAACAAATCAAGGGGACAGTCTTCTGGGAGAAGTTAAACAACCCTAATAAAAGTCCATACCCCAGGACTACTCTGACTTATTCCTTGAAAGCAAGATATATGGTTATGCTGCATCTTTCTTTTTTGTTTTGTTGTTGCTGACTACATTAAAAAGACACGTGTATGTCTCCACGTCTATAGTCTGAAGCCTCTGTATTCTGAGACTCCCTTACACGCCACGGCCTATACCACATTGGTGTCAGAAGTGGGATCCGTGTCTAGAGTACAATGACACAGCCCATCACTATGCAGGACGTTTTAGCACAGCTGGCCGAGGGGCAACGCCATCTGCAACTCATTATGGAACAACAGGCCAAGTCTGCACAAGAGGAGTGAGTAGCGTTTCAAACAGCACTAAAGGACAAGCCTCATTAATCACGGCAAATCAACAGGTGCAGGAAATCGCTATACTTCGTCTCACAGATGCTATAGCCAGCGCTAGGGTTCACCCGAATGTACCGGGGTCAGTTTTACAGAAGTTCCAAGAAGGGGAGGACCCTGACTACTTCTTCGTAAACTTCGAAAGAGTAGCTTCCACTGCTGCCTGGCCACCTGAGAGGTGGGGCCAGTACATAGCCCCCCTTTTGTCTGGTGAACTGCAGGCTGCCTACCAGGCAGCTAACCCAGCCGGTACCACTCCCTATCCAGAGATTAAGAAAGCCATTTTGGAACGTCTTGGTTGTGATGAAGAGTATTATCGTACCCGGTTCCGTAAAGAGAAATGGGTCCCAGGTGATAACCCTAGAGCCTTATATTACAGGATTAGAGATTTAGGGAATCTCTGGTTACAGCCTGATACATCGTCTGTGGAACAGCTTTCAGAAAAGATCTTCCTTGAACAGTATTTAGAGGCCTTACCTTATAGCACGCACACTTGGGTTAAACAACACCCCCATCTTACGACACAATTGGCTATAGAACTAGCTTGTGCTTACCACCGTTCCCCTGATTTCCGTAGTACTACCCAAAAGACTCCTCTGACTCACTCCAAAACATCCTCAAGTCCAACCTCCCGAGCAGCAGAAGAAAAAGGTTATGTTCACACAAAAACTATGGGGAAGCATGAACTAGACGCCCCAGGTACCCATACCGGACCTCAATGTTTTCGCTGTGGCGAATTGGGCCATATATCCCGGAATTGCCCCCATAAAACGGATACAGCTGAACCGATGGAAGTGGGCTATGCAAAAGGAAGAGTATTAGTGACAGGAAAAAACAGGAATCGGTATATGAAATCCGTCTATCTAAACGGTAAGCCAGTGGAAGCACTATTAGACACAGGGTGTCGACACTCGGCTATTTCACGGGAGTTAGTTCCCCAGGTCCCATTAAGAAACGAGACTGTGTCAGTGTCTTGTGTACATCGTGACATAAAGTCCTATCCCGTTGCCGAAGTCCTGCTAACCGTAGACGGAGAGACATTATTATGTAAAGTGGGTGTTGTCCCCTGTCTAACAGAAAAGCTGATATTGGGAACCGAGTTGCCATGTTTTGCTAAACTCCTCGCCGCTATCTCACAGGATCCACAAACAGTGGACTGGTTAGGAGAAGCCCCCTTCTCTACAGCAGATATAGAAACACCCATACGCAAGACCCCAAAAACACGGAGAGATAAAAGAGAAGAACGAAAGAACCACCAAAGATGTTCCTCAACTTCTGCCACTCCTATCCTCTCCTCTGTAGAAATGGATACAGGTCCGCCTCAAAGTTTTCGAACAGCTGAAAGAGACGATAGCACTTTGCAGTTCGCTTGGGAAAGAGCGAAGGAAGACAACTATAATCAGGTGGGCCCCTATTTCTGTATTAAGCGAGGGCTATTGTATAGGATAAATAGAAGCGGTGGTCAGAAGGTGGGTGGAGGCCACTACGGTCAGGAGTATACCCTAAAATACATACTAGGTTGGTTCTACTGGCCTGGCATATATCGGGAGGTGGCTAGATTCTGTTCCTCTTGTCCAAGGTGCCAGCTAATCAACCCTACACATATAAATAAAGTGCCATTGCAACCCCTTCCAATTATCGATATGCCCTTTCAAAGAGTAGGGATGGACATAGTGGGTCCCCTAATACCTTCTGCTAGAGGTCACCAGTATATATTGGTCATTGTCGACTATGCAACCCATTACCCTGAAGCCTTTCCTTTACCAACTACAACCTCTTCTTCCGTCGCACAAGCTATGATAACCTTTTTTCTCGAGTTGGTTTTCCACGTGAAATACTAACCGATCAGGGAACCCCTTTTGTTTCCCAATTAATGAAGCAAGTGTGTAAGCTTCTGGGGATACAACAAATACGTACCACTGTATACCACCCGCAGACCGATGGTCTTGTAGAACGTTATAACCGGACTGTCAAGACCATATTAAAGAAAATAGTAAACGACACAGGAAAGGATTGGGACAAAAAACTCCCATTGGTCTTATTTGCCATTCGATCCCACGAACAGAAGTCCACTGGCTTTCTCCATTTGAATTAGTCTTCGGACGAAAACCACGTTCGCTTCTTGATATGGCTTTTGAGCAGTGGGTGGAGGAAGAAGATGACGGGAAGTCGTTATTAACTTATACCCCTTCACTTAAAGAAACCCTCACGACCCTATTTGACACTGTACACCAGAATATGGACAGAGCCATAGAAAGGCAGAAAAAAAGCTATGACTGGGGAACGAAAATAAAAGAGTTTACCATAGGCGAAAAGGTCCTCATCCTTCTGCCCACCACTACCTCAAAATTCTTAGCCACTTGGCAAGGGCCTTACTCCATCCTGGCCAAAGTGACTCCCGTCACTTATTGAGTAGCAATACCTACTAAACACGGTACGGGACAAATTTACCACATAAATCTTTTGAAGAAATGGGAAGAACCACAAACCAAAAAAAAGAACCCGATGGTGGGCAATATCACTCTTGTCCAACAGCCTGATAGCCCTCCTAAACTCTTTAATGAAGGCCTCCCGGAAGAGGTACAGACTGGTCATATGTTAAACCCCTCCCAAAACAGGTAGAGATGTTACTAAGGAAATATTCCCAGGTAGTGTCAAAAATCCCTGGGCGCACTACCCTTGTAGAACATGATATAGTTACAGAAAAAGGGAAACTAGTACGCTTAAAACCGTATCGGGTTCCCGCCGCTAGGAGACAAGCTATTGAAAAGGAAGTTGAGGACATGCTTAAAGCAGGCATAATAGAACCATCACAAAGTGCCTGGTGTTCCCCAGTTGTTCTTATACCTAAGCCAGATGGTAGCCTCCGTTTTTGTGTTGACTTCTGACAATTGAATTCTATATCCAACTTCGAATCCTATGCCTAGGGTTGACGAGTTAATAGAAAGGGTGGGGAAGGCCAAGTTCATGTCTACCATTGACCTCACTAAAGGCTACTGGCAGATACCCCTGACACAGACAGCAAGGAAAACAACTGCTTTCTCTACGTCGTCAGGATTGTATCACTTCAAGGTCCTTCCTTTTGGGCTCCATGGCGCCCCTGCTAGCTTCCAACTGTTGATGGACATCATATTAAAAATACATCAACAGTATGCAGCTGCTTACTTAGATGACATCGTTGTATTCAGTCCTGATTGGGAAACACATTTGGTGCACTTGGAGAGAATCCTAGCCACCCTCACACAAGCCGGCCTAACTCTCAGTCCAAAAAAAACCCTACTTGCCACAGACCACATCAATTATTTGGGCTATTCAATCACACAAGGACACATTCATCCTCAAGTAAACAAAGTGGAGGCTATACGTAAAATTCCCCAGCCCTCTTCAAAAAAAGAGATTTGATCCTTCCTCGGCTTGGTTGGTTATTACCGTCGATTTATTCCCCATTTCTCCAAACTCGCATGCCCCCTCACCGACTTATTAACCAACTGTCACAGAAATACCAATATCCAATGGTCTGAAGCCCAAAATAGCAGCTTTCATAGCTTAAAAGACGCCCTCTGTAGCTACCCTGTGTTCCATTGTCCGGATTTCAATAAAACCTTTGTCCTTCAGACCGATGCGTCCGAACTCGGACTAGGAGCTGCGTTGTCCCAACCAGATAGCCATGGTTAACTACGACCTGTCTTATATATTAGCAGAAAACTGTTTCCGAGAGAACGTCCCTACTCTACAATAGAAAAAGAGTGCTTAGCTATCAAGTGGGCTGTCGAAGCCCTCCAGTACTACTTACTAGGTCGTACTTTTATGTTGTTAACCGATCATGCCCCCTTACCTGGTTGTCTACTAACAAACACTCGAATGCTCGAATACTACGCTGGTTTCTAGCCCTTCAACCTTTTTCCTTCCAGATGTACCATGTTCCTGGGAAACTCCTAGGAAATGTCGATTTCCTAACCAGGTGTCCGGTCTCTGTCTGGCCCGAGCGGCCATACCTAACGGGGGAGCAGTGTAGTACTGCACCGACCACCTCCTCGGATATTAACATGGCGGCCGGTGATAGACAAGATAAAGCAGAGGTTAGCGCACCAGTCTACACGGTACGCAAGACGGAAGACGAGCTCGACGCGACGGCCCCGAGAGAGAGACGAGAACCCTGGATGGCCTGTGAGGAGCGCGGGACGCCGGAAGAGAGAGAGCAGACATCGGAGGGACCTGAAGAGCAGAAGAAGGGAACCGAGAACGACAAGAACCTAGACGAGGACCCTGAAGCTACGACTTCACCTTCTCATGACGACGGATCCTGGAAAAGCGCTCCTGATACCGCTGAGGCTTCCAAACCGGAACCTGTCGGTACAGTCCCTGCCACGTCCCAGGAGGATCGTGGCTACAGGCCTCTACACAAGCATTCCCAGCAACCAAAGACCTGGGGGTACCAAGGAAAACCCAGTGGAATGGGAACAAATCAAGGGGACATTCTTCTGGGAGAAGTTAAACAACCCTCATAAAAGTCCATACCCCAGGACTACTCTGACTTATTCCTTGAAAGCAAGATATATGGTTATGCTGCATCTTTCTTTTTTGTTTTGTTGTTGCCGACTACATTAAAAAGACATGTATAAGTCTCCATGTCTATAGTCTGAAGCCTCTGTATTCTGAGACTCCCTTACACGCCACGGCCTACACCACAAATATATAAACGAAAAGACGTGGTGTTCCGTGTAGTAAAATGTGGAAAGCAAAGTCAACAGTGAGAGATTGCTCATATTGATGGTTGTATCTAGGCCCATGGATGTTTCCTCTTCTGGATGCACAGACCCTCAGCCACCTAGGTGGCATGCTTCATCATTGAGACGTGCTACACATTGGGTGGGTGATGTAATACCCAATGGGCCCCTTGATAGGACTTTTTAATGGAGATCTTTTCTCTAGTGTTTTGAGGTTCACATGGGCCTTTGATGCATGCCCTGGTCCACTGGAGTGGGAAAAAGGTGGTGGGCAGGGGAGAGGGGTTGCGTTATAATGAAATTAAAATTGGATAACCAAGATCATTGTTTTTAATACTGAGCATTATCCCTTGCAAGTTTAAAACGAGAGGACGACCTCTAGGATTTAAGTAGTCCAAGAGTTCATGATGTGGTAAACATGTTTCATGCCTTAATATTGCCCAAAAGGGTGTCTGTGGCAATTCTTCAGGACCTCAATGTTAATTTTAATCTGCTATATAGGGACACTATTCAGGAGAATTTTTTGAGTCCCAAACTCTGAAAGGTAAGTCCACTTGGATTAAAGTGAGACTGTTATTAGATCAAACACTTATGTTTTGTTGTTTTTTTTATTTGAGCTTAGAAGTTGAGAAAACAGTACAACATGAAAACAACCAAAATAGTTCAGATTGTTTGATTCTGGCAACAAAGCAAGCCAGTCCATGCAAAACTGCCCTCAGAGGTGCATGGTGCACTTTTGGTAAGCCAGTTAAGTGATTGTTGCCATGACAAAGTCTTGAAATAACAAGGAAATATATACTATATTCCTGAGGGCTTGTTCAGGGCTGAAAGGTCTAATCCACCATCATAGTCTTAATTAAAACAGTGCACTCTTAGCTATGGCGCATTAAGAAACTGGTCAGCCGCCCCAAGCCTGCCAGTTCAGTGAAGGCCATCATGTCTGTTTTCTTGGAGGAGGACCACCCACTACATTGTGAAATTCCTGCCTGTCTGGAAAGGATCTCACTGACTTCAGAGCATCTGCAGGTACCTTGGTTGCTCTGAAGGCAGAAGAGTTTTACAAGTGGAATCCATGGGCCTCATTTATGAGGTTTTGCCGTAGGGCAGCGCCGCAGGGAATCTTGCTGCGCTGCCCTACGTCAAAACAAAAGGGCAGGAATGCGCTGTATCTATGTGATACAGAGCATTCCTGTCCTTTTCCCCTGTGGGCTGCCGTGCGCCAATGCAGGCACCCTTGCACCATGGTGCAAGGGTGCTTGCGTTGTGGGGCTGATTGATTTTGTGCAGGAAGTTGTTGGAAAACTTACGGTCCACCCTATTCAGAAGTGAGCATGCTGACTCTAAATCTGGCCTTAAAGCAATTCAATAACAATCCTTCTGCAAGAGATAAATTATCTAAGTGTGAGCTGCTAAGCCAGCTCTTTATTGATATTTGTCAGGACTGGGATGGTGAAACGGTCTGACGGTATGCCATTATTTCTAGAAACGTCCTGTTTTTAGTGATTTAAAGTTAAGCTATTTAACCCTGCATATGCAATTAAGGGTTAGGTTGTTCCAAGAATTAGGAAGTTGAGGTAGTGAGAGTTGAGTTGATTTTGGAACTGCTCCAGTTTTCAGCATTTAGGGCCTGATTTATATTTTGACGGACAGCCCATTGTTCTGCCATGGAGACGGAGTACGTAACTCCGTCCCCATGTTGGAGGGACTGCGCGCCAAATTCATAAGTGACCGCCAAGCAGGCGGTCATTTATAATTAGGGCTCTCGGTTTTATGGTATTTATTTATTAAACATTTCTGTCTGTATTTATCCATATTTATATTTTGGGCCATTTTATTGCAATTTATCCATGTTTATTTTATGTTTTGAGAATAAATTGACTCATAAAATGGTATAGGTCTGCATTATTTAACTGATAAACATGCACTCATACTTAGATGCCTGTCATGCTTTAGCAAATTAAGCAGCCAAATATAAAAAACACTACACTGAGAAATAAATATTAGCATTATATACAAATATATATGTTAACATGTGCCTGTATTTAAGGGAATCTCTTCCTGTTTTTAAATACCTTTGGCGTCTATCTGCTCAGCAGCTGGTCTGTAATTCATGAAGGAGAACAAGGAGAGTCACTCACAAGAAACACAATTTTCTGTATTTTTCCGCCTTTTCAAAATAAATACAGGCAGGAAATAGATTGTTTTCTGTCTGTATTTATCTGTAAAAAAGGAAAACTGGAAGCATTATTTATAATGCATTAGCAGTAACACACAGTAGGTGCTGTATGTAAATATATTTCTTAGCATGCAGTGAGTGTGCAGCTAAAACAGTACAACAGGAGTTGTATCAGGGACTTAGAACCCTGGTCCTGAAGAAAAGCTTCGTGGTACGGCTTGAAACATGTTGACCTTTTAGAAAGGCAGGCACATCATTACCTATACCTTCTACCTTCCCCCTTTTTAACCATAATAGAGGTCTGAATAAATATCGCGTCACCTATTAGGAAGGTATTTTTAATCTCACTTTCCATATAAGACCCCCACTCCTTTTTTTCATCATTTTTACATCAATTAATATACACCAAAAAGTGTTCCCACATAACAGGCAGCAGAACGGGATGGACCCGATGATGAAGCATGCCACCAAGGGGTAACCCTGGTGGGTAAGAGCTATATAAGAAAACCTAGTGTTTTCTTTTTTTGTGGAGGGTTAGTCCATACAAACAGTTGAGCTCTCTTTGGTGTGATACATTTGGTAGGAGGATGAGCCCCTCTGATTCGGTCTCCTCTTTTTCCCCTTTTTGTTTGAAAGGAGGTATGTATACCCCATTGCGATGGAGTATACCTACTGCCAACATATAAATTAGGTACTTATACTGTGAAAGCAGCGGATTGACTACTGCCCAAGGTCGCAGAATTAAGTGGTCTACCATCATTCCTGCCATGTTTTGTAGTGATTTAATTACTTCCTGCACTGAGGAGTTTAGTGTTTGTCTCTTAGAGACTTCTTATAACTCTGAAACCTTGGCATCCTTTGAAACTATATATAGCAAAGTTAGTTGTGATCTGTTATCTCTTGGCCCCTCTCATATTGTAGCTGGTTTGATAAGGTATGTTCCAGGGTGTACAGACACCTTCGTAAAGTATTGAGTAAGATGCCTAGGGACAGAGATGCAATCCGAGTATGCCGGCAGGGGTACAAAGAAGACATTAAAAATAGGAAAGAACCCCTGAGGGAGGAAGCCTGGAAACAGCTTATTCAGGCCAGTGAGTATGGTCAGAGTTAGATTTTGGGGGAATTAGTGAATCGTTCATTTCTCACTCAGTCTGAAGGGAATATTATATGCACTCACATTACCTCAGATAGATGGGTTAAGCACTTTGAAGTTGTCTAGAATGACAATGACGTTCCCCCCGTTGAATATGAGATAAGTATCCCTCAGAGTCCATAGTAAATTTCTTTTGGTCTTGAGGAAATTAGGGAAAATTATCCTGGCTGCTAGTAACAAAGCCCCGGGACCAGATGGGGTGCCTACTGATTTATATAAAGTGAACCCGGACTTATGGGCTCCACTATTAACATGGGTTCTTAATGCAGCAGTAGATGGTATACCGCCATATTCAACACAATTATTCATTATTCCAGTGCTTTAAAAAGGTGCTAAGAATGACCCCTGCAGCTACAGGCCCATCTTGTTAATTGATTCTATCGTAAGAGTGGTGGACTGACTGGTCTAATTAAGGCTTTTAGATCGGGCAGAAGATAACCATGCAATAACTGATCTACAATATCGTTTTAGGGCTGGCTGGTCGCAGTACGATGGACCAATGTTTGAACTTACATCTTCTTATTAACAAATATGTAGTGGACAAACAAGGAAGTCTTCACTTGACTTTCTTGGACCTGTCATTCGCCTTTGATAGTGTCAACAGAGACAAATTATGGCACTTAATGCCCTCTCTGGGTGAGGGCCCTGATATTGTTATTTTCCTAGGGGATCTGATCAAGGATAGGATTAAGAGTGGGTGAGGCAAGGGTTCGTTTTGGCAACTTTCTTATATGCATAATAAACTAACCAGCTTGAAGTAGCCCTCCTCAGAGGTGCGTAAGACCTTCCACAACTAGGGGATAGGTTTATCCCGGCATTGCTTTATGCCGATAAACCCGTTCTATGGGCCCATACTTTGCTTGGGCTTAAGAATCTTATAGATTCATTTGTCTCGCTCATGGATTCCCTGGACCTTTCTACCAACTTTTTAAAATCCCATATATGGTTTTTGACGCTTAATCAACTAAATCAAGGCGTTATTATGCACAAGGTCATGAAATTAGTAGGGTTTCCATGTTTCCCTATCTGGGAATCCATTTTGATGACAAAGGAACCTGGTCTCCATTTTTGGTCTCTAAGAAACATCTCTACAAGAGGTCTGTTTCTTCAATTTTTTATTTCCCCTCAAGATTGGACAATAAGTCATTTGAAGCTATGCTTAAAACCTATCAGGCTAAATGTATTTCAGATGTTTCTTATGGCAGTGATATCTGGGTATTGTGGACTTTTCTTCTTTACAATATGTTGAGAACCGTTTTGCCAGGCGTTTATTGTCCCTGCCCTCAGAGTATCTCAGCTTATGTGGCCCATGAGGAACTAGGTTTGGATGATATATTTGATACCCTTGCATTATGGTCCTTGCTCCGATGGCTTGAGGTTTGGTCTAATAATGAACTAAAGTTTAATCAAGTCTTAATCTTGATGGGGCTTATAAAATACGCTTGCTGAATGACATCAAATTTACCTTTAATGCCTAAGGTCGCCTAGAACTTTATGAAAAATGTGATTCTAGTATTAAAACTGATAGGAAGTGGGTCACAAAGAATTTTTGTCTTATTTATTGTAGAGATAAGCAAGATTCTGCAGAACTCATGAAACCATCAGTTAGGACCCATGTTACTACAATCTCCATGGAGCCTCATTGATTTTCGGTTCAGAATCAAAATCATTGATTTCTGTTACCCAGGTTTAGATTACATCTTATTTATTGTCTTCTGGCTTCTGGCTGTTCCTGGAGGATGACATTTATTTAAAATTTGGGACCATATGGATATGACTCATCTTCCGCTCAAAACACGTTGCACTTTACTTTATTCTGTAGATTTTATGCTGCTTTGCGATCTAAGTTCGTCACACTATTGCTAAAAGATATGCATTTCAAACAAGCAAGACCAGGTCTGTTGTATTTTCAAATGTTACCCTCTGTCCAGGTCTATTATGCTGTTGCTTCTTTTTTTAAGTGGGGCCATCAAAAGGAGGTCACTGTTGACAAGTATTTTATGGTTTTTAATAATTTTAAGAGGTTATGGTTTAAACTCCATGGAGACTCTGTGGTGAATTGATAGTGTGTTTATCTGTTATTTTATATGTGCTTTTATGGTTTGTTTAAACCGAAATAAATATATTTTGAAAAATACTGCCCAATTTCACAACTTCAAAAACGTGTTTATGATGATGGTTGGCATTATCAATGAGTTTTGATGAGGATTGCCTTTACAATAAAGATGTGCTTCATATCAATTTTCTAGTTGTCATGAGATTATCTATTGGAAGCAATCCTGTCTAATGCTGAAATGAAAATAAATATTAATGGAGGCAGAAAGACACATTTGTGAAAATAATATTACATTCTATTATGAATTTTGAGAAGTCCCCTCCCCCACTTCCACCAAGAAGTTCTGAAGCAATGCATATTTAATAAGCTTTATACAAAACGTGTGGACAAAAAAATCTTGATGGTCAAACTAAAATCAAATTCGTCAATACATTATATTTCAGAATAATTTTGGGCTTCTTAAAAGATAAACCTCTTTGTTGATATGAAGTCCCTGTATATTATAACTAGAAAACAATTCCGCAGGCTGTACCATTATTTTGTTACCTCTTTAGAAACCGGCTACGTTAAGCAAAATAATATTTTAACTTTCAGTTAATGGGTTTGTGCCTCTAGTGCTGGTGGATTTTGAGCTCTCACTCTGGAATTCCACCTACCAGTGTTTTATTATTATAATTTGTAGGACTTGCTACAACTCTTCTTGGGGAACTGAAAGCATAAGGTGCCTATGTGCTATTCTGCTCTATTGCCTAATGGCTTATCATTTTATGTGTGAAACAAAAACATAAAACGCCTCACTTAGGTAACATAAGCAACATCATCACCCCACTTCCAGTTGTGTACAATGGCAGTGATGTTTGCCTCGTATGTCCATCCATTGCCTTCAGAAGTTCTTTTTCTGAGTTATTCTAAGTTTTCCACTTTCAAATCAGGTATAACAAGAAAAAAAATCATATTTTATCTCACTGAATTTTAAGTTTATCCATTTCCTCGACATTTTTCTTGATAAATTGTGTCAGGTCAGACTGTTAGAGAAAACATTAGGGTGTGTTAACTATCATACAGATTAAAAATCCAATCTCTAGCAAACTCCTGATGATGCAGGGGTAGGAATTTAGCCACCAGCTTGCAATCAGTGCCATAAATCGCAGTCAAAAATAAAAACAATTTTACCCCAGTTACGTTGCAATTTTTACAATGTTATTTCCATTACCCCCAGGTCCCTTATGTCCTCGTCCCATTCATTAACAAAGTGGAGATAACCATCTCCCGACAGCAAAAAAGAGCAGTGGAATGCTGGGGACCCTAACCCTGCCCCTCCCACTGGGAGTACATAAGCAGTACTTACCCGGCTTTCCGCCTGTTCTATTTTTTTTTTCTGTCTGTCGACAGAAGTGAGACGAGGTGCTGGTGCTGCTCCTGCTGGGCTTGAGTGGCTTTGTTCATTGGAACTCCCCGTCCGGCTGACTTCTGTTCGGTCGGGGTGTGGGCTGTCCTGCCTACCGGCCTGCCCGGCTTGCTGGGTGGCTGTGCTCTTCACGGCCGGCTCTTGTGTGCCGGCCGGCCCTATGCGGCTGGTGCGCTGGCGTCCGGGTCTCTTACAGGTGAAGGGGCGTGTCTTCCTGTGGCCTGGCCGGGTGGAGGACGCGCCGGGTTTGCTGGTTCTTCCCTCGATGACCGCTTTCCCGGCACTGGCGTGGATCCTGGTTGTACGCCTTGGGCTGGAGGGGGTGGGGGCCTTGTTCCTGTCTCCCGGCCCCCCCTGGTAAGTACCGCATAGCGGTGTCTGTTTTCCCCGTCTTTTGGCGGGTTTGCTCTGGCTGTTGCTCTGCCTGTGTCGATGCTCCTTGTTGTGCGGTGCGGGGCTGGGGATCTGCCTCTGGATGTCCGTTGTGCTTACATTTCCTGCTCCCTATGCAGCATGTACACGGAGTCTATCTCTTCTTCGATGGGCGTTTGACTTGAGGTCTGTCATAGGGGCCGGCTGCCGGAGCGGCTGTCAGTGTATGCAACCCCTCCCTGGGCTCGACGCCATCCGCCACTTCGGGGATTGCAGGGACTAGAGGCTTCGCAAATTATTTCTTTCTCCTTTGCGTTCGGCACCTTGTTGCCAGCCAGTTTTTTTGCCTCCGGTGTGTGCTGGTTCTCTGTTGTGCAGAACGGCCCGCACGAGTTGCCGGTGCTGGTGGGTCCCGTCCTTCTTACTGCGTGCCCGTCCTGGCCTTCGCTGTGCTTCACGACCTTGGTGCTCCGGTCCCCCTCACGGCCTGTCTGTTGGCTGTAGGTTGGTCTTGCTGCCCCCGGTGTGCTCGGCGCCCGGGCTTGTTGCTCCTCCTGTCCGGGCATGGTGGCTGGTGGTGTGTCTTGGGCCGGCTAGGGGGGGGGGCTTGGG
Source organism: Calotriton arnoldi (assembly GCA_963921515.1). NCBI lineage: Eukaryota > Metazoa > Chordata > Amphibia > Caudata > Salamandridae > Calotriton > Calotriton arnoldi. Next base: position 2,044,017 of record CAWUFW010000072.1, on the reverse strand, counting down.
GCCTTGTTCGTGTCTTCTGGCCCCCTCCGGGTGCGTGCCGCATTTCGGTTGGCCTGTTTTTCTTCCTCTTTACGTCGGTCCCTGGGGGTCCGTGTTTCGTGCCCCTGCTGTGTGGGCCGGGCTGTCTTTTTGCTGGTGCTGTGTCCTGGTCGTTGGCGCCTGGTCTCCTCTCTTCTCTGCGGTTCTCCCTGTTGGGGGTCCGCCGGGAGCCTGGTGCGGTTGCTTGGCCTTGCGCCTGTTTTCTGCTACCGGCCATTCCTCCCTGAGGGCACGTGGTCTCGTCTGGTCTCGGGCTTTCGGCAGGGTCGGGCCTGGTTGGTGCCTGGGTGGTTGGCCGCCTGGGCCTGCCTGGTCCTATGGGCTTTCGACACCTGTTGGTCACTTTCCTCTGCCCTGCGTCCTTGCCTGAGGGCTCTCTGGGTGTCCTGCCATGGCGCTTCGGTGGTTTCGGCCTCCGCTGCTGGGTGGTTGCATCCTCCCTTGCGTGCTCCCTTGCGTGCTCTCCTGGACCTGCTGGGTTTCCCGCGTTTTTCCTGCCTGGTTCTGCTGGGTTTTTTTTGGCAGGTGTTGGACTCCAGGTTTGTGTTCCCCCGTTGCCCCGGCGCTCCTCCTTCGTTGGCCCTTCTTGTGGCCGGCGGCTTTTCCGCCCTGTTTGCCCCTGGCCTATGCCTGGCCTTGTTCATGCCTGTGTGGGGCCCGGGTGTTGTGTGCTTCTGGGTCGTTTCCCTTTTTTGTCTGCCTGGGTCTGTTGCTCTGTGGCGCAGTCCTGCGGCTCTTGGGGTCCCCGGCCCCTCCTTTGCCTGTTTTGGTTCCCCCTGCGTAGCACCGCTGTGGGTGTTCTTCTTTCTTTTCCCCTTGTGTGGTTGGCGGTCCGGGGTTTGTCTCTGGTCGCTCCTGGTCTGCTGGCTTGCGGCTGGTTTGACTTGGACTCCGGCGGTGCCTCCTTGGTGTCACTGCCTCCTCTTCTATTGGTGGCTTCCCCTGGTTCGGGACGGGTTGCGACCTAGTGGGGTGTCCACCTGGGTTTCTGAGGGCTGTGTGCTCTGTGTTGCCCGGGCGCTTGCTTGCAGCACTCCTGGGCTGTCTGGTGGGGCTGGCTTGGCTGGGGATTTTGTGCCGGCTCTGGGGTGTGTTTTGCCTGGCGTCCCTCGCCCCTTTTCCTGGTGTTGGTGTCCTGGCTTGTGTGCTCTCCGCCTGTTGGGTGGTTGGTCCCTCTGCTGTCAGGTCCCGGTTCTTGCTGGTGTGGGGTGTTCCTGCCGTTGTGGCCTCGTGGTTCGGGCTGGGCCTTTCTTTGCCTGTCCTCCCGCTTCTGTCTTCCCCTGCGTGCTCCCCGGGTTTTTTTGCTCCCGGTGTGGGTGTCTGTCAGTTGGTGTGTCCACGCCGCCCCCCCCCCCGTCGGGGTGCGGTCCCGTGGTGTTTGTGTTGCCGCTTTGGGGGCCTGCCCGCCTTGCTGCTGATTGTCCGGAATCTGGTGCTGGGGTTTGGGCGGGGTCTTGTGCCTCTGGCTTCTTTGCTCCCTCCGGTTCCCGGTGTGTTGTCTCTCAGCCGCGGGCCTCTGTCTTGTTGTCATCCGGTCTGCTGCCTGGTCCGGCGGTTCTGTGCCGGGGGTCTCTGTCGGCCTTCCTGCCCTTTTGCTTTTGCCTGTGCTCTACGTGGGCTTCTCCCGGGTGCAGGTTGGGTCTCTGGATCCTCCTGCCCGGACGGATTGCTTGGCTTTGGCCCTGTCTTCCTGATTGCTTTATGCGCTCTGTTGCGCTGGTTGTGGCTGGTTTCTTGACCTCTGCCCTGGAGTTTTTTTTCCCCCTGCTCCTACCCGCCCTTGGTGCGTGCCGGGCCTTGGAGTTTGTGTGCCTGTGCGGTCTGTTTGGCTTCCACCCTGGCTTCTGTTGGCTCTCTGGCTTGGCTGGTTTGGGGGTTCGTCTTCCCTCCCCTTGGGGTAGGGTGTTTCGGGGTTGTGGTCTTTGGCCCTGTCCTGCCCCTTCCGCTCCTGTGCGGGTTCCGGGTGGTTGGTCCCCTGGCCTGTCTGTTATTGGTCTGGCTGTCTGCCTGGTCTCTTTGGTGGCGTCTCTGGCTTATTCCTCTGCCGTTTCTCTTTGTCCTGGTCTTTGTGGCCTTGGGGGTTGGCCTCACCTGCCCCTGCTGCTCTGGCGTTTTCGTGTCTGGCCCTGGTTCTGTTGGTGGCCTTGTTCCGTGTGAGGCGTTTGGCTTCTTTGGGTTCTGGTCTCTGGCTCTTCCCCTGTCCTTTTCGGTTTGGTTGGGGTCTGGCTGTCTGGTCCTCCTGGTTGGTTTTTCACGGCAGCTGGTTCTGTTGGGTCCTCGGGCCTGCTCCCTTCTGGCTCTGTGGGCCTTGTGGGGCGGCTTTCCGGGGGTTGTGTTCCTGTTTCCCGGGCTTTCTTCTGTGTGCCTTGGCCTTTGCTGGCTCTTGGCCTGTTCCTGGGTTCTCACTTGGGCTCTACCTCCCGGGCTGGGTGCTTGTTGTGTGGCAGCTCTGGTGGTTGGTGCTGGCCATTCTTTCCTGGGGCCTGGTCCTCCTCTGTGGGGTTTTTGGGGGCTTTGTTCTCTGGGCTCTCTGGGAGCCGGGTCGTTCTGGTTGGGGGGGAGCTGGTGCCTGGCCGGTGCTTCCCTCTTTCCTGGTTTGGTCTGGGTGGTCCTGCCCTTGGGTGGTCCTTTGGGTTTGTGCCTGTGCCCTGTTGGCTGGCTCTGACGTCTTTCCTTTTCACATTCTCGGGTGTGGCTGTCTGGGGGTGTTGGCGTTTGTCCTCTGGTTGGCTCTTTTTGCCCTTCGTGCCTGGTTGCGTTGGGGGCTGTGGGGCCGTCCTTTCTTCTCGTCGTCTTTTTGGGGCTGCTTGTGTGCTGCTGCCGGGTCCTGTGTGCCTTCCTGGCGGCGCTGGGATTGTCAGCCTTTGTCCGGTGGGTTCCCTTGGCCGTGTCCTGTTGGGGCTTCGTCTTCTCTGGTCCGCTGCGAGCCGGGGTGTTGGTTGCTTTGGTGCCTGTTTCCCTTCTGGGGCTTTGCCTTTGCGGTCTCTTTGGGGTGCCTCCTTTTCGGCTCCCTTTTTTGGCCTGGTCGCCTTTTTTGGCGTGCTTTCCTCCGTTTAGCGGTTTGGGCTTTCCCTTTGGTTGGCCTGGGTGCTCTGTTTCCAGTTTCTCTGGTTGGCTGCCTCCTTATTGTGGCTGTCGCCTTCTGTTTTCCTTGGTCTGGTTCCGGTCCTTGGATGTGTCCCTGCTGGCCTGTTCTGGCTTGCTGGGCGGTTGGGCCGCTGGGGTTCTTCTTCTTTGTGTGGCCTTCCTTGTTTGCTTGGAGGGGGGGTGGGGGGTGACTCCTGGTGTGTGCTGGCTGCCCTCTGTGGGTTGTCCTCTTCTTCGATGGGTGCTTCCTGTCTGGTTGCTCTGCCTGTTGTTTCCTGCGGGTCCCTCCTTTTGCTTCCCTTGGTTTGCTGCCTTGGTGTGGTTTCCTGGGTGTGCTTGAGGGTTCGGAAGGCCGGGTTTTCTGCTTTGGTATTCTCCACTTTGTTAATGAATGGGACAAGGACATAAGGGACCCTGGGGGTAATGCTCTATTACTTACCGGTAATCTTCATTACTCCGGGTCCCGTTGTCCTCATCCCATTCATAGGCCCCGCCCTCCCTCCCGGCTGGCCGGCCTTCATGTTGGGGGCTTGGTTGTTCAGGCGGAATGCTGGGTAAGTACTGCTTATGTACTCCCAGTGGGAGGGGCAGGGTTAGGGTCCTCAGCATTCCTCTGCTCTTTTTTTCTGTCGAGAGAGGGTTATCTCCACTTTGTTAATGAATGGGACGAGGACAACGGGACCCGGAGTAATGAAGATTACCGGTAAGTAATAGAGCATTACTGACTGTGCAACATTTACAAATTTCATCCAGTGTAATTTTTTTTCATCAGTCACTTGATGTTATTGTAATTTTTGCACAAGTAAGTTGGTGAAAATGATGGGTCCAAATTGCAGCAGGACCGGTGCAAAAGTTCGTACCACAAGTGTAGTCTGTATATTACAGGTCCAGGAGAAATGGGGTGTGGTGGAGGAGAGCGACCTACCAGGCACCGACCTGCTGGAACATCTCACTGTATGCTGCTGTGTCTTTGTACAAGTGATAAAACATGCAGGGTCCTGCACCCAACTACAGTTACCGAATACATCACATGGGGAATTATCGATAAGGATGACAATTCTCATTTGGGATTCTTAGCACATGAACTTTCGATTTTGCACTGGAGAGTGTGCACACAAACCCTTCACGCATAATGTGCATACCAACTACCAGGCACATGTGAACATGCATCGCTGCCTGCTCACGGGCACAGTCGGAAGACTTTAGACTCTGATGCCACTGACTGCTGAAGCATTCCTTCACGCCATGCTCGTGAACACCCCTCCCGTTAGAGGCTCAGTAAGAGATATTGTCAAGAAGGGCGCGTGCTGTGATGCTTTGCGGGTTATCAGCAGCCTGCACACGGCACCTCTTCTGAATTCCACTTCCTTCAGCTCTTGGTGCCTGCCCCCAGCTAATGAACCCTGAGATTGGGGTCCTCGTCCAGCTGCCCCAGCTCCCAATTGGTTTAGCCCATCAGGCTGGGAAGGAGCGTTGACAGGAAGATCCGGTGTTGAGCAAACACGTTCTATCCTGCATCCTAGCCTAGGCCTGTTTCCAGGACGGAGACACGTAGTCAGGCTCCATTCTAGAAAACACCTGCCCTTTCCTTGTGTAAAGAAGCCTTCCTCTGTTCTCTGACAAAACTGTGTTCAGCCCCCACGCGGCCTGCTGGGGATTGTGTTACACGTGTGGGTGGAGGGCGGCTGCATCTTCATCTCAATAGTTCACATTAAGAAAGGTCACGTCAATCCGCCGCGCGCTGCCCGTCCCGCGAGCCCTCTCTGCCGCTTTCTGGTTATTTCATTGTTAGATAAATGCGGCGTTTATGTGTTTATTTATTTATGCTGCTTGATCGTTACTAAGCGTTCCGTTCTCGCCCTTCACAATGAGCGAACACAACAGGTTCTGCTCAGAAATCAACCCCAGGCGCCCACAAACTCTTCCAGATAGCTTGCTTCTCATCTCACGGGCCAATTCATTACTCCTCTAACTTGGACCTAAGCACAGTGCTTTAAATGGGCCGGTACTCACCGGTACTGAGTACCGGCACTTTTTATTTTTAACCTCCTGAGTACCGGCACTTTTTCATTGACACCGAGCGTACCGGTACTCATGACTGGTAGGCTCAATGGTACTTGTGCTGCTGAGCATGAGGCTGTCTGAACGCCACTCTCAGCCAAAGCGCCACCATAGCCCTGTGCCGAGCCGCTGCTGAATCATTCAGCGGGGGCTCATTACATTTTGTTAGTGTGGCAGGGGAGCAAGCTCAGTATCACGCTGTGAGTGACAGGGTCCGATCGGATCACGCTGTGAGTGACAGGGTCCGATCGGACCCTGTCTCTCACAGCGTGATACTGAGTGAGCTGTGGGAGGTAGGAATTGCAAACAAAGTAATTCTGTTGTGAGCCTTTTGCAGGCGCGCAACGTCCTGTGTGTCTGCCTGGGCTGAGACAGCTTCCCGGGCACACACACAGCTGCACCGGAGTACTTCACAGGTCTTTAAAAAAACATTTGATTGTTAATGAGGCTTTGTTGTTTTTTTCACCCCTTCTAGAGGCCCTGCAGCTCCCGTCTGACTGTTGCTGGAGGAAGTAGCCACCCCTCCCCCTCCCCGAAATTTTTGTACTGTGTTGCATTTGCTATTTATGCATGCAAGTGTGTGGACTCGTTTTCAATTCTGCTTTCCCCGGCTATGAAGAATATGTGACCACCGGTGCATCACAGCGCCGTTTTGTATGACAGGTATTTTATGCAGCGCCTTGCTTCGCAGCTATGCACAAACCTCCTGAAGTTTCCGACCTTTAGCTGCCAATGCCAACCACTTAATGAGAATTAGTGGCGAGGGGCGCGGTTTACTCTGCAGCCTTTAGCTGCAACTCGCGAGAACATTCGCGCCACCGCATGCCCTAATTGAGCCATTTGGGAGACACCGGTGAGATATTCTTTCGTATAAAGCGGCTACGACTACTTCCCATTAAAGGAGCCACCGGAGGAGCCCCCCAACCCGAAATTTGGCTCTAGTTGCGACTCTGGCCTTTTGTGCCAGTGAATGCCTGCTTTTGTGTGTTAGTGCGGAAGCGACAGAGAGAGCATTATGTGAAGGTATTTTAAAAATAAATGTGAGGAATGTTTTGTGTGTGCATGTCTGCTTGTTCTTGTGCCTGTGTGTTAGCGTGTGCTCATGGGCAAGAGAATGTTTTGAATGCTGTACCTAATAAAACAAATAAGAACTGAAGCTGCACATATAAAAAAACGCAGAAACTAAAGCATGACACATTGTTTGGCCTTCATTTAATTTTTTGTAATGAGTTAACCACTTTATGTTCATACATTTATCCTGTGTTTTGGTGTGTGCTGAAACTGCTGTAACTAACATGTCCCTTTAAATGCAATGGGCGGCTTACACAGTTGAAAGGGGCATAGTAGGAGACAGGTTATTAATTGTCTACATATGCCATGCCCACATGTGCAGAGGTAATTTGCACATGCAGGCAATTTGAGACTATTGATAAGTGTAATTCAAGGGCAAAATGATTACTTGACAGATGGCAGTAGTGTCTTTATATAATCAGGCCCCGCCCTCAGCTCCGCCCCTTGCCCCGCCCCTAGCTCAATTTGATGAGTACCTGCACTTATTTTCCCCATTTAAAGCACTGCCTAAGCACCTGAGACAGACTCCTGGAGGCATGTTGACGTAGTTGCCTTCAAGTAACCACATTATCAATGCCGGAAACCAGTTCAACTGCTAAGCTATATATATATATATATATATATATATATATATATATATATATATATATATATATATAATATATAATATATAATATATATATATAATATATAATATATATATATATATAATATATAATATATATATATAATATATAATATATATTATATATATATATATATATACACACACACACACACACACACACACACACAAATATACAGGGCTTTAATTGGGCCGGGTCCTGCCAGTGCTCAGACCAGCAGTTCTAAAAAGCAGGTGCCGAAACGGGTCTCTATCGGGCTCTCCGTTTTAGCCCTCACCCTTGGGGTGACATTTTTTTTTTCTCTCTGCAGCAGTGCCACCCTTCACTGCCACCCTTCACTGCCTTTGAGGTAACTTCAAAGGCACTCCTTATAGTTCTTTTACGGTCTCATCATTTCAGAACAGAAGTATTTTCAATATTATATGGTAATCTTACTTATTGAATTATAATCTGGATTCATTCACTGAAGTAGCAAAATGCTGTAAGTATTCTACTGGAGCTTAAAAACAAGGTTCCAATCAACAACTAGAATGCTAACATTCTATATTCACAACAAACATGCGGTGCGGCTGAATGCCAACTTTCTGGAATAGGAGTAGTAAACAGCAGTAAATGAGGAAAATGAGGAGTGGTGCTTTGTCAGAAAAATTATGCCTGGTGCTCTAGGACAGTGGTTCTTAAACTGTGGTCCGGGGACCCCAGGAGTCAACAAAGCCTACTAAGGGGGTCCACGACTGCTTAAAAAATGAAATACTATTAAAAGATCAATAAGGTGCATTAGGCACCTCGTTCAAGTAAACAAGTTTTGTGGTTACAGTACAATAATAGTATGTGTTTATGGGATGGTACTTTTTGGGTATCCCACACCTTATTACCAGAGGTGTGTGCTCACATTGGACCAGATGATCCAATGTGTATAGACTTTAAAGAAGGAAACCATAGCACTCAGTCAGAGGTCCCAAAAATGTCAAAAGGCCCAAACAGCAGGTTATTAGCTGCACATCATCAGATAGGAGCTTACTATGATCTCCATCTATCAATAAAACTTACAAGGGTCTATACCTGCCACATGGTCACTTAAGCTTAGGACATTACATATTTCTGCCAATACCTTATGCTAGGAACTTGGTCACTAAACATACATTCTATAGATCCAAAGTTGCATCTATTTGTTATACACGTCACATCTCGCAGGAGTGCCGTCCCAGAGGGCATCACACTTCATATCCAACACTCCTAGTGGATGAATATACATGGGATATGTGACCACATCTATACCATATATAAAGCCTTAAAAAAGTCACTGCATGACGAAACACGTGTCGGCTGTTGTGCAGCTTCCAAGAATAAATATGTGAATGTACCAAAGATCACTAAATACTCGATATCATGAATAAATAGTTTGTTTAAACCAAGTCCTTACTGTTTGGACCTTATGACATTTTTGGACTTATGAGTGCTATGGTTTCCTTCTTTAAAGCTTAATAAGGTGCATATACATAACGAAATAAAATGTACAAATGAACATTTTAAAACATTTGTTAAATGGGAAGTAATTTGAAATTGGAGGCTAAAAATTAAGTTAATATCTTCCGATTAATTTGTGGGAGCAGGGCATGCTCATCGAACAGAATATAGAATGGATAATAAGTGGCCTCAAATGAATTAGGAACAATCTACCCTTCCTATCAAAATTAAAATGTAGATTTTTTTCATTTGTTTGTGAGTTAAACAAAATATTTCAAAATTTGTGCATTTGTTTGATGAATGCTTGTTTCTGTATTTGTGTACTGTTTTGTGGTTTAAATCATCAAAAATACTTAGGCCGGGGTCCCCGGCTTCCAGTAATGACACAGTGGGTGTCCCCAAGTTCCAGTAATGATTCAGTGGGGGTCCCCGTGTTCCAGTAATGAACTGGGGATCCTCAGAGTTGAAAAGGTTAAGAGCTTCTGCTCTAGAACACTAAAAAAATTATGCATGTTCTGTAAATTCTCAGATACCTTCATCATTCATGTCAGAAAGAAGTCTAACAGCTCTAGTGAAACGTACGTTCAATAACAGCAGCAATTTGTTAGTTGATTCACCACTGATCAACTTTAGCTTCATCACAGAGTTCTAATCAACAAGTAGAGTACCAATGTTCTATATTCATGACCAAATGGATGCTATTTGCTGAATAGGAGATGTTGAATGTAAATTTTTCCTGTGGAACAGACTGAAGGGTGTTAACGGTTGTATAGATTTCCAGTAATTTATTACATAATATATTTGAAAGTGCTAAACATAGTTGAGAGAGAGCCCTACCCTGGGACAGTGTCCCTTTTCCATATCTGTTTCCTCAGACTATCTACTCTCTCTGTTGTTTAATTCGGTCTTATTTTTACATCACTAACAATTTGGTAGACCCAGAAGATTTTGTACTCTTCCATTTAAATGTATGGCAGTAGATATTTTAGAGGTACAGGAAGCAAGTTGTATACTTTCTCTTATTTAAAATCAATATATTTTGTTCTTTTGTGTAGTCAGATTCTTCAAAAGAGTTGCTATTTGTACATTTAATATTTGTTTATACTTTTCCCACTTCCTTTCGTCAGTAATTGCCACTCCCTGCATGAGAATGCACTAACATCAAACCCATTCTATTGGAAGTTAATTATACAGTAATGATAAAATAAATGTAGAAATACATTTTTATTGTATATTGGAATGTTGCACTATATATTGTATAAAAGAATACATTCACAGAAAATGAATTAAAACATATCATAAAATAAGTTCCATTGCAAATAAGACAGAACATTGAGGCTATATTTTAAAATGTAGGCCCTGATTTAGATTTTGGGGGAAGGGTTACTCTGTCGCAAATGTGACGATATCGCATCAGCCTTCTTACAAGTGCCATAGGATATAATGAACTTGTAATATTTGTGGACGGGATAACCCATCCGCCAAACTCTAAATCAGGCCCATACTCAAAACTGTCATGTACTATGCAAGCCTTAGAACACCTTAACATATATATGAACAAATGGAAAGGAATGTTTTCGGGAGGCTCGTTGTTTCAGGAACTTGTACCAGCTGAGATAAGAACCGTTTTCATGTACATATTCAACTTTCTGCACAGAAAATGTAATTATTTTAAAGCTGTCTTCTCCAGAGGCATGTTTAGCAGTGCAGGGACATCCTGTGAGCTACATGAACACTCAAGTTCTTTTTTTAGACCTTTATGATGTTCAGAGGCAACTCTTAGAGAAAAAAAGCCAAGTGATATGTGGTTGATGTAGTAATGAGGCTTGTCTCAAGGTACCAGCTATGAATCTTCTGGGTACATGTCGGCTGGCTAGGAGTCAACTATATGCTCCAATTTGGTAATTCAAATCTATCTGAATAGAATATTTATTATTGTGAGTTTCATCCCGTCAACATATTTATTGGTCTTTTTAAAACGAAATAACAAGCTGTTTCAAGTCAGTAGAACTTAGTATTTTGTCGATGACCATTAGCATGGTTTTATATGTTGCACTTAGGTGCCATCTTTGTGAGGGAGAATAATCATTTTTCTACACAATATCTGGTGTCATTAGGTCTCGCCTAGCGTTGCAGCGCATGCGCTGCTCGCTTTGCGAGGCATGCAGTATACACTATAGCGTGGAAGCTTCGTGGAAGCTCCGCCCATCTTTTTGATTGGCTTAGATCCTAAATGCTGCCTTCTGATTGGTTTTACGCTTGTTAGTCCCTCCTCCTGACGGCCATGTTGTTATTTGTATCCTTCCCTGGCTATTGGCCCCTTTACTCCAACACTATTTTCTTCCCTCTGTCCCCCTCCCACCCCCTCCCACAGTCCATGACTTCTCGCCCCCTCCTCAACCTCCCCACTTCCGTTCATGCCTTCTTGGACGCCCGCACTCCCGTTTCCAATGCAATAGGTCTTGCGTAAATACGAGTCCTGTTGCATTGCAAATGCTTGTTTGTCGTGGTATTTGCTGGGTGAATTCACACTCTTTTTTTGTCTCGCGCGCTGCTGACGGCTATCTTACGCATGCGCAGTGGATTTGGTGCGTCATTTCAATGAAATGAAAGTCCGCATTACAGATCTTCACAAAAACGATGAAAATCCCCTTTTAATTTTTTCTCCGTGAGGCTGGTTGGTCAGGCAAAATAATCGTCTGGTCCCATTATCTGAATAGAAATAATGTACATACATTTTGCCTGACCAAAAGATGGCAGTCTCCAGAAGACATGCGCAATACAGACGTCAGGCGGCCACCTCCGTCGCCTGTCAAGTTTGTAACAGCCTAGAAGGCGTTCCCGACACTGCTCTGGACCACTCTTGCAGGCAGTGGGGGCGTGGTCGACGCACCCGCAGTCGGAGTGGTTGAGCGTGAAGCTGCTCTACAGCTGCAGTGATAGGGGGAGGAGTGGAACGTAGATATCTCTCTATAAGAGGCGCGAGCCTTGAAACTCCAGGGACACAGAGCAATGGCCTTGCGGCTTGTTCCATCATTGCAGGCTGTTTCTGGGCTTGACAGATTGCGCGGGGATAGTGTGAGGAGCGCGAGCCGCCCCCCATCGGTTCAGGCTGTGACTTGGAGGGTCGCCCCCATGGCGGACCGCGGTGGGGGCTCAGGGGCCCCAGTCTCTTACGGCGTGGCCGCTGCTGCACCGGCTCCATGGCAGCCTCCCGTGCCTTCGGGCCGCCCTGTGCAGAGGAACCTTTATGCAACCTGGGAGGAAGCTCGCCCAGCTGTGTGCCCAGGTAAGTGGGTGAAAGGGACTCTTCTGTCCAGATGGGGAAATTAATCGTGTCCAGGTGAGCTGCAGAGGATGCTTGCTGTGTCACAGTATGTGAGGGGGCGGGGGGTTGCGTTGGGCAATGCACCCAAGCCCAGTGGGTCTACTGTGGGGCTGACCACATCCGTGTGCCCTGGTGGAGGCTGTGACCAATAAGGGGGTCAACATATGGCCTGACTGTATAGTAATAAGGGGCTGAGTCACATATAAATGCAAAGGGTACACAGCTGGAGGTCCAAATGTTGAAAAGGAAGTATTATGGTTAGGTCAATTGACAGAATATATGCTTATGTGTTTAAAAAGTTCAATTTGTGCAACAACAATACTCGAATGGTCGTCAGAGCACCTCACAAGGATTATTGGCATTTCGCATTCAATGAATACATGTTTGGGAGTTACCCAGTGGATTTGGTGCTTCAATTGTGATTCATAAGATTATAAGGTTCAGGATACAATTTCATGCCTATCTAATGTTAAAACTATACAGAGAAGGTCACCCTTGTGATGTCCCTCGCATTGCCATGCCCACTACCCCTCTGGTTTTCTTGACCTAGATGGTGTTGGGTAATTTTCAAGGCACACACAGTGGTCAGTAAAGACACATCCATATTGGATAATATGTTCTTTTAGTGCTACAGTGCCCTCAGTGAAGGTTTATTTGCTTTGTAACACTCTGTATTAGTGCAGTTGCAGGCTGTCATCTTTCCTCCTCAGCGCTCTTCCCACTCGTTCCTGCCCCCACCACTCGCTTTGCATTCTTTCCTCTCTCCTCATTGCTTACCGGTCCCCCAAACCCCCCTACTTTGCTGCAGTAAGTAGAAAGCTGAGCTGGGCTAGGAAGGCGGAGAACAAGTGTGTGAGCTTGTTAGGTTGTTTACATTATTTTCTTTGTCAATAGTAGTTAGTTACATATAATAAATAAGCACCATATATGGCTTTGTTGTATATAGCATTGAAAATGCTTTAGGTCTAACATGATGATACTCTAAAACAACTAAAACAAGTCTCTTTGAAATTGTATCAAGGGCAGTGAAGGGTGGTACTGCTACAACAGTAAATGTTTCAGCACCCAGGCTAATATGCTGCATAGCTAGATACATTTAAGGTCCCAAAGGCGAGACCGATTGCATTGCAAATGCTTGGGGTTTTTTTGTAAATACAAATGTAGCAGCTAGAAGTGAAAAGCTTTTAACACTGTTGCAAATCAGATTTAGCTGGATCAGAACTACTAGTTCTGGTCCAGACTCGGAGCCTGAGTGCCTGGAGCTGAAATGCCACACATCTGTCATTCTTCTGTCCAGCTAGCAGAACCTGTGCTCTGTTCTTCAAAGGAAACGCGCATGCGCGTGCCTATGCTTTGTGCGCTGCTTCTAAGGGATTGAAGGCAGCGCCAGCACGTCTATTGTGCTAAATGTGAAATCTGCTCTTTCTGAAAACTGTTACTTCACCCCATTGTCTTGGTAACGGCATTGACTCGCAGTCCAAGCTTAGAGCAAAAACGCTCACAATTATTCAATATCGGTTTTAAGAGACTGTTTACCTTTGTGTGAAATGCTCTCCTTCGGTGTCGAGCGGCTCGCTGCTCCTTCATCCCAGAGACACATAAATCCTCCTGCAGACCAGCTCCGCACACCGCACTGCTCTCAAGATGGATTAATAGTAATGACTAGTGGCCACTGATGCGGCGTGCTGACGCTCTGTGCATATACATTGTGGCATTAAGCACACAGCAGTGTTTTCTGTTTTATTGCATTACTATTACCACTAACAGAAGAGTTACAACGGCCTGATCCGTGGTGCGCCCTGAAGACTGAAGAAACGATAGAGGCACTTGTCTGCTCCCGGTAGTAGAGGCAGGTCCCTCTGGTAGGTGTTTACCTACAGGCCCAAGAAGACTCATTCCCCATTCTAGGCACGAAGCAGACCCCGTCCAGGCACAACCTCCCCCAGCCCTCTGTGCACCTTCACCGAGGACGTCTGCTTCTCTTTCTTACCCTGCTGCTGCCCAGATGTGTGGTAATCCTCCAATCCACCATGACTGTCTAGCTGCCTCTAACTCTGACTACACAGCTTTGAAGCAGACGTCATGACGCTGCTCTGCGTCCCTCGCCCTTCTGCCACCTCAGACATCACCTGATCCCGTCTGTGTGAGTAACGAGGCTCGCTGTCTTCTGTCTAGAGATGCTTCACTGACCAGAAGGTGCAATGCCTGTCGCATAGGAGATGCTGTGACAGGAGGAGCAAGGGGGGTGGGGTGGGATGGAAATGTGCAGTGAGGGAAGGGGCTCTGGTTCCTGGTGCTGGGACTTTTAACACATGGGTCTAGCTCTTCAAGAGCCACGGACCCCTAGTCCTGCTCTTCCAGTCAGAAGGCCTCCTTAGCCGTTTAACCATACTGTCTGGCTTCTGTTCTCTCTCTTTCTGTGTGACTTTTGACACGATGTTCTGGATTTAGAAAGCTTCGTGTCGGTTTACAGGGCATATCGTCCAGGAGAGCTGATTTCATATCAATCGCATCAACTTGCATGTCTCAACCATGCTTGACTCACTGCATCTGAGACTAGGATCCTTGCATAATAATGGGGCTTGCAGCCTGCTGCCTGTGCTAAAGAAATGATTGAGCTCACTGAAGAGTACTCTCTTTCCAACCCCTAAATGTCATTGCTCTTAGAGCCCTTCCCTGCATAAAATGATGGATGGCCCCTTCTAATCCAAGTTTTATTTCCAGGTGATTGCTTTGCACAATGCATAATAGTGAGACAGAGAAGGAAGGGGTGCTCCATGTGAATGGAGAATAAAGAAACAAACTTACCTGCACCCACAAAAACATTGTCAACTCTCTCTAGCTGAAAGATTCACTCCACCATCCAAAATGTAGTTAGTAAATAAAGAAATATATTATAATTAGGACTTCAAACCTCATATCTTTCATGTATAAACACTACAAGTCATGGGTGTTACATCGACCTCATAAAATGGTAAAACTATTTGCAACCTTGAAGAATGCATATTTCAGTGGTTTGCATTGGACTTACTATGGCAGCTCTCCAGCAAACTTTTCCAGTGCATCTGTCTTAAAATATTTCTCCTGAGGAATTGGCATCCGCCCGCCCTGTCCAGCAAAAAGAAAATGTTATTTGATACACGGTCCCATACACATCAATCGTTCCTAGATCAAACTCATCTTACTTCCACACAGACTCACACAAGCCATTTCCAAATCTCACATAACCACATATAAACATCAAAAATCAATGTCCACCAGCAAACCATAGCTCTTCCAGGTCCATAGGAAAAGGCACCCAGAAAATGGCCTTAATACCCTATAATAGTGTTTGAAATGACTTTAAAATGTCCACAACATAATATACATGACAAGACAGCAAAGAACATAACAGGAAAGAACATAGCAGAACTGAACATAAAATAAATAGAAGAATGGTACTGAACTGAACAGGAAAAAACTGAACGTAATGGAACTAAACTTGACAGAAAAGAATAAGACACGGCATAACATAACATAACGGAACAGAAAAGAACTGAATTTAAAAAAGAACAGAATAAAACTGAATAGAAAATAACTGACATAACATAACTGATCAGAACAAACCCAGAATAAAGCATAACTTAACAAAAAAGAACAGAACAGAACTGAACAGAAAAGAACATAACATAACATAACTGAACAGAAAACAACAGACCTTAACTGAGTAGAACAGAACAGAACAGGACATAACATAACTAGGCTGTCCTGATTTAGGTTTAAACCTATATTAGCCATATAAACACTGATAAACACCTGCACAACCACAGACGAATGCGCAGCAGGCGTGCCAATGGAACGCCAAAGGCAAGCCCACCTGCCCCTGTCTGCACACAGCACCAGTCATGCTGTCGGTCGCCACACCGAACCAGGCGGGTTGAATACTGATAGTATAAAGGATAGAATATGCTACACAAGACATCAATTACTACCAATAGGTAAGATTGGTAATAACAATGTAACAATGCTAGATTCAGCTGGGCTAAAGGATGACCCCACTAATGTCTCATCAAAGGAAATATCTGGTAAACTTAGATGCAGATTAATTAATTCAAGGTCACTGATAAAACACTCCCTAGAGATCAATCTGATGTTAGAAACAAATGACTGGGATGCACTTTTTGTGACAGAAACTTAGGCCTCACTGGACTCAGCAATAGGTTTTGGGTGGGAGTGTCCTCCCGGCTTTAAAGTTCTGCACAGGCCGTGGGGGGCTAGGAAAGAGAGGGAGTGGGAATAATTTTAAAGGAAAAATAGAATTTTACCATCTGAGACTTAGAGGAATTGGTGAGACCAGAATTAATGGGCTTTATGCTAAAAACAGGAAATGGTTGTATCTTATCTGGAATTCTATGCTACCCAGTGAGCCCCTATTTCCAATCATTTATAGAGCTTGCCTCAAACATGGCTCTTACCCACTCACATTTTTTCATTCTGGGAGACTTTAATATATGGGCAGAGGGGGAATTATCCCATTCCTTTAATGAACTGCAAGGATCTTGCGAAATACTGAGGCTGTGACAACTTGTTCAAGGCCCTACTCACCAGGACCGACATACTCTAGAACTTATTTTCTCAACAGATGATCTATTCTCAATTGAGGTCATCATACCCATGTGTTGGTCTGACCATTCACTAGTTTTCTTTTCACACAAAGGGAAAATAACTTAAAACCCAGAACGAGAATCTGCCAGGATGAGACGGGGCGCAGTCTGGCATAAATTAAATAGGCCAATACAAGGGAAGGTATTTGACCTGGTAACAAGTTCTAAAACCTTGAAGACAGAGGATGAAAACTACAATGCCTTATACGATAACATTTTTGAGGCGCTAGATAAAGAAGTACTTATTATAAATAGTAAAACCCAGCAAAGTCCTTCAGCACCTTGATACACAAAACTGCTAAAAGCAACTAAACTGGCATGTAAAAGGTTAGAAAGAAAATGGTGCAGATCCTACTTAGAAGAGGACAAACAATTACTAAAGAGAACCTTAAATGAATATAAAAAAGAAGTATGCAAGAAAAAAGCTAATCACTATGCCATGACAATCCATAAGCTGCAAATAGTTCAAAAAAGATATTTGACATTATGCGTGAACTCTTGAACCCTGAGTGTATTAGGCCAGTGATTAACCTTTGTCAAGCACTCTCTAATGAGCTATCTGGGTTTTCTGAGGACAAGACTAAAAAGATCCTAGGGGGCATTGAAAATATCTGCCCACTGTTCTAAAGAAGGCCCATCCATTATGGGAAACAAGATTTTAAGGATTGATCAGTCAGGGCATAATGTTTCCAGTACAGCTGTTACTTCAGTGAGTCAGCTCAATAAGCTAGGAATCCTTTGAACCAATGACCGAGGATAGCTTTCAAGCAATAGCAGTACCTACAGCATCAGGCTCCCCATTAGAACCTCTACCGCATAGAATGTGGAAAAATCTGTCCGGGAGCTGTTCTCCCATTATTACAGATTTGTAATCAATCATTGGAATCTGGCCTTGTTCCCTGGGCTTGGAAAAAAACCCAATAGTTACTCCCCTATTAAAAAAGCCCACGGCGGACCCTCTGGTGCTTAGCAATTACAGACCAAAATCTTTATTATCCTTCCCTGTAAAAATTCTAGAATGGTATGTAAGCAAGAAACTGTCAGCACATCTGGAAGAGAAAAACCTCCCAAGAGTAGGAGCAGTTTGGGGGGGCGGAGCTTGCCTGACTCCATGATGGCTGTGAATTAGGGCAGCTCTCCCGATCGCCACCAAAATCCTGCAAAATCCGAGCATAAATCCTGATTGCAACCCTGCTGAGAGGTGTCACAATCTTTCTGCTGCTAAGCGCTGCTTAACGCACCCAGTGAAATCCGAATTGGTGCGGCCAAACGGAAGTTGTCGGCGGTGACGCACATCGACCGCAGTGGAACGCGAGGCCTTCCGACTACGCAGACCACCATCACGATCTGTCTTGCGGTGGGAAGGCTGGGTGAGCGTCCCCTCTGTGGAGCGTTGCGAGCCCCGTGAACGGCGCTTACGATGGGACTGACAAGGTACCAGCAGGAGAAGGAACATGGCGCACGAAGTGCTTGGTGCCACGGGGTAGCGGACGATACTGCGGGTCCGGGCTGAGTGTTCTCCCGGAGACATCCGCTAGCGCAGTCAGAGGTAACACGCATCGGAGGACACCCACTATTAGCAAGAAAATCCGCTCACGTGAGATGCGAGAGAGGCGGATTCCCCGACAATCCGGTACCGGTGTGAGGGCCCGGACCCGAGCTGGGTGTGATCTGTCGCAGCCCCGCAGTGCGCGTTGCGCTGGGAACTCGGCCGACGCAGGCTCATACAGGAGAGAACGAAGTGCTGGAGGCAGCCGCTCGAGACCCCTGGGAACACGGGAGCTGAAACAGAGCACAACTACAGTCCCGGAGGAACAGGAGAAAACAGCTAAAGGGTACAGTGACGTGAAGGCTGGTTAGTTCGCCATAAGTCTGCATGAGGTGAATCTCTCAAGTGTGGGGTGACGCCGCGGGGAGGTCATTAGAGAGCGAGGTGTCATAACCGCTGTTCATACTTGAGGACACGGTAGGAGATCTGCGAGAGTCGCAGAGCAAGTGCGGGGAGCGACCCTGAGGCCTAGCATAATCCTGCAACATAGGCAATATTAGGCCCCCGGACAGCATTGCTTCGAGTTAGCAAGATACCTTGCGAAGCACACCCAAAGCCGCGCATACCTCCACATCATGGGCAAAACGGACAAGCTCCAATCTAAACTGCATTTTGATTTGCGTAAAACCCCTAGGTCGAGAGATCCCACGCCTACTGAGCAAGATGCTGCTTTGGACAATCCGGAAGCAGGGGCGGACATTGACGTGAAGCAAGCATTCCGCACCATACTGCAAAGTCTCTCGAAAATAGACAGTAAAATTGATGCATTGTCTTTCCGAATGGACCGGATGTCTGAAAGGCAGGACAAGCATGGGGACAGGCTTGATGCGGAGGAACAGCGCATATCCGACATGGAAGATGTTGTACGTGCGGACGCAGAGACCGACAAAGAAAGGGACAAGATTTTACGAGCGCTGCAGGCAAAAGCTGAAGATCTTGAAGCGAGATCAAGGCGAAACAACGTCTGCATTTTAGGAGTGGCTGAATCATCCAATATAGGCAACATGGAGCAGTACGTAGAGCAGCTACTTGTTACACTACTAGGCCGGAACACCTTCTCAGAGATACTTGTCAATGAACGTGCCCATCGCTCCCTGGCACCCAGGCCGATTCCAGGGGCGGCCCCTAGGCCTATCATAGCGTTATTACTTAACTACAGGGATCGAGACGCGGCCCTGCGAAAAGCACGTGAGTTGGGAACTCTCCGTCACGAGGGAGCGGAAATATCTCTCTTCCCAGACTTCACACTGCAAGTGCAGGAAGCGCGATGGCTCTTCATCCCAGCGAAAAAGAAACTCCGTGACTTGAATCTGGAGTACAGCATGCTTTATCCTGCTAAGTTAAGGGTCAAAATGGACGGTAAGGTACACTTCTTCACTGACCCTAAAGCTGTCCTACGCGTCATCAAAGATAAAGAACAGCGCTTGAAACGACAGGGTTCGCCGAACACCTCACGGTCACACATGGAGGTCTCCCCAGGTGTTCATGAGGAGCAAGAGCAAGAAGAGTGACTGAACGGACTGTACTGAGATGGACACCTCATGGAGTAAAACGAGACAGTGTGGGTAACTAGCGCGCCACGTGGCATTGGGGTGGTAGGCATTAATTAGATATGCTACGTTTCGAGTGCATTGGTTGGGGAGGACCCAACAGATGCTTTTGGGTAAAACGACTGATTGACTGATGCAGGCGCGTCCTCACTAAGTGCACAGACTATGTCATGAAGCCTCTCACAGCGATATCTGCTTAGGCTGTTTGCGAATGGGAGGGTAGACAGGATGGCGTAGGGAGATAGAACTGATGGCAACATCTGCCCCCAAGTGTATCACACTATCAGCATTGTTTTTTCTGGGGTTTCTGTTTGTTCCTAGGGAATGGAGTGGGGCGGGGGGAATTCAGATAGCCGCGACTGTTGTGGGTACACGAGGCGTGGGAAAGAATGTTCGTTTTATATGTAAGGATGAGTGTATTGATGCAGCTTTGTTACGATGTTTTCACACAGCGTGTACCACAGACATAGAGTTCCGTTTATCACAGTGGTTACTCCCACCAAATGGCTTCTGAGGGTGAGAGACCACAGGGTCTTCAGCTCATGACTTGGAATGTCCGTGGCCTCAATGATAATAGGAAGGTTAGAAGAATATGTGCCTACTTGAAGAGACACTCTGTGATTATTGCAATCTTACAGGAGACACACCTCACCACGGAGTGCAGAAGGGAGGTATATCGCAAATTGCAGGGGACATGCTATTCTGCGGACTTCACCTCCCATGCATAGGGGGGTCCTGCTATGGATTGATAAAAAGGCAGGGGTGGAGATGACAGGCTTGTTTAGTGATCCACAGGGCAGGTTTGCAGCAGCCCTCTGCAAAAAAGGCGGTTTGAAATTCATATTAGTGGGAGTGTATGGCCCGAATTACGATGATACCCAATTCTATTATTAACTGGCGGCTAAATTGGTGCAATGGAGGGGTGTCCCACAGGTTTGGGGAGGTGATTTTAATTGTATTTTAGACCCAACTCTAGATAGATCAAGGGCCCCGCCCAGACGCCCAGCGGCTGCCGCAGTAGCCTTACAGGACATACTGCACACAGAAGGCCTCATAGACATCTGGAGACACAGATCTCCCGCAGAAAGGGGTTACACGCATTATTCCTCTGTGTACGACACCCATACCCGTATAGATTTTTGGTTAGTATCTGGGGGGTTGGAGACTAGAGTTATAGCCTGTGCGCATCTTCCACGCACATATTCAGACCACTCCCCTGTTCGCTTAGTATTATGTTACAACGCGCCACGAATTCCGGCGTACACGTGGCGTTTCCCTTCTTACTCACTATTAGACACGGCATTCAAAGCGGGGCTAGCAACGGCGATAGAAGACTTCTTTTCCAATAACATAGACTCAGTACAATCATTTGCTACAGTCTGGGAAACATTTAAGGTATATATTAGGGGGGTGGTGATCACTACACATGCAGGAGTGCTGCTCTCCATTCGAAGCAGATTGGAAATCTTAGAAAGGGAAATAGGACACATGGAACGGGATCTGAATGGGGCGGAGACTGCCCAAACCACTGCAAGCCTCAAACAGAAATTTGTGGAGTTCCAAGATACTGCTAATGAGGAAATCAAACACATGGGGAAATGTGCGACGGCACGCAGTTACGGGGAGCGGGATCGACCGGGCGCCATGTTGATGGGGATATTAAGGCCCAAGAGGGAACTAGATAAAATGGTAGGCATGATGGATGAGAACGGGAGTCCGCTGCGCACCACTGAGGATATTGCAACTCATTTTCGCGCTTACTACCAGAAGCTGTACACGTCCCAAATCCCAACAGACAGCGATGCCCTGGAGGAATACCTATCATATATTAAAATGTCGTGGCTAGTGACTGAACATAGGGAACATTTAATGGCACCTCTGAAATCTGATGAGATACGATGGGTTGCGTGGGATGGCAGCAGGGAAGGCCCCGGGTGCGGATGGGATTTCGGTGGCCTTCTACAAAGAATTCCTAGATCTGTTGATCCCTTATCTTAAAATGCTTTATGAAGCGATAGCGGAGTCAGGCATTATGCCGCCCTCCATGCGCGAAGCTGTCATTGTCACTTTACTAAAACCGGGAAAGTCACCTAGCAATTGCTCCTCATACAGGCCCTTGTCTCTGCTTAATGTGGACGCCAAGGTCTACGCAAAAATTTTAGCCACAACAGGCTGGCCCCACTATTACCCGGTATTATTCGACCAGAACAGGCGGGGTTTGTCCCTAGTCATAACCTGTCTCAAAACCTGAGAACCCTGTTTGGCGTGGTGCAGAGATTGAGTCCAGAAGTTAAAGCTGCAGCAGTATTTCTCGACGCTGAGAAAGCTTTTGACTCTGTCAAGTGGGGCTTCATGTTTGCGGTATTGCGCAGGATAGGGGTTGGGGATGTATTCCTTCATTTAGTGTCAATGTTATACACATCACCCACTGCCAGAGTGAGGATTGGGGATGTTATCTCCCAGTCATTCAAGATTACACGGGGAACACGGCAGGGCTGCCCTTTATCCCCGCTCCTGTACGCGATAGTCGTGGAACCACTGGCTTGCGCCATCCGTGAGTATCACACGCACAGAGGGCTAGGATTTCCCGAGTATACACTTAACATTTCCACGTACGCGGATGACACTTTGCTATACATTTATGATCCAGAGGTAAACCTGTCCCCCATATTGCGAGAGGTGGTTCAGTTTGGTGGCCATTCTGGATTACGAGTAAACTGGGATAAATCAATCATATTCCCTCTCACTCCCACCACTGCGGAACCTATCATGGAGTTTCCGCTGCACTGGACCACAGAGGCGGTGCGGTACCTGGGCATTCAATTTCACATCGACCCGGCACTAGTGATTTGGGAAAATTACGATAGGGCCACACAACGACTAACAGAAAACGTAGCTAAATGGATTAGGCTCCCGCTCTCCTTAATGGGGAGAATCGCTATTATGAAAATGGTGATTCTACCAAGATTCCTCTTTTTATTCCAAAACATACCCATTCTCCTACCCAAACGCCTATTCAAAATCTGGCGTACACAGTTGATACGGCTTGCTTGGGCCGGCAAACAGCCTCGAATAAGGTGGGACTCTCTCACTTTGCCCTATGAGTTGGGTGGGTTGGGAGCCCCAGATTTAGAAAAGTATTACAAAGCTGCTAATAGTACTTTTGCCCATTATTGGATACACGGTCCACAGGATATACCCTTTTGATATTTGGAAAGGAATGCGGCGGAACCGCTTTCGCTACCCCAGTTGCTTACCCGTCCGGCCTCCAGGCGGCTGCAGGTCTTTTGATTCCCTGGCTGTCACCGTGCAGGCCTGGCAGACACTACTTCATATGCAGGCAGGGGCCTTCTTGTATTCTCTAGAAATGCCTCTTCAATGGGGTTTATGGTTCCCGCTGGGTCAGGATGTGGGGGCAAGGCAGGCACTGCAAACTATAGGTATCACTACAATGGGAGACTTCTTCAAAGATGGTACACTAGTTACCTGGGAGGCCTTGCAACGGCCGGATTTGCAGCCGGCAGGCGCAGCATTGTTTCACTTCTTCAGGGCCAGGCATATGTGGTGCGCCCTTCTGGGCGACGACTTACTGGAACCGCAGGCTATAGGGACATTCACCACCCTCATCAAGGTCAAAGAGCCCGTTAAACTGATCACTAAATTTTACACTAGCTTGCGAGACACTCGTCGAACTGAAATCCTCAGAGTTAGACTGGATTGGCAGTGAGATCTGGGCACCCCATTGAGTGACAAGGAGTGGCAGTATTGCTGTTCCCGTACCCGGTCGGTTTCTCTTAACGCGAGACACAGACTTATCCACTTTAAATTTTTGCATAGGGCTTACTGCACCCCTGAGCACCAGTTTTGGCGTGGGTTAGCGGAGACCTCCCGCTGCCAAAGATGTGGGGTGGAAGATGCGGATTCTGGCACCTAGCTTGGCAGTGCTCCGGGATTCAGGTATTCTGGGCAGGGCCGTTTCTAGATGTTTTGCCGCCCTAGGCGAGAATTGAAAAATGCCTCCCTCTCCCTTTTACTACCATCACTCTCTCCCCCTGTCATCCAGGCTAGAAGAATTAGTGTACTCAGCTCTGTCAAGAATCACGCATCAGGCGTTAGACTATTTCATTTCAGTGTGGTGGTCCGCATCACCGCACTGAAATTCTCCCAGTTGGCCCTAATGCAAGCGAGGAAACTGCACCCCTCTCCCAATCCCTTGTTTTTGTACCAAAAACAGTACTAACTAGGGTGAAGTGGGTCCCTCGCACCACTGTACATGGGTGCCACTGCACATGCTGCACTACTGATAACTACGCCCCTGAGACATCCGGCGCCCCATCTAACAAGGTCAACTCACCTTGCAAGCTACAGCCACAGCAGAAGACACTGCGACCCTCTCACGAGCTGTCCTGCCTCAGCCCCAAACGATGGTGCATCTCTCACTGTCTCACTCTGTGTCTCTCTCCGTGTGCCCCTCCCCGCTGTTCTCTCTCTCCATTGGTTGGTCTGCTTGCTGCTCTCTTTCCTTTTCTGGGGTGTCTCCTCTCTCTATTTCTATTGTTGTCTGCTGGCACACCTAATCACCCCGCCTAATAAATCTCTCCACCTCTGTTATCTCTTTCTGTTGCATTTCTCTCTCTCTCTGGTAGAAAGGACATATTATTTTTACTGTTCTCTATAACAAAAGTGAACACTCGGTGGGGGTGGGGGAAGGGGGTGGCACTGGGACTCAACGCCCAGCAACTCAATCCCCCCCTCCCCCAAAACAAGCTCACCTGGGTCACAACTGAGATGGGAGGTGGCTTCTGGTTGCTCTGATCAGGGGCTTTCCAGACAGTTTTCTGGTCCAAGACATTTGCTGGTGAGATTTACAACGGAGTTCAGTTGCGCAGATGATGTAATTTACAACAGGCCCTGCTGTGCCGAGGAGTCGTCAGCGTGTCCATGTGTGCTGATGAGTCCTCCTGGAAGGCTGGGTTGTGTTAACAATGTTAAAACGTCTTGGAGCACAGGCTGCTCTGCTGATATATCGCGCAGTGTCCCTGCTGTGCTGGTTAATCTCGTGGTGCAGCCGATTTACCTGCTGATGAGTCTGGAAGTGCTGATGAGTTTTACTCAGTCTACTGCTATACTAATGCCTCTTAGAGCCCGACCGGTGCTACTGACGAGTCTAACTGTAAGTATACCTGGGCGTGCTGATGACTCCTGGGTTTCCTATGCTGTATGGATACGTCTTGCATGACGCCCTGATATGCTGATGAGCCCCAAGGTATGTCCAGGTATGTGGGAGGGTTTTATGGGAATCCCTACTGTCCTGATGGCCGGGTGTGCTGATGAGTCCTCCGCTGTACGGATGAGCCGTGCAGTAGCAGGGCCAGATGTGCTACAGAGTCTCACAGACGGAGCTCCTATGTTGGTTAGCTCAATGGGGCGGACCGCTACCCCTGAACATTCAGCCCTCCTCCTTACCACCACTGCTCCTACCTTCTACCCCGTCTGCAACCTTCACCCGCCACACTATGCCCCATATCCTCCTTCCCACCTGCCTACATGTCTCTGCCAGTCCTATCCACAACAGACCTTCAGCCCCCACCTCCCCTGGTCTCTGCCCCTGGGTCTTCCACACTGTCCTGCACTTCCTACTCCATGTCTCTACAGCCTGTCCTCTCCCAGGCCCTGCTTCTCTGCCTCCTTCGCCCCCCTCCTCTGTATGCCCCTTCCTCCTTCCCTCTCCTTCTCCCCAGCCTCCTCTCTCGCTCTCCCTCCTCTTTAGCCCCTCTCCCTCAGTATTTACATTACAAGGGTGGCCCCCACGGGTGTGTGTCCCTCTCTATGACTCCTTTGTTGAGCCCTCCTCCTCTGACCCTCACTGCCTACCCTTCCAGCACCTCCCCTGCCCCTCTCGGCGCTAGCCTCATATACATACAAATAGGCTGTGTGCCCCCAAACGCCTTTTCTGCCTCTTTTACCCCCCCTCCGCCCCTACAGTTCCCGTGCCCTCTTCACCCCCTCCCCAGTCTCTCTCCCAAATCACTGCAACAACTCAGCTGTCTCCTCCCCCTCTGTCTATCCCGCCCACCTTTCCCTCCCGTTATCCTCGCTCCGCTGTGCCGTCTCTCACAGTGCCTCCTGCACGTCCCCAAGCCTTGTCCTCTCCACGTGGCCCTCTAGCGCCCTCCCTTCCAACCGCCCTTGCTCCAGGGCTCCAGCCTCGCGCCACATCACGGCCTCGCGCCGGACTTCAGCCTCGCTCTCTGCCTCACGCGCTGCTGTCTCGTGCAGTTTCACCTCTTATGCATATCCCTTCTTCTCCATTCTCGCGCCGGACCCATCCTTGCCCTCTGCCTCACGTGCTGCTGTCTCGTGCAGCTTCACCTCTCATGCATACCCATTCTTCTTCTCCAGCCTCTCGCCAGACCCATCCTCACCCTCTGCCTCACGAGCTGTTGTCTCGTGCAGTTTCACCTCTCTTGTATACCACTTCTTCAGAGGCCTCCCGCGCGCCGCCTACCCTTTATTGCTATCTTTGCCTCCTCCATCAATCTCCCCCTTTCCCTGTATCTCCTCCTTCTACCCATTACCCTCCCGCTCCTGACCTCCCTGTCACCCCACCTCCTCTGCTGCGTTAACCATTCTTTCATAGACCCCCCTTCATTTCTTAATCTTTCTTCACATTTTCGTTAATTACCTAGCCCACATGGCAATCTGAAACCTTGGCAGCTTTGTTCATCAGTTATAAAATAACTTTTTGCCGCCCTCCCCCTTTGGCCGCCCTAGGCGGCTGCCTAGTCTTGCCTAATGGTAGAAACGGCCCTGATTCTGGGGCAAAGTGTTTCAGGAGCTGGGAACCATTATTAGTGCTGACTTGGAGCCGGACCCTAAAATGGCACCCCTGGGGTGTGATCTCTCAATTGATAAGACAGTTTGCCCGTTGCGAGCCATCGGACTTCTCCTGGCCAAGCGTCGGGTGGCATTGCGCTGGATGGGTGGCCCACTACCGCAGATCAAAGAATGGCATGCTGACATGTTGTATTGTAACACACAGGCTGATATATATAACGAGCTACTCCCCCCCAGAAGTCGTCCCAGGAACTGCTGGGGACCATACCAAACTTACCTCTTAAGTAAAATCGCTGGTGTAGTCTCAGACCCACAGATTGCTACTAATGAGGCAGTGTCCCAGGAGGTAGGAACATAAAGAGTAAGGAGTCCACAGGAGGTGGCAAGGTACCTTCACCTGGGCCACTGAAGAAGAGCTAGACCGCACATGAGACCCTGGTCAGTAGAATAGAATGGTGAATCTGTGGTGGTCGTGATCATTTTTACAGATGTCATTGTACAAACGGAATTCCTTAAATGCCTGATTCATGTCTTTGACTATCAATATCGATATGTATTGGGAAGCCTTGTTGTGGTATAACTGTGTCTTTAGTTGTATGCATATTGTTTTACAATGAAACCAATAAAACATATTTTTTTAAATATTTAAAAAAGAGTAGGAGCAGCTTGTCTTTAGACCAGCACATGGCACTGACTCAGCACTGCTACTGGCAATGGATGAACTCCAGATGATTGTGGATAGTGGTCAATCGGTGGTTCTGATACTACAAGATCTGTCAGCCGCTTTTGACATGGTTAATCACAAGACACTACTGTCAAGATTAGTAAAGAGTGGAATTGATGGTATGACATTGAACTGGATTAGTTCATATCTGACAGATAGATGTCATGCTGTTTCCCTAGCCCCACACTGCTTGGATTTTAAAGCAATAGAGTATTGAGTTTCCTAAGGGTAGGCTCTTAGTCCGATTCTCTTTAATATCTATATGCGGCCTCTGATAATACTCATAAAATCCCACTGCCAAAGGATGATGATCCAAAAGCCTCACAGACAATTCGTATTCTGGGTGTTACCTTTGATAGTAAGTTATCAATGGAGAGCCATGTCAATATAAAAGCAGCTACCTGCCTTGGACTTCTACAGAACCTAAGGAAACTCCTGCTGATCTTACCCACTCAGGCTAGAGCACTGAGAGTGCAGAGTACTATTCTAAGCAGCTCGATTATTGCAATGCTCTGCTGTGAGGAGTACCAGACTATCTAATAAATAGACTGTACTGAGTACAAGCAGCAGTCGCAAAACTAGCACTAAAAAGGCAAAGACTGTCATCCTCCTCCACTGCCTTGAAGGAACTCCATTGGCTTCTCCAAAGGCCCTAAACTACTGCAAGGGAAATTAAAAAGATATGTTCCTAAGAGGAGCCTACCTTCAGCTACTGAAAATCCTCTATGCATTCCGAAATTCCAGAAAATAAGACAGGGAGAACCAGCTTTCGCTGTCAAGGAGGCTCAGTTTTGGATTAAATTACCTGCTTAATTGAGGAACACTACTGACTTAATGCATTTCAGGAAAGCATTAAAAACCTTGGCTATTCCAATGTAATCAGTAGTAATTGTTCTAGCCATTTCAATAGCAGTGCCATTCAGGAGAGGTAAGCGCCAGGATACCTGTTAGGTGAACAGTGCACTCTATAAATGCTATAAATAAATAGATAAAATGGCTGCAATTGATTTAGTTTCACCAGTCAAACATCCTCGTTCTCTCAGCCAATCTTACTGTGCTCCTTGGTGCAACAACACTTTGAAAGAGTTTAAATCATGGTGCATAAATTTAGAATGAAGGTGGAGCAGTGACTACGCTGAGTCAGCCAAACAAACTCCCAAAGAAACACCTCTAGGGAATTATTTAATGTGCTCCGCTCTATCCAGGCCCATGACTGCCTCTCTAGTAGGCTATAACTAATGCTCAATTTGCGCTGGTGTTTGCCAATGTTCAGTATTGACACTTATTTTTAAACACTGGCGCTTATGAGAGTACATTACAAGGTGGTGCTCTCTGGCTATTTCTGAGCATACTAAAAAACATATACAGAACTAGCACTTCCAGACTTTCCCTAATGCCTGAGGGGGCCTGGAATTGTCCAAAATCTCACACTGGTTTAAGTGTGATGATTAGTAAGTAAAGTTGGCATTCACATTTTCGCAGCAGTGGCCGAAACTGTGGGTCATACCAGCTGCATTGGCAGACCTTTGGACATTTTACAAACTAAGCACTGGCTAGAACCTTCTGAACTACTGTATAAGAACCTGTACAACTTCTTTGCTGAAAACATAATACAATCTGTCAAATGTTATCTCCAGCTAACAGACTTCGACTCATGAATCTTTTCAGAAGCTTTTTACCCCCCCCCCTCCCCCTGTCTCTTCATCCTCTCCAAAGCTCACTAGGTTCAGCCCTATCCTGCCAGGGGACCTCTCTTCTATCTACAATCAAATCAGGTTCACAATAGATCCATGCCCTACTAAAATCTTTCACACAACTGCTGGCATACCTACACAAGCCCTTCTCAATCTCTGCAATGCGTCAATGGCAGGCAGAGGCTCAGGTATCTTATGCCTGAAAATTAACTAGGTCATCCCCATGCAATGTAAAACCCAATGCTGACCCCAACTGTATTAATAATTTCTGTCCCATTTTCCTTCTGCCACTTCCAGTTAAGGTACTGGAAAAGGAAATCAAATCAACAAATCTCTCACTTCCTATTAGCTAATAGACTCTTGGACGAAACTCAGTTGGGCTTACATGTAGCTCATAGTACTGAAACCTGGATGGTTTCGATCCGGGAAGACTTGTGTCGTGGGCAAGGGTCTTTGTATTTTTGGAGCTGTCCACAGCATTTGGCATGCTCTTCCATTTCCTATTGCTTGAAAATGGGATCTAAGACCATGCCTAAGTGTGGCTAAAATCGTACTGCAATCTGGAAGCCTCAGTCAATAAGCAGTTAGTTCAATACCTTGAATTGAATAATCTGCTTGACGCCTCTCAGTCAGGCTTTCGTGCTTCGCACAGTACCGAGTCTGCACTAACAGAAGTCACTGATACGATCAAGCTGGCCCTGGACAAGGGGACTCCTACAATGCTGATCCTTCTTGACTTGTCGGCCGCATTCGACACCATCTCTCATCGAATCCTTGTGGATAGATTACGAGAGATTGGTGTCACAGGAACGGCACTCAGATGGTTTGAAAGCTTCCTTGCCGACAGAACTCAGCAAGTCCAACTTGAGTCGTTCACTTCGCAGACTTTGGCTGTGGACAAAGGGGTACCACAGGGCTCCATTCTAAGCCCCACGTTATTCAACATTTATGTATCTTCTCTGGCCCCCATTATTAGATCTTGTGGGCTCGACACCATTTCGTATGCGGATGATACTCAACTGATCATTACCATCGATTCAGATCCCGCATCGACCAGAGAAAGATTAAAAAAATACATGTTAATGACGGCGGCCTGGATGACTGCTAATTTTTGCAGCTGAACACAACCAAAACTGAAATTGTGTTGTTCGGGAAGGCAGAGGAGCTGTGGTCTACAGATTGATGGCCTCCTGAGCTGGGTGACCCTATGACCCCCAAAAAATGGGTGAAAAATGTAGGTATCACGGTGGATGAGAAACTCTCCATTGAGCAACACGTGAAAAGCATTTCAGGCACGTGTTTCGGCTTGATGCGTATGCTCAGAAAGATCTTTCCTTGGCTGCCCCTCTCTGCAAGAAAGTCGCTTATTCAGGCATTACTAGTAAGCAGGCTGGATTACGGTAATTCCCTACTGGTAGGGATTAGGGAAGATCTTCTCTCTAGACTGCAGGTCGTGCAGAATACTGCCGCACGTCTTGCTCTTAACCGTCTGTAGGAGAGTAGGATCTGCCTCTTATGTTGCCCCCACTTTTTTTCTGATGTTTACACTGGTTTCTGGCTATAGTCAGGCTGGGACCCTGCTAATCAGGGCCCCAGCCTCTCTGTTCTCTCTAAATGATTTGGAGTGCACTCTAGGTGCACTAGTGATTGGATACTGTGGTACCTTATGAGTCCCTAGTATATGGTACCTTAGGTACCAAGGGCATAGGTACTTCACAGGCCTACCAGGGGCTGCAGCATGTATTATGCCACCCCTGGGAAGCAGACTAAATCTGACACCACAGGCCTGCTACTGCAGCCTGGGTGAGGAAGTGCTAGCACTCCTCACTGAGATATAGGTTCCCTATATCTCTCCTGCACACTCATATAAACCTATCAGTCACCCCTAAGGCAGGCCCTATCAATCCTGAGGGCAGGGTGCTTGGCTTCTATGTGAGGGGGTGCCTCTGCCTGAGCAGGGCCCCTCTGCAGCTCTCAGAGTCCATTCTCTGGGGCTGTTTGTGGATGCGGTTAAACCATATACTTTTAAGTGCATTATATCCTCGCGGTAAAATGCTAACTTTGGAATGGCTGCATCGAAACATGTCGTGTTTGGTGTCAAACACCTTGGAATACTACCCCCCGCCAGTCCTGGCGGCGGGAGTAGCATTCCACCCTTCTAGAGGGATAGACATGTACCTACTGTGGAAACGCGGTAGAATCCTGCAGAGCCCTGGCATCACAAAATGGATGCCACTAGTCACAGACACTGGGCTGCCCTCCTGCTGATGACCAACACTCGCAGTGGAGGAAGCCCAACAATAGATATCCTGTCCCAAGGGGTGTGACCACCTTCCAGACAGGGTTTAGTGTATTGGGGCTGGGTGGGTGCACTCTTAGAGTGCTTTGAAGTCCTGCACTGGGGGAGCAGAAGGCTCCTCTGTGCATATGCCAGTTCAAACCGGCTCAGGGGCTACCTGTCCCTGCTCTGGCGCGAAACTGGACAAAGGGAAGTGGGTGTAGCCACCCACTCCCTGACCCTCCCATAGGTAGGGTCATAGAGCTAGTCCCTCCCTTTCTTTTAGTATAAGAGGGGGAACCTGTGCATAGCACCCTAGATTTCCCTGGACGACGCTCTACAAGAAGAATCCCGGACCTTCGACGTTCCACTACCTTTGGAAGACTGAAGAATCTCCCTTGGAGTCAAGGAGTGACTCCCTGCTTGGCA
Organism: Calotriton arnoldi; assembly: GCA_963921515.1. NCBI lineage: Eukaryota > Metazoa > Chordata > Amphibia > Caudata > Salamandridae > Calotriton > Calotriton arnoldi. The sequence continues at coordinate 2,012,634 of CAWUFW010000072.1, read as the reverse complement.
GGCACCAAAACTACAAACGACGGTCGCAAACTACGCCGCTCCCGCCGGAGTCCGAAGTCCCTGCAGCTCAAGAAGTGGATTTCCAGACTTCTCAAAGGCCATCGTGAGTCCCCAGCGAAGCTGAGGCCAGTGGACCCCAAGAGTAATGAGGAACCGCGACCCCTGGGTACCGTGCACTATTGTCGAGTGCAACCCCTTCACAACGTTTCACGAACTTGTGCTTTGGACCACGTGTGGTCCCATCCTCCAGCAGGAATCCCTCCTAAGATCAGAGGCCTACCACGTCCCGAGTGACCGTGGGCCCCTGTGAGTGAATCCTCCCGAGGCGTCTTCGCGATCCCTTGCCAGCTGGCTTGTGGGTCCCCAGAAGACTTTCTAAAGAAACCGAAGGGCTCCACTGGTTGCTCCAGGCCTGCCCTGACTTACCCTTGCTGGGTGAGTCCCCCAGACCTTGCTGGTCTGCGCCATTGCCTCTTCACACTTTCCCCGAGACTTGCTGTTACCAAGGCTTATTGGCTCCGATCGAGTCGCTGACACCGCAGTAAGCTGCAGACATCATGGGACACGCCGAATCCAGCTTCTGGTTGTCGTCGACGCCTCCTGGACCTCGTGGCTGAAGAGTCAAGGCAACTGCGAACGACCTGAATCTTGCGACGACGGTGGGCATCCATCTTCCTTGCCCCGAGTCACTGCCAAGTGACTTTGAACACTGTCCCCTCTGCTTTCAGGTCTTCCATCTTCCGAATCCAGGCTTGGATTCCTCCGGACACTTCTCCTGTCGCCGCAAGCAGCAAGTCTTCACTGGCTCCCATTGAAAACGACGCTGCGACCCGACACCAAAGAACACCTATGCACCCGGCTCCCTGGGTGAGGTAACTTCAGCACTACGGTGCTCCTGTGGGTGTGGGCCCTAGAACAACTTACCCTGTAAGTGACTTGCTTGTAGCTTCCCTCGAAGTGTCCTAAAACTCTAACTTTCTAAGTGCGATAATTGCGCTGACTCGTACAGGGTTCGCGTCTGTGTTAGACACACCGCGTCCATTTCCTTGGTAACACTATCTAAAACTGTATCCTTCGACTCGTACTGAGTCCGATCGGTGTTAGCCTCGAACACACAAAGGGCCTGTAACTCTGAGATCTCCATTGTACTGACTCGCACAAGGTTCGCGTCTGTGTTAGACACAGCGCGTCCATCTCCCTTGCATCTCTATCTGTGACCGCGTCCTTCGACTCATACAAGGACCGATCGGTGTGTTCGCCTCGAACACGCAAGGGACCTTTAACATTGATATCCCAATCGTGTCTGAGCGCATAGACTCGTACAGGACTCGCACCGGTGCCAGGTCACCGCGTCCGTCCCCTGTGGGTCTTCTACAACTACCAGGGGTGGTTCTTGGGGGTCCCTCGAATCTAGATGCCCTAGACCTAGGTCTAGCAAACTAAGATTGTGATATTCGATTGTGCTAAACTTATTTTGATAACATTTGACTTGTACATATGTTCCTGACTTCTAATCTCATAAAGAGATTAGTAGAGAGTGTTTATTAATAAATACATATATATTTGATATATATACCTGTGTGGTGTCTTTTCATTTGGTGATTCAAGAGATTGTGTGGTAAAACAAGCTGCTTTACATTCCTTCAAGACTTAGCCTGAAGGCTGCTCTCCACAGCTACCACTAGGATAGCTTTCTATAAAGGTTGTCTTAAACCTATCTACCATAAGAGTCGAATTGTTCTGGTGCAAGGTGTCCACTTTAATTAGTGAACAGCATATACCAGGCCAACTTCTCACATTGGTGGGCAGCGTGTGGGATTCCAGCTTGCTATTGTTTTACCAGAAAATCTCTATTTGAATTACTAACTGAAAACCACTATAGGTACTTAAGGTACATATAAAGTCAAGCTTAGTATCGATAAGTTCTACTGAACTTAGAGCTGTGTGCCAAGGGATAGCACACCCTTTCTACAGCTCAAGCTAGTATCAGTAGGCCACAAACTAGTGTAGGTAGTACAACACTGCACAACACTAGAATGTCCTTAAAGGGTGGAACCAGTGGATCCACTCAGCCTCAGTATAAGGACATGGCTTTCTCTGACTTGAGAGCCATGTGTGTTGAAAGACACCTGAGGCTAGGACAGAGTCCCTCAACCCTACACCTGATAGATCTGCTGACAGCAGATGATCTTAGATTGGCTCTAGGATCTAATGGGTCTGAATCAGTGGGTGGGTCAATTACAGTGTCTGGGTCAGACGATGAAAATCCAAATGACCAGGACTCTGTGATTGAAGGGCCAGGCCTCAAGGGGCCTGAAAAGGACAGAGGAATTCTCCCTAAGAGAACTGACAGAGTGGATGAGAGGCATAGGTCCCCTTCCAGGGAATCTGAGCACTCTTATCACTCTGGCAGATAATTTGTCCACCAGAGGAACTCATACTTTCCCATAAGAGAGACCTCCTCTGAAAGAATGTGCAAACTGCTGCAGTATGAGGAAGCAAGAGTTGCCCTCAGAACCAAGCAGTTGGCACTGGATAGAGAAGCCCTGGAGATCCAGAGAGCTTCTAGACGAGAGGGGTTAGAACCCCTTGGTGGCAGCAACAGTGTCCCTAGAGGCAGAGAATCTATTCCAGACCATAGGAACCTGAGCAAGGTTGTTCCTCCCTACCAGAGTGGGGATGATATCCACAAGTGGATAACTGCTATGGAGAGGGCCTTTAGAGTACACGAGGTCCCCCAGAAGCAGTGGGCAGCAATCTTGTGGCTCTCCTTTTCAGACAAAGGTAGAGACAAGCTCCTCACTGTTAGAGAAGAGGATGCTGATGATTATGAAGTCCTGAAGAGTGCACTGATAGATGGGTTTGGCTTAACCACTGAGCAATACAGGTTAAAGTTCAGAGACACCCAGAAGGCACAGACTCAGGACTGGACTGACTTTGTAGATTGTGCAACCAAGGCTCTGGAGGGTTGGCTGGTTGGCAGTAGGGTTACTGATTTCAAGGGATTGTATAATCTGATGATGAGAGAACAGATCCTTAATAATTGCCAGAACCAGTTGTTGCATCAGTACCTGGTGGACTCGGATCTGACCTCTCCCCAAGAATTGGGAAAGAAGGCAGACAAGTGGGTCAGAACCAGGGTGAGGCAGAAACCCCAGAACGAAGGGGGTGACACCAAGAAGCAAGATCCTAAGGGCTCTGAGAAAGGTGGGGATAAGTCAAAAGACCAGAAGTCTTCACAAGGGCCCCAAAAATCTGCATCTGGTGGGGAGTCACAATCCAACAAGGGAAAAGGCCAAAAGAAGCCCTGGTGCAAATGCTGTAAACAGAAAGGGCACTGGACTTCTGACTGTAACAAGTCCAAAGACCAAACCACCACCACTCCTGCCCCTAAGGCAACTGTTCCCCCTAGTTCAGCTACTGGTGGAGGTGGTACTCAGAATAAGGGTGTAGTAGGGTTGACCCTGGGTTCTGAAGTGGGCTCTGACCTAGTCAGAGTGCCCACTCAGGCAATGCTGATTTGTGAGGGAGACCTTAATATGTCCTTCCTAGTGAGTCCCAGTAATCTGGGCAAATACAAACAGCAGCCTGTAATAAATGGCAAACAGGCTTTGGCATTTAGGGACACAGGTGCTAGTGTCACCATGGTGGCAGAGGATCTTGTGGACCCTGGACAGATCATCCTGGGCGAAATGTACCAGGTGACCAATGCAAGCAACGTCAAGACCAACCATAGTCGGGCAGTTGTGAATTTCTCCTGGGGAGGGGTAACTGGCCTCAAGAAGGTTGTAGTCAGTGCAGACCTCCCTGTCGAATGTCTATTGGGCAATGATCTAGAGACTTCAGCCTGGTCTGAAGTAGAGTTATGGACTCATGCTGAGATGTTGGGCATCCCTGCATAGGTATTTGTTGTGACCAGGTCACAAGCAAGAATGCATGACACTGAACCAGCTCTGGATCCTGGAACAATGGACCAGATGCTTCCCAAGAGGAGGAGCAGTAGGGTAAAGGCAGTGCCTTCCCCTCTGTCTCAGATCACAGATTCACCCCCAGAGGGAGGTGAAGCAGATCCTGAAGAAGGAACTGCCCCAGAGGAACTTGAGCCTGATCAGGTTGAGTTCTTGGGGGCAGGGGCCCTTCTAGGGAAGATCTGAGTAAGGAGCAACAGTGCTGCCCCTCTCTTGAACTCCTCAGACAGCAGGCTGCTGCTGAGGCTGCTGGGAGTGCTAGTGGGTCCCATAAAGTTTATTGGGATGAGGGACTCCTATATTCTGAGAGTAGAGACCCAGCCCCTGGAGCCACCAGGAGGATGGTAATACCTCAGAAGTTTAGGGGGTTCCTCTTGACCCTAGCACATGACATCCCTTTAGCAGGACACTTGGGCCAAAACAAGACCTGGGACAGGCTTGTTCCACATTTTCATTGGCCACATATGTCAGAGGACACAAAGGAGTTTTGTCGCTCCTGTGTCACATGCCAAGTCAATGGGAAGGCAGGTGGCACAACAAAGGCCCCCCTGATACCACTACCGGTGGTGGGGGTACCCTTTGAAAGGGTAGGGATTGACATTGTTGGTCCCCTTGACCCTCAAACTGCATCTGGGCACAGGTTTATCCTGGTGGTAGTGGATCATGCCACCAGGTACCCAGAAGCAATTCTCTGAGGACCACCACAGCCCCTGTGGTGGCAAGAGCCCTCATTGGAGTCTTCTCCAGAGTGGGTTTCCCAAAGGAGGTCATTTCTGACAGAGGTACCAACTTCATGTCAGGATATCTAAAAGCAATGTGGAAGGAGTGTGGTGTAACTTACAAGTTCACCACCCCCTATCACCCACAATGCAATGGTTTAGTTGAACGCTTCAACAAAACCTTGAAAGGAATGATTAAAGGACTCCCAGAGAAGCTTAGGCGGAAATGGGACCTTCTTCTTCCTTGCCTGTTGTTTGCATACAGAGAGGTTCCACAGAAGGGGGTTGGTTACAGCCCATTTGAGCTTCTGTTTGGGCATCCTGTGAGAGGTCCACTGTGTTTGGTAAAAGAGGGCTGGGAGTTACCTCTCAAGCCCCCAAACAAGATGTGATGGACTATGTACTTGGTCTCCGCTCCCGGATGGCTGAGTACATGAAAAAGGCAACCAAAAACCTAGAGGCCAGCCAAGAATTACAAAAAGCTTGGCATGACCAAAAGGCTGTACTGACTGTATAGCAGCCAGGACAGAAAGTGTGGGTGTTGGAGCCTGTGGCCCCAGCAGCCCTCCAGGACAAGTGGGGTGGCCCCCATACAATAGTTGAACAGAAGGGAGAAGTCACCTACCTGGTGAATCTTGAACTCCCAGGAGCCCCTGAGGGTGCTCCATGTCAACAGATTGAAGCCATATGTTGACAGGGCTGACATGGGCTTGCTCATGGCGACTGATGAGGACCAGGAGGAGGAGAGTGACCCTCTCCCTGACCTGCTCTCTCAGAACCCTGATGATGGGTCAGTAGATGGTGTTGCTTTGGCAAGCAGCCTCACTGACCCTCAGCAAACTGAGTGCAGACAAGTTCTGCAACAGTACCGACATATGTTTAGCCTGACCCCTAGTCAGACTTCCTGGTGCACCCATGAGGTGGACACTGGAGACAGTCTGCCTGTCAAGAATAAGATCTACAGGCAACCTGACCATGTCAGGGACTGTATCAGGACTGAAGTCCAGAAAATGTTGGAGCTAGGTGTAATTGAGCCTTCAGATAGCCCTTGGGCTAGTCCAGTAGTCCTGGTACCCAAGCCTCATACCCAGGGTGGTAAGAAAGAAATTAGGTTTTGTGTAGACTACAGAGGCCTCAATGCAGTCACTAGGACTGATGCCTATCCCATACCAAGGGCAGATGAGCTGATTGATACTTTGGCCTCAGCCAAGTATCTAAGCACGTTTGACCTAACAGCTGGCTACTGGCAGATCAGATTAGCTGAAGATGCAAAAGCCAAGACAGCATTTTCGACTCCTGGTGGGCACTACCACTTTGTGGTGATGCCCTTTGGATTGAAAAATGCACCTGCCACTTTCCAGAGGTTGGTGAATAAAGTTCTGACAGGGATGGAGACTTATTGCTCAGCTTATCTAGATGATATTGCTGTCTTTAGTTCCTCCTGGCAGGAGCACCTGGTCCACCTCAGGAATATTTTGGAGGCCCTGCAGAAAGCAGGCCTCACTATCAAGGCCACTAAGTGCCAGATAGGGCAGAGTCAGGTTGTATACCTGGGCCACCTTGTAGGTGGAGGCCAGGTTCAGCCTTTACAGAGCAAAATCCAAACCATAATGGAATGGGTTGCTCCAACCACCCAGACACAGGTGAGAGCCTTCTTAGGCCTGTCTGGGTACTATAGGAGGTTTGTCAAGGGATATGGATCTATAGTGACCCCCTTGAATGATCTGACCTCAAAGAAAATGCCAAAAAGGTTCAGTGGACAGCTAGCTGTCAGAAGGCATTTGAAGACCTAAAGCAGGCCATGTGCACTGCCCCCATCTTACAGAGTCCAGACTACACCAAAAAGTTCATTGTCCAAACAGATGCTTCTGAGCTGGGTGTGGGAGCTGTACTGTCTCAACTGAATGATGAAGGTCAAGACCAGCCAGTAGCTTTTATTAGCAGAAGGCTGACCCCTAGAGAGAAACGTTGGTCAGCTATAGAGAGGGAGGCCTTTGCTGTGGTATGGGCCCTGAAGAAGCTGAGGCCATACTTGTTTGGTACTCACTTCATAGTTCAGACCGACCACAAGCCCCTCCTATGGCTCAAACAAATGAAAGGAGAAAACCCAAAACTTTTGAGGTGGTCCATTTCCCTACAGGGGATGGACTATACAGTGGAACATAGACCTGCGACCCAACATGCCAATGCAGATGGACTCTCAAGGTATTTCCACTTTGAACACGAAGACTCAACTGGTCAAGGTTAGTTTAGTGTCCCTGCGTTTGGGGGGTTGTGTAGGAGAGTAGGATCTGCCTCTTATGTTGCCCCCACTTTTTTCTGATGTTTACACTGGTTTCTGGCTATAGTCAGGCTGGGACCCTGCTAAACAGGGCCCCAGCCTCTCTGTTCTCTCTAAACGATTTGGAGTGCACTCTAGGTGCACTAGTGATTGGATACTGTGGTACCTTATGAGTCCCTAGTATATGGTACCTTAGGTACCAAGGGCATAGGTACTTCACAGGCCTACCAGGGGCTGCAGCATGTATTATGCCACCCCTGGGAAGCAGACTAAATCTGACACCACAGGCCTGCTACTGCAGCCTGGGTGAGGAAGTGCTAGCACCCCTCACTGAGATATAGGTTCCCTATATCTCTCCTGCACACACATATAAACCTATCAGTCACCCCTAAGGCAGGCCCTATCAATCCTGAGGGCAGGGTGCTTGGCTTCTATGTGAGGGGGTGCCTCTGCCTGAGCAGGGATCCTCTGCAGCTCTCAGAGTCCATTCTCTGGGGCTGTTTGTGGATGCGGTTAAACCATATACTTTTAAGTGCATTATATCCTCGCGGTAAAATGCTAACTTTGGAATGGCTGCATCGAAACATGTCATGTTTGGTGCCACCCACTCCCCTGACCCTCCCATAGGTAGGATCATAGAGCTAGTCCCTCCCTTTCTTTTAGTATAAGAGGGGGAACCTGTGCATAGCACCCTAGATTTCCCTGGACGACGCTCTACAAGAAGAATCCCGGACCTTCGACGTTCCACTACCTTTGGAAGACTGAAGAATCTCCCTTGGAGTCAAGGAGTGACTCCCCTGCTTGGCAGGCACCAAAAACTACAAACGACGGTCGCACACTACTCCGCTCCCGCCAGAGTCCTAAGTCCCTGCAGCCCAAGAAGTAGATTTCCTGACTTCTCAAAGGCCATCGTGAGTCCCCAGCGAAGCTGAGGCTAGTGGACCCCAAGAGTAACGAGGAACCGCGACCCCTGGGTACCGTGCACTATTGTCAAGTGCAACCCCTTCACAACGTTCCACGAACTTGTGCTTTGGACCACATGTGGTCCCAGCCTCCAGCAGGAATTCCTCCTAAGATCAGAGGCCTACCACTTCCCGAGTGACAGTGGGCCCCTGTGAGTGAATCCTCCGAAGACGTCTTCGCGATCCCTTGCCAGCCGGCTTGTGGGTCCCCAGAAGACTTTCTAAAGAAACTGAAGGGCTCCCCTGGTTGCTTCAGGCCTGCCCTGACTTACCGTCGCTGGGTGAGTCCCCCAGACCTTGCTGGTCTGTGCCATTGCCTCTTCACACTTTCCCCAAGACTTGCTGTTACCAAGGCTTGTTGGCTCCGATCGAGTCGCTGACACCGCAGTAAGCTGCAGACATTGTGGGACACGCCGAATCCAGCTCCTGGTTGTCATCGACACCTCCTGGACCTCATGGCTGAAGAGTCAAGGCAACTGTGAACGACCTGAATCTTGCGACGACGGTGGGCATCCATCTTCCTTGCCCCGAGTCACTGCCAAGTGACTTTGAACACTGTCCCCTCTGCTTTCAGGTCTTCCATCTTCCGAATCCAGGCTTGGATTCCTCCGGACACTTCTCCTGTCGCCGCAAGCAGCAAGTCTTCACTGGCTCCCATTGAAAACGACGCCGCGACCCGACACCAAAGAACACCTATGCACCCGGCTCCCCTGGGTGAGGTAACTTCAGCACTACGGTGCTCCTGTGGGTGTGGGCCCTAGAACAACTGTAAGTGACTTGCTTGTAGCTTCCCTCGAAGTGTCCTAAAACTCTAACTTTCTAAGTGCGATAATTGCGCTGACTCGTACAGGGTTCGCGTCTGTGTTAGACACACCGCGTCCATCTCCTTTGTAACACTATCTAAAACTGTATCCTTCGACTCGTACTGAGTCCGATCGGTGTTCGCCTCGAACACACAAAGGGCCTGTAACTCTGAGATCTCCATTGCACTGACTCGCACAAGGTTCGCGTCTGTGTTAGACACAGCGCGTCCATCTCCCTTGCATCTCTATCTGTGACCGCGTCCTTCGGCTCGTACAAGGACCGATCGGTGTGTTCGCCTCGAACACGCAAGGGACCTTTAACATTGATATCCCAATCGCGTCTGAGCGCATAGACTCGTACAGGACTCGCACCGGTGCCAGGTCACCGCGTCCGACCCCTGTGGGTCTCCTACAACTACCTGGGGTGGTTCTTGGGGATCCCTCGAATCTAGATGCCCTAGACCTAGGTCTAGCAAACTAAGATTGTGATATTCGATTGTGCTAAACTTATTTTGATAACATTTGACTTGTACATATGTTCCTGACTTCTAATCTCATAAAGAGATTAGTAGAGAGTGTTTATTAATAAATACATATATATTTGATATATATACCTGTGTGGTGTCTTTTCATTTGGTGATTCAAGAGATTGTGTGGTAAAACAAGCTGCTTTACATTCCTTCAAGACTTAGCCTGAAGGCTGCTCTCCACATCTACCACTAGGATAGCTTTCTATAAATGTTGTCTTAAACCTATCTACCATAAGAGTCGAATTGTTCTGGTGCAAGGTGTCCACTTTAATTAGTGAACAGCATATACCAGGCCAACTTCTCACACCGTCCATCCCGTTCGCCTTCGGAACTTCTCCTGCGTCAACTTCATTGGCTACCAATTAGGAAGCGAGCATTATTCAAGCTGCTGTGCCTGGTATTTAAGACTCTACAGGGGCATGGCCCGGCCTACCTCAGCAAAAAGCTAATACCTTACACTCCGTGTCGGCAGCTGAGGTCGAGTAGTCGGCGGCTGTTGTGTCCAATGAGGATCAACAAAATCAGAATGGGAGGTCGCTCTTTTTCTTATCTTGCGCCCTCCCACTGGAATAAGCTGCCTGACCACATTCGTGATAGCCCCTCCTTTGGGCTGTTCAAAAAACGGCTAAAAACCTGGTTGTTCAGTCACTAATCAGCGGTTCTCTCCATTACTCTTCTGATATTGTGGCGCCGAGAGATCCCCGTGGGGATGATTCGTTTTGCGCCTAGCAAATACTAATAATAATATTAATAATCTTTAAGCCTCTATGTCAACTGGACTTAAAACTGTGGCACAGGCAAAAGTTCTTCAGGATTCCCACTTGAACCCACGCTCTTTAATATTTTTGTGCATCAGTTGGCACAACTCATCTGCTCATTTGAACTCCAATCATTGAGCTATGCTGATGCCACACAAAATCTCTTTTCCCTTGATGAAACATTCCAGCAAGGTGCTCCCAAATGTAAAGACTGTATGACACAAATCACAAAGTGCATGTCACCTAACTCTCTCAAAATTAACACAGACAATATACTAATCATGTTGATTCCTACTCAGGGATCCTTGAATCTTGTTGTGTTGAATCTTTCATCAATGCATCTTGGTCCCACTACCACACCTGCCACTACCGTTTGAATCATTAAAGTTTTCTCTGATCACAACCTCTCACTAACTACCCAGTTGGAAAAACTGGCCTCCACCTGCTTCTTACTACTCAGAATGTTGCAAAACATTATCCTATAGCTCCCTTGTTACTCCTGCTCAGTAGTACTTCAGTTGACCATACTCAGTAGGCCGGACTACTGCATGCAACTCAATCTTCCTAGATGCTCTGGACTATGTCCTCCAAAGTCTGACTCCAAAATACAGAGGCTAGACTTCCTCTATCCTTTGCTAAGTGTTTGTCAGCAACAATGGCTGTGAACTCTTTGCACTGGCTGTCCACCAAGAATTACATTCAAATCGCTACGACTGATCTTTAAGGCTATCCATGGTCAGAGTCCCAGCTATCGTTATAATAAACTTGCACCATACAATCCCTCTTGGACTTTTAGATCATGCACCACCTCTCTGCAGACCATGCCCAGGTTCCACCGTACAGGCCTCAGTATCCGCAGCCAAACTATGGAACTCTCCTCCTCTTCATTTGGCACTCAGACTCAGCTTCTCCCTTTTCCTGAACTCCTGAAATACCAGCTGTTTATTATCTTAAATGCATTTAACATCACTCACAAATCACACCAGGAGGGTTATCTTTGCGCTAAGGCAGATCGCAGGCACAAGGGAGACTACTGAGCTAGAACAACATTGTTTTTTGAGCAGTTTTCCTAAACTTAAAAATATGTGTGCATATTCAAATGTGTTGCGACAACTCATTCCAGTAGTGCCAAGTACGTAAAGACCTGCCACTGGCTTGGGACCTTCTAACATGCGGGACAGTGAGTAAAGCTTTACCGTTGGATCTCAGCAGTCTAACTGGACAATAGTATTTGAGCTTTGCTTTCAGATAGCTGGGGCCTTTCCCCATTAGAGATTTATGAGTAAAACAACAGATTTTTTAAATAATTCTTTTCCGGACTGGCAACCAGTGTAAACATCTCAACAGGGGTGAGGAAGCAGAACGAGATGGAAGGGTGCAAATGAGGCGTGCGGCTGTGTTTTGAACCACCTGTAGTTTCGATAACAACATCTCATTAGCAGGGGCTAGTAAGGCATTACCATAATCCAATCGGCTAATGATAAGTGCCTGTACCAAGGTTTTTTTCCTCGCTGAAAGAGGAAGGAATGGAAAGGCTTTCCTTAACAGGCGCATCATTTGGAAGCAGGTGCCGGCAGTAGACAGAACCTGCTCTTTCATGGTAAGATATTGGTCCAGTCGGACACCCAGATCCTTGACAACCTGTTTGAGTGTCAGAGCTGCATCTAGTTCTGCTACCAGTCAGAAGACCAAAGCTGTTAGGCCTTGCCGAACAGCAGGGTCTCTGTTTTTTCTGCATTCAGCTGAAGGCAGTTCTCAGTCATTCAGGCTGCAATTGCAATCATCCCTGTTGAAAAACGTCCTTTTACTTTGACGAGATCTGTAAAAGGAGATGACCAACTGTGTGTCGTCTGCATAGGATAGTACTTCAAATCCAAAGGATTTGACAGTCTTGGCGAGGGGGGCAACATATATGTAGAAAAGTGTTGGGCTTAGGCATGAGCCTTGTCTAACATCATGGTACGTAATTTGAAAGAACCAAGTGACATAGTTTGGGTTCTGTTTTTTAAGAAGTCACCTAACCATAGTAGAGCTGTCCCATGGATTCCGATCTCATACAGCCTTTGGAGCAGCCTGGTGTGAGACACAGTGTCAAACGCAGTAGATAAGTCTAACAGCACAAGCATAGATGGTGTATTTGCATCCAGAGAAAGTCTTATATGGTCTGTAACCGCTACCAAGGTGGTCTGTACTCCAAGTAAATCACTCTGCTCTATACAGTGCATTCTCCCTATTGATCTCAGCACAAGGACACCATTCTTGATAATTCAGAGCTTTACAAAACTGACAGATAACATAATTCCAAATTTTCAAAGACAACACAAGGATGCACACACCATACGCATGCTCCAGATTATAATAAAATGCACACCAGTCACAAACATTATATCATGTGCAAGGTACACTTCTTCCTCTAACTCACATACCTAAATCAAGACGACACACAACATATGCAACCACCCCATCATGAAATCGTTTCCCAAACCATCCAGCAGCGGCTCCTCCGCTATGGCGTTGCTCCCCCTTTTAGCAGCATAAAGAAAAGAAATAGAAAACAATTATAAACCATGGTTTATTATTGTTTTATTTTGTGTCCCGGAGTCTTGGGGCCAGGGTGATAACCAGCACCCACGAGGGGCGGTATGCACTGTGATCAGGGTGCATGACAGTTTGGCCGGCCGTCTCAGCCCGGCCAAACCGTCATGCGCACTTTGCATGTTCTCCACCCAGGCTGCATTACAGCTGGAGCAGAGCGACGAGGAGGAGGGACGACAAGAAGAGATGCGACAGTGGTGGCAAGGAGGTAAGTTTAATTATTTTTTTTACTACTCTACTGCCTCCCCACCCCCGATCTGTGCCAGCCGCCACTGAAACCATCATCAACAACACAAGAAAGTGCACATCGCATGCAAACTGCACATCTTGCGAAAGGGTTGGTGAAGAGGGCTCCATCCCTAAACCTTCATTGAAAAACACAAGAACGTGCATACCACATGCATGCCATACTTCATGTGAAAGGGTACTATTTTCCCAAAACATGCGTGAAAAACACAAACTTTTCCCAAAACATGCATGAATAACACAAGAATCTGCACACTATATGCTATGCTTACACTATGTTATATGAAAGAGTACATGCTGTCCTCACAATCTAAAATGACTCGTATCATCTCACACAGCTTGCACCCAGCCCCTTGACTGTACAAACCTAAAACAGAGCATAGGGAACATCAATGAACTCAAGTGCATTCCACTCACTCGCCACAACAGTGCACATGAACACTGTACAATGCAAACCAGGCCAAAAGAAACTAACTATAACAACTGTCCTTTCTACCAGCATATTGTGTATGATCGAAAGTTCACAACTAACTCCCAAGCAAAAGTGAGATAACAAGATAAGCAACATTAAACTCTGCAAAACTAAAATATTTACCCTCAAGTATTAGAACCCCAGTGAAACCATACTTTGTAAATATATTTCATACACATCAGATTACAGCTCAGCAGCCCTATGCTGAATCAATGTAAATACCACCAAACATTCTTCTTGAAACTCACTGTAGGCTCTAAAACCACATTCAAACATGTCAAAATACAAACTCTATCACATGTCAAAATACACGTCAGATTGCACTACAGTGGCGTAGTGAACTCCCCAATGTAGCAGTTTAAGCGGGGGCTGCTCTAGGTTGGTGGACTGAATCCCAATAAAATATGAATTAGGTATTTATGGGCCTCTTCTGTCTGCAGGTAAAAAGCTCATTACACTGTTACGGAATACCATGACTAATAGGTGTGGGCCTTGGGCTGACATGCACATTTAAGGAAAAAAGAAAGAGAAATGATGAAAGTAGAAGAAAACAGAGACTAACAAATAGATAGAGTGAGCATGAGAAAGATGATAAGAAAAAGTGAGCATGGGAAAAAAAGACAGTTAGATGGACTAAATAAAGAGGAGGAAGAGGAATGAAAGGTGACAAGAAAGAAAAAAGAAAAGGTGAAAGGCAGACTGGAAGAGTGGAAGGAAGGGGGGTGAAAGAAGGAGTGCCTGGAAGGATGGGAGGGTGGAAGGAAGAATAAATGAGAGAGTGAAAGGATGAATAGGTGAAAGGGTTAAAAGATGGAAGGTGGGAAGAATGGACAAATTGTTGGAAAGATGGTGGAAGGAAGAGTTAAAGGATGGATGGATGATGGGATGGGTGTGATGATGGATGGGAAGGTGAATCATATACAGATAGGTGAAAGAATGGATGTACAGGTAGCTAGAAAGAAAACAAAAGGATGAAAGGAATTGTTCTAAGGACATGTGCTAATGAGGTATGGTCCAAGTGGAGGGGGGGGCGCGGTGGGGGGTTATTTTAATTTTCTGACTACTTCCTTGTTGCACTTTACTGCTTTTTCAGGCTCAGGCTATCCCAGATCACGCCAGGGCGTTGGAGTCCTCCATGAAGTCCAGACCCCAGTTGTCCATTCGATGTCTTGCAGATGCTGTGCACAACAGGACCTGGGATTTCAAGTTGCTCCCATCACTAGATGAACGTCATACCCCATGTCACACTGCTAATCACAAATGCACACGCTGCCCAGGATCAGTAAAGTGTGCCAAGGCCCGACCTAAAGCGAAGTCACTGAGAGTCGCAGTCCTTTGTGAGCTTTTCAGCTGCTACACTCATACAGTTTGATAAAGTCCACTATCTTGCCACCCAATGATGCACCCTTCATGGCATGGGTCTCCTGAAAACCATTGGGTTTGGGTGAAAGCTGCAGGCAGCACGTAAAACCCATGCACCCTGGACACTTGGCCAGTACCTACCTTACCACTTTCCAACGGATGGTACTTAGCAAGCAATTAAACCTGTTGAGTTGAAATGGATGCAGACGAGTCACATTTGTTAAAACCTGACCCTCTTGCAGGTGTGCAGAGTTTCAAACTTCATTATTAATACTTGCTGTGATTAATACCTTCAGCTAGACCTTTAGGTCTCTATGTGTAGCTAGCTCAGTCTTTTGGTAGGGAGCTCGCCCTGTTGGGGGATAGGCTTAGCTGGCTACCTTTTTTTAATTCTTGCTAACTGGACACCTGCCTGGCAGGCATGTGCTGCGAATTCTGCTTTACTCAGGGTAACTCTTTGTACTGCTGGTGAAGGAAGTGACCCGATGAGGGCCGCCCGGGTCACTCACGACCACCTCTCAGCCTTCCATACAAATAAAGAGTCGGTCAGACAGTAGAGAATACAAACCAAGTATATATTTATTCAGATACACTCGAGCGGAGCCCCGTCTGCCCAGTCGCTTAGGGGTGCTTCAGAGAGGACTGACATCAGAAAACATGGTGATACATTATGTACAATTCAGAACCAATGAAGACACGCCCAGACTGGAAGTTTCCAGATGGTGGCAGCTACACAAAGGAGGTACAGAAGGATAAGTTTCGATCCTGAGACCGGGCACACACTATCTCTATGCCAAGGTCGTTCTGCAAGCGCCAATCGCTGGACTAGTGGGAGCAGGCCTCTATCTAGTGGCAAAGGTATGCGCTAATAAGAACAGTGTATTCATTAGTGCAGCAAGGCCCAACCTTGGAGGAAACGAAAATTACCGAAGCTGCTTCTAGCAGAGACAGAGAGAAATTAGTTTCGATCATGACTCAAAATGGCGGCCAGACATAAAATGGTGCCGCAAATGCTAACTTATGCAAAACAATATATAAACAGCACAGACATTTTTATTCTAACACTGGTTGGGCTATTCCTTGCTATTCGAAAGCCTACAGTTTGTAAAACATCCCTGCTCGTCCGTCTTTCTTTGGGACCGGGGATGCCAATATCCTGGTCCTGAGTGAGAGGTTACTGCGCCTCCACACAGGGGCTAGCACACTTTGGTAGCTTCCCATTCTATCTTTATTTTAGATTCCTGACTCCTGGTTAAGTACACCCTGCTAGCTCTAGGTCTCATGAGATGTTCAGTATCAACATGTAATTGCCTACCTTGAATAAGGTTACCTCATTCTTCATAGAGTAGCCAGACATTTTTAAGTTAATAAAGCTGTTCCTGAAAAGTTCCAAGCCCCTGCAGAAGTAACATATGGCTTCATTTAGTTTCCTTCGTGATTTTTTTACAGCGCCCTGAGATACAGTGCCACAACATTGGAGCCTGGGAAATATTTCGTCCCAAATCATAACACCTGCACCCACTGTTAAATGGTTGCTCCGGAAGTGAATCACCACAATGTCCAGTCTGGCGTGCCTTCTCTTCAGGTCCTTTACTGCAGAGGTCAGTCGGCCCCATTTCATGCCTGGGATTGGTGCACACCCTAAATATCTAAGCCACAATATCGGTGGACAGAATATTGAGTACAAGATATAAAAAAGAAAGATATACAGAGAAGTAAGTTAAGAATTTCTGTGCCTATCTCCACCTACGCGATACATATATCTTCAAGGCACGTAGATGTGCAGTTAGGATTAGTAAATCTTTACTTCCCAATATGCACTTATCTTTTGATATTCTGTCCTCGATTTTCTTGTACCACAATATTGTTGGTGCCAATGTTCAGTAGTACAACCCCTGGTACGGTATGTTGACCAATAGGATGTCGATATTTGCAAGGAGGAGTCCTTTAAATTGCCTGCTCTTGGTTGCCCACTTCTGCACCCTGGCTATATAGGAGTGACCGGTGAGCCTTACTCCTTTTTCCTGGTGCCCTTGGATTCTTTTTACATAGAACGCAATGGTTGGCATCAATGCGGAGAGCAGAGGGTTAAAGTAAATTGTGTCTGACTTAAGTCTTTTACGCACTGGACTGCTGCCTGGCCACTGCCATTCTCTACAGTCACGGCCCGTGCAGTTAAGAGTGGTGAGGCGGTGGGACCGGGTGGGGCGGCCGATTCTCTATGCTTCCTGCAGCCCTCGCAGTGCAGCAGTAGTTGCCGAACCCACACAGAAACATGTGTGCAAGTGATTTTTGCACGACTGCTTCAAACTGGTATTTACTTAGACATAGGCTAACTGCATTCCTGAACAAGGTGGTGGTAGCAAGCTGCCCTTGAAGCACTGCCCTCGCCCAGCTATCCTTTTGAAGTAACTATGCAGTGCTTAATATGCCTGAAAAATATTGGTTCACTAAAGGAGGTGCAACCTAAGAACCATGACTACGACCTATGTATGACTGGCATGCCATCTGTAAAGAATGGCATGTCCTAATACATGAAGCCTAGAATAGCACTGGCCTCTCCCAGTGAAAAGGGCTCAGGATACAAAACACATACACCTGGCATCACAGTTGCACCATAGGAAAGGTGGTTGCCCCTCGGTGGCTACATTGTATGTATGTATGTATGTATGTAATATAACTTATAAAGCGCAATCTCCTGCCCTGGGGCGTCTTGGCGCTATCGAAAATCTGATTAGACTAAGAGGGTAATTTAGTTGGAATAGGCAGAATTGCATAGAAAAAGACTTATAATCCTGATTAAAAAGCCAGGTTTTTAAGGCTTTTCTAAAGGAGAGTAAGGAGAGGGCAGTTTTTAATGCTAATGGGAGATTGTTCCAAAGTATAGCAGTGGCCCTAAAAAAGCTTTTTCCACCCCAAGTAGCTTTTCTGAAAGGGGGGACGATCAGGTTCCTTGTATGGCCTGATCGGAGCGTCCTTGCTGGAACATACCATTTTAGTTTATTTTTTAAATGGTCTGGCCCAAGTCCATGCAAGGATTTATAGGCCAAGCAGAGAGCCTTAAAGCTGCATCTTTGTTTGACTGGCAGCCAATGCAGTTTCCTAATTGCTTCTCTTGCTGACTCATGCTTCGGAATTTTACAAAGGAAGCGAGCTGCCGTGTTTTGCAATATCTGAAGCCTCTTAACGAGTCCTACTGCAAGCGTGAGGTACATACTATTGCAGTAATCAATCCTCGTTATAATTAGTTCCATTGTTACTGTTTTGAGCAGTTCAGGGGGCAGAAATGTTTCTATTTTTTTTATTAACCTTAGGGAGCAAAAGGCAGCTGAGGTTATTTTATTTACTTGGTCCCTAAACTTTAGTTCCTTGTCTACCACGAATCCTAAATTTCTGACTTTGTTTGAAGGTTCGGGTAGAGAGTCCATCTCAGGAGCCCTTTCATCTCATTTGCAGGTCTTCCATTTTCGATATGTTCCCCTCCCGCAATGCCCTTAGTTGGATGAGCAAACAAAATGACTACAAACAACTGAAAGCTATCCTTTCCCCACAAACTGCTGGAATGAGTTGATGGTATCTTCAACACTATATAAGGATAGTCGCTGACAGTACCAGCCTGTAGTGAAAGTACCTCTTATCACATCCACCTCCTGTGTATTATTGCTTTCATACCAGAGTATTTTATAGATCCAACAACAACTTTAAAGATCAAAAATAAAACTAAGGTTGGCCTGAACTTTGGTTGTATGCGTCCATCGCCTTTCATTATTTTCTCCTTTGGAGTATAAAATGTGTGTATCTTTCATATGTCATTAAGCGAGCCTCCACAGTCAACAACGTCTTCTTCTGCACTGATCCTCTAGGGGGCAGATTTTCAAAAAATACACTCAAAGGACCCAAAGAGGCTGCGCTGTGCTACGTGAGAGGGAGGGAGCAGGAGAGCGCCATATCTTCAGAGATATAGCTCTCTCCTCCCCTCTTCCTAGCGCCGGCACTGATTTAGCTGCCAAGCACCACTCCCACACCTTAGCACCATAGCGCTAGAATAGGTTTTGTAGGGAAAAGGTACCCTTCCTGTACAAAATACCATGCCTAGACAAGTTTAAAAGCTTTTCCCACTTTGCACAGTGCAGCACGCATACAAAGTCGGAAAAGAAACGAGAAATAAACCCATTTCTCCTGTTAGCACCTCCTTTGAAGTGGCGTTAACTTTTGGCGCTAAACTCTGTCTACAATTCTTTGTACATAGGGTTTCACGTCAAAAGGCATGGGTGGTTGCACGGTAACGCCCATGTAACACCCATGTAATGCTCCCTTGGCGCTAAGTAACGCAAAACAGTGTTTTGCGCTACTTTTAGGGTACTTTTCAGAGCAAAGTAAATTCCCCAAAAACATTTGGTGCTGGTTAGAGTCACTTTTGTGACGCTAAGACAGCTCAAAATGTTTGAAAATCTACCCCTAGGTGTTTATGCTTAGGTCATGCTTATGATATATTAATATGCAAAATAGGTCAGTGGGTTAATGATCCTGCCAAAGAAATCTGTGTGCAACGTCAGTGGGTTAATGATCCTGCCCAAAAAATCTGTGTGCAACCTGTTGAGTGTAACATTATGACAAATCTGTTGTATGGTGAGGGGCGTCTGCGAAAAAGCAACCATAATCCTTCCTTTTCGAAGTCCAAACTGTAGAAACACTGAAACCAATTTTCCAAAACATTATGTTTAAAATATTGTGCTAATGCAGAATCCATTGTTCTTAGTTCATCAAATCATGACTCCGCATGGACTCTGTATAATTTTGGCCCGGTTGACTAACCCCTTAATGCACTTGAATGAGGTCAGGACAACAAGCATATCTGGGCCCTTATTATGATAAGGGTGCACATTCCCTGTTTGCACCACGACGCACCTTAAAACAGGTGCTCCTAGTACAAACAGGGAAAGTGCACCCTATTATGGTAAATACGCTGCCCTCATGGTAGCCATGAACTCGCGCTGCCCTCAGGCCAGTGCATTCAAGTGAAATACGGATCAGCTGCTTCAAATCCGCTCCGTCTTTCACAGTACAGGTGGAACCCGCCTGCACTTTCAAGAGGGATTAGAGATCCCCTTGCAGGTGGGTGCAGTAAGTGACTGAAAGTGCACCACTTTTTGTGGCACACTTTCAGTGTACCTCCTAAAGGCATGTTTGCATCTGTGTCCACATCCATAATATGGTGCGGGCACAGAAGCAAAGTGATTTCCTCATTTGCATGGGGCCAGCCCCCATGCAAATGAGGGATGCCTTCTTGAGATAGTGCTGGCACTACATATGCACCAGCACTATCAGTGTTACAGAAGGCACTGCACAAGCATCTGCTGCCCCTTCTGTAATACCAAAGTGACCATGGGGTGCACAAAGCCGGCACATGTCCGTTGCGCCCCCCGAGCACTTTCTGCAATACGGCCCCTGGATTGTAAAATCTTGCTTTGCTATCTTAACAGCTCTAATACGATACTTTGGCCAGAACAATATTTACATAGGCTATTAAATGACGTTTGAGTGATTATCATACCAAGTGATATCAATCCTGTGTTCCTTCTAGTCCTGCTGATGGTCCTACTCTTCCTGGTCATAGTTCTCACCTCCCTTGGGCCGAATTATGAATACAGCACACTTTCTCTATTTGCGCCATGGTGCACCTTTCAAAAGGTGCATCGGGGCTAGCAGGGACAGTGCACAGTATTAGAAAGAATGCGCTGCTCCCAGGACAGCCGTGAACACGCACTGCCCTCGGGGCAGGGCATTCACATGAAATATGGAGCAGCTGTTTAAAAGATGGTCTGTGTTTCACAGTGCAGGCAGCATGCCACATGCATTTTGAAGCAGAGAGAGAGATTCCCTTGCAGGTGACTGCACCTGCTTGCAAAGGGATGTCTGGTGGGTCCATGGGACCCCTTTTCTCCCCTCCAGAGGGCCACCTTCAGTAGGTCACTGAAAGTGTGCCACCTTTTTGTGGTGCACTGAAAGTGGGGCTCCTATGGGCATGTTTGCCTCTGCGCCCGCATCCATAATGCGGCACGGGCACAGAGGCAAAGTGATTCTCTCATTTGCAAGGGGATGTGACCCATACAAATGCGGGAATGCCCTCTCATGATAGAACTGGCACAAGATGTGCGCCAACGCTATCTGTATTACAGAAAGGGATGCACAAGCATCTGAGGCCCCCTCTGTAATACCATTGTGTCCTGGGGGCACACAAAGTAGGTGCACACTCCTGTTGCGCCTCCGTGGCACAATGTATAATATGGGCCCTGGTCATCATCTTGGTTTCCCATCTTCCTGCTGGTTTATCTGGTCAGACTAGTCCTTGCTTTTCTGATCCTCCTGGGAAAGTCCTTTGTAATTCTCCGGGTCAATATCCTTCTTTTTCCACAGGTCCTGGTCTTCCTGGTGGTCCTGCTTCTCCTTGTGGTCCTCTTTCTGTTAGTCTCTTCCCTGTTCATCCTCTTGCTCCTTTAGCCCTTCTTGCCCTGGCTCTCCTACTCTGCCTGTGTCAAGATGCACTATGCTTACTATCTGGTTCCCACAGGAGCAATGGTAGCTTCCAAGCTTCACCGAATTCAATACGAACCCTACACTACTGTCATGTAGGATTGCAGTAGACCAGGAGAAAGGGACTGGGACAATAACGAGAAGCAGAGACACAGGACATTGTTCCACTGCCTCGTTGATCAGCACTGCAGGAGCATTGATTTCTAAAAGTGAAGGAAGACCCTTGATGTGACTATAGTGTTAACCTTCATATTTGATTTCTGAGATAATATATGATATACCAGCTGACACTCTCCACTGTCTACGGTACAAAGAAACTCAATATTTCTTCTGAACTGAAAGACAATTAAAGTTGATACAGTAACTGAATCACACTCAGGGTTAATATATGGTGTTTGCTAAAGAGAGTACCGCCTTGGCAAGTCTTTTCCTCCTGGCTGTCTTCCCCTATCGTGTGTTGGGTATTGGCCTGATACCCTGTTGTTGACAGCTGGTGTTGCTTTTGGCTACCCTTTCAGTTTGCCTCTGGTACCTAACTTGGCCCAGTGTGCTCTTGTGGCTTGGTTACTGTTTGTGGCCCTACCACTGCGCTCTCAAGGGTGCCTGGGTTGGGGTTATTTTGAGAGCTTCATTCTTCTGTTTCAGGTCTGGGCCTTCTTGTTTGATGTTACTGTTCCAGCCTTCCCATAGGGTAGAGATTGGTGACGTTCTATCCCCTGGGCTCTCATCTTCGCTTGGGCTGGTGTATGCCTGCTCTCCTGTCAGGGGGCCTTCGTGCTGCCTTTAGGTTCATTATTATTAATGCATTACAAAGAAGGAGTAAATTATGTAGTACGTTTTTATCATAAAGGTTGGACATTTGAGTTTGAGGGCATGTAAAACAAATAGGAAAAGAGCTATTTTAATAGGTTTCTCTCCTTTTGTCTGTGTTGTTCCCCAAGTGAAAAGCGATCCGTACCACTTTACATAATACTCTAATTGTTGAAAACATTTCTGTAATGTAAATAAGATTCCAAATTGCAAACTTTGTGATTATTGCAGGTAACTACCACAAATTCGCAGAGAGTAGGAGGCCGTTGGTGTGAGTGCCAAGTTTTAGTCCATCAGTGTGCATAAGTATTGCTTTAATTTGGCTTTTATAACTTTTAGTCTGCCAGTTAAAGCATATTAAATTGTCTTAGACCCCCACACACAGATATATTCAGCCTTTTTAAATCAAACCCATGTTCCTTTTTCAGCACTGCCATACCTGGCACGCTTACATTTCTCGTCAAGCTCTTATTTTAAGCCACATCTTTGATGTAAAAACATTTTACACTATAGAGCACCCATGGAATTATGATGAATGAGCGTGAAAAATCAGCCTGCTGTTTGTGGCACTGAAAGACTCCTGAGGGTAGAAACTGTCTTGTCCACGCAGTCGTGGGTGTGTGGCCTAGACCACTTCCATTTACAAAGGTTGGGTTTTAAATAAAACCAGTAAGGTGGAAGGCCAACAAAAGAGTTACATACTATTATGTTCTTTTTACCTACATGTCTGGCTGGCCCCACATTCGCTGACCCCACCCTCATTCTTCTCAGGATCACAGTTTTCATACATTTGTCTGCACTTTGACGGCTGCTCTCAAGTCAGTACACTGCTCCAGCATGAAGACCAAAGCAAACTATGAATTATGAATAGGGCTCTCAGTGTTCCGTTTTTACTGATTTTTGCAGATAAATACAGACAGAAAACTATTTATTTTCATGTCTGTATTTATTTTTAAATACAGAAAAATACGGAAATAGGCCTTCTTTGGATGATTTTTTCCTTTTGTCAATCATGAGTGCCAGGTCAGTAGATGTACAGATTGAGGGGTAGGAGCTGGGCCGGACTGGGTATCGAAACCGGCCCTGGCAAACTGCTCGGCCGGCCAACAGGAGGGGGCAGAGGGGGGTGCGGCCGAGCTGTTTGCTACGGCCGGCTTCGGACGATTTTGTTACAGGGGGCCGATATTGCTGGTCCCCGGTAACAAAAACGGCCCCCAGGGGGCCCAAAACCGGCCCCCACCCTAGCGGCCGACCGGGGAAATGCCCGGTGCCCGCTATGGCCAGTCCGGCCCTGGGTAGGAGAGATGAAAAAAGACAATAGATTTCCTAATTAAGCTTAATTAAGTGCAGATCTACAGTTATTTATGCTATTCTACAATGCAAGTGTTTTCAGATAACGCTATTGCACTGTACACTGCTAAAACCTTTTGGAAATTTAGATGTGAGTATACATATATCAGTTAAATAAATGTGCAAAAATACCCATTGCAGCTTCATTTATACAGAAAACACAAAATAAAAATGGATAAATACAGAAAAAATGGGCACAAAATAAATATGGATATATACAGACAGAAAAGTTGAAAAAATAAATACCATAAAACCGGGAGCCCTAATTATGAATGTGTCCGCCTGTAACGCAACTGGTGCTCATGTAAAGCGCTCTAATACCTGATACCTTCGGGTCGGGTTCGCGCTATATAAAACTCAGAAGAAAAAAAACTATAGCAAAATTAGACATAATTTTTTTTTATCTGTGCGGCATATTCCATGGAGTCACCGAGTTATGCTGCACTGCTAACAACGAAACAGGCCTTGAGTCCTTCCTCTCTTTACTGATAATTTAGCAGGAGCTGGAGTTACCAATCCAGTACTGGTAACTCTGAGGCGGGGAACATCGAGCCAGTTGTGAGTTGGGCACAAAGGGTCCACTAAGAAATGAGGAATTACCTGGAGACTGGTAATTCCCAGTTTGATTCCCCCTGTAAATCCTCTTGTGTCACAGGTGTTACCTACAGATAACTACATATATAATATGTAATGTACACACCTTAAATGAAAAATAAATGCAAAGTTAAACTTATCGGTGGGAAATGCATAGTTCTGCTAGGAAAGATCAGTTGGTTAATGCCAACACCTCAAATGTCTGAGGGCCTGATTCACAAAGGTAAACTTACACTTTTGTGTAAGTTTACGATTGTCTGCTAGTCACAAAAGTATTTTACTAGTAGTAGCTTTACAACTGCGGAGTCTCCGCGCATAAAAAGATAGGAAAGAGCTTCTGGGCTGATTACATGCAAACACATGAGCACACACGTGTGCACATGTGTGAGATTACCGTCTTGCTCAGCCTGATATCTGTGGATTTGTACCCTGTCACAGAAAATACCCTTCAGGGATTGGCGCTGACCTGGTGGATGTCTTATAATGTGAGGGGGCATTCATAGTGTAGGTCTGTAGTGCTTTACTGAAAAGGCTCTGTGCTCACTGCATTATACCTTACTGGTGAAATCTGTGCCACTGCACAGTTTCCCCATACTTAAGCCTTGAGATACCGGTCAGGCATCAATTTTAGAGTAAACGGGTAGAACCAAAGTTGCTTTTGTAATATCTGTACATCTTATGACACTTGAAGAATTGTAATATTTTTCTGGCTCAACCATAATCAGAGTCCCGCCATTTGGCCCCCCATCTCCCTCACTTGGTCTAGTTAATTACTCTGCTGCAGCTGCGGCCCGTGCAGGTAAGAGCGGTGGGGCCGGGGGTGGATTTCGACAGACGATGACGAGGGAAAAATAATTATTTATTTAATTTTCCCTCGTCATCGTCCGTCGAAATCCCCCCACCCACCTGGCCCCACTGACTCACCGCTCTTACCTGCACAGGTCGCGGCTGCTCCGCTGGCCAGCAGGTGGATCAAAGTACTCCCCATACAATGACAATTTGATCTATCTTGGCCCATTCCTGGAAAGAAAGGCATGGGGAGGAAATTTACAAGGGCTAATTAACTGTTCACACTGCACCAGGCCTGGACAAGCCCAAGACAATGGAAACAAAGAAGAAGGACAAACCTCTGGATACAACACAAGAGGGGCTCTGCTTTAAAATTTTGATGGGAAGTGATGAGGCAATTGTGTCAGTTAGGGATGGCGCCATCTTTAAATGTCCCAGAATGCTGTGCAAGAGGGTTGGGATAAAGTGGAGTGATGATGTGGCACCCTTGTATTGGGCAGAGGTGTCCACCTTCCAGAACTTTCCACCCCCACTTTAAAACCCCTGCACAAGGGGTTTACACTTGAGAACTCACTGGACCTGGGAGCGCGAGGGTGAAAGAATATCAACTGGAAGGAGATGTCACCTTACCCCACTGAGAAGACGGACTAAAGGACCTTGACTTTAACCAGCAGTCAGGGACTGGGGGTGCATCTCCATGGCCAGTGGCACTGGCCCCTTTATACCCTCTGAGGGATAGTAGAGGGCAGTCGCGGCCGGCAAGCAAGGTGGGGGGGAAGGGTCGAGCGGAAGGACAGTAATTAAAATAAAAAACTCACCTTCCTCGACCTCCGTATCAGTAGCGCCGCCGCCTCAGCTCCTGCCTGCTGCTGCTCCTGGCCGCGTTTTGCCTCGGCAGCCTCCCTCCCCTCCCCTAAGCCCATCACAACGCTGCAATGGCAGCGTTGTGATTGGTAAGGCGCAGCGGAGAGCGCCCCAGCCGGGCCATTTTCTCTATGTAGACTGCATGCAGCAGCCTACATAGAGAAAAAGAGGGAATGCCCATGACTGCTTTGTTCGGCCCTGGGGCCGACCAAACAGTCAGTACCCACAACAGTGGGTAAGCCACTCCCCCCCTTCCCTCGAGCAGGACCGCCCACCTGCCCGCCCACAACCAGGCACTCCAGGAACTTCTGCTTTCTCGCAGTGCGAGAAGCAGAAACATAACATGGTAGTTTTACCATTTTATGTTTCTGCCTTCTCGCACTGCGAGAAAGCAGTGGGGCGACGCCCCTATGGAGGAGCCGCCACTGGTAGAGGGATTGAACTGCTTGGGGAAACCCTGGTGGAATCCTCTGGATCTTTTGTGGAGCTGGGGAACCTCCATCAGGAGAGAGACCACTCCACTGCTCACACAGAGGTGCCCTTTAAGACGGCCAGTGCCATGGCACCTGGGGAGGGCAGCATGGAGGGTACTCTGCTGGAGGGCTGTGGAGGGTCTGTTGAAAGGCTACTGGGGTGAAGACAGATACCAGGAGCCTAAACCAAAGGCAGGTTTTGCAAGCAGGAGCAGGGAAATCAAGCTCCAAGAAGTTATGTTATGTGGATTTGCATAACACAACTAATCACCCATGAGGATATCCAGGTGCTGGAGCAGGCATTCAGGCATAAAACTGAAGGTGTTGGGTGTCCACCACGCAGAGTTAGTCCAAGAGTCGGGTCTTCAGCTTCTTGTGGAATTAAAAAAGTGAGGCGGAAACACTGATGTTTTGAGGGAGGTCATTCTAGGTCTTGGGTGCGATGTAGGAGAATGCTCAACCTCCCGTTCTGCTTTCGTGGATGCGGGGTGTGTGTGCGCAAGTGAGAGTGAGGCTTAGAGGAGGCGTCTGGTGGGTTGGTGAAAGTGATGGAGATTGTTCAGGTATGTTGGGCTGATGTTGTGACGTATATGCATGCTTGAGGAGTTTGAATTGACTGCCTTTGTGGATAGGGAGCCAGTGGAGTTCTCTGAGGTGTTGTGAGATGTGAGTGCATAGTGGGAGATCCAGATGTGTCTCGCAGTGTTCTGGATGGTTTAGAGCCGGTGGAGGAGATTGTTGGAGATCCCAGCATAGAGTACATTGCCACAGTCTAATCTGCTCGTGATGCTGGCTTGCGTGATGGTGTGTCTGGTGTTCAGGGGTAGGCATTTGAAGATCTTGCGGTGTGTGCGGATAATATGGAAGCAGGTGAAGCTGACTGTGCTGGCTTGTGCTGTCATGTTGAGTTTGTCGTCCAGAATGATTTCCAAGTTTCTGGTGTGGTCGGTTGGTGTGGGTCCGAGCTTAGATAGCCACTAGGTGGTGTCCCGAGCAAAGTTCTTGTTTCCGAAGATCAACACTTCCAACTTGTCAGAGTTGAATTTCAGGCAGATAGATCTCATCCAGTCTGCTATGTTGGTCATGCAGTTGGAGAAGTTGGTTCTGGTTGTGGTTTGTCAGTCAGACAAATGATGAGTTGGGTAACATCAGCGTAGGATATCCTGGAGATGTCTTATGATCTGATGATGTTGGCAAGTGAAGTCATGTAGATGTTGAACAGGGATGGGCTAAGCAATGATCCCTGGGTGATTCTGCAGATCAGATTCTTGGATTCCGATGTGTAGGGTGGTAGTCTGACTCGCTGTGTTCTTCCTGTGAGGCAGGAGCTTATCCAGTTCAGGGCCGGTCTTGGATGCCTTTGTTGTGCAGGCGTCTGACGAGGGTGTGATGGAGTCGGTATCGAAGGCAGTGAAGAGGTTGAGCAGAATGAGGGCTGCGATTTCTCCACTGTCCAGTATGGTGCGGATGTCGTCTGTGACCGCGATGAGTGCCATTTCTTTGCTGTGGTTGCTCTGGAATCCTGATTGGGTGTGGTACAGTAGGTTGTGGAGTTCGAGGTGGTTGTTGAGTTATTTGTTGATGCTTTCTCCATCACTTTGTCTGGTTATGGGAGCAGAGAGATGGGTCGAAAGTTGCTCAGCTCGCTGCGGTTGGCAGATGGTTTTATGAGGAGATCTTTGACTGCTGCAGGTGGCAGATTTGATGGAGGTGTTGATGATGTGGGTGAGGGTGCTGCTAATTGGTGGCCCTCCCATGTTGTAGATGTGGTAGGGGCATTGGTCCATTGGGGCCACCGAGTGTACTGTTTTTATGTTCACCTTGGTGTCTTCTTAGGTGAGTGTTTTCCATTCAGTCAGGTGTTTGTCTTGGTTTGTGGGGTCAGGTTGGCGATGAGATCTTTGGGGTCTGATTGTTGTTCGAAGTTGCTGTAGATCTTTTCTATCTTGCGGTGGAAAAAAGTTTGATAAGTTGTCCCAGAGTTCCTGTGGTGGTGTCATGGTGTGTTGGCTGCGGCCTTGGGGGTGATGAATTCTGTGACGATCGAGAATATGTCCTTGCAGCTGCTTTGGAGCTTGCCTCTATGTGTTTGGTTAGCGCACTTCTTTTGGTGTCTCTCAGGAGTTGGTGGTAGTGCCTGAGTGCAGCCTCATAGGTGGTTCTGCCGTCAGTAGGGTGGCTGGATTTCCATTTTCTTTCTAGCTGCTTGTAGTGGTATCTAGATTCCTAGAGGTTGTCTGTATACCAACTAACTTGTTTACTGGTTCTTCTTTGTCCCTTGCTTTTGATTGGCGCAAAGGAGTTTGGACTGGTATTGATCCATTCATTGAAGTTGGTGATGTCCTTGTCAAGGTTGTTGGTGGTGTTGGGTTGGTTCTTTTTGAGGGCATTGATCCAGTCATCATCATCATAACCTTTATTTCGATCACCAGGATCATAAAAGTGCAAAATACATAAATACATCACATACAACATTAAAATGAAATAAAAACCCATGTGAAGCAATCCCATAAAAGATTGAAATAAGATTCCTTTAACAGCAAGGGCAAATTTATAATAGTTCTATTAAAAGGACCAATATTTAGAAAGAAACACAATTCTTTCTTACAAGCTGTACATGGATCAATAAAATGTGATAGCAGTACACATTAAATAATCTCTCTGCAAAAACTGAGCTTTTTAATTCCAGCCTGTGTCCTTCAATATGCAAAGTGAAGGAAGTGACCTGATTAGGGCCACCCGGGTCACTCGCGACCACCTCTCAGCCTTCCACACAAATGAAGAGTCGGTCAGACAGTAGAGAATACAAACCAAAGTGATTTATTAGTCATACACTCGAGCGGAGTCCAGTCTGACCAGCCTCCTTGGATTGCTAGAGAGGGGACTGACCTCAGACAACATGGTAAGGTGTAAAGTACATTTCCAGAACCCCTAAAGACACGCCCAGACTGGATTTTTCCAGTTGGGAGCTAATGAACAAAGGAGGTACAGAAGGATGAGTTACAATCCTGGGACCGGGCACACTTTATCTTGTATTCAAGGTTACTCTGCCTGCCCTCACCGCTCTGAGCAGTGGGAACAAGCCTATCTAGTCAGAAAGGTATGCAGTAATAAAACATTCTATTCATTAGCACAGCAAACTCAGCCTTGGAGAAATACACGTACAGAGGACACATTGGCAGCTGCTTTTCGGTGAGGCAAACACAAAGTGAGACAGAAGTTAGTTTCGATCACGGCTCAAAATGGCGGCTAAATACAAAATGGTGCAGCGAATGCTAACTTAAATCATACAGTGCATGGGAAATTCGGGAAAAGCAATTTTCTAATCCAACAAGAGGGAAAACAGATAATAAAGCTATACCCAGATCATTGTCTCTGTTCTTTTCAGCCACTAGGGACATGGATTACAGGGACTACTCAACTTTATGCATAAGTGCAACAGTTAATCAGTTACCTTGGATACACTCACATCGCCTGATCCAAACTGACATCAAATATTTACCAATAGAGAAGACCACTACTCTGCTACTGTCAGCACTAAGAATCATAAAGCCGTTGAGATACTGCCTTATGCCCATGTTCCTGCAGAGGGGAATGATCCACTTTGCACATAATCTGCAGTAAAATGGGCAGAAAAATAGTATGTGGATCAGTGTTTCTGCACCCCTGAACATACAGGTCAATCAATCAGGGAATTTTGAAGCGCAGTACTCACCTGTAAGGGTCTCAAGGGGCTGGGAGGGGGGGGGGTGAAGCTCCGGTCAGTCGAAGAGCTGGTCAGTCGAAGAGCCGGTCAGTCAAAGAGCCAGATCTTGAGGGTCTTCCTGAAGATGTGCAGAGTAGGGGCGCGTCTGATGTTGATTGGGAGCTCATTCCAGGTCTTTGCCGTGATATAGGAGAAGGCTCTTCCACCTGTTCTGGCTCTGCGGATGCGTGGGGTTTCGGCGAGGGCGAGGTTGGCGGAGTGGAGGTTCCTCTTGGGTACGTGGAAAGAGATTCTTTCGTTGTGATATTGGGAACCGGTGTTGTGGAGGCTTTTGTAGGCATGGGTGAGTATCTTGAAGGTTACTCTCTTCTCGACGGGGAGCCAGTGGAGGTCTCGAAGGTGTTGGGCGATGTGTTCGTGACGGGGGATGCCGAGGACGAGTCTGGCTGTGGTGTTCTGTATGGTCTGGAGCTTGCGGAGTAGAGATTTGTTGATCCCGGTGTAAGGGCGTTTCCGTAGTCCAATCTGCTGGTTATGAGTGCGTGGGTGACGGTCTTTCTTGATTCGGGGGGATTCATTTGAAGGTCTTGCAAAGGATGCGGAGGGTGTTGAAGCAGGTGGAGGCGACGGCATTGACTTGTTGGGTCATGGTGAGGGAGGAGTCGAGTATGATACCGAGGTTCCGGGTGTGGTCTGTGGGGGTGGCGGGGCTGCCGAGGGGGGTGGGCCACCAAGTGTTGTCCCAAGCAGAGGGGGAGGGTCCGAGGATGAGGACTTCTGTCTTCTCCGAGTTAAGCTTCAGGCAGCTGTTGCTCATCCAGGATGCAACGTCCTTCATTCCTTCTTGTAAGCTGAGTCTAGTGGTGAGGGGTCCTTGGTGAGGGAGAGGATGAGCTGGGTGTTGTTGGTGTAGGATACTATGCTGAGTCCATGCTGTCTGACGATGGCGGCGAGGAGGGCCATGTAGATCTTAAAGAGCGTGGGGCTGAGCGATGATCCTTGGGGTACTCCACAGCTGATCTCTCTGGGTTCAGAGAAGAAGGATGGAAGTCTGACTCCTTGGGTTCTGCCGGTGAGGAAGGAACAGATCCAGTCGAGGGCGGTTCCCTGAATGCTGATGCCGTGGAGTCTGGTGGTGAGAGTGCTGTGGGAGACAGTGTCTAAGGCTGCAGAGAGGTCAAGTAGGATCAGGGCTGCGATGTGGCCTTGGTCAAGGAGGGTGCGGATGTTATCTGTGGCAGCGAGTAGGGCGGTCTCCGTGCTGTGGTTGCTGCAGAATCCTGATTGGGAGGGGTCGAGGATGGAGTTCCCTTCGATGAATTTCGTAAGTTGGACGTTGACGATCTTCTCTGTGACTTTGGCCGTGAAAGGGAGGAGAGAGATGGGTCGGTAGTTTTTGAGGGCCATCGGATCTGCTGAGGGCTTCTTCAGGAGGGGCTTGATGTCTGCGCATTTCCAGTCGACGGGAAACGTGCTGGCTTCAAAGGAGGCGTTGATGGTGCGTCGTAGTTCAGGTGCAATGGAGGCTGTGGCTCTGTGGAAGATGTGTGGAGGGCAGGGGTCCGTAGGGGCTCCTGAGTGGATGCCTTTCATGGTCGATGCAGCGTCTTCTCTGGCGACTGGGGTCCAGGAGAGGATGGTGGGTTGGTTGTCGTTGCCGGGGGTAGGTGGGGGGTCAGTGTTCAGAGTCTGTTCGTTGAAGTTGTCGTAGAGGGATCTTATTTTTAGGTGGGAGTATGAGCTGAGTTTGTTGCAGAGGTCCTGTGATGGTGTGATGTCCGTGGCTTCGCTGTGGGGCTTGGTGAATTCCTGAATGATGCTCAAGAGTTCCTTGAGTTGCTGGTGTTGGAGTGGATTTTGTTTCGGATGAAGGTCTTTTTGGTGAATCTGATGAGTTGGTGGTATTCTGTCATGGCGTTCTTGTAAGTGGTGCGATCTGCCAAGGCTTTGCTGTTTCTCCATTTCTTCTTGAGGCATCTGCAGGTGTGTCTGGATTCTTGGAGGTCGGCGGTGAGCCAGGTGGCCTTCCTGGGGTGCAATCTGTCTGGGATGCGGAGGGGGGCGAGCTTGTCTGCGCAGTTGGTGATCCATCTGTGAAGTTCTTTGGCTGCGGTGTCAGCGTCGGTCGAGGTGGGGGGGCACCGATGTTGAGAGTGGAGTTGAGGTGCTCCTCGGTGACCTTGCTCCAGTTCCTTCGCGGAGGGCGGGGTACGGGTTTGGGGGCAGTGGGTTTGTCGACATGGAAGTGTACGCAGTAGTGGTCCGTCCAGGAGGGTTTCATGGTGTGGCTGAAGTGGATGTTGTTACTTCCTGTGAAGATGGGGTCGAGGGTGTAACCTGCCTTGTGGGTGGGGGTGGTGGCGAGTTGTTTGAGTCCGAGGTTGGCGAGGTTGTCCAGGAGGGTGGTGGAATTGGGGTCGCCGATGAGTATGTAGTCCGTGGAGGTGATGGCGTGGGGCGCAACGAGGTCGGCGATGGTGGTGGTGAGTGTGGTTCGAGGTCCGGGGGGTCTGTAGGCGAGGGTGCCACATAGGGTCATTCTGGGGCTGGTCTGAGTCTGGTGGCTCGTGCTGGAGGTCGTGAGTCGGAGGGAGCTCTTGTGTACGATCGCGAGTCCTCCTCTTGGGTGGTTGGGGCGGTCCTTCCTCTGGATCTTGTATCCCTCGGGAATGGCGATGGCGATGTCGGGGGCGGAGGTGGAGTTGGTCCATGTTTTAAGTGAGGAAGGTGATGTCTGGCATGAGGGTGGTGAGGAGGTCCCAGATCTCTACAGCATGTCTGTGCAGGCAGTGCACGTTGAGGAGGATGCATCTCAGGGCTTCGGGGGTGCTGATGCCCATCGTGGGGGTGGCGGCCGTGGGGGTGCGGAGGGTGGTGAAGGTTTGATGGCAGTGTCGGCAGGAGAACTGGCCGTGGGAGGTGTTCGGCGAGGACAGCTGGCAGTTGTTGTTCCTTCCGGGGTTGAGTGCGAGGAGGGCATCAGAGTTGTAGTGGTGGGTGGCCTGAGAACCAGGGTCCCTGGCGCAGTTCGCGGTCGGGTCGCGGATGGGTGCAGACGGGATTGCCTTTGGCGCACCAGCAGCACAGCCACACAGCGGCCGCCATTAAATAGGGAAGGGGGGAGGGAAGCGCAGCTGGGAGCGGGAAACGGCAGGGGGAGAAGCCGCGGGGGCAGCAGCTGCAGAAAAAGGGCGGCGAAAACGGAGGGTAGAGAAAAAGGGCACAGGTACAACAGGCAAAATTGGGGCACAGGTACAACAGGCAAAATAGACAGAATAGCAGAAAATACAGCAAAATATAGCAAAATACAGATACAAGGCGCAGTAAAGAAGACAGAAAAGAGACAATACCGGGCACAGAAACACGCAAACAGGCAACTCGAACACCGACCACTAGAGAGCTGAAGGGGGCAGTGGCAGACGGCACAACAGCGGAGCTGCTGGGGCGAAGAGCAGGGACTATGGTCAGGAGGCCAGAGGTCCTGCTCAAGCACCAGAGCAGCGGCCGCCATTAAATAGGGAAGGGGGAGGGAAGCGCAGCTGGGAGGCGGGAGCAGGAAACGGCAGGGGGGAGGGGCCGCGAGGGCAGCAGCGGCAGAAAAAGGGCAGCAAAAACGGAGGGCAGAGAAAAAGGGCACAGGTACAACAGGCAAAATAGGGGCACAGGTCCAACAGGCAAAATAGACAGAATAGCAGGTCAAAGATCACCAT
This sequence comes from Calotriton arnoldi, assembly GCA_963921515.1. Taxonomy (NCBI): domain Eukaryota; kingdom Metazoa; phylum Chordata; class Amphibia; order Caudata; family Salamandridae; genus Calotriton; species Calotriton arnoldi. Next base: position 1,979,108 of record CAWUFW010000072.1, on the reverse strand, counting down.
CTGAACCATCCACTACCCATTTGCTACAAAACCTTTTGGTAGGGAAGTTTCTATACCTAAATTTGATATTCAGTTTGCGAGCAAGGCGGGTGGGAGTAATTTCATCAATTGTTGGTTCATATCTCGGGCAAGGTTTAATATCTAAAAATTCCTATGTAAGTGATCCTTTCAGTGCACCTAGTCAGTGTTTCGGCAACTGTGCGCTCCCAATAGATTTCTTTTAGCCTATCACTAGGGATTAAGCTTGTCTCCTCTGGGGATATCCAATGGTTCTCCAAGCCCAATCTCCCTAGTAGGGCTTTTATTGTTCTCAGCCACGGAATTTTAGCGACACACGCAGGAACCATGAGATTTCTTAAGCCCATCTGATATGATACAAGAGCTGGTGAAGTCCATAATCGGTGCCAAAAGGTCAAAGTCTACATTACATTTTTGGGAAGATCCTCCTATGTCCCAAATCTAGGTACACAGGGATCATTGGTGTGCTTGCTGGAAGACTCGAATGGGATCTAATGAACCTATGTTCGATTGTTGACAAAATATTGGTATGTGCACCTCCCCACAACTCTGCGCTGTATATGATAGCCCCAAGAGCCTTGATGTTATAGATCTCTAAGTCCGGTGCCACTCTCCTGGATATTGTCCATCTGTGGATCTTCGCTATGTTTGCTGTCTGCTGGATTAATAACTTGTGTGGTTTTCAAGTTGAGGGGCCCAATTTAGGTTATGAGATGGTGTTAGAAATGGGGGTCTCTAGTTGGCAATGGCGGGCGCCACTGTCCAAATAGGGACTCTTCTTCCTAAGTCAGGGCAAGTGGGCTACCCCCTTTGATAACCCCTGCTCAACCCTGTGGTAACGTAGCACGAGCAGTTAGGCCTATCTCAGAGGCAGTGTGTGAAGCATTTATGACCATGCACAATAAGGCAGTAACGACACCACAAAAGGACACAACTCAAGTAGGTATAGAAAGATAGTATCTTTATCTAAGGTTTAGCACAAGACTCTCAAAAGTGTTTTAACCAGTCACAATGCACGTAAGTCAGTAGGGACTTAAAAAGGCAATAACGTATTCACCAGAACGTGGCACTGACTGAGTTCAAGGCCTGGGTCTACGCGACCCTTTGCGCACCAGATACCTGCCATTGGACGGGGACACAGCACGTAGCTTCTAGAAGAAGCGGAGACGGTGATAGGCGGACTCCCAGCGACCACAACTCTTGTCTGCAGTGGTCCGCAACGTGCACTGACAATGATTCGGGCACTCGGGGACAGGTGGGCTCCCAGGGGCAGCAGCACGCGGCTGCGGCGGCCCGGGCTGGTGGTGGCGATGACTCTCGTCGTGCAGCTCCGTGGTGGGCTCACAGCAGCAGCAGCTCTCTCTTAGCTGCGGCGGCCACAGGACGACTCACGATGATGCAAAATTGGCAAAGGTGCGGGCACTCAGCGGCAACAGCTCTCTTTTAGCTGCGGCGGCCCACGGGACAAATCACGATGATGCAAAGTCAGCAAATGTGCGAGCACTCGGCGGCAGCAGCTCTCTCTTAGCTGCGGCGGCCCACAGGACAAATTGCGATGATGCAAAGTTGGCAAAGGTGCGAGCACTCCGCAGCAGCAGCTCTCTCTTAGCTGCAGCGGCTCACAGGACAAATCACGATGATGCAAAGTTAGCAAAGGTGCGAGCACTCAGCGGCAGCAGCTCTCTCTTAGCTGCGGCGGCTCACAGGACAAATCACGATGATGCACAGCTGACACAAGTGCGGGCACTCAGCGGCAACAGCTCTCTCTTAGCTGCGGCGGCCCACAGGACAAATCACGATGATGCACAGCTGACACAAGTGCGGGCACTCAGCGGCAACAGCTCTCTCTTAGCTGCAGCGGCCCACAGGACAAATCACGATGATGCACAGCTGACACAAGTGTGGGCACTCAGCGGCAACAGCTCTCTCTTAGCTGCGGCGGCCCACAGGACAAATCACGATGAGGCAAAGTTGGCAAAGGTGCGGGCACTCAGCGGCAGCAGCTCTCTCTTAGCTGCGGCGGCCCACAGGAAAAAGGATGATCTCGATCAGGCTGGCACAACGGCGGGCACTCAGCGGCTACAGCTCTCTCTTAACTGCGGCAGCCCACACAGATTCAGCGAAGGTTCCGAAGGTTCCAATTAAGACGGGCGCTCAACGGCGGCAGCTCTCTCTTAGCTGCGGTGGCCCACACACAGAGTTAACAAGGGTTACCAGTCCGCGTTCCTCACAGTAGAACTAGAGGTTCCGGACTACTCGACGGAGGCCTCACCTGCAAGTAGAATCCCTAGCACAGGAATTCAGACGGCTGACGGGGTGAAGTCTAATGTCCCTGAGACTTCAGCAGGAGGCGCTCTCAATTCAGGCCCTCGGGTAGTTTCTTCAGCAAGCTTGGTGAAAGTTTCACAGTCCTTTCCTCTGTTCACTTGGACAGAGTTTCGTCTTGACATCCAGAAGGAACACACCTGAACAAGGGTTCAGCGCAGCGTTTTATACCTAAAAAGTCTTTGTTCTCTGCAGTCACAAATCACTGCATCCAGCCAGAACCAGTTCGGTGGGGTCGGGGAGCACTTGGTTTATGAGGCGACATCCTGCCCTTTGAGAATCTGGGGGTCTGCTATCAGACGCCCAGTGGGAGGTGGAGCCATCATTCACCTTGCCAGGGCACGGCCCTGCTCAGATCAAAGAGTCACCCCTCCCCGTACTCTAAATGCCGATCTCTCTCTCCAGCCAGGTCTGACCCAGCTGGCCCTGCTGCTCCAAAACCAGACGGCCAATACACACGCTAGCAAAGCCTACAGGAAAGCTTAGGCCAGAAAATACCTCGTTTCTAGCAGCAGCATTTTCGAACACAGACTACGCAAAAGATCCTTACTAAAAGATGTATCTCAATGTCCTGAGCTTAAACATATCAAACTCGAAGTTCCTATCGGGTTCCTGGGGGCAGGTAGGATTATGGGATGTAATACTCAGCCTGCCCATTCTGGCCTATGAGAACGGATAGCCTCACAATAGTAAGCAGTGAAATGGAGGGTAACTCGCTATTAGAATATGCTACACAGACATACTTTAAAAGCTGCTTCGGTGGGTAGCGCAAATCAGCGCTGCAGGCCCACCAGCAGGATTTGGTCTACCAGCCATGGGCACACACAGTGCACTTATACTAGGGACTGACAGGTAAACCAAACGAGCCAATTATGGTTATCCCAATTCATACAGTTATCTTTACACAGGGAGCATTCGCGCTGTGGCACTGATTGGCAGTGGCACAGCGGCCAGAGCATCTAAATCCAGCCAACATAAAAGACAGGAAGCGAAAAGAGGAAGGGAGACCCGCGCCAATGATGCCAGGTCTAACACTCGTCCCCTCCAGCTGAAATGTGGGGAGAACTAACCCTCCCCTTGGGAGTTCTCATCACTAAGGCGGAAAAATCTGGACAGACCGTCAGCATTGGCGTGTTCTGTACCAGGGCGGTGTTCCACCATGAAATCCATACCCTGTACGGAAATGGACCACCTCAACAACTTGGGATTCTCACCCCTCATATGCATCAACCATCCAAGGGGCCTGTGGTCTGTCTGAACCCGGAAGTGAGTCCCAAACAGATATGGTCTCTGCTTCTTCAGCGCCCAGACCACAGCAAATGCCTCACGCTCAATTGCACTCCACCTCTGTTCCCGGGGAAGTAACCTCCTGCTCAGGAAGGCTACCGGTTGGTCTAGTCCCTCCTCATTGATCTGTGACAGAACAGCCCCTATACCATGCTCTGAGGCGTCTGTCTGGACAACAAATTCCTTTGAAAAGTCGGGCGCCTGAAGCACGGGTGTGGTGCACATGGCAGTCTTCAGGGCGTCAAACGCGTTCTGACAGGTGTCAGTCCAGTTTACCTTCTTTGGCTGCTTCTTAGAAGTCAGCTCAGTCAAGGGTGCAACAATGTTGCCATATCCCTTGACAAACCTCCTGTAGTACCCCGTGAGTCCTAAGAAGGCTCTCACCTGCGTCTGAGTCTTGGGGAATTCCCATGCCAGGATAGTTTCAATTTTGGGCTGAAGGGGCGCCACCTGGCCGCTCCCCACCTGGTGTCCCAAATACACTACAGAACCCTGCCCAATCTGGCACTTACTGGCTTTGATTGTGAGGCCTGCCTTCCGCAGTGCCATCAATACCTCCCAGAGGTGGCGCAGGTGGTCCTCCCAAGAGGAGCTAAACACCGCAATGTCGTCCAGGTAGGCGGCACTGAAGTCTTCCAGCCCAACCAACACCCTGTTGACCAGCCTCTGAAAGGTGGCAGGGGCATTCTTCATTCCAAAGGGCATCACCCGGAACTGGTAGTGCCCATCGGGTGTGGAGAATGCTGACCTCTCCTTTGCTCCCTCGGTCAAGGCGATCTGCCAATACCCAGATGTCAAATCAAATGTGCTGAGGTATTTTGCAGCCCCTAACCGATCTACGAGCTCATCAGCTCTGGGGATGGGGTGCGCGTCAGTCTTCGTGACTGAATTGAGGCCCCGATAGTCCACGCAGAACCGAAGTTCTGGGGTGGTACCAGGCGCTGCAGCTTTTGGTACCAGGACCACTGGGCTGGACCAAGGGCTGCTAGAGGACTCAATCACCCCAAGGGCAAACATTTTGGTAACCTCATCCTTAATGTAGGCCCTTACCCCGGCCAGTCACTCGGTAAGCCTTGTGCTTAATGGGAGGACTGTCCCCAGTGTCCACATCATGGACACACCAATCAGTGACACTAGGTACCAGGGAGAACAGATCACTGAATTGCCCCAACAGTTGGCGACAATCACCCTGCTGCTCAGGGGTCAGTGTGGTGGAGAGGACCACACCCTCCACTGACCCATCTCGCTCCCCTGCACACAGGAGGTCAGGAAGGGGCTCGCTCTCCTCCTCCATCCCAGCATCTGTGGCCAGAAGCATGCCCACTTCAGACCTCTCAAAGTGGGGGTTCAGGCGGTTAACATGCAGGACCCGCAAGGGGTTCCTGGGAGACTGCAAGTCCACCACGTAGGTAACAGGACTCTTGCGCTCCACCACCTCAAAGGGGCCGGTCCACCTATCCTGGAGCACACAGGGCTCCACCGGGGCCATGACCCAAACCTTCTGTCCAGGCTGAAACTCGATCAGAGTGGCATTCTGATCGTGCCAGCGTTTCATCTCTTCCTGGCTGGCTTCCAGGTTTGCCTCAGCAAGTTTCCTGAAATGCCGAGTCTGGTTCCTGAAGGCCAGCATGTAACTAAACACATCCTGGGGAGGTTTCCTGGGAGATTGCTCCCAGCCTTCCTTGACCAGACTCAGAGGCCCTCTTACCGGGTGACCATAGAGCAGCTCAAAGGGACTGAACCCTAAGGACTTCTGTGGCACCTCATGGTAAGCAAACAACAGGCATGGCAAGAGGACGTCCCACTTACGCCTCATGGGCTCACCTAGGCCCATAATCATGCCCTTGAGGGTCCGGTTGAATCTCTCAACCAGCCCATTACCCTGGGGGTGGTAAGGAGTGGTGAACTTATATGTTACCCCACACTCCTCCCACAGAGACTTCATGTACTTGGAGATGAAGTTAGTTCCCCTATCGAACACCACCTCTCTGGGGAATCCCACACGGGAGAAAATCCCCATCAGTGCCCGTCCCACCACGGGGGCCGTCACTGTCCTGAGCGGGATGGCCTCAGGGTATCTGGTGGCATGGTCCACCAAGACCAGGATGAACCTGTTGCCCATGGCTGTCTTGGGATCCAGAGGCCCCACAATATCAATGCCCACTCTCTCGAATGGTGTGCTCACAACGGGAAAGGGCTGGAGTGGGACCTTAATCTTCCCCCCACTCTTCCCACTTGCTTGGCAAGTCTCACATGTCCTGCAGTGAGCATCTGAGCTCCTGCGCATCCGGGGCCAATAGAAGTGGGTGACCAGCCTCTCAAAGGTCTTGGTCTGCCCCAGATGTCCGGCCAGTGGCACATCATGAGCCAACCCCAGTAGGAAGGTCCTGAAGCGCTGGGGTACCACCAGCACACGGGCTGACCCAGGCTCAGCAACCTTAGGTTCGCTGTAAAGGAGATCATTCTCCCAATAGATCCAATGTGACCCTGTCTGATCACCTGCTGACTGGGCGGCGGCCTGTCGCCGCACCCCCTCAAGAGAAGGGCAGGTTCTCTGTTGCTCGCAAAATTCCTCCCTGGAGGGCCCCCCTTCCTGCTGCCAATGGGTCAGCTCCGGTAGGTCCCCCAGTTCAGCCACTTGTTCCCCTGTAGGTTCCAAGGCATCCCCCTCAAGGTCTGCTCCCTCCGGGACCGTGGGAACCGCGGGGGCCAGTTTCCCACGCCCCCTACCCCTTCTCTTTAAGGCAGGGGCCTGTGCCATACTTTCAGGCTCCAGACCCTCCTGAACATCCTTCTGAGCTGTCATGGACCGAGTGGTCGCACACGTCCACTCAGGCAGACCCAACATTTCCAAATGAGACTTTCTCTCCACCGTAGCCCACGGGGAGTTCTCTAGATCATTGCCCAACAGACAGTCTACCGGCATGGCGGGCCTCACAGCCACTTGAAGAGTTCCTGAGACCCCCCCCACTCAAAGGGAACCTGAGCCACTTCACACTGGCTCTCTGCGTTGTCTGCTGACACTACAGGGCAGAATGCATGGGGGACAACCTCCTCTTTGGACACCAACCGGGAGCTGACAGCAGTCACACTAGCTCCGGTGTCCCTGAGAGCCTCCACCCTATGGCCATTGATGGTCACCCACTGCCGGTACTTCCTAGTGTTATTAGGCAGTGTGGGGTTAGGGATCTTCTCAAAGTCTCCTAGCGAGACAAGGGTTAACTCTACGGGATCCCACCCACCTTGGACCTCTACCTCCTCCCCCCCAGGGCTACACTGGCAATCTGGCGGGATGGTGCACGGGGTGGTGCACGAGGGGATGCATTGGGGTCCCTCTGGGGACACTGGGGATCATAATACCGGTGGCCCACTTGACCACACTTGAAACAAGTGAGTGGCCCCCTCGGAACAGGCCTACCTGTCGGGGACACTGGCTTCTTCTCAGGGGGAGGCTGGGACACCACTGCTTGGTTCCTTTGGGAATTACTTTGGGGCCCTCTCTGGAACTCCCTCGGCTTACCCTTGTCCCCCCACTTCTCTGCTGGGGACCCTGCCCACCTCTGGCGAAGTCTCCCACAAAACCTTTGCGGACCCGGGTGTTCACCCAGCGGTCCGCCTCCTCAGCAAGCTTCCTAGGGTTAGTCAGCTTGCTATCAATCAGGTGCTGGCGTAGCTCTGGAAAACAGTTACTAGAAAAATGCTCCCACGCAAACAAATCATACAATTGCTCGAAAGTTTCCACTTTGCTACCCTTTACCCAGCGATCCATTGCTCTGCAGAAAAAAGACACATATTCAACCCACTTGGTACCCTCTAACTTCCTACAGGTCCTAAACCTCTGCCTGTACATTTCTGGGGTCAAACCATAACGGGTCATCAAAGCTTCTTTCATATGGGCATACACCATCCTGCTCTCCTCAGGCAGGTCCAACAGGGTATCCCTACCATCACTCACAAAGTGCCCCCACAATCCCGCTCCCCAATCCTGCTCAGGGACCCGGTGGGACACCATTGCTATCTCATATGCGGCAAACCATTGCCCAATATCCTCACTCTTGTGAAAATCCTTAATGACATCCTTAGGAAAATAAACTCTACTCTCAGGAGTTACTAAAGGTATGCGCCACTAGAGGGGGAGACCGGGACACTCCTCGCCCTGATCTCTATCTCCTTCAACATTCTCTCATGCTCCATTCTCATTTTCTCAAGTTCAATTGACAATCGATTCTTCTCAATGTCTAACTTCTTACTCTCAAGGTCCTTCTGACCTTCCAATTTAGCCATCTCCAAACTATGCCTCCTATCTCTCTCCCTGTCCTCCAGCTCTTCTGGAGTCAGGCTCCTTTGGGATACACTAGTACCTGGATTGGAGGGTGTTCTATCTCCCCTCCTCTACTGCATCATCCTGCTGCCCTCCAGCATTCTCTTCCTCATCCCCAGCGGACCCTCTGGCTTCCCACCAGGCCTTCAGCGCCTTGTGGTACTCCTCCTTCCTAGAGAGACCTATCACGGGGACTGCAAATTGTTTACAAAATGACTTCAGCTGTTTGGCAGTATAGGTATCTAATCTTTCCTCCTCAAAGGTGAGATCCTCCGAAGCATTGGATGTTGGCCTTCCCATATTAGCAGTACTCATGGCTGCGATCAACGATTCAATACTAGAACAACCAACAAAAAAACATTCGAAGAGGGAAAATAAAACGTGCGTGGCTGCGCTTTGGTCTGTACTCACTAGTGGTGTCTACCAGTTATTGTACGTGGATCATAAATGCAAGTCCTGATCCTCACCGCTGACCGCCAATGTTAGAAATGGGGGTCTCTAGTTGGCAATGGCGGGCGCCACTGTCCAAATAGGGACCCTTCTTCCTAAGTCAGGGCAAGTGGGCTACCCCCTTTGATAACCCCTGCTCAACCCTGTGGTAACGTAGCACGAGCAGTTAGGCCTATCTCAGAGGCAGTGTGTGAAGCATTTATGACCATGCACAATAAGGCAGTAATGACGCCACAAAAGGACACAACTCAAGTAGGTATAGAAAGATAGTATCTTTATCTAAGGTTTAGCACGAGACTCTCAAAAGCGTTTTAACCAGTCACAATGCACGTAAATCAGTAGGGACTTAAAAAGGCAATAACGTATTTACCAGAACGTGGCACTGACTGAGTTCAAGGCCTGGGTCTACGCGACCCTTTGCGCACCAGATACCTGCCGTTGGACGGGGACACAGCACGTAGCTTCTCGAAGAAGCGGAGACGGTGACAGGCGGACTCCCAGTGACCACAACTCTTGTCTGCAGTGGTCCGCAACGTGCACTCACAATGATTCGGGCACTCGGGGACAGGCGGGCTCCCAGCGGCAGCAGCACGTGGCTGCGGCGTCCCGGGCTGGTGGTGGCGATGACTCTCGTTGTGCAGCTCCGTGGTGGGCTCACAGCGGCAGCAGCTCTCTCTTAGCTGCGGCGGCCCACAGGACGACTCACGATGATGTAAAATTGGCAAAGGTGCGGGCACTCAGCGGCAACAGCTCTCTTTTAGCTGCGGCGGCCCATGGGTCAAATCACGGTGATGCAAAGCCGGCAAATGTGCGAGCACTCCGCGGCAGCAGCTCTCTCTTAGCTGCGGCGGCTCACAGTACAAATCACGATGATGCAAAGTTGGCAAAGGTGCGAGCACTCCGCGGCAGCAGCTCTCTCTTAGCTGCGGTGGCTCACAGGACAAATCACGATGATGCAAAGTTAGCAAAGGTGCGAGCACTCAGTGGCAGCAGCTCTCTCTTAGCTGCGGCGGCTCACAGGACAAATCACGATGATGCACAGCTGACACAAGTGCGGGCACTCAGCGGCAACAGCTCTCTCTTAGCTGCGGCGGCCCACAGGACAAATCACGATGATGCACAGCTGACACAAGTGCGGGCACTCAGCGGCAACAGCTCTCTCTTAGCTGCGGCGGCCCACAGGACAAATCACGATGATGCACAGCTGACACAAGTGCGGGCACTCAGTGGCAACAGCTCTCTCTTAGCTGCGGCGGGCCACAGGACAAATCACGATGAGGCAAAGTTGGCAAAGGTGCGGGCACTCAGCGGCAGCAGCTCTCTCTTAGCTGCGGCGGCCCACAGGACAAAGGATGATCTCGACCAGGCTGGCACAACAGCGGGCACTCAGCGGCTACAGCTCTCTCTTAACTGCGGCGGCCCACACAGATTCAGCGAAGGTTCCGAAGGTTCCAATTAAGACGGGCGCTCAACGGCGGCAGCTCTCTCTTAGCTGCAGCGGCCCACACACAGAGTTAGCAAGAGTTACCAGTCGGCGTTCCTCACAGTAGAACTAGAGGTTCCGGATTACTCGACGGAGGCCTCATCTGCAAGTAGAATCCCTAGCACAGGAATTCAGACGGCTGACGGGATGAAGTCTAATGTCCCTTAGACTTCAGCAGGAGGCGCTCTCAATTCAGGCCCTCGGGTAGTTTCTTCAGCAAGCTTGGTGAAAGTTTCAAAGTCCTTTCCTCTGTTCACTCGGACAGAGTTTCGTCTTGACATCCAGAAGGAACACACCTGAACAAGGGTTCAGCGCAGCGTTTTATACCTAAAAAGTCTTTGTTCTCTGCAGTCACAAATCACTGCATCCAGCCAGAACCAGTTCGGTGGGGTCGGGGAGCACTTGGTTTACGAGGCGACATCCTGCCCTTTGAGAATCTGGGGGTCTGCTATCAGACGCCCAGTGGGAGGTGGAGCCATCATTCACCTTGCCAGGCACGGCCCTGCTCAGATCAAAGAGTCACCCCTCCCCATACTCTAAATGCCGATCTCTCTCTCCAGCCAGGTCTGACCCAGCTGGCCCTGCTGCTCCAAAACCAGACGGCCAATACACACGCTAGCAAAGCCTACAGGAAAGCTTAGGCCAGAAAATACCTCGTTTCTAGCAGCGGCATTTTCGAACACGGACTACGCAAAAGATCCTTACTAAAAGATGTATCTCAATGTCCTGAGCTTAAACATATCAAACTCGAAGTTCCTATCGGGTTCCTGGGGGCAGGTAGGATTATGGGATGTAATACGCAGCCTGCCCATTCTGGCCTATGAGAACGGATAGCCTCACAATAGTAAGCAGTGAAATGGAGGGTAACTCGCTATTAGAACATGCTACACAGACATACTTTAAAAGCTGCTTCGGTGGGTAGCGCAAATCAGCGCTGCAGGCCCACCAGCAGGATTTGGTCTACCAGCCCTGGGCACACACAGTGCACTTATACTAGGGACTGACAGGTAAACCAAACGAGCCAATTATGGTTATCCCAATTCATACAGTTATCTTTACACAGGGAGCATTCGCGCTGTGGCACTGATTGGCAGTGGCACAGCGCCCAGAGCATCTAAATCCAGCCAACAAAAAAGATAGGAAGCGAAAAGAGGAAGGGAGACCCGCGCCAATGATGCCAGGTCTAACAGATGGTCTTACACCTAGATAGTCAAAGTTTGAAAACAAATCAATAGGGGTGTCACCCACATACATGTTTCTCGTGTGGGTCTTAAGTTTTGCATGACAAAATATCATAAACTTTGTGTTGGAGCTATTTAGCTCCAACCCCCACTCAACACAAAAATATTAAAGTTATTTATCAGCTGTTATAGCCCCTGGGGTGACTTTGAGATCAAGAGGGTGCCGTCCGCAAAGAGGAGGGCTGGCACCCTCCTGCCCCCAACTTTTGGCGCATCACATCCATCCATGTTCAGGTAATCCACCACACCATTGATGTACAGTGAAAATAGGGTAGGGGCAATAACACACCCCTGCCTGACGTCACGGTTAACCCAGATGGGCTCTGTCAGTTGCCCATTTTCTCCTAACTTGGTTAAAAGTTTCCAAATGTAGCTGCACCAGAATATCTAATAAGTTTTCAGGAATGCCCAGTGCTTCAAGGGCTCTCCAAAGTTTACCCCTGGGAATCAATTAGTTGTTGAGGTGCTGGTTTGGTGTATTGTGACGCATTTGCCCCAGTGGCCAGCGAAGGAGTTGGTGCATGGGAGATGTGTGTGGGGGTGCTTCTGCAGGTGAAGAGGGAGTGGGCTCATGTAAAGGGTCCTACCATGGTGTGGGGTGCAGCATGGCAGCTGCGGCTGGATTGACGACTGGGGTTGAGAAAGTGGAGGATCACTGTGGTGTAGCAGTGTAGCATTAGGGGCTGATTGTACCAGGGTTCATGGCAATAGGTGAGGTCCATGCGTGGACAGATGCAGATGGGCTCGCCGATGGCGAGTCTTTGGGGTGCCAGCGGTGCACCCACTGTGCAGACCACCTATGCAGTCACTCTGTGGTTGCCATTAAGTAGGTCCTGGGAGGTGGGAGTAGTGTGGGGGCAGTGGGAGTGGCTAGCAGGCGCAGGAAGAAGAGGTGGGAAGAAGACGCACAGGAGTGCAGGTAAGGAGTAGAAGAACATAGGAATAACGTTAAATCCCAACAGTTTAGATCAAGTTCTATTGTTAAATAATAATTATTTATTTCCACAATAGGTTTGCACAGAGTTTCCTAGAGTATTTTCAGGAAAAACAGGTAAATTGATTGGTTTTCAACTCAAAATAATTTTTAAAAAGGGACACAAAACCTGTTTTACATAAAGTACGGAACATACCTTTCGGTGTCAGGGAAGATGTTAAAGCAAAAATGGATATGTTATTGCAGTGCAAGATCACTGAAATCATTGAATAGAGTTAATGGATAGCTCCATTGGTCGTCGTAAGACAAGCAAATGGCAAAGTGAACACCGACAAGACAGAAGTCTGGAATTTCAGAAATAACTCCTCTCCGTGGGACTCCACATAGTGGCTGGCTGAACTCAGACCTACAATGCCAAGAACCTCCGCTTATCATTGACAGCCAACTCAAAATGACAGCCCAAGTCAATGCCTCCTGCTTTTGCACCCTGAAGATGTTAAGGAAGATGTTCTAACTTAATGCATCCTCCCCAGCGCTCCAAGTCTCTGCTGCTCATCCAGTGTGCGAGTTTATGTAGAATGTTGAGAGTGTTTGACTGGCATTGAGTGTCAGTTGAAGATATGGGCTGTGCAGCAAGGATGCTGCTCCTGGTGGGGCTTAGCTATGTACATACCTACTTGTAACTTAGATCTAATAAACCTTCATCTTATAATTTACACCAGGGCTACTGAACTTCCTTTACAACAGAAGATCTTCTAATGGCTCCCTACCAGCATCCACAAAGCAGTCACGCAGCCTCATCACAAGTACACTAGACTATGGGAACACCCTCTATGCTGGAATCAGTAATAAACTCACGAGACAACTCCAAACCATACAGATTTCAGCAGCCAGGATTACATTCAGCCTACCACACTGCACACACATCACCCGCTCTTCAAGGAACTCCATTGGCCCCTGATACACAAACAAGCTATGTTCAAATGACTTAATACCTATACAATGCCCTACATAACAACCTAATCTTTTTCCACAAACCCATCACACCCCTCTGCTCAGCGGAACTCCTTCTTGCACACGCTTCACAAATATGCAGAACCAGAGCAGGAGGTCGGGTCTTCTCATACATTGCTTCTAAAGCCACAAACGACCTGCCGTTACACATCAGAACTGCAAACTCAATTCTTGAATTCCACAAGAAGCTGAAGACGAGGGTCTTTAAATAGCTCCACTATCCAGCCCTAGGCTGGGTCAGGCCCACCCCTGCTTCAGCACTAGGATACCCTCCCGGGTGATAGCTGGCAATACAAATACTCATAACATAACACATTGAAAGTGTTGGATGACAATGGTCTTACTGCTGTGTTCAAGAGCTCTCAGAACCCAGTAGTTTACTTAGGCCATTAAATAATTTGGGAGGCCATACTACTGAAAAAGGAGAGCTAGTTGAAGCGATTAGAAATACTCCTTCTCCAACTTCTAAAGATGAAGTAAGTTCATTCCTAGGTCTTACTGAGTTTTATGCAAAATCTGGCAACGATTGTGCCTCTAAATCTTTCGAAATTAGACAATTGCTAAAAAAGAGTCTACTAAATTTGAATGGTCTATGAATCGCCAGAAATACTTTCAGAATATAAAAGAAGATATTTGTAAAGCTTTACCCTTGCAAGGGTTTGAACTCAAGGAAAGAAGTGTTATCATAGCTGGTGCCAATGGTAGGGACTTGGAGGCTGTGCTGTACCAGATAGAAGAAAACAGGACACAAGTAACCATTTCTTTTGCCTCATATTCACTATCTTCATCAGAAGAGAACATTTCCACAATAGAAAGAGAAATGCTAGTATGTGTGGGATATTCAGAGAGTATATATGAGGGTCAGAATTCCGCATCCCTATAGATCAATAACCACTCACCAACATTCTGACAACAGCAGGTACTGACAAAGCCACACCAAGCTTGGCAAGGATGTTGTTAAGTTTACTGGACTATACCTACAATGCACAATGTTTACTAGGGTTCACAAACAAAGTAGCAGACTTCTTAAGTAAAGCCCCATTACTCAAGTTTGGTTCTACCACAGACATTTGGGAGGATTATACTGTATCTACATTCAATAATGAACCACCTGAAGCCAAAATTAGAACATTGGAATGTGGAGCGCTCCATTGAAGACAATGGAGTGCTCCGTGCTTCTAGGGGCCGGTAAAAGCCTGCAGAGCAATATTCCAATGTTGCTTTTGTTCACAGCTGTTGCTGTGAACAAAGGCCTCTCGGAGCCCGAGGGGATTTAAACCCCCTCGGGCTCTGAGATGCCTTTGTTTTATTTGTTAAAACCATTCTGCCACTAGTAGCTGGGCTATACCGGCCTTTAAAGTCCCGCTCCCTTGTTTAACGCTGGAGCGGGCCTTTAATGGCCGGTATAGCCCGCTATGAAGCTGAGATGGCAAACAAGTGAACTAATGAAAAGAAGGTAACAAAAAAGGTAAGGCTTGTTTGATTTCCCAAGAGGCTGGAAGATTTTGTTACCAATACATAGCGACTTATTATATGTTAATGTTTATCCTTTGCAATTGTTTCTATCATCCCTTTCAGTTGTATCTGGACATTACTAGGGTTCATAGTAGTAATTGACTGTAATTTTTTTCGTTCCTGCTTTCCTGACTATTAACAATTATATATATTTTTCACCAATTCTTCTTTTTGTTGTTCTGTTGAGGGACGAAGATGTGTTGTATCGGCATTGTGTGATTGCATTCCAATACAACTATTGGAATGCAATGACATGATAGGGTAATGGACTTGTACGAGACAGAGCTGACGGCAACACCTGCTGGGTTGTATCACGCTAGAACTAGAATAAATATTTATCTTAAAGGCCGTAAGAAACTACTCCTGGTTGCTAGTGCTCGCCACCAGGAGCAACTTCTGTATTGTACTTGGCCCTAGGATGCCAAAGGAAGCCTTGTCAGAATCTTGGTCTGCCCGGTTGACCAGACGAGAAACTGTTATTGTTAGGGAGTGTGAGTGGGGCCTTCTCCCCAAGATCTTCAATGGCCCCAGCGATCACATCCCACGGGACCCGATGGACTGATACAAAGAAGATTGTTCCGAGTGAATCCATCTCCCCGGGACATAAAGATGAGTGCCACCTCTCCCTGTCTGGCAGTGTGCTGCCCCCCACTACCCATAACCGTGAGAGTTCACAGTACAATTTCAAATTCAATTTCAAATATTTCCGGTTGTACGTTCCCCCCAAATTAAACAATTAAAACAACAGTGACAGGCAATTCACTATTTCGACATATAATTCTGATCTGACCGATGACATAAGACTCGCTGACACATTTTATTAAGTATATAATGCTTTAATAACAATGAAGTTATTGACAATGGAAGGTTATATATTTCGAGGAATGCTACCATCTTTATTGATTTCAATGGTGTTGCACTAGTTTTATGAACCTATTTTTAACCTGGAAAGAACACTTACAATGCAGTCTTTATCACGCAGGACCTTTACCATGCAGGTAAATACCACATAGGTAAGTACATAGTGTAATTTATTACCTTTAGCACATATCCTTTACCACATGGTACTCTTTGCCATGCAGGTAAGTATTTTTTTAATAACATAATTTTTCATCTTATTTACAAAGAAGTAAAGGTGGGGGTAGACGTAAAAGGAAGTAAGGGTGATTTTAGGAGTAAGTGATGGGTAGAGGTAACGGTAGGTAAGGGCAACTTTAGTGTTTAGGGTAGAGGTAAAGGAAGGCAAGTGTAATTTTAGAGCATAGTTGAGGAAAGATGAAAGTGTGGGGGTGTCCCCCCAAAATATTATATATATATTTTTACATATATTTTTTCATTTTATGTGGGAACACACACACACAAATATTTATTTATATAAATTGTATATACATGCTTATATGTGCATGTGTGTTCCCCCAAAAAATAAAAAGTAAAAATATGCAAAAAACTTAATTATATATGTATTGATTTAATACCACAAAAATGCATGGTAGAGGTCCACGAGGTAATGCAACTCGTTTTAACAATCAACACGTTGTATTACATGCGTGTGACAGTATTTTGGTAATGTCATGTGTTGTAAAGACATGCAACCATTTTTGCCTTTTATTAATGTCCTAACAAAACCAGTAGGCCTGATGGCTTGAAATTAGACCCCAATATTATGTCTGGTTAGTAGAAGGGGCTTGTGATTATAGGGTTCAGGCATACTGGGGGTGTGATCTATTCTGAGGGTATCACCAAAGGTATTTCCATCTGTCTAATTTTAAATACTGGTACCAAAGTAAACACTAGAGCGCCCCAAAAAAAAAATGGCCGCTCTAAACAAATACCGGAGGAGGCCTCGCCATCTTCCACAAAAGCTCCCTCCGCCTGACTACCTCCATCTCGAACGACGCCTCGTCCCCCATTGAAAACATCCATTTCCAGATCCAGCCCAACCCCAGAACAACTCTACACGGTACGCTCGCCTACAGATCTCCCGGTCCACGCTCCCCACTCCCTGTTCACCAATACCATTGCAGACTACATTGCGCCCCACGCCCTCGCCTCCACGGACTCGCACTGCTCGGAGACCTGAATTTCCACCTTGACAACCTCAGCGACCCCAACTCCACCGCCCTCCTCGAGAACCTTGCCAACATCGGACTGAAGCAACTCGTTACCACCCCCATCCACACGGCGGGACAAACTCTTGACCCCATCTTCGCCGGAGGAAACAACATTCGCTTCAGTCACACCATGCAACCTCTCTGGACGGACCACCACTGCGTCCACTTCTGCTTCTCGAAACCCACTGCACACAAGCCAACGCCAAGCCCCCCATGCAGAAACTGGAGCAAGATCACTGAGGAGCACCTCACCTCTGCCCACAGCCGCACCCCCCCACCACGACTGACGCCAACGCTGCAGCCAACGACCTCCACCAATGGATCGCTGACTGCGCCAACACGCTCGCCCCCCTCCGGAACTCCAACAGACGACACAACACGAAAGCCACCTGGTTCACCACGGACCTCCAAGAATCCAAGCGCTCGTGCCGACGACCAGAGAAAACATGGAGGAACAGCAAAACCCCGGAAGCACGCACCGCCTACAGGGCCGCAACGATGGCTCACCAAAAACTCATCAGATCTACGAAAAGATACTTTATTCAGGACAGAATCCTCTCCAATTCCCACAACTCCAAGGAACTCTTCACCATCATACAATAATTCACCAGACCCCACAGCGAAGCTTTCGATGTCCCCCCTCCCAGGACCTCTGCAATAAACTCAGCTCCTTCTTCCACCACAAGATCAGGACACTCTAAAACAACTTCAATGACCAAGACCAGAGCACCGACCCAACACAACCCACTAGCAACACCTCCCATCTGGCCCAGCCGACCCTCCTCACCTGGACACCTGTTACCACAGAAGACACCACAAAGGGAAGAGGAGTTGGCCTAACAGCTAGGGCGGTCAACCTCAAATCTGGGGAACTGGGTTCAAGTCTCGGCAAGGACACGCAACATCCTGTGATTCTGGGCAATTCACTTAATCTCCCCGTGCCTAACAAAAATAAATGTGTCCTCATGTAACGCAACTGGTGCTCGTGTAAAGCGCACTGATACCCGATACCTTCGGGTCAAGTTTGTGCTATATAAAACTTCGTAAAAAAAAAAAAAAAAGACTATGAGGAGCTTACACTTCGGGGCACCCACTGACCCCTGCCCGCCGCACATCTTCCACAGAGCAGACAGGTTGGGGGGTAGATTTTTATTTAATGCGATTTTATTAAGCGCGAACATTACCCAAAGGTATCAGAGCGCTTTACAAAAGAACCAGTTGCGTTACATAAGGACTTTGAATTACATGAGTTACAAAAGAAATGCGAACATAGCGAACATTACCCAAAGGTGTCAGAGCGCTTTACAAAAGAACCAGTAGCGTTACATAAGGACTTTGGATTACATGCGTTACAAAAGAAATACAAGCAGAAAAAAATTGCAAATGTACAAGTTGCAAAGTCACTCAAGGAAGAGATACAAACGGATAAACGCTAAACTCCTAGGAATGGTAGTAAGTACAAAGGTCTACTACATATACTAGTGGTTAGAGTTATATCTAAGCATATATACACAAATAGTGACTTTACTCATGATTACATTTTACCAGCGATTAGGCTTGGGCAACTCAAAATTACATATTTACAGAGTGAACGGCGAAATGAAACATCAAAGGGGTTAGAGAGCGGTGGGGGTGGGAGGGGGAGAAGAGTCGGAGGCTGAGATTGGCGAGAGGGGGACCTGAGGGGGAGAAAGAGATAAGGCAGTCCAGCAAAGAGAAATGTCTGAAGTTCGGCACCCTCCCCCTGCGTCAGAGGGCTTTACAAAAGAACCAGTAGCGTTACATAAGGACTTTGAATTACATGCGTTACGAAAGAAATACAAGCAGAAAAAAAAAGAAATTGCAAATGTACAAATTGTAGAATCACACAAGGAAGAGATGCACACAGAAAAAAATGCAAATGTACAAGTTGCAAAGTCACTCAAGGAAGAGATACAAACGGATAAACGCTAAACTCCTAGGAATGGTAGTAAGTACAAAGGTCTACTACATATACTAGTGGTTAGAGTTATATCTAAGCATATATACACAAATAGTGACTTTACTCATGATTACATTTTACCAGCGATTAGGCTTGGGCAACTCAAAATTACATATTAACAGAGTGAACGGAGAGATGAAACATCAAAGGGGGTAGAGAGGGGTGGGAGGGGAGAAGAGTCGGAGGCTGAGATTGGGGAGAGGGGGACCTGAGGGGGAGAAAGAGATAAGGCAGTCCAGCAAAAGAGAAATGTCTGAAGTTCGGCAAAACGAGAGCTGGAGGTCCTCTTGAGGTCAGGCATAGTCCAGGGAGGGATGAGTAGGTAAAAGTTCAGCACGGGGGAAGGAGTCACCAGTGTCGGCCATGTTGGGGTCAGGCATCCTGGGCCCCTTTTCCAAACCGAGAGTGAGCCAAGTACGCCAGAGCTTTGTGGAAAGGGAAGGGTCGGACTCACCCCCGGTGTCCCTAGGCTCTCGAGGCGCACGCAGACCCCGAAAGGGCGCTGGGGCACAACACCCACCACGGTGGGCAGCGCTGTGGGAGCCGCCATTTTGCCTCGCGGAGGGGGGGCCGCAGGGGGAGATCTTAAGAGAGTTCAGACCTACTTGAGCAAGATGGTCAGAGGAGCGATATGTGTGTTGGGCCATGGTGAGGGTAGCGAACAGCAAGAGGAGGTGAAATAAACCAAGGATAGAGGAGAACACTTAGAGATAGAAGAGGGTAAGCTAGTCTAACTAGAGGGGGGCACTTAGAAGTAGAGGCATTTAGAATTTAGAGGGAGGAGAAAAAAAAATATGTATACAGTATTGTCATGTACACAACAATCCACAATGACCCGGGGGGTTGCAGTGTTGGCTAAACGGAAATCCAGGGATCAGGCCCAGTGCTGGTGGACAAACAAGTTCGATAGGCTATTATGGAATGTATTATGGGGGTGGGTAAGTTTACGTTATGCACAGTGTATGACTCTAATTTTGATGAGGTGTCAGTGCTGGAGGGGCTGAATGTGGAACTGGCATCATGGCCCACCCCACTTATTTTATATGGGGATTTTAATATACACCTGGGTTGTCGGTACTTACAGCCAGGCACACAGAAGTATAAGTGTAGGAAACCTAAGGTGTTTAAGGCACTACATCACCTATTGACCGTTCATGGATTGGTTGATGTATGGGCGGCGCTGCGAGACCCAGACCCAGGATATACGTTTTATTCTCATCCACACAAAAAATTAGTTAGGTTAGACTATTTTTTTATTTCACCAGTATTGCTAGCAGGAGCCAAGATTCACGTTTTCCGTAAGGTCACTTCAGATCATGGCCCAGTAGTGGTGGATATTTTAGCTCTTGGCACCTGTATGGCTCCGAGAATATTCTCATTTGATAGAAAGCTTCTGTTTGACGCTGCGTTCATTGATCACATGAATAATTGGATTAAGGATTTTTGGGAGATTAATCGCGATTCGACCTCTTGTGGGTATGTGTGGGATGCCTTAAAAGCTGGATTTAGGGGGGAAGCTCTGAGCTACGGATTATATAAGCAGAGGCAATTAAAACTAGCGGTTCAGTATCTATACATGAAGCTTAAAATAGCGGACGATAATCTAGCGCAGGGAATATTGGCAGGTAGTGATATCACGGAACTACAAACCGACGTTGCCCGATGTAAAGCTAACGTTAATCTACATTGGAGCAGGGACAATGCCCTCAAATACCAGCTTAATAAGGAGAACTGCTATGAATATGGTGAGGCCACGGGGCGTTGTCTCGCACAAAGACTTCGTTCCAAAGTAGCGGCTCAAAGAATTGAGGGTATGAAAAATACACAGGGTAACCTGGTGCGCACTCCTCAGGAGATTCTAAAAATCTTTCATACCTTTTTTGAGGAACTATATACGGAAGAAAATCTTGGTGGACAGGGAAGTGAGATAGTGCTTCAAAACTTAGTCAATGAGCGGCTGGGGCGGGAGGAGGTAGTTACTTTAGACAGACCCATCACTATGGAGGAATTGGAAGAATTCTTCTTAAAAAAAGAGAGGGACCCTTTGGAACCCAAAGGACTAGGATGCAAGCAGAAACTCAAAAAGGAACGCCCTTTGGGAGTAATTGAAATCTGACTTCACAATTTCCTACCACACATAGAATCCTCTTTTAACCCAACAATCAGAAAAGCATACAACCTGAGAGATCACTGTTGAGACCAACAATCCATGTATTGGTACAGAACCTACAACTCATACATTGATGTAATCAATTTATTAAAAATATGATACAAAAATTAATACAGAATTGAAAAACTTCCCATACACAACATGGACGGAAATCCCTTTTTTTCCCAAAAGACAACAATATAAACGAAAATATCACACAGTAAATAGGTTAAAAACACAACGCGAGAGTTAATAAAGACATTGCACTTTGTCATTAGGTACCATGACTCATATCAAAAACTATACAAAATCACCCGAATGTATCGTAATTCATTAACATTTGAGGTAGATTAAGAGTGATGAGTTTATGGCAGACAGGCGTCGACGCGTTTCGAAGGAGATATAGTTGAACCTTCTTTTTCAACACTACAAAACACTGTACTCTCTGGTTAAAACATCTATAACACAAACGCATATATTAAAACAAGCATTTGCAAAGCAATAGGTCTCGCATTTTCGAAACTTTGACCTATTAGTATTGTAAATGACAATGCCTTTTATTATTGCAGGTTTTTTAAACACAAATAAAAGGCATTGTTATTTACAGTGCCAATAGCTCAAAATCACGCAAATGCGAGACCTATTGCATTGCAAATGCTTTTTTTTAGTTATGTTGTTTGCAAATAAAGTTGTGAAGTGTGAAATAATGTACACATTAGTTTGTGATTTAGAATGCATCCAAGGGTGTATGAGGTGTTTTTTCATTAAATAAATAATAATTTCTTTCAAAGGAGGGCTGTTATGCTTAGCTGTAACATTAAATCACGTAGGAAAGCGCAAAGTGCGGTTATTTGTTTACAGAATTAACTGGTAGTGCTGCCATAGCACAGAGGTCTCGCAAGTCACTTTCCCTCAGTCACTTACATGCAACCACTGTTTCCCTCTGCCATAGAACCAAACAGAAAGCGGTCTTCTAAGCCGTGGGGCAAGCTTTTTTGTAGTTAAGTGAACCGATTGCCACCACGAAATTTTTTGGTTTGGAAATAAATTAATGGGAGCACACAGAAGACTGTTGTTCTTGCAACAAATAACTTACAAGTGTCAGGTGATGGAAAATAT
The DNA here is from genome assembly GCA_963921515.1 of Calotriton arnoldi. Lineage (NCBI taxonomy): Eukaryota > Metazoa > Chordata > Amphibia > Caudata > Salamandridae > Calotriton > Calotriton arnoldi. The sequence continues at coordinate 1,957,160 of CAWUFW010000072.1, read as the reverse complement.
ACCCCGAGTTTTACCAATCTGAATCAGATTCCACAGGGACCCCCGTGGGAAGGGAGGAGGGTCCCAACCAGACACCGGGTAGCAACTGATTCACACACACCTTGAAGGCATGCAAATAAAAGGTAGAACTAAATACAGCCATTTGTTTACGTTTTACTGTTTTGTAAAAGCTGAGCATGGTAGGTGAAAAACAAGCCCATGGAGCTGCCCGGCTCTACCACGCCCCCTCCAGCAAAACTTGATCAGTTGTGGGGAGTGCTCCAAACAGTGGTGATTGCAAGCACGATGCAGTGGTATCATCTGAGCGGTATCCATTGCACTTTATTTGCAAATGTAAAATGCTCATGATTACAATAGTGTAATTGCGCCTAAAGTAGCATAAACCCAATTAATTAGTGCGACGTCATATAATATATCCCCCAATTGTTTGCAGTCTGTAATACCTACACACAAAGACTGCCGCTTCGAGGCTCATTAATTTAAATTGAAAGCGTTTGCCGGCAGCGGGCGGAACCTATTTGAGGCAGCCTGCTCTGTTTATGCCCTGCCTGCCTGCTGTGGCATTCGTAGCAGTGGGAAGAGGTGGAAGAGACTGTGGGCGCCGTGCTAGGGTTTTATGGCGGTGGGGAAAGGTGGAAGAGGCTGAGGGCACCACGCGGAAGGAAGCCGTTTTAGGCAACCTGGTCTGTTTGCGCCGTGCCTGCCTGCTGGGAAGAGGTGGAAGAGGCTGAGGGCGCTGTGCGGAAATAAAGGTGCGCATGCTGTGTGATAAAGCGCGGTGTTTGTAACTGAAATTAAACGCCACACTATCAAAAAATACAACAAGGAACAATAAAGCAATACAACTAAACGACACAAGACAACACCAGGTCCAACAATTAAAACCACAGACTCGGAACGCACTATACCTTTTAAAAAAGAAATTAACTGCTGTGCGATGTGACGGTGCAGTTAGACCCCGGGGCGGGTGAAAAGTTACCGCAGTTCGGCTCCTGCTGCCTCAGGGACTGTGCTCTCAAGGCAGCAGTTAGTATAAGGAGCGCAGGGCACCTCCACGATCGTTACTATAGAGGCACTACAGTTGAAGATACTAAGGGTGGGAGAGTGCTGCTCCGTTAGCAAGCATAGGAGCTACCTCGCTTCCAGCTTCAAAAGTCACCACAGATACCAAGGAAAAATCCATTCTGATCGGGGAACTGGGAGCGCGCTGCTCCGTAAGCGAGCGTGGGAACCGAAGTGTTCATAAGTGAAATTAAACACTGTTTCGTTTAAAAACGCCTGGGGTCAAAACAGCGGAAGGGAACCGTCCCTATTCTCGCACGTGCCACAGTTTTAAGCATTTAACACAGCCCCAAACACTCATGAATTAGCAACCATTCTAATAACAAAAAACAAGCACGGAATCGAAACCTGTGGTACGCGCGCACCACAGAGGAGCCGAACGCGGGAATCGAAACCAGTGGTGCGCGCGCACCACAGAGGAGTGGGGGGGCGAGGGAGCCTGTCGTCTGTGCCGCGCGCTGATGCGCGTCCTAGAGACGGACGGGAATGGGCGGAGCAAGGCGGGACATGCGCCCGCCTTTGCCCAATTGCGTGCCGTTTTTTTTTTTAAAAAGCACGCTACAGCCAATGCCAGCCTGCGAAAGCAAAACCACACGCACAAGCGTGTGGTTAGCTTTCTGAAGCCCATACAAGAGGTCTCGCGCTGTGCTGCAGCGCACTGCAACGCTAGGCGCGAGACATAAAAATGAATACTAAGGTGCAATTATATTATTCATTGAAAACATACAATATGAAACAAGCCATTGTTATTCTATCTCATAATTACTAGGTCAGAAGAAGAAAACCCAGAAAAAACATTAGCTGTTTGTAATACCAACACATTAAGTTTCCTGATCCCAACAGTGCCCCGTGGCAATCACAACATTTATTCCATCAATCCCTCTCTCGTCTCATCATGCATTCATCATCATCATATACTCACAAGATCTCGTAGCCACTATAGAATACAGGGCTTACCTATAGTACATTGTTCTTTAGAATCAGAAAGTCATTTGGCCACTGTTACGTAGGTCCAATTTCCTATCTGAAGGAACCAAGTGCTGATTAAACCTGGTTTGAGACCACCTCCAAAAATAAACAAATATCCGTTTTAGGTTAGCGGTCAGCAGAACGATCTTTTATGCATGCCTATAGTTCTCAACCGGCTCTATTTGTAATAATAATAATAATGATGACACCGGCCTACTTACTTTTACACCCTTTTGTAAAGGGGGAATATGCTAAAGATCTAACTGTAGGGATTCTTAAATCAATTGCAAGTTGCACTGGACTGGTAGCTACCTGTATCAATCAGAAAGTAGCACATATAAGACAATGTACCCAATCGTGGCTCATTAACTCTAATAGTTGTGGCCACAAAAGTAAGTAGGCCGGTGTCATCATTTCTAAAGAACAACGTACTATAGGTAAGCCCTGTATTCTATAGTGGCTACGAGATCTTGTGAGTATATGATGATGATGAATGCATGATGAGACGAGAGAGGGATTGATGGAATAAATGTAGTGATTGCCACGGGGCACTGTTGGGATCAGGAAACTTAATGTGTTGGTATTACAAACAGCTAATGTTTTTTCTGGGTTTTCTTCTTCTGACCTAGTAATTATGAGATAGAATAACAATGGCTTGTTTCATATTGTATGTTTTCAATTAATAATATAATTGCACCTTAGTATTCATTTTTTTAATATATGCGTTTGTGTTATAGATGTTTTAACCAGCGAGAGTACAGTGTTTTGTAGTCTTGAAAAAGAAGGTTCAACTATATCTCCTTCGAAACGCGTCGATGCCTGTCTGCCATAAACTCATCACTCTTAATCTACCTCAAATGTTAATGAATTACGATACATTCGGGTGATTTTGTATAGTTTTTTATATGAGTCATGGTACCTAATGACAAAGTGCAATGTCTTTATTAACTCCTCTCGTGTTGTGTTTTTAACCTATTTACTGTGTGATATTTTCGTTTATATTGTTGTCTTTTGGAAAAAAAGGGATTCCCGTCCATGTTGTGTATGGGAAGTTTTTAAATTCTGTATTAATTTTTGTATCATATTTTTAATAAATTGATTACATCAATGTATGAGTTGTAGGTTCTGTACCAATACATGGATTGTTGGTCTCAACAGTGATCTCTCAGGTTGTATGCTTTTCTGATTGTTGGGTTAAAAGAGGATTCTATGTGTGGTAGGATATTGTGAAGTCAGATTTCAATTACTCCCAAAGGACGTTCCTTTTGAGGAATTGGAAGAAGCCATAAACACATTAGCTAGTGGTAAGGCGGCTGGGCTATCCTTGGAGGTCTCTAAGACCTTTTTTCAGGAGCTAAAAATGGATATGATGGTGGTTTTTCAAGCAGCACAACGGGGGATGGCACCGGTATCCTGGGACCAGGCAAATATCATTGTATTTAAAAAAAAGGATAAACCAGCAGACCTCCCTGGATCGACCCATATCCCTAGTAAATTGTGACGGGAAAATCTATGCTAAAATTTTAGCAACCCGGCTGGCCAAAGTCATCTCCCCGTTAGTTTCAAAAAGACAGCATGGGTTTATACCTACTAGGGGCACTGTTAATCATATCAATAGGGTCGTGACCCTGCTTGATATGGCAAATGTTCAAGGCAGCACGTTTGGACTGATTCTATTAGACGCCGAAAAGGCTTTTGATCGCGTTGCTTGGGACATTTTGTGGATGGTTTTGCAACAGCTGGGGTTCGGCCCTGGTTTTGTTGCAGCTATTCAGGCTCTGTACCGATCCCCCACGGCTAGAATATGTATGATGGGCCTAGAATCTGAACCAATATGTATTACTAGATGTACGAGACAGGGATGCCCTTGCTCTCCACTGTTATTTGCCCTATATATTAATCCTCTCTTAAATATGTTGGAGCGGAGCTCTAGGATCAAACCTATTATCTCTAGACAAGAGCATTTCTGTGTTTTGGCAAATGCTGACGACATCGCGGTAGTAACATCTGACCCTGTGGTAGCTATGCCAGAAATCGAACAACTGGCACATAGGTTTGGTTCCGTCTCGGGTTATAAACTCAACGTTACTAAAACTCAGATTATTTGTGTGAATCAAACCAGTGATAATGATCCTAGAAAAGTTAAAGAGGTGACATATTTGGGAATAAGGATTAGGACGTGTCTAAAAGAACTGGTTAAGGTCAACTGGGGGGCCATTTTGGCCAATGTGAGATAACTTTTGGAGAGGTGGGAATGCTTACACCTTTCTCTGGTTGGAAGATGTAACATCTTGAAAATGAATATATTGCCTAAAGTTTTATATTTTTTTAGATCAGTTCCACTAGAACTTTCCCGAGATCAGCTACAACAACTCCAATCAATGTGTGCTCGATTTTTATGGGTCCCGGGGAAACCGCGTAGAGCAATGCGGTTTATGACTCTCCCACGTGAGAAAGGTGGGTGGTCAGTTCCAGACTTCACACTGTATGATTATGCTTGCATATTACAAAACATGCGGATAGTGCTAACAGGAGAGGAGGTGGATAATATTGCCGAGGTCCCGTCTATATACCAGAGGGTTTTGGGTGCAGAAGCTAAGAACTGTTTATTTAAAATACAAAAGGTTGTAGCGGATGTGAGTGTGTAATACGAAACCTCTTCGATCTGGAAGCTCTTTCGCACCGCCTTCCAAACCTTAAAAGCCATGACTATGACTTTAAAACGGGTTTTTCTATAATAGCTACCTTCCAACATTTTAAATAAATAGGTGACTTCTAAGAGAAAGGGGGTTTGTGTTCCTCCTTCGCAATGTTGGCAGATAAATATCATCTACCCAAAAACCAATTTTTTAAGTTTTTACAAATCCGTGACTTCTTAGGTAAACGGCAGAGGGTGATAGAACCAAATCAGCTAGTAGAAACTATCAGACGCAGGGCTAAAATTGGGGTATTATATAACTGTTTATTGGAGACAAAGAAGGATGACCTTGACATGCAAAATCCCAAATGGGAGAGTCGCCTGGGGGGGGCAAGGTCTCTCCATGGAACAGTCGATTGATATAGCTGGGAAAATCTTGATTTCGGCTAAGCTAAAAGCACAGCACTTTAAGACACTATTTAATTTGTATCATTACCCGCAAGGATGTTGAAATGGGGGGGAGTAAATGATGGGAAATGTTTTCGCTGTGGAACAGATATGGCTGATAGAGTACATATTTTTTATACATGTGAAAAATTGATACATATGGTGGGACATATTGAGAGATTTCTTTCAGAGATAACAGGGGTCGGGATAAAGATTTCGACCTCTATAATGCTCTTAGGAATTGGGGAAGACCTGATGCAGGGGCTACCGGCTCATAAATTCCGTTATTTGGTCTTTATAGCCACAGCAGTGGCTCGGCTTTGCATTTCGTCCATGTGGTTACAGCAAGAAGCCCCTTCTTTTGAGATTTGGAGGGCCAGATTTTATAGTATATTTAATTTGGAGTATAGCCTTTATTCAGTTAAAGGGCTACGAAGGCGTAAAATTGGGAACCTCTGTACTTTGCTCCTGCACCTTACCCTCAGCACGCCGCACCTTACTTCCAGTATCGGAAGCAACGATAACACGCCGCACTTTCTGCCCGTGGACTGCAATCCCTAGAGCGCGTTGCGGCAGGAGCCGCACGCGTCACGGAACTCGCGCCAGGCGGCACATAAAGCGGGGTTGGGCCCTCGCTGTGCGGGAACCTCTGTACTTTGCTCCTGCACCTTACCCTCAGCACGCCGCACCTTACTTCCAGTATCGGAAGCAACGATAACATGCCGCACTTTCTGCCCATGGACTGCAACCCCTAGAGTGCGCTGCGGCAGGAGCCGCACGCGTCACGAGCCGCACGTGTCACGGAACTCGCGCCAGGCGGCACATAAAGTGAGCTTCTTCCCCCCGCTGCGCGGGACGCACCCGGGCGAAGCCCGGGCCAAGAGCGGGCCCGTCTGAGCCCGTCAGAGACCTAAGGAGGCCGGGCTGGGCCACCCCCTTAAAAAGTAGTGTAAGGGTGGATTGTTGCTATTATTGTTTTAAAACTTAGTGCGGGGATATTAAAAATGGGGAAAAGGAAGGTGGGCACCACAGCTACAGCCACTATAGGAGTGGGAGGGCAACAATCCCTAATGAATTACTTGACAGGAGTCATGGGGGCAATTGAGGCACAAATCAATTCAGTCGAGGAGACTCTGGCACAGGGGAGGACGGGTGCGACGGCTATACCAACTAGCACAGTTAACTTAGCTGTTGTTTCTCCTAATGGTTCGCAGGAGGGAACTATAATACAGGTCCATCATAATGGGTGTGTATAAGAGTCTCCGGGTCATATTTATGTGAGTGATGTGAAATGCGACCCACGCCCACCCCTTAAACGAGCAAGAAACCCCGAGGCTCACGAGGGGACCCGTAACGTAACTCCCCGAATAAGTAAGAAAGTATTAACTAAGAAAAAGAAGAGCACTAGTAAACAGGTCAAAGTAGATCAAGGAAAAAGGGATGTTTTTCTATGGCATCTTCAACTAACACGCTGCTTCTGGGTCAGGCGGCCGAGTTTGGTAAAATTCTGAAGAAAATAGATGACTTACATAATTTTGTTGTTGATGCATTAACTAGATTAACGGCCAGAATAGGGGTATAGAAGGTAGTTTGAATAATAAAACTGCGTATAATGAAAATCGCAACCTTAAGACCGGCCCTAAAGCAGCTGTAAATTCACATGAGGATAACCCATCCCTCCTTATGGACCCACCAGAGTGTGTGGACCCAATTCGTAAGGGTAATAGGGCCCTCTCTAGTACTTCTTTAGTTCCGCCCCCTCCCATAAGGGTTCCGTCAAGGGCAAGGCATGAGGCAGAGAATTATTTGAGGGAAAATGTAGGGAAAGCTGAAATTACAGGAGGGTGTCTAGCACGACCTCCTCAGATTAAGGAGATTATCAGCAAAAATGTCCTAGAGTTACCCCCTGCGGCAACTCCTTATATAATAATTTTGGCTAATGTCCCAAGCCTATCCTCACAAGTGACTGAAACATGGGAGGCACTACGTAATAAATCTTTATATTGGCTAGGCGGTAAAACTGGACTGACAGATGCCCTCTTTTTAAAATTTAAAATGGCCAGACGAGTTGCCTGGGTAGGGCGACATTATAAATCCCTACAGTGTGACTGCGTTGTTCTGACTTTTAGTGATCCATATTTAGTCCAGGCCGTTTTATCTAGGGCAGGAAACCCAATCATTACACACATGGGCATTAACGCTCTGCCTTTAGGTTTCTTTTATCAACCACATACTGTTAGCCAACCCACGGTCCAGAAAGGGGGACCACTGGTAAATGCTTCGTGTTACTATAATGTCCCGGTTCGCAATCGTTTTGACATTCTTCCCTCACTTGAGAACATAGATTGACCGATTGTGGTATATGATCGCTGCATACAAAAAGGGAGGCGGACTAAGTCAGCTCCAACCAATGCAAGAAGTATTTCAAGGGGCCCTTCTATAGATCCTACGAATCAGTGTATTGTTTTGGGGGCTCATATGGTTTCTGTGGAAGTATTACCAGATTAGGTGGGACAGGATATTGGTTCAACTGAAGTAAAAAGACATGTTACTATTATAACAGCATCGGATGAACTATGTAAAGCCCTGCCTGCATGTAAAATATTATTTTGGAATGTTGCAGGGCTGTCCTCTAAAATTGATGATCCCCAATGGTTAAGTTTTGTCGAGAGGGCTAACATACTGTGCCTCCAACAGACATGGGTGGTGGAAGAAAAACATATTAATTGGTTTCGAACATTTCATACACCAGCAGTTGTAGCGGATCATGGGAGAAATAAGGGCGGCCTATGTATATTTGTTTCCAACTGCATTGGTGTGAACAAGATAAACCTTAAAATTTCGACAGCCCACTATCAGATTTTATTAATACATGCGGGAAAATAGTTTGGTGTAGCTTTGATAAATTTTTATAACAACATTCCTAAAGAGCAGATAGCAAATGTCTTGATGAATCTGCAAAAAGACCTTAGCAAATTGCAGGATGATGTGTCTTATGATATATGTATCTTGTGGGGTGGGGATTTTAATAATGTACTGTGCCAAAAGATCGGACAGGGTATTTGTGGTTTAACCTATGATAGGGAAGACGAACAGGTACACTTCACACATTCTGTGGCAGGGGACTTGTTGAATCTAATTGGCTCCCAGTTTGATATGGGTTCTGCAAATGACGTGTGTACACCACCAGTACCCTTCAAACCAACTTATAATGGTAGAGGCTGTAATTCCATAATAGATTTTATTTTGGTTTCGAATAGACATTCTACAAAGGTACACAATTTTACAACTCATTCTAATGCCATGAGTGACCACTATCCAATAAGTCTTGATTTTGACCTGGCAAGACCCGTCATAGGTAAGAGAGATATGGCAGCTCAATATGATTTTAACATTAATCTTACCAGAATGAATGGATATTCTCTGAGTTGGAATAAGGTTGATCCAACTTTTTTCATGGAACAACTTGTATTCTTATGCAAAGAGGACTTTGCTGTGTGCCTCAGTGAGGAGGTGAGGAATGAAGCTGTTATAAATGCCTTCTGCCATATTACGGGGGAGATTAAGAATTTATTAAGAGTAGAATCAGTACAGAGAGATTGTAAGACACAGGGTTGGTTTGACCAGGCTTGTACAAAGGCCCGCTCGAATTTGAAGAAAGTTTTACATATGAAGGATAGAAGTCATGCTGAAATTAAACAGGCCAGAATCATGTATAGGCGTGCCCTTAAAGCACGAAAGGAGAAACTAAGGGAGGATGCCTGGCAGGCCCTGCATGACGCATGTCTACGGAGAGACAATAATGGTTTCTGGAAAACAGTTAATGCTCCCTTTCTGGGTCCAAACGATATTCCATCGGCAGAAATTGCAATAAGCGAGGATAGATGGGTACAACATTTCACTACCCTATATAACGATGACAATCAGGCCCAGACAGAAGGAGATTTATACTTAGCAATACCCTTTGTTACTAGGAACGCACAGGTTCCATTGCTCACTCCAGATATAAGTTTCTCTCTAGATGAGGTAGTATGTGCTATTAATGCTAGTGCATCGGGCAAAGCTCCGGGACCGGATGGAGTCCCTGTAGATGTGTATAAATCTAACCTTCCTTTATGGGCCCCACTACTAACTAACGTCATAGATACCTGCTGTCAGCAAGGTCTGATTCCCTCATGGTCCGACTCAATATTGATCCCAATCTTTAAAAAGGGGGATCGAAATGACCCAGCATGCTATCGCCCAATTTCCTTATTGGATTCTATCCTCAAGGTGGTAGGACGGGTTGTTCTACACAAGCTACAAAATTGGGCAGAGGACGTTGGTGTCCTATCAAAATTACAGTATGGGTTTCAAACGGGTCTTGGGACCACTGAACAGGGTTTAAACCTAAGTCTTATAATAAGTAAATATACACAGGCTAAGGATGAACGGTTCTATTTGGTATTTGTTGACCTTAGTTCCGCTTTTGATTGTGTGAAGCATGATAGGCTGTGGGGTATTCTTGAAGAGATGGGAGTTGATCTTCCACTCATACATTTTATAAGAGAACTATATAAAGATGCAGGCGCGAGAGTCCGGTTCGGAAAAGAGGGTGAATGTACAGCTAAGTTCCCAATTAGAAAAGGAGTGAGACAGGGTTGTGTGCTCGCGCCTTTTCTTTTTACTCTATATATCAATGGCCTTGGCCAGTTCTTAACAGAACATTGTCAGGATCTGCCGAGTATTAATAATAGTCCAGTACCAGTTTTATTATACGCAGATGATGCGGTTTTAATGGCAAGAACCCCATTAGGGCTACAAAGAGTCGTAACTAGTTTTGCCTCTTTTATGCAATCCAGAGGTTTGAGTGTGAACACTACCAAAACCTATTCTATGAAGTATGGGAAGAAGAGTGCTAAGTGTCGCGACATTTTTATTAACAATATAAAAATTGAAAGCACTAACATGTTTTCGTATTTAGGGATTAACTTTGACAATAAGGGGTCCTGGTCCCCTGCAGTTCTTGCTAGGAAACTGTTGTTCTCAAGAGCTACAGGTGCTGTGATAAATTTTGCTAGAAAGTTAGGTCGCAGACGAGTCCCCGAATTACTACTTATATATAAATCAAAGTGCCTTACGACAGCATTGTATGGTGCAGGAATTTGGGGCTTTACGGATGTGCAGCAATTACAAGTGACTGAAAATGTTTTTCTACGATATTTGCTAGCTGTTCCGAGTTCCACTGCAAATTATATTTGCCATTCGGAGCTTGGTCTACCATTTGTATCAAACTTTGTCAAAGTTGAACCCATTCTGTTATGGCACAAGGTGTGGGCGACAACCGGGACCAGTTTTAATCGCGACATTATTAAGGACTGTTTAAGGCTTGACAAGGCTTTTCTTATCCCTTGGTTTAAATATATCAAGCAATTAATGAGTGACATGGGCCATTCGGAATATTTTGACAGACCTGACAGTATGGGATCTATTCCGAGAAAGGTACTGAAAGCAGAATGTCTTGCTTATCTACAATCCAAAAGATGGCATAGTGAGAGCGTGAAATCCACTGTTATGGAGAATCAGTTGATGCTATCATGTCCTGGCATTCAACCATATTTGGTCCAAGTACTAGGAAGTTATGATCATATGTTATTGACACGCTTCCGCTTGGGGATTTTCCATAGACTTATTAGCTTTCCTGTTTTAAATGATTGGTCTAGGAATTTGGATCCCTGCCCATGCGATGATGTGTCAAGCCAATCCATGCTCCATATTCTTTTATTCTGCAAGTTTTATACCAACTCTAGAAAAAGGCTCATATTACCCATTCTAAAAACTTTGAGTTTAAGACAATGTCGCGTAGCTTTCTTGGTGTTACAAACCCTGGACAATGAAATGATCATAAAGCATGTAGCCCTTTTTTTAATTTTTTTTATTAAGTTTATGAAATCTATGTGTAACTGGAACTCTGGTTTATGACCAAGCAGATCTGATGTATTTTAAGGCTATGTGCACTTGACAAAAATGGTTTTAATGTAAGTGTGTATTATATTTTGTGCTTTTATGATTTATTTTTAAATCGAATAAAGCTATTTTTGAATTTGATTTTGAATTTGGTATGCATATATGGGGCCCAATGATAGAGCATATGAAAGATTGAAGTTTTATTACTAAGGCATGTATTTAATTGTACATAGTCAATCTGCTTTTAGCTTAGTAGTGAACCTTCCCCTTTTATTAGCCCTGACATTTATGTGTGTTATCAGATGTCACGAATTTCGATGTATGTACTTATTTATTCTTGCTATGGATTGAAATAAAAAAATAAAATAAAAAAAAGACTGGATCCGCTCCTTCCTCCACGGCAGAACTCAAAGAATAAGACTCCCACCCTTCCTCTCCGAACCCACAGAGATCAGATGCGGAGTACCCCAAGGATCCTCCCTCAGCCCCATGCTCTTCAATATCTACATGGCACCCCTCGCAACCATCGTCAGAAAACATGGACTCAGCATAGTATCCTACGCCGACGATACCCAGCTCATCCTCTCCCTCACCAAGAAACCCGACATCACCAGGCACAGTTTCCAGGAAGGAATGAAGGACGTTGCATCCTGGATGAGCAGCAGCTGCCTGAAGCTCAACTCGGAGAAAATGGAAGTCCTCATCCTTGGATCCACCCCCTCCGTGTGGGACGACACCTGGTGGCCCCCCACCCTCGGAAACCCTCCCTCCCCCACGGACCACGCCTGCAACCTCGGCATCATACTCGGCTCCTCTCTCACCATGAACCGACAGATCAACGTCATATCCTCCCCATGCTTCAACACCCTCTGCATACTCCGCAAGACCTTCAAATGGATCCCCCCCGAATCCAGGAAGACCGTCACCCACGCACTCATCACCAGCAGACTGGACTACGGAAACGCCCTCTACGCCGGAATCAACAAATCTCCCCTTCACAAACTCCAGACCGTCCAGAACGCCGCAGCCAGACTCGTCCTCGGCATCCCACGACACAACCACATTACCCAGCACCTCCGAGACCTCCACTGGCTCCCAGTCAAAAAAAGAGTGACCTTCAAGCTGCTCACGCACTCCTACAAAGTCCTCCACAACACCGGACCCCAATACCTCGACGAAAGAATCTCCTTCCACGCCCCCAAGAGAAACCACCGCTCTGCTGGCCTAGCCCTGGCCGAAATCCCCCGCATCCACAGAGCCAGAACGGGTGGCAGATCCTTCTCCTACATCGCGGCCAAGACCTGGAACGAACTCCCCTTCAGCATCAGATGAAGCCCTACACTGCAAACCTTCAGAAAAGACCTCAAGACCTGGCTCTACGGATGACCTCGGAGCTGCCCGATCCAACCTCCCCCAGCGCCTTGAGACCCTCACACGTGAGTAGTGCGCTCTACAAATCCCTGATTGATTGATTTAAATATTTGTAAATGAATGCATAGTATTTAATAGTGTTTGCATGATAAAGTAATTTTCGTTTTTATAAGAAAAAAGACTGACTGGATAACAATAATGTATTGGGTGTTGTTACTGGTACCAGTGAGCTGTGGGTACTAGCTCATGTCTCATCCTCTGAGTAGGCCTTGAATTGCTGCTGGGCTTTGCTACTCTGAGAGTCAAGTGCTACAATGAGGTACTTGGTTTCCAGTAAAGAGAAAGTTGCAGACTTATTACTTATGAAAGCCTACCATTGTTTGCAACTGATAACCCAATTTCATACTGGGGCTATGGAGAGATGAGGGGCACCGTTGGAGGGCAGAATCTGGTGAGAAGGTGGCCATTGGGGGGGTGCCAACAAAGACTGTTGCACTGGATGCCATCAATGCAAAAGCCGGCCCTGAATCCTGTAGTGTATGTAGTAAGTGCTGCTTTTCTTTGGAATTTCCCGATTTTCAATATATGCCACTAACTCTAATACTTTCTGATTTGCTTGGGCACTGGAGCTTGAACAGGCCAGGCAAACATGGATCGCACCTGTAGATTTTGAAACCTGCTTTCATCGAATCACTCCCACATACCACGCTGGATTGCACTTATTTTTGGAGGTGTCTAGGAAAGTAATGATATCACAAAGGTTTAATGAACACTACTGGCAAGTATGTAAATAAGGGCATCTATAAATTCTAAAATGTATTTAAAAGGGCTGCTTTATGCTTTTAGAACCATTGCCATATGGTTGTATATCAAAATATCATCCACAGAAATAGGGACCTGCAACAACGTCAGCTGAAAAATATCGACTTGTGTGATGTTGTCAAGGTAAGCATACTAATATTGTTTCAGGCTAATATTTTAGAGTTGCTATTTTGGTAGAACAACCTGTTATAGTTGTAACAACACGAAACCTATAATAATAAACTATTAATGAAAATGAAAACGAAAAAGCAATGGAAGGGAGGACAAATAATGTAGTGGCTGTGATAATTTATAAGTGGATGTTTTCAGAGGGGACCAAAGTGTTCCATAGAAATCTCTCGGTCAAATGGCTCAGATACTCCTCCAGCCCCTCAGTTGTCGTCCTCACAAGAGTGAACTCCAGCACTGGCAGCCACGGTGTGCAAAAGCACTGAATGGCCTAACCACTAGGGTCAATCCAATGGAACGGACCATAACTCCCACAACAAATGCAATGTTTATGACATAAAAATATGTATACCAATGTATAATAATGTCTAAAATTACAATGTATCTACATAATACACATACTCAAACTAAAAATAATACTGCATTCATAGCCGTCTCTTTTATAGTGTTAAGGGTATTGTGGTATGCAATCTCATCTGTGGGATTGTTTACATTTGTAATGCTATCTGTCACATCAAGGATGAGGTCATGAGCATGTGTGAGCTGTGGTTGTGCGAGTAATTAATTGTGACCCTAACCATAACGTGTGAGTTACAGTATTTGCTCAATTTTAATTCATAACCAAAACTGAAATTTAACTTAATCTTAATTTTGCAGGTTTTCCCTGCAATCGTGGCTCAGGTCCCACTGCCAGCACCGAGGTACTGTGGGACACCCATTCTCTCACATTTTAAAGCCTTTCAAAGGACTACCAACTCTCACTCTTCCAGCCTTTTTGAGCTGTAAAAGAGGTGCATGTTGGTGACAGGGAGGGAGGAGCTGCAGTGCAGAAGAGGTCCATCACAGTACAGCTTCAAGAGCACATTTGTCTATTGAGATTCAAGCAAGCCCTAAATGTGTGAAATACTATGTCATGGAAGTATACCCTGGGTGCTTATTTCTTCCATTAAGCTCGTTTCAGAGTGCTGACATGTTCTCAGGTCAGTGGCATGGCCGTACTGGCCGTAGCGGGCACCGGGCGTTTCCCCGGTGGGCTGCCAGGGTGGGGGCCGGTTTTCAGCCCCTGGGGGGACGTTTTTGTTACCGGGGGTCGGCAATATCGGCCCCCTGTAACAAAATCGGCTGAAACCCGGCCGTACCAAACAGATCGGCCGCACCCCCCTCCCCTCCCAGTGGGGCCTGCCGAGCAGTTTGCCAGGGCCGGTTTCTGTTCCCAGTCCGGCCCTGGTCAGTGGACGGAGCCACAGGTAGAACATGATTGCCCGAGTTCAAACAGTTTGTTAGATTCGTAGACCGAAGACTGCAGTACACTTCTACTTGCTGCGAAAGCTATATATTTACTGTCATATTGCATTTAGGTGAACTTACCATGTGAGTTGGCACTTCACTGCTCCTCCACAGGCTTACTAGAAGCTTTTACAATGAATTTAAATACTCCCAATCTTGCCAAAAAGGGAGCAGAGGAATAAGTTCCGAAAAGTGATTGCTCAAGAGCACACACTTTGGCCAAATGGGAAGCCAGGATTAAACACCCTGGGCCCGATTCACAAAGGTAAAGTGAGACGAAAAGTCTAACTTTACAACTTTCGGTATTCACAAAGGGCATTTGCTACTCGTAAATGCCCTTTGTGGATACCGAAAGTCTAACTTTACGACTTTCAGTATTCACAAAGGTCATTTACGAGTAGTAAATGCCCTTTGTGAATACCAAAAGTCTTAAAGTTAGACTTTGGTCTCACTTTACCTTTGTGAATCGGGCCCCCTGTCTCTTGGTTCCACGTTTCCAACTATTCCACTTGACCACAACTGGGGTGGCAGTGATTCTGATAACATGGCCAAGGGGCTACCCTTCCCAAGAAAATGTTACTGCATTGTGGGCTCTGCCCAGCTTTACAATACAGTGTTTATTTCCATCATAGTTACCTGGTAAAGTTGAGACTGGATGTTAAATGTCCTATTTCCATGGCTAAAATGCACATACTGGACCAGGTCCTGTGGCAGGGGGTAATTACTTTGCAGTATACGTGGTAGATACTAATATTTATCACTGGTGTTTCAAAGCTTAGACTATTTCATTCCATTTCAATACCAGAGTTGTTCATTTTCTAAACTTGTCTCTCAAACTTTGCAATAGCAAGCACTCTAGGCTTACTCCAGGAAGTGGAAAAGGGATTAGAACTCAATTGCAGTATGAATGGTAAACCTGTTCCATAAACACAATCTCTAGCCACGTTATCTTTTAAAATGGCCGCTTTGGAGAAGGGGAATTTAGAATGAAACACCCAAAATGCTCTATGTGACTCACAGGCCCCTGCCCCCCAAAAAAACATATCCAGTTGTCTCCACAAGGCACAATGTGTCCCTACTGGCACAAGTGTTCTGTGAAGTGATAGTGGAAAGTTGTCCACCCTAGTTGGGCCTAACAGTGCTAATCCATGACAGCAAGGCTCAGGGGGAAAGGCCTCCTCACCTGGGCTCATAGTGCTGGGTCATATCTGCAAGACCCAGCAAAAAGGACTCTCCTACTTAGGGCCTTCAAGCGCTAGACCATGATTGCGAAGCCTAGGACAGTAGGGGTCCCTTCCATGGGCCACGTAGTGCTAGACCATGGCTGGGGACACGAGGACAGTTCCTTCCTTGGGCCACCCAGCACATGACCACAGATGGGAAGCTCAGGGGAAAGCGCCTCTCTCCCCTAGGTCTTGTAGCTCTGGATCATGGTGGCAAGGCCCAGTGGAGAGGACACCCTTCTTCTGGCCTTGCAGCACTAGACCATGGTTACAAGGCCTAGGGGATTGCAAGCCCATATTATAGGCCTTGTAGCTATGGTATAACATTGTGAGGCAAAAAGGAGGGTGGGCCCTCTGTTGGGTCTTGCAGCCACCACCCAGGGCTGCAAAGCCCAAGGGAGGTGGGGTCTCGCCCCTATTCCTTGCAGTGCTACACCATGACTAAGATGTCTAGTAGAGGGAGCTCCTTCCCCTGGACCCAATTGCTATTGCCTTACAGTGCAGTACCATTGCTATTTGCATGGATCCATGTCAGGGGCACAGCCATCAGTAGTGCTGTAGGTGCAGTGGCACTGGGTCCCTGGGGTATTAGGTGACCAGCATTCCTAAACAAAGGCTGTATTTTACTGTGCAGCCAGTGGACAAGAGTGAGGGGACACTTTTACTTTGCACCAGGGACCATGGCACAGTTGCTATACTACTTGCCGCTTTGCCATGGGCCTCAAACTATGTTCCAGATCTGCAAGGCCCAGGAGAGGCCCTCCTCCCTGGCCATTCAGCTCTGGTTTATGCCTGCCATGGGCTTTGCAGTGCTTTGCAGCACTCAATCATAGCTGGGATGAGGCCTCTCTCGAAGGGGTAGCTATCAATAGTGCAGCAAGTACAGTGGCACCAGGACTTAGCAATGTTAGGAACCTGCACCGTTTCCTTGCATTGTGAGCCGTGGTACCATTGCTATGCCACTGGACTCATCTCCTATGCCCCTCACAAAAATGATCCACAGCTGCTAGATCCAGGAAAGCCAATCATCCCATGGGCCAGTGGTGGTCTGGTGCTCAGTGACCCATTGCAGGGTGTCTCCTCCCTGAGCTTTGCAGCACTGGACCATGGCAGCAAGGCCCAGTGGAAGAGGCCCCTCTGAGGGTCATAGCTATCAACTATGTGGAAAGCACAGTTGCACCGGGGCCCTGTGAGATTATGGGCCAAGTAAACACAAATTATGGCTGTATATTACTGTATGTCAGTGGTCGGGGGCAATTTAACTTGCTTCCTTGCTCCAAGGGTCATTGTCCCATTGATATGGCACTGGCTTCCCAAACAATGGCCTCTCAGCTATACGATCTGAAGGAGGGGGCTCTTCCCTGGGCCTTTTAACACAGTGCTGTGGCTCTGAGGCCTAGGGGATGATGTCCCTCACAGGGGTGTAGCTATTAATAGTGCAGCAGGTGCTGTGGTACTTGAGTCTAGAGGTGTTAAGTGCCCAATGTACCCAAACAGTTGGATTTTAAAGGATCAAGGCTGAGAGACCCAAGGGATGAGGCCTCCCTCAGGGGTGCAGCTACTAATATTGTAGCAAGTGCAGTGGTACCAGAACCTAGGGGTGTATTGGGCCCAAATTACCAAAATTATGGATGTATTTTACATCCAACTAGAGGAACAGGGGTGGAGAGAGTGACCCATTTACCCGGCTTTCACCAGGGTGCATGGCACCATTGCTATGCCACTGATTCCTCCTGGGCCTTGCTGTCATGATCCAGCACTGTGAGGACCAGGAGAGGTCACCCCTACCCTGGACCTCTCATTCACACCCATTATCCAGTGCTGTGAAGCCCAGCGAAATGGGTGGCAGGGTGCAGAATTGTCCCTCATCCTACAGTAAGTTTTGCAGGACTCCAAACATCTAACTATTTTTAGCTTGCCAATGGGCAAATGCAGTCAAGCAGGCAAACCAATAGGGGATGTAAAACAGACAAACCAGCTGGGAAGCCTGAAGCAGCCCAGCGGGATGTCCCAAAGGAGGTGACCTACATAGGCCTCTTTCTTAAAATGTTTACCTTTAGAGGTGCTAAAAGAGAATAATGTAAAAACTGAGAACAGAACTGCCCTAAATGAAAAGGCACCCAGTCTAAAATCTTTATTTTAAGATAATAGTCAGTCAGCCCATGAGATAATGGCACAAGAAGGAAAAGTTACAGGAAGAACTTGATTTGCTCAACATCAAACAATTTGGTCAAGTAGGAGAAGCAAGATCGCAGCACAGGACTGCTACTTTCAAGACACATAACTTTCCCACTATACCACACACATTGTTTTTTTAAGGCGATTAGGGGCCTGATTTAGGACAGGGTGTAATCGGATGGAAACCCCAAAATGAATTCAGTCATTTTAGTAGCACCTACATAAACCTCTTCTTGTTGAAACCATAAGAGAGCTAAGTATCTTGCAAGGTGGTAATGGAAAGTTGGCTGTTGTATTGAGAAGGACTCTCCAGTGATAGAGTGGGTGAAGGGTGGAGCCTTTTCTTCTCTTTTTTTAAGTAAGGGATTGATTCTTGTCATCAAAGGTTTCAAGTCACGACCCAGTGCTGCAAGACTTACGGAAGAAAGGGCCTTCTCCTGGGCCTCGCTGCACTGAACCATTGGTGTGAGCCCTAGGGCAAGGTCCCCTCTCCCTTAAGCTCCACATACGTGGTCTAGAGTTGCAAAGATCGAGGGAGGGCCATACACTGGCCTGGCAGCCCTGGACAATGAGTGAGAGGCCCAAGGGAGGGCCCATCCTCCCTTGGACTTGTCAGCCTCAGTCAAACACTGTGAGGCCCAGAGAAGGGACCCATAGGTTTGCCTTTGATTACTTAAGAAGTTCAAAAATACTCTTTCACACTCACTTACCTGTCTGCAAACTGGTGTTGATGTTCCCTAATCCCTGTCCACCTGTGCACAAAATCCCTTCAACAGTTTGTTGCATAATGACTTTCTGATTGCACATAGCCATGTTCGTTCAGCGAAAATTTGCTTTGTTTGTATGAAAAAGTAACTAAACATTTATGTAATGCTGAAAAACAAGCCACATACTTTGAGTAGAAATGACTGATTGAAATTGTAGAATATATAACTTATTGGACCAAGCCTATGACCTGGGTTAAGTTGATGGCGTATATTGAACAGTGAAGTGTGCAGTCTTCCGGTTTCCCACTTTCTTGACATACTTAGCCTACATGGTCTAAAACTAGTGAACCTATTTAAACTAAACCCTGAAAATCCTACCACTTGAGTTATATTTTTATGCACAGTTTGGTGTAAATCTATTTTGTGGTTTTTGCTGTTGGGGAGAGCACAATTTCCTAAGGGAGATAAAATAGATAGCGTTTCAATTTTAATCTCCCCATTATCTTATTTCCCTGCATGAATCTACACCACAATTTCAGCTTAGCCAAATTTCGTGCAGGTCTATCTATGATGCACAAAGTTTGAGGCAAAACATAAATGCATCTTTAATGGAAAGGTGGTCTGAACCATAACTACACAGTCGCTCTTGGTGGCTGTGTGCAGCTGAAAGTTGTGTACAGAGGGGTTGGAAGTACAATAGGTTGGCTTGATGATGGGTTGAAATTGTAAAATATATAAACATGGCAGTTGAATGCAGTATATCATTACAAAAAAATCACTGAAAATCTTTGTTATGGGTAAGCTATGTTTTTTTTGCTCATAATACATTGGCATAGGTTAAAACCACTAAAATGTGCCAGTTATTGTTCGATTATCATACCTCTGCTCACCCCCAATGCACTGCACATGACCTCACACTTTAAGTCAAAGATGACTTCACAAATGACACCCCCACAAAAGCACAACACAATAAAACACAAAAATACAAAAGATCATTGCAACATAGCACAGCAAAACTGCACAATACAACACAACAAACGCAGTCCACTATCCCTCCTCTTTTACCATCCGTTGACCTGCAATTAAGAGGGCTTTTGCTATTCTATGATCCATATGCTCATGATTCACCATTCTGGATTTGCCAGGTTAGTGTTCTCCACTTTGGATTCTCATGAACCTAAGGTAACAATCGTGAGAGTGAGTAGCGTTGTAGGATATACATTTACAATACATTTATGAAATTCATATTGACGTACTGACTGACAATGGTAGGAGCATTGTAAAGTCTGGAATGAATAAGTAGTGCAGTGGCGGAAGAAACTTCAGACACAGTGTAGTGATTGACATCGAGGTTCAAAGATTTTTATATGAAATTTAACAGTAATATTTTCTGGATGTTTTTTATGTAAATTGTTAGTGTGACTGGTCCGGTAGGTGGACATGCCGCTGTTATCTGAGGTATCCTACTACCTGTTTATTCTGTGTGTTGAATGGGGACTGAGTGGGCGTGCATTGGTAGCTGGATGTCTGTACTTGACCACTTGTAGAAAGAGTGTGGAGTACTAGATGTGGAGAGGGTCCTTTAGCGTTTCGGGGGTTGGCAGCAGGTGGTGGTGGTGTTTGTGTAGTTGTTTAGGAGACATTGAGAGAATCGTATGTACTTTAGCTAAATAAACCAGCTGAAGACCTTCTAGTCAATGTGATAGCAAAATGTTCCTATGCTACAACCTCTCCGAACAGCTGTCACACACAATTTCCATTAAGTGTAAAAACAGCAAAAGGCGGGAGGGACCTGCCAAAATGGCAGCTGTCTGAATCGCATATTTGTGCACGATTCAATTATACTGCTGGTAAATCGATCTCCTCTGGGATAGCAAAAAGGGTGAAAATCCTTCCTGATACATGGCAACTAGGACTGGCGCACTGCATAAGCCGCTTTAGAGTCCAAGGACGGGGCAAGCTGGTTTGCGGTTTATGCGGCCAGCAACTCACTGACCCCAGGACCTGCAGTGCAGGTGGATCCTCCCCGAAGAGACTGCCTCTGCATCCTATCCAAGCTGCTGGATGGAAATCTGGGTGCATGAATGGTGCCATATCATTGGTGCGGAGGGGTGTTTCCTTCTCATGTGGCTGTTGGGGTGGGAGGCACGGAAAGGACCCCAACTGAATAGAAGCACAGTGATGGGTTCGGGCACCGCTTTATTGGAGGCCTTGTGGCTGAAGACAACCCATTGACTGATCTGCGAGCGGATGGAAGATAGTGTGGGTCTGACTCTCTATTGCATTAGACTTTCTCCACGATGGGACGGCGGTGAGTGACACGTCGCAACAATGGTGTCAGGCTCTGGCTCGTACTAAGTAACGAAGAAACTCTTTGGGAAGGCCCTCATTAATTGATTATCTGAATCTGCTTATGGTCGCTCTTTCATGTTTCTCGAGATAAAACTGTGACAGTTGCTTAGGGAATTGTGCCCTTTGAATGGCCTTGGCCAGGAAATGCCCTTGGATAAGGGGCTCAGAACTTTGTGTGCCACCAAAAGTATATTAGGGGTTCGTGGCAGTTTGCCATTCCTGCTTAGATAGCCTGTATACCTCTGCACCAGAAAGCCGGGACATGCTTCACAGGACATCAGGAGCTGGAGGTTGTCCTCTTGGTGTTCCCAAATGGTAAACACGCAGGCCCAAACAGTAAAAATGCTAAAACTGAAAGGCTCCAAATCAGGTGCCCCCCCCCGGAGAGATGTGATCATGGGGCACTGATGATGTGGAAGCAATGTCCTCTGCCAATTCGGAAACACACTTCATGAACATCCAAGAAAATTTGAGGGGATTCTACAGGCCATGCTTAATATTATATCCGTCTTGAAACCTAAGATTGAGGCGCTGGCAGGGTATGTGAGACTGCTCAGAGTATACAAAAAAAACCTAAGGAAAGGGCGGAGAACAACAAATTTAATCTGGCAACAATGAACTTAAGGTAAAGGTGGAGAACAACAAATGTAATCTGGCAACAATGAGGCAGACACTGAAAGGTATGCAAAACCAGTTCAAAGCTCTGCAGGATGAAGTGCAGTTCCTGAGGAGAAGGTGGATGACATGGAGGATTGCTCACGTCGCAACAATATCAGAGTAGTAGGCCTGCCAAACGACTTCAAGGCTTAAGCATGGAGCTACTTATAGAAGACTGGTTGGTGAATACAGTTTTAGAGGGTAAACTGTCAACCTTCTTTTCCATTGAACGAGCTCACGTAGCTACAAACCCACTGCCTCCACTGGGCGCATCTCCTAAACCAGTGGTAGCAGGACTTTTCAATTATCGTGGCAGGGATCATATACTACAGGTTTCAAGGGCCAGGGAGCCTGGTTACTGGAAAACAGTAAAGTAAACATATTCATATTCCAGACCACATAACAGATGTAGAGAGGAAAGGGGAAACCTTTCTTGGTGTGAAAATTCAGCTGTGACAAGTGATTCCACAATATGCCCTCATGTTCCTGGCCAGGTTGAAAGTGCTGGGTGGTGATAAAGTGCTGCTCTTCTTGTCATCAGCAGAGGCAGACAGTTGGGACAAGGGTGAGATATGGTCAACATATCAGAATAGATGTTGATCTAGCAGAAACATGTTATGAAGACCTACCAGAAAGCAGGCAGCTAGAGAAAGAGCAGTGCTGCTGGCAGAGGTGGAACACCACAGCATTTTTAGACCAGAATCACCTTGTTTGGACCTGGAAGCCTTGGAGAGATCAGGTGACATCACACTTGAAGATGCTGTGCAGGAACTATGTGGCGGCCCAGAGCTAACCCCAATGACCGAAGAACTTATGTGATTATATTTCCTTTTTGGGGCAGACAGAATGATTGGTGAGATGTATGGGACCAGCAGTGAGGAGGAATTGATATTTTGTTGTACCATGTTTTGGGGGTGAAACAAGGGTGTTGGGGTGAGGACAACTGTATATAAGAGCAGGATTGTTATCTTACTGTGCATTCTGTGACCCTGCTACATGAAGGGGTGGATTGGTTGCACAGGTTTCTAGGTCTGTGTCTTTGGCTGAGAGGCCTTGAAAACCTCGGCCAGGGAGTGGAAGTTGGGAGTTTGTTTGCATTTAAAACAAGACAGCAAAGTCATAATAAGCAATGGCAGGTATAGGTGAGGCTACATGAGGATAGATTTTGGACACATTCCCAAGGATATATATATTTCTTAGTTGATATATGGGGATAGAACTGTATGGCCTCAAACAGGGGCAATATGAGAGGTATGGCCACCCACAAAAAAGGTACAGGATGCACACATTTCATAAATGTAGACAGATACACTTTGCATGATTTCAGAAGACGCATCTAGTGCTGGGGAATTGAAAAACTCCATAAAAGATGGCAAAGTACTGTATTTGGAAACATGTATTCAAGGTTTGCCAGGGGCTACTCATTGGGATTGCTCTGGAAGTCACATTCACACTACAGCACTCTAAAATAGATTTGGAGGGTAGATATTTATTGATTGAGGCGTAATTAGATGGGGAAGTACTCTCACTGATTGCAGTGTATGCCCGAATGCAAACCATGCCTCATACTTCACTATATTAACACTGACCCTCATCGTAAACACGCAAGTGCCTTTTTATCTGGTGCGGGGATTTTAATTATGTGCCAAATGCGAATCAGGACAGATCTGTACCACCCATCTTGGGACCCACCCAATTAATCACAGCCACTCAACACCTACGACAAAGGGCGGTTAACATTCAAGTGTCAAGTATATAGAGATTGATGCACCCTGGAGTAAGAGAATAATCATTTTACTCTGGGTTACACACCTTACATACTAGAATTGATGTTTTCTATTGTAATGTTGAAGCTGGAATGAAAGCAGCTGACATGGAGTATTTGGGTTGCACACTATCTGACCATAGCACTCTTAAGCTATTCCTTGCCTGGAATAGGCCGTGCCTGAGGATAACCACATGGTGACTTCCAACTGACGCACTTCAAGACATGTCATTCTGGGTGAGTATAGGAGAGAGCATAGACCACTGTTTGGCTGAAAATTCAGGCACAGTTGTGGATGCCATAATAGAATGGGATGCCTTTAAGATCATATTTAGGGGCTTTTCATGAAGACAGAAGTCAATAGAACATTATTGATCGAATTGAGAATTAAGGAGGACTGTATTTGGGAACAGAAAAACTGAACATAGAATATAGAGAGGTTCTTGATAAACTGGGTAATTTATATTAAAAGGAATATGTTGCTTGTCAGCATGCAGAGGATGATAAGGCGGGAAGGATACTTGCATGGCTTTTAAAATCTGATACCCCTAGAACACCAATAAATGCCATTCAACTGAACAAGGCTCAATTGTGTATACACCGAGGGAGATTAATCTGGTATTTGAGGAATACTATGGAAAGTTGTACAAGGCACCACTGAGTGGAGATGAGCACTCAATAACTGATTATTTGGAACAAATACTGATAGAAATTGGGTTACTGGTTGACTGGGGTGTGAGCCCTGGTGAAGTAGCAACCAGAATCCTAGTCAGGGTAAGGCACAAGAAAACCCCAAATTAACCTGTGCTCAACCCTCTGGTAGCTTGGAACACAGCAGTGAAGCTTAACGTAGAGGCAATGTGTAAAGTATTTGGGAAACACTTCAAACTGTAAAACAGTTTACCACACAACAAGATCCCACACCAGGTGTGAAAAATAGATCTGAATTTAATAACTAAAACAAGACCAAAACGACAAAAAAGCCAATCAGTAGAACCGGAGTTATTAATTTTTAAAGAATAAATTGCAATATAGAGCCTAATAGCAAAAAGTGCCAACTGTGGCTGTCTGGTCAAGCTGGACTGGGTCAAAGTTAAAAGTTCAGACCAACCACGATGGGGCGCAGGTCGGATACAGTCCCAGATTAGTCCTGCTGAAGTTTTACCATCTCAAGTCTTGTGCCAAGAGCCCGGTTCGCGTTGAAGAGGGGCGCAAGGAGAGCGTTGTGGGTGGCAGTAGGCATGGTGCGAAGTGCAGGCCGGGTGTCGCGGACGAGCAGGCTGGAGTTTCGTGTTGGCGGTCTCCCACGGGCTGTCGATGCTGCTGTGCAAAGAGACGGACAGGCGCTGGATTTTAGTGTGAGCGGCATGGTTCCGGTGCGAATGGGACAGGTCGGAGTCGCGAAGAGCACGAAAGCTTGATTTATTAACCCTTGAGCCTTACCAAGGGTCCTGGACCTGAGAGGCACCACTTTGGGAGTCAGGAGCTCGTGACAGACTGGTCCCGGAGCTGTTGGAGAGCCTTTTTTGTCCCTGAGGCTCAGATCAGGAGACCAGCAGACTAGCCCTTTGAGTCACTCTGTGGTCCTGGGTTCAATATGGAGTTGCAGGTCCAGTTCTTCTTCCCCTAGGAAGAGGGCAGCAGGTCAGCACAGCAGGGAAGCAGTTAATTTAGAGCAGCACTCCAACAGAGTGGCAGTCTTAGTAGCAGCACAGTAGCCATTCTTCCTG
This sequence comes from Calotriton arnoldi, assembly GCA_963921515.1. NCBI lineage: Eukaryota > Metazoa > Chordata > Amphibia > Caudata > Salamandridae > Calotriton > Calotriton arnoldi. The sequence continues at coordinate 1,931,838 of CAWUFW010000072.1, read as the reverse complement.
GCAGAGTATCCACAGGTCCAGAAGTGTATTGAAGAGTTGGTGTCTGAGGTCTTCTTTTATACCCAGGTGGGCCTTTGAAGTGGGGAGAATCTTCTAGAGGCATGCTTTTGACGTACACAGATGCCATGCCTTCCCTGACCAGGCTTCAGACTAACTACAGGGAGTATGCAGCACTTTGTGTGGAGACAGACACATCCTATTCAAGTGTAAGTGGGGCTGTGCCAAGCTCCTTCCTCCCATCCTATCAGTGATGGCCTATCCAGTCACGTCTAAGCTCCCATTGTGTGTGGCTCTGTAGCAGGAGTACACAAAGCCCAACTACCACCACACCCAGTCATGTGACCCAGAGACAGGCTGCAGGCACCAAATGGCTAAGACAATAAAATGCCTACTTTCTATAAGTGGCATTTTCAGACATGCAATTTAAAATCTGACTTCACCATAAATCAGGATTTTAAATTGTGAACTGATTATCTCTTCCCATTTGGATATTACACTTATAAAAGGTAATAAGGTAACTCTAATGTTATCCTATGGGAGAGATAAGCCTTTCAGTAATGAAAAAGAAATGTAAGAGGTTTTCACTACCAGGACATGTAAAACGTAAAAGTACATGCCCTACTTTTTCAATAATTTACTCTCTGGACTGTCCAGGTCCTACCACAGTGGTCACTTATATGTATTAAAAAGGAAGGTTTGAACTTGGCAAAAGGTTTATTTTGCCAGGTTAAATTGGCAGTTTAGAACTGCACACACAGGCTCTGCAATGGCAGGCCTGATATTGTTTAAAGGGCTATTTAAGTGAGTGGCCATTCAGTGCTGCAGACCCACTAAGAGCATTTAGTTTACAATCCCTGGGCACATGTAGTTCCACCTTACTAGGGACTTATAAGTAAATTATTTATGCCAACTGGCTACAAGTAATGTTACCATGTTTTAGGGAAAGAGCACAGGCACTTTAGCTCTTGTTAGCAGTGGTAAAGTGTGCAGAGTCCTACGGCCAGCAAAAACAAAGTTATCAAAATCAGGAGGTCTGGAGGCAAAAAGTTAGGGGAAAACTACTCCAATGATACCAGGTCTAACAAGTGTCCCCCCCCCAGCTGAGAGTGGGGAAAACTACCCAACTAAGAGTAGTTCTGGCTAAAGACAGCTGCACAGGTACTAGTTCCACAAGGTAATAGTGGTCTGCGCTCACCCTCTAATGGTCAAACTACTCCAAAACCATAAATACATTAAACCAGAAAAATAACGCAAAAAGGTGTGCCTCAGGAATCCAACAATTGTATTGTAGAGTGTGTTCTCTTTTTTTCTTCTCTTCTCCTTTCATGAAGTACACATAGTTCAATGGTGTCAATATCAATGTACTCTTCTCCAATAGCAAAATAACATGGGAGCAGTGGTATGAAGTCTCAAAACAATTCTGTTTATCATTCTTCAATGCATCAAAGAAACAACCCAGCCAGCTCATTTCGCCCTCCAAGAGGACTTCATCAGGGTTAATATATTTCTTTACAGCAATGTCACATTGAAGTCTAAGTGTAAAATGGATCAGTTCTCCATGAAATTCTTGGAACACTAGTACTGCCTCTTTATTGTTGTAGGTAAATACCAAGTGACCACATATAAATATCACAGCTTAACATCCACACCACATTGGGTTCTGTAAGCTCAGACCGGATAATACGACACACCACCAACGTCATTGACCTTCTTCAGTGACCAGAATTGTTTTGAGACTTCATATCACGGCTTCCATGTTATTTTGATATTGGAGAAGAGTACATTGATATTGATGTGTACTATGTGTACTTAATGAAATGAGGAGAGAACAAACAAAGAGAACAAACTCTACAATACAATTGTTGGATTCTTGAGGCACTCCCATTTGTGTGCTTTTCCAGAACTACCCAACCCCTTGGGAGTTCTCTTCACTAAGGCGGAGGAACCTGGAGAGACCAACAGCATTGGTGTGGTCTACTCCAGGCCAGTGTTCAACCATAAAGTCCATTACCTGCAGGGAGTTGGACCACCTCAACAGTTTGTGATTTTCACCCCTCATCTGCTTTAACCATCTGAGGGTCTGTGGTCTGTCTAAGCCCAGAAGTGCGCAAAAAACATGTATAGTCTGAGCTTCTTCAACGCCCACACCACTGCAATGACTTCCCACTCTTTTGCACTCCACCTCTGTTCCCGGGCAAGTAACCTCCTACTAATGAAGGCTACAGGTTGATTCGGGCCCTCTTCATTTAGCTATGGGATCAAGGCCCCTATGCCATGCTCTGAGGCATCTGTCTGCACAATGAATTCTTGGGAGAAGTCAGTTGCACTGAGCACGGGTGCCATGCACATGGTATCCTTCAGGGTGTCAAAGGCGTTCTGGCACGCCTCTGCCCAGATTACCTGATGTTTCTGCTTCTTAGAAGTCAGCTCTGTCAAGGTTGCAACAATGGTGCCAGACCCCTTGACAAATCTCCTGTAGTAGCCAGTGAAGCCCAAGAAAGCTTTCACCTCTGTCTGGGTCTTGGGGGGTTCCCAGGCCAGAATGGTTTCAATCTTCACCTGGAGGCCCTGCACCTTGCCTCCTCCTGCTTGTTGACCCGATTAGACCACTGAACCCAGCCTTATCTGGCACTTACTGGCCTTGATAGCCAGCCCTGCCCTTTGCGGAGCTTAAATACTTCTCTGTGGTGGCACAGGTGGTCCAGCCTATTAGAACTGAAGACCGCAATATCGTCTAGATAGGCGGCACTGAAGTTCTCCAACCTAGCTAGGACCTGGTGACCAACCTCTGGAAGGTGGCAGGGGCGTTCTTCAGTCCGAAGGGCATTACCTGTAACTAGAAATACCCTTCTGGGGTAGAGAACACAGACCTCTATTAGGTGCCCCCCGTCAAGGCAATCTGCTAGTACCCAGAAGTTAAATCAAACGTGCTGAGGCCAAGGTCTGTTTGAGGGCTCAATAACCGTTAACTCCAATATCTTGGAGACCTCCTCCTTAATGCTGGCTCTCACCTTATCAGACAGCCTGTAGATTTTACTCTTCACAGACATGCTGTCCTCACTGTCAATATCATGGTGATACCATGTAGCAAGTCCTGGGGTAAGGGAAAATAGTGAGGCAAACTGCCCCAACAACTGGCGGCAGTCTCTTTGTTGTTCTAAGGTCAGGGTTGGGGAGAGGCAGACACCCTCCACTGACCCAACCCGCTCCTTGGAAGAAAGGAGGTCAGGGAGAGGTTCACTTTTCTATTCCATCCCATCATCCATGACCAGGAAAATGGTCAACTCAGACCTCTCGAAGTGAGGTTTGAGGCAATTGACATGCAGGATCCTTAAAGGGTTCCCCCGGAGTCTTGAGGTCCACCAGGTAGGTGACATCACTCTTGCGCTCCTTTACCTCATAAGGCCCAGACCAGTGGTCTTGTAGGGTCCTGGGCTCCACAGGCTCCATAACCCATACTTTTTAGCCAGGCTGAAACTCGACTGGAGTGGCGTTCTGGTAATACCACGATTTCATGTCCTCATGACTGCCTTCTAGATTTTCCTGCGCTTGCTTTCAGAAGTGCTTCATTTGGATACGAAGAACCAGCATGTAACTGACCACATCCTGAGGAGGGGCTTCCTGGGAGCTTGCTCCCAGCTATCCTTCACCAGATTGAGAGGTCCTCTCACAAAGTGCCTCTACAGAAGTTCAAAGGGGCTGAACCCAACCCCCTTCTGCGGTACCTCCCTGCAGGCACATAAAAGGCATGGCAGGAGGACATCCCAATTCTGCCACATGAGATCTGACAGGCCCATTAGCATGCCAATTAGGGTCCTGTTGAGCCTCTCAACAAGCCCATTAGTTTGAGGGTGGTAATGAGTGGATGACCTGTAGGTTACCCCCCACTCCTTCCACATGGCCTTCATGTACCCTGACATGAAGTTGGTAACATGGTCTGACACCACCTCCTTTGGGAATCCCACACAGTTAAATATTCCCTTGCAGGCCCTGGCCACTGCAGGCACAGTCACTGTTCTCAGGGGGATAGCCTTCGGGTATCAGGTGTCATGGTCCACCAAGACCAGGATGAACTGTTGTATACTTCATAGGGTGTCCATAAACGGGCTTTATAGAATCATGACCATATATAGGCACAATCCAACCTGCCCTTATATAGGCATACAATCCCAGACCTTATTTAGGCATAAACCATGCATACCAAATACAGGTATGGATTCCGACATCCGTCCACCCTAGCGTCTCACCGAGTCCATGAAAAAACAGACCCTCAGGCTGCGGGAGTTTCCCTTGCCCAGGACTATTGATTTCTTCAAGGACTCATACATTATGCATGAACCTCTATTCCTTAAGGGATTCATTCATGACGTCTTTCGCTACCCAACTCACGTCAATGCTAACATTTTCAGGTATAAATATACCTTCCCAAACCCCTGTAAATCAGAGGAGACCTCGACTTCAGAGGAGCCCGATTCCCGGCCAGACGCACTGAGAAGACACTGTCATCCCTGCACGCAGAGAGTCCAGCTTCCAGTGATCTAACTTCCCTTGCGGGGTGTTGGAGTTCGAGTCCGGAAAGAGATTCCTACCTCTCTCATTCTTCAGGTATGGAGCAGACTAGAACCTAGAGGGACTCTTGGCATACTAGACTCTTAGCATGCTAGGCGTAACTTACTCTTAGTATACTCTAGTCAGAAATACAGCACCTACTTCTACTTCTCCCTACACCTAGGATAGGTTAGGTACACTGGGTAGAACTAGGCTAGAAACGCATCGTATGAGTACTCGCATTTTTAGGCTGTGTCATTTTATGTAAATGCATATATGGTGAAAAGATAATGCTAACGCAGTATTATTTATTTTTACTGCTCACCTTGTACATCATTTATCTCGCATACTGTCTTGTGATCGTAACAGCACATCTAACTTACAACAGAAACAAGACTGTTCAATAAACCATTTTATTGAAACGCCCGTCTGTTATTTCTGTGTAACTTTGAGACATAACTGAATCCTGCACAACTGAGCTGAGTGAAATAGTTATCTATTGTTTCTACGACTCTGGGACACATCCTGATTCTGTAAGGGAAACACAGTGGTCATGTTTTGCGGCTGCCAGAAACTAATCCCTTCTTGTCGTCAAGAAGTTTCTAGTGGCCTCTGAGCTAGCTGGCACAAGTAATTAAGTTTAATATACTCGATAGGGACATACCGACCTTAGTCCTATGTCAAACCTATAGGATATATTATTCCAATGCGCAGAGCCTATAAGGGAAATAGGAGCTACACTACATGGCGCCCAACGTTTGGTAAGGCAGTAATTCAACGTTAGAGACTGAGTAACTCAGCTGTGCATATATTCTTTTCTCTCAGAGACCCCTACCCATATACTCCAAAAGACGTCTGGAGTGGGCAGGGATAGTATCCGCCACGGCTACATAGGGAAGACCCCTATATATTAGCTGTTTGGTTTGTTCAACGTTGAAGGATACAGTGTTCCACAATATTGTGCACCTTATCTTTGTTTCCTTGAAATTTGTTTCCATATTTTCAAGCAGAAAAATGTCAGGCACTGACAATGACGCCGGAAACGGTATAGCTGCGGCTGATCCAGCCCAAGCAGCATTTTTTAACAATACCGGTTTAAATGAAACCGAGGAGGGTGTCATTGACATCGCTCCAAACTTAAGAAGAGCCATTACTCTAAAACTTATAAAACATGGCCTACCACCGAGAGGAGGTAGAGCAGTTTTCGGGATTGAGGCACATGAATCCTTTCAAACAGAGGTATTCTATTCATGGGTAATTCTTCCTGAATCCAATCCAGTGACACACTTGTTTCACTTCTACAAAGAAGATGAAGCACCAGAGGAATACATTCCTTTCGAGGATATTGAAATTCCATTAACATACCAGGAGCATCAGCTCTGGTTTAAAGGCACCCTAAAACACAATAAAAATATAACCAGGCTCGGTCCACTAGGTAGACCAGGAGCAACATGGCCGATTCTAGCAGGCTATACACCTCATCCAGACATCGAAATAATGTCAGGCGAGGAAATGCTTAATCAACTCACAGAGTTAATAAAAATCTACAGACAATTGGTTCAATATGTCATGCGGACTTTCACAGTCCAACCACCATTAACAATTCCAAATCATACTCCTCCACAGGGGAGTACACTAAAAATTACACCACAGACTCTATACGCAGTCATGGGTAAAATGCCCACTAAGAGTGAGCAAATTCCATTTTGGATAGCTCAAAAAATTACTCAAATCGAAGCAGTATTTCCAAATACTAGCCCGCATGAGAAACACAGAATCCTAACCATTAGTCTACCAATGGGGATCACACCACAACTGGAAGACTGCACCACTTGGGGCTCAGTCTTTGCTGCCATCTACACTAAAACACACGGCATTCCGTCAATTGCGGTAATACCAGATGTCCTAAAACAAATTCAAAACGAATACGGGGCAGAGCCTGCTTTAAATTTAGGAATGAAATTACTGAAAAATTTCGACCAGGTCTCAACAATAATATTGTCAAATATTAAAGGGGAGGCAGCAGCAGTGGCGATCCGTCAAAAATTAAGGGAATTTGATGTTACAGAACATCAAACAGAGCTACCCAGAATTATAGAGCAATCTTATGCAGAATTAGGCAGAGATAGTTTGGGTGGGAGACCAGTTAAACCAAAACTATCTGAAAGTCCTGAGAAGGACTCAATTAAACAAACTCCTGCGTCTTCTAAAAAGAAGTGGGAATCTACTAAACAAAATTCAAATGAGAAAAGATCTCAATCCCGAGGTAGGTCTCCTCAAAAGGAGCCCTCTGAAAGGAGGTACAACCTCAGGAATAGGGATAATTTGAGAAAACCTGATAGGTATCAAGATAATGATACACGTTCCTCTCGTCCCTTTCAGGTCTCATCACAGACTTCGGAAAGAAGAGGACGAACAGAACATAGAGAAGAACGCGTGAAATCGAAAGACGACAAGCACGCAACAAAAATTAAAACTAAACCTCAATTCTCCAAAAAGAAAGTAGCAGGTCTAATAGTAAGACATGCCGAGAATTCTGAGAAGTCAACTCAAGAACGGAGAATGGGCTCAGACAATGCTGGACAGTGCAGCAGAAGTCACAATAGCTCGCCAGAACCTGATGGAACTTCTGGAGATAGTGGACTTGAATGAGTACATTACAGTAGAAACTGTAGACACCAGGGTTAGTACTCCACAAAGGTTATATGAAATAACACTCCGGATGGAGGGAGACAAACCTAGACAGGTTAAAGCACTTTTTGGGAAAAACTATCAAAGGGTTATGACATACTTCTAGCAGAAAAAGACTGGCCACCACAATTTGTCAAGGAGTGCCCACATGGCGAGGACATTATTATGCCTGCCTTCTCCAATAACATTCCAATTCATTTAAAATATACATATGCCAGAAAATGGGCAGTGGCCCAGGCTCCAGCATTATATAAAAATCATGTAGGATGGGATGAGGACTCCCTCACCATAAAATAAATCTGAAACATGAACCTACTGCTCAAAGGCAGTATCCTATTAAGCAAGAAGCTAAAAAACAGGTCAGGGAGATTTTAGATCAACTTGAATACCAAGGGGTGATTGAAACATGCACCTCCTCCATGAACAATCCTTTGTTTCCTGTCTCCAAACCAGACAATACATATCGTCTAGTTTTGGACTACAGACATTTAAACACTTGTTCTAAAACTTTTGCAGTGCAAAATGCACACAGCACAGCATTAATGAATAACATTGTGCGTAAAAAATATAAAACAACATTAGACATCTCAAACGGTTTCTTTTGTCAAAACATAGCACCGGAAAGTAGGTACTTAACGGCATTCTCCATAATGGGGACCCAGCGTCACTTTTGTCGACTCCCACAAGGGTTCAAGAACAGCCCAGGTTTATTCTCAGCGAGGGTAACGGAGTTACTACAAATCTATGACAACGAGGCATTGTCCTATGTCGATGACATCTATCTGACAGACGATGACTTGGACAAACACTTGAACAGGGTGAGCACCATTATATTGGGATTCGCCTCTGAGGGCTACAAGTTCAACTTTAAAAAGTCTCGGATTGCCCATCTCAATGTCCTATTTTTGGGATATGAGCTTTCAAGTGAAGGCAAGAGCTTGGCAGCTAACTTTCTAGAGAAATGTGCGCTGCTCCAACCTCCAAAATCGCTAAAACACTTACAATCAATACTGGGATTCCTAAATTTTGGAAGAACATACATTCTAAACTACGCAGAAAGGATTAAACCTCTCTACGCATTAATCAAACCTGATTTTTCAAATAAAAACTGGACACAGGAACACACAGAAATTTTGCGTTCACTCCATTCTAACATGTTAGCAACAAAACACTTACAAACACGCGTAAGTCAAAGAAATTTGGTGATTCGAATAATTTCGGGTCAGTGTGGATTCACTTACTTAACATTTAATGAGGGTGAGAAAGTACCAATTGCATACAAATCACATTTGTATACACAAGCGGAAATGCGCTTCAGTTCAACTGAAAAAATTCTAACGGCAGTTCAAACAGCTGTAGCAAAAGAAAGAGCCTTAGCCCAAGGGAAACGCATAATTGTCGTAACCCCAGTACCGGCTTTAGAAGCGGTCACAAAAGCAAGCATTCCAAATGCTAAAGCTTTACATCCGAGATGGATACAGTGGGTTAATTCTCTTGCTGCAACTGATGTTGAATATGTTTTTGATCCAGATTTAAAAACACAGGCATTTCTCCAATATGAACAAGAATGTCCTCTGCCCACTGAGATTCTGCCTCTCGATCAGTATGAATTCATAATTTACACTGACGGATCCGCACAGCCCGCAACAGGGAGTAAGCAAGCTTACAGTGCAGCGTGTGCTATCGTTAAAGGTCGCATGCGAAATGGCATCTTCAGACCTATGGTCACAAAAACTCAATCACTAGGTGATTGTACAGCTCAGCGAGCTGAACTACAGGCATTCAAACTGGCACTTGAGAGTACGGATCGAGAATTCCTCACACTGATAGTATGCGATTCCTATTACTGTGTTCAGTCGTATAATGATTATATCCGAACCTGGCTTGAAAATGGTTTTAAAGATGCGAAAGGTGGCACAATTAAGCATAAGCTGCTTTGGGAACAAGTAGTTCAGTTGAAAAATGAACTACCAAAGGCTCACGTGATTCACACACTGAGTCATCAGCGTGATGGCGTTCACGTTGCAGGGAATTCATTGGCTGACGAAGCCGCGAAGGGGGCTGTTCAGACGGCTTCCGTAGCTGCGATCACTCGTTCAAAAACAAAAATAGACGGTGAGATAATGTTAGCTGTCAATGCATCAAGCAAAGGCAGCAGTGCAGCGTTACCAAAAAAGTTTCCACTCAAGTACTCTTATGTAATTGATGCGAATAACGTTCCTTTTGCTCGAATCCCTGGAGTGGGGGATAGGGTAATTCCAAACATGGAACGAAGAGCAGCCTTGATTTATGAAACACATTTGGGGGAGGGTCTGTCACATCAAGGGATCTCAAAAACAATTTTGAAATTGAAAGAGATGTACTGGTGGCCTGGAATGAATACACACATTCACATATTCATCAACAACTGCTTAGACTGTAAATTACAGCGAGAAAGCCACCAGACACCATGCAGCGAATGCGGCAGCCCAGTGCAGACACCACTGTTAGATAGCATTAGGCTATCTATTCGCCAGCGTCCTATTGGACAAAGGCATTCCCGCAAATACTAAATCTAGGTTCCTATGGTTATGGCCTCAGCGCTCGGCTGACGCTCGAACTGTTATAAAAGATTTGCGAGTCTTTATCGGCACATACGCAATAGGCACGTTTCATTCTGACCAGGGTCCTGCGTTTAGCTCTAGGGCTTACAAGGAGGCCATGGCCAGTCTCGGCGTTGCATTGCGGTACTCCTCTCCATTCCATCCTGAGGGAAATTCTGTTGTGGAAAGGAAAAACCGGGACATAAAGCAGTCTATAACAGCTAGGGTATTAGGTTCGGGTGATGGGTGGGTCAAACACCTCATTAGCGTTCAGCGCGCTCTCAATAATTTGCCAAGAAGTTCTCTAGGGGGGGTCACTCCATATGAGGTCCTATTTGGGACAAGAATGTGGGTTCCAGACTTAGAACACGTAGGCACAGTGGTGGACATGAAACCATTTGAAATCAAAGATCGTTTGGCTGTTTTACAGGATCTTAACAAATTAAGAACGAAACAAAGCAACGTATCCCTACAGCCAACCACCACTGGGGAAAAATCGGCGGTCCCAGCAAGGCCTGTCTGGATTCCAAAAGTTGGGGATCTAGTCAGAGAAAAAATAGCGGACAAGAAGGAATTTGGACCTTCTTACAGACAACCGGTACCTGTTCTAGCTGTTCAAGGAACAAGGACAGTACTTCTGCCGCCCCTTGCTGGAAGAAAGGAGAAAAGATTTGTGTCAATCGACCTGATCAAACCACAACATGTGGCCAATACTAAGCAGTAGGCCTCGTGGACTCCGACCTAGTAGCAGACGCACTCCTCTCGCTTCTATTCAAGAGGTTCAGACTGAAAGACTGATCACGATCGAGAACTCAGCTGTAACGAATGAAGGACTATGCAACCAAGCTATGGAACTCATCACTCTTGACAACCAAATAACAGTTCGTCCAAATACACCTGTCTACACCAACGTGACTCGTGAAGAACTGGTTCCTGTGATTTCAACGAATCCTGATGCAATTCCAACAATTGACAGAACTGCTTCTGGCTATTTCATTGACTTTGATACGTTCTCAGAAGATCCAAGCGAACCTGAAACGACGCCAGCATCATCAAATTTCAAGCAGCAAGTACAAGACTTTATTCACTTTCTGAAAAAGACTTATCTGGTTTCTCCATGGATTGAACTCTGGATTACATCTGGACTTTTTGTTTTCCTGCTCTGGCTAGCTTTGGTAACAACTGTAAGCGTGCTTATAAGTGGCAGATACATCCATGTAAACATTGAAGGAAAAGACGTAAATGTACTTTTGAAACCACATAAATCTTCCCATCGTGAAGCAAGAGACTTGTCATCAGTGAACATCACAGCTGTTCCTATACAGGATGGTATAGTGTGGGACAAAACAGATTATAAAATCTTCGGTCCAAGTGAACAATTGAACATTCCACATTTATTTAAAATTTCACTAAGTGATTTAATTACATCTAGTACCTATTCAGATGATTGGGACATAGAGACTGTTCAAGATATAATGTTTGATCTAGAGAAATCTGCTGCATTTTCTAAAAATGAATTTTTAGAGGGTTCATCTGGTTACGAAGAATTATATTGTTATAACCACTATGGTCATCATTATTTGCACAAAACTGCATATCCAAGAAATGTGTTTATGTTTAATCAATGGGAACATTGTCCTACACCACCACAAGGTAGTTCGAAAACTTTTGCTAGTAAATTTCCATATTTTTCAGGTTATAATACATCTGATCCAGAAACATTTTACTAAAAATGTAAACAAAACAGGACTGAAAATTATGTTAACAAATACCAAACAGATTTACTCTGAAGCATTTATTGCCCAACTATCTACACAGGGTTTCGACTTATGGAAAAACACTATTGAGACAAAAACTGTCTGGGGTAGTAAAGATTGGCAAGTACAGGGTATAGAAGCTTTATTTAGAGCCTGTATCATCCCTGAACAAATACTGTTTTTGAATGACACCGTCCAACAGACATCTTGTCTTGGATTAGCCAAGATCAAAGAGATGAAAACACCTTCTGTGCCAACGCCTGCCAGTGATAATAATACGAAGGCAGTGGTGACAGTTGACAATATACTACAACTCAACAGAACTCATCCAAATTGGAAGAAATGGTTGATCTGGCCCACAGACACAAACAGCTGTCAGGAAAGGTTCTTGAACAAAACTCAGGGCTTTACTATTCATAGGCCAGACCCAAGATATGTCCAAAGACAACATCCGGGGGTAGTAACAACATACAGTGTAGGAAAATTATGCCTCGATTGGCTGCATAAATCTACACTACAGGATGTGAAGCAACACTTAACCTTACTTGCACACGACGCAGATCTTAGGGAATTCTTGCTTGGACCAAGAAAACCGCGTCAAAAACGTTTCATATATGCCGGCATCTATGCTGCTTATAACGAAGCATGGAAAGTGTCACAGATAGAGGCTGCAGAACGAATTCGTGAACTTGATCGTATTAATTTAGAGAAAACACTCTCTGTAGTCGACAATGGGTTAACAACTTTGTCCTCCAGGATATATTCATTGGATGGCATTGTATCCTCTGCTATCGACATTCTAGAACAAGATTTGGCTATGTTACAACAAGGTCAATCTCAATTACGTTCTATTATGTTATTGACATGGACGCTGCAATCTTTGCGAGCGGGCTATGTGCCTTGGCGTTTCATCAACACGTCGTCTCTGTTTGCAGAATACAATCTAACTGATAAACAGATCGAATTGGCACAAAGAGGAGCAAGGTATACAGTGCTGAGCATTGAAAAAATGGAGAACTTACCATTTACAGTGGCGGAAAAACCAGCTACAGAATGGGTTATTCATGGCAAAATAACGTTGCCTGTGACAACTTTTCAGTTTCAGTATTGCCTCAGACAGATGCAAGCAGGCAAATATGAAAGGTTGGGTAAGGAATACATTAAGATATCTTGGAAGTTACCATATACACATAGATGTTGGAGTGGGGATCGTGAAGTGTTTCTTAGCGGTATCAACTGTAAACCTGCACTGACCGGTTCACTCATTTGCCAGGACATTATTTTACACGGGGCTTGTAATGGTTCTGTGGCAAACTTGTCTTGCCATCAGCACGGTTCACCAGCTGCTGTGATTAATCCGACGTTTGGACAACTTTCGAATGGGAGTTACCTCATGTTGAATGATCAGAGCTGCTGTGGAATGTTGCCAGGCATCCCATATCTAGTAACGGTCAACTCCAGGGTCACTTGCTGTATGCAAGTATTGTTTCCCCCAATAGACACAGTCAGGGAGTCGCCTTTATGGCCTTCGCTGAACGTCTCTTTTATAAGATTTGATACTTTAAGCAGAATGAAAGCCATGCTTTTACAGCAAACAGTGCCTTTGACCTCGGCCAAAGAAACCTATGATCTACAAGTTGCAAGGCCTTCGGCTGAGATACAGACTTTAATACGTACAAACTGCCCTATACATTTCGTAGAAATGATATCACGTATCTTTAACATGTCAGATACAACAGGAATTATTCATGTATTTAAGAGCATTTGCACCGGTCTCTTAGCCCCGTTCCAGGCAATACTTGGAATCATTCCGAACTTTGCACATTCGGTGTTTGGTGGCATACCATTAATTCTAGCACTTGTTGCGGGAATTTTATTCATCTGTCTGCTATTGCGCTATGGCCAGCCTCTTCGCCGAAATCACTCCGAGCGAAATGGAGAAAGCTCTCCTTGAAAGAAAGTGCCGTGAGCGAATAGTACAAGTACTAGGCATGACTCGTCTACGGGACCTTAATACCACGTGGTTCCTGTCCTTCCGACCAATCTGGCAAGATTGCATCTTACCTGTTCTACGATGCCTGCTATGCGGTGAAGAATGCGTGTTGGACGCTTGTCTAACATATCCATCAGCTGCGCCAAAGGATGTCGATGCTTTGCTGGACCCGATAACGGCCCATGCTCTGTGTTGTCCCCAGAGGCTTCCAATACTGATGTCGGCATTCATTGAGATCTCACAGTCGCCTCCTGCTGCTGCTGAGGTACGAGAAACAACTTCAGGCACACAGGTAACACCGAACGCGAACATTGCTGAGAGCGATGTTCCCATCTTTGTGCGGTCAATCTTTTACACGAGGTGTTCCAACTTACACCGACGACAGTGGAAGATGTTTTGTCTATTGAAATAGATGATCTAATGTTTACACCAGACCAGTGAACTGACTCTGATTCGGCATGCTGTGTTCCAGTGCAACAGCAGCAATTTGGCGTTCATTTTTCAAAACTTTGGAACATTACCAAAATTTGAACTACATTCCCATTTTTTCGAACAATAATGGCACTCCAATCTGCTTAACGTAGAACTAGCCTTATAATACAGACTTGGCAGTACTTCCATGGACCCTTAGTGATCTTGTGTGTCTAAATCAGTTCATTTAAGTTTCATGACAGGAAATGATATTTTGATTTTGAACAACCTTGTCGATCATTTTCATCATATGTAAATATTGCTTTTAAGATTTCATTCCAAATGCATTTATTTCATACCTTATGCTAAGAATGAAAAGCACTGCTTCATGATGTACAGCAACCTTTGCATTTTTTAATGTCTTTTAAAGCTTTTAGGATATGTTTTAATATGCGGTACTCCATTTTAATGTTTAGCATTTTTAATGTTTAGCATTTTAGTATTGTTGTATACACAAAAGAGGAGTGGGTGTTGTATACTTCATAGGGTGTCCATAAACGGGCTTTCTAGAATCATGACCATATATAGGCACAATCCAACCTGCCCTTATATAGGCATACAATCCCAGACCTTATTTAGGCATAAACCATGCATACCAAATACAGGCATGGATTCCGACATCCGTCCACACTAGCGTCTCACCGAGTCCATGAAAAAACAGACCCTCAGGCTGCGGGAGTTTCCCTTGCCCAGGACTATTGATTTCTTCAAGGACTCATACATTATGCATGAACCTCTATTCCTTAAGGGATTCATTCATGACGTCTTTCGCTACCCAACTCACATCAATGCTAACATTTTCAGGTATAAATATACCTTCCCAAACCCCTGTAAATCAGAGGAGACCTCGACTTCAGAGGAGCCCGATTCCCGGCCAGACGCACTGAGAAGACACTGTCATCCCTGCACGCAGAGAGTCCAGCTTCCAGTGATCTAACTTCCCTTGCGGGGTGTTGGAGTTCGAGTCCGGAAAGAGATTCCTACCTCTCTCATTCTTCAGGTATGGAGCAGACTAGAACCTAGAGGGACTCTTGGCATACTAGACTCTTAGCATGCTAGGCGTAAATTACTCTTAGTATACTCTAGTCAGAAATACAGCACCTACTTCTACTTCTCCCTACACCTAGGATAGGTTAGGTACACTGGGTAGAACTAGGCTAGAAACGCATCGTATGAGTACTCGCATTTTTAGGCTGTGTCATTTTATGTAAATGCATATATGGTGAAAAGATAATGCTAACGCAGTATTATTTATTTTTACTGCTCACCTTGTACATCATTTATCTCGCATACTGTCTTGTGATCGTAACAGCACATCTAACTTACAACAGAAACAAGACTGTTCAATAAACCATTTTATTGAAACGCCCGTCTGTTATTTCTGTGTAACTTTGAGACATAACTGAATCCTGCACAACTGAGCTGAGTGAAATAGTTATCTATTGTTTCTACGACTCTGGGACACATCCTGATTCTGTAAGGGAAACACAGTGGTCATGTTTTGCGGCTGCCAGAAACTAATCCCTTCTTGTCGTCAAGAAGTTTCTAGTGGCCTCTGAGCTAGCTGGCACAATTAATTAAGTTTAATATACTCGATAGGGACATACCGACCTTAGTCCTATGTCAAACCTATAGGATATATTATTCCAATGCGCAGAGCCTATAAGGGAAATAGGAGCTACACTACAGAACCTGTTGCCCAGGGCTGTCTTGGAGTCTAGAGGCTCAGTAATGTCGATTCCCACCCTTTCAAAGGGGTGCCAACAACAGGGAAAAGTTTCAGGGGAGCTTTGCGCTTCCCTCCTGACTTGCCACTGGCCTGGCATGTTGGACAGGACCTGCAGAAAGCATCTGAGGCCCTCCTCATTTTAAACTATAGAAGTGGGTGACAAGCCTGTCAAATGTCTTGTTATGCCTCAAATGACCTGCCATGGCTACATCATGAACCAGTAGGAAGGACTTGTATCACTGGGGAACCAACAACACACAGGCTCAGGAACTTGAGGCTCACTGTACAGAAGACCATTCTCCCAGTAAATCAGGTGATCACCATAGGTGTCGCAAGCTGCCTGGTCCTTGGTCTGATGCCGTAGGCCCACAATTGTAGGGCATTCCCTCTGCACCTTGCAAAACTCCTCCCTTTTGGGATCCCCTTCCTGCTTGCAGTTGGCCTGCTCAGGTAGGTTTCCCCAGGGTAGCAACATCCTCCTGGTGCCCCCCCCTCAGGTTCAGTCTCCTCCTGGACTGTGGGAGTTTCAAGAGTGGGTTTCCTGCACACCTTTCCCTTCCTCTTTTTGGCAGGCACCTAGGCCATTCTTTCAGGCTCTAGGTCCCCCTGACTACCCTCCCAGGCGGCCATGGACCATGTGGTCAGGCACACCCACTCAGGCAACCCTAACATCTCCAAATGGGACCTTAGCTCCACTTCCTTCCAGATGGTGTGCTCCAGGTCATTGCCAAGCAGATAATCCACAGGCATGGACGGACTCACAGCTACCCTCAACAAACCTGAAACCCACTTCACCCAATTCAAAGGGAACCAGAGTAACTGGTTAGTGACGCTCATGGTTGTCAGCTGCAACAACTTGGTGGAATGCATTAGGGACTACCTGCTCTGAGGTCACCAGATGACATCCGACACGGTTGTCATGCTGGCTCCAGTGTCTCTTAGAGCCTCTGCCCATTGATGATGACCCATGGCCTGTATTTCTTAGTGTTACTAGGCATGCGAGTTCTCTGCACCATCTAACATCACCCAGGGACACTAGGGTATCCTCTATACTGTCCTATCCACTAACTGGGACAATCTCCTCCCCAAGGGCTACAGTAGCCAACCCCAGTGTCTGCCCACTGGTAGGGGGCTGTACCCGCTTGGGACACTTGGCATCCCCCTTGAAGTGCACTTCCTGTTGGTACTCATGGCACTTGGGGGGGTGTCTTACCTGAAGACTTATTGTCAGAGCACTATCTCTCCTTTTTCTCAGGTGGTGGGTGGGAGTCCTGACTCATGGAACTAGTTTGGGGCCCTTCAGAGAACTCCCTGTTTTTATGTTTGTCTCCGCCCTCTTTCTTCTGATGGGGACCCTGCTACCCTTGTGTTGATCCCCCCAGATAATTGGTTGTGCACCCTGGTGCTGACCCAGATGTCTGCCTCCTTAGGAAGCTCCCTGGGGTCAAAGAGCTCACTGTCAATCAGGTGTTGCCACAGATCTGCAAAACAAAGACTGAACATATGCTCCTTTGCAATCAAATTGTACAGCCCCTGACAATCCATGACTTTACTGTCCTTTACCCAACCATCCAGTGCCTTGCAAAAAGAATCCACAGAATCAACCCAGGTCTGTTGGGCCAGCTTCTTACTGTCCCAAAACATCTGTCTGTACTTCTCTGGGGTCAGATTATACTTCCTGACAAGGACTTCCTTTGTGGGGGATACCTCATCCTGTCTTCCTTCTCTAGGGCCAGTACGGTGTCCCTCCCTTCACTAGGGATATGCCTCCACAGACTAGCCCCCAAATCTTCTTCAGGGATCATTCACATCTGTAAGGAAATCTCATAAGCCTCAAGCCACTTGTCAATATCGTCTCCCACAATAATGTCAGGCACCAAACCTTGGAAAAATGGACCCTCTTGTCTCCAGAGGGCCCTGAAGAAATGCTGCCACCATCACTGCTGGACTCTGTCCGTCTGGTTTTAGTGTCCAGCTCCTTCGGGCGCCTTTTATGAGCCAAACACTCCAAGGTAATTCTCTCCTCCATGGCCAGTCTCTTTTCCTCCATCTTGTAGCTTGGCCATCTTCAGCCTGTACGCCCTCTTTGCTTTCCTTTCCGCCAACTCCTCTGGGCACAGGTTGCGAGAGGGCATACTGCTTCCTGTACAGATGGGGATTTCCAGTCTTGGGAGTAGGTTACCCCCTCCTCAACAGGCTGCATTCCAAGACTCTCCTGCAGTTCCTGCACTGATTCTTCCTCATCCTCCTCTCCCTCCCGGTCAACTGTTATGACTGGCAATTGGTAGGCCTCTACCCGTGCCCTAAAGGCCTTTTGGAGCTCCGCCTTCTTGGTGCTCCTTTTAGCAGGCATCCACCTCTCCTGGCAAAACTCCTTGAGCTGAGCCACAGTGTAGCTCTCCAGGTTGACACGCTCAAACTCCATCTTTGCAGGCAAGGTCACAGACACAATCAGTCAGGTAGGGTAAGAATGAATTTAAAACCAAAAAAGCCAATCAGGGAGAATTTAAAACTCAAATTGGTCTTAATTATGGGATGGTAATGTACACCAAATCAATGTATGGCACTACACAAAAACAAGCCCTATACTCACCGCTGATCACCAATGTAAAGAACTCTGTTACGGGTTGACTGGGGTGTGAGCCCTGGTCATGCAGCAACCACAATCCTAGTCAGGGTAAGGCACAAGCAAACCCCAAATTAACCTGTGCTCAACCCTCTGGTAGCTTGGCACAGAGCAGTCAGTCTTAACTTAGAGGCAATGTGTAAAGTATTTGGGCAACACTTCAAACAGTAAAACAGTGAAAACACCACACAAAACGATCCTGCTCCATGTTAGAAAAATACTTCTGAATTTAATAAATTAAACAAGACAAAAACGACAAACATCCCATCAGTAGAACTGGAGTTATACATTTTTAAAGAATGAACTGCAATATGGCGCCTCAAAGCATAAAGCACCAACCGTGGCTATCTGGTCGCGCTGGACTGGGTCAAAGTCAAAATTTCAGACCGACCACGATGGCATGTGGGTTTAATATAGTCCCAGATTAGTCCTGCTGAAGTTTTATCTTCTCAAGTTTTGTGCCAAGAGTCTCATTCACATTGGAGAGGGTTACAAAAGCAAGGAGAGCGTCACGGGCAGCAGTTGGTGTGGTGCAAAGAGCAGGCCAGCCATCGTGGACAGGCGGGGTGGTGCTTCGCGTTGGAGGTCCCCCATGAGCTGTCGATGTTGCTGTGTGAAGGGAAGGGCTGGCAGCGGCTCGCACTGGATTTTGGTGCGAGAGGCACAGTTCTGGTGCGAACTGGCCTGTTCGCGGTCACAAAGAGCCCAAAAGCTTTATTTATGAGTCTCTGAGCAACACAAAGGGTCCAGAACCTGAGAGGCACCACTTGGGTGTCACAAACGTGCTGCAGACAGGTCCAAGAGCTGGTGGGGAGCCTTTTATGTCACTGAGGCTCAGATCAGGAGGCTGGCAGTCTTGCCCTTTGAGTCACTCTGGGGTCCTGGGTTCAAGATGAAGTTGCAGGTCCAGTTCTTCTTCCCCAGGCAAGAGGGTAGCAGGCAGAATGTTGGCAGAGCAAGGCAGCAGTTCCTTCAGAGCAGCAGTCCATCACAGTGGCAGTCCTTGTAGCAGCACAGCAGCCCTTCTTCCTAGCAGAGTATCCACAGGTCCAGATGTGTAGTGAAGAGTAGGTGTCTGAGGTCCTTTTTTTACCCAGTTGTGCCTCTGAAGTGGGGAGGAGCATCTAGAAACATTCATTTGAAGTGCACAGATGCTCTGTCTCCACTGCCTTGACTCCAGACTAACTACGGGGGGTATGTAGCCCTTTGTTTAGAGACAGGACACAGCCTATTCAAGTGAAAATGGGGCTGTGCCCAGCTCCTCCCTCTGATACTCCTAGTGATGGCCCATCCAGTCACACGTAACATCCCAGTGTGTGTGGCTGTCTAAGAGGAATACACAAAGCCCAACTGTCACCCACACCCAGTCATGTCTCCCAGAGACAGGCTGCAGGCACCAAATAGCTAAGGCAAGAAAATGTCAACTTTCTAAACATTGAACAACAATATAATTACCAATGCTGATGATCCTTTAATACATTCAATTGTTTCGTGGGTGCGCAAATTGATTACAGTGAACACCATTCATTTTTTATCATAATCCAAAAATTTCACAAATCATTTTTGTATACCAAAAATCATAGACAGTTGACCAACATACATGAAAAACAATACTAACAATGTTTTTTGTTCACATTAATAACCCACAAAACATTTAATGAAATTCATGACTTAGACATGTGGAAGAACATCATCAACCTATTACCACCTATGTATAAATATAAGAAAACACATGTATCCTGGTTCTGAATTGGGTAGCCCACTGGGAGCCGAACTAATTAAATCATTCACCTAGCTCCTGTCAGTTGGAGAAAACCAGAAGTGTTACAAAATGACTAGGAATCAATGGCTAGTGGCAGAGATATATTCTTTACACCATTTAAACATAATCATGTTCCCTGTGCACCAGTTATATCTTTGCACCACGCTGTCTGGTGTAAAACACAATCAATGCGTTTCGAACACTAAGTAATTTAGGGGTTCTCCTCAGGATGCAGAACAACTGGATACTTATTTGTACTGCAAAACCAATATTATGAGCTTTCCAATCTTCTTTCTGTGTGTATGTCTCAATAGTTTTCAAATATAGTAGTGTCCAGCCAACTTTCTAGTGGTGAGCTACATCTTTCAGGGAGAATCAATTCGGAGGAGATTTCTCTTCGCGCTTTGAATTTCTTCACTTAAACTGTCTACCCTTAATGAAACCGGGCGTTCCTACAAGTTCTTTACGGTCAGTTAATTCTTCTTAGTTGGGTAGATTTTCTTCGCATGACTTTCCAGGCTCTGTTTTGAACGTAATTCGAAAAGGTAATAAGGTAACTACAATGTTACCCTACGGTAGAGATAGGTCGTGCAGTAGTGAAAAATGAATTTAAGAGTTTTTCACTACAAGGACATGTAAAACTATAAAGTATAAGTAAATGTCTTCCTTTTTAAATACATTGCACCCTGTCCTCTGGGCTGTCCAGGGCCTACAATAGGGGTGAAATGAAATGAAATTTGTACTTGTAAAGCGCACTTAAACCCCCAAAGGGGTGTCCTGGCGCTGTACGCATACCGCTGTGGAACCCTTCCTGGCTTTTCCCTGTGAAATGTCTACTCCTGGGCACCCCCAGGGTGAAGCCAGGCATCCGAGCGCTGTTGGGGCCGTTGTGGAGATTAAGCAAGCTATTGCCCAGAGTTGCAGAGTGGGACCCATGATTAGAATAGGCACCGAGGCGAGAATTATCAGGTCCGAGGAAATTGAGCCCAAGACCTGCCGAGGCGGGAATTGAACCCTGGTCCCGGGCCAGATCTCTGCATCAGGGTCTGCTGCTCTAACCATTGAGCCACACTTCTCCATGACTTATATGTATTAAAAGGAAGGTATGGGCCTCGCAAAAGGTTTATTTTGCAAGGTCGAATTGGCCATTTAGTACTGCAGACACAGGCTCTGCTATGTCAGGCTTGAGACATGTTTAAAGGGCTACTTAAGTGGGGGGCACAATCAGTGCTGCAGACCCACTAGTAGCATTTAATTTACAAGCCCTTGGCACATATAGTGCCACTCTACTAGGGAATTATTAGCAAAATAAATATGTGAATTGGGTACAAGCCAATGTTGCCATGTTTTAGGGAAAAAGCACAAGCACTTTAGCACTGGGTAGCAATGGTAAAGTGTACAGAGTTCTAAGGCCAGCAAAAACGAAGTTTGCTAAAACAGGAGGTCTGATGCCAAAAAGTTAGGCGGAAATCACGCCAAGGATGCCAGGTCTAACAGATACCATTGCCATATATGAATAGGTTGCAATGCCAGGAACTGGAAGAGCCAAAAACATTGGAAGAGATACAATTAGCACTTAAGCACATAGCAGGAGGCAATTCCCCTGGCACAGATGGGTCCCCGGGCATATTTTATGCCACATACAGCTCATGCCTAGCATCTCACCTACTGCAGGTATATGAGGTGGCCAAGGAGAAAGGGATCCTACCAAAATTGATGAGGGAGGCGTTATTGGTGATTCACGCAAACCAAGGTAGAAACCCTTTAAATGTTGGCTCCAATCATCCTTTGTCCCTTTGAATCTAGACTGTAAAGTGCTTGGGAAGGTATTAGCAAATTGTCTGGTGCCCATAGCACAAACCGTGGTGGGGTCAGACTAAAATGGTTTTATTTCAGGCTGGAATACTTTCCTGAACTTGTAAGAACTGTTCAGAGTTATGGATTGGGCTATAGGACACAGGGCAAGCCATTGAGTGCCCTCGTTGGACATAGAAAAGGCTTTTGACACTCTGGGTTGGCCTTACCTGATGACTGTACTTCATAATCTGGGAGTACACCCAGAGTTTTTGTCCTGGGTGTGGTTGTTATATGGTGAACCACTTGCAAGAGTTTGCAAGGGCAGGGTGATCTCTGAAACAATAAACAAAGAGAGGGGTGACATACAGGGGTACCTTCTATCACCTATTATTTTTGCACTCCTCATGGAACTGCTGGTGTGTTTATTGTGATCCAAGGGGATGAAATGGGGAATAAATATAGAAGAGAGATAGCACATCATATTGTTATATGCTTACAACGCACTGGTGTATCTCCAGGAAAACAACATCAATTTGCAACATCGGATAGATTTATTAAATGACGTCGAGATGATCTCAGGATTAAAAATAAACTGTGATGTCCTGCTTGCTCACTCTGGTGAACCCTTAGGAGGAACAGGAGCAAGAACTGCCTAGAGTAATATTGCAGTGGAAACTTGACACCATTAGATACTTGGGAGTAAATATTTACCACACTGAGAATGACAAAATGGAAATTTGGGAAAAGAGATGACAGCAGTGTGACAGTCACTCCGTTTTTGTTTAGCAGTCCCATTGTCACCAGTGGGTAGGGCAGATGCTGGTTTTTTCTAGACTTTTGTAGTTTTTAGTGGCAATATTGGTGCCGATAAACAAGGTGTTCTACAACGAACTACAACTGTTACTCACATCTTTGATATGGGGTTCAGGAAGACACAGAGTGGCAAAAATTACATTATATGCCCCATTGATGGAGGGTGGGTTGGGTACTTCCTAATTATGAGCTATTATGCTGCGGCACAGCTGCAATGGCCAATGAGCTGGTTAAATGAGATACCTATCCCAGAAAGGGAAGACGTGGTTGCACGATTGGATGGACACACTATACTGGAGTGGCTATGGGGAACAGAACTGAGTAAGGTGGAGAATGTTTCAATAGAAATCGATGAAGAATAGGAGAAGGGGGTGGGGTAAGGCCCTGACCTTTAGTTCTTGGAGTAATCAGGCATACCACATGTCGCTAAATGTGATATGGCATAGTAAGGATGACAGGGGAATGGTAGGTTAATGATGTGCAAATAATGTGATGTTTGGTTAAATAGGTTGTGAGTGGGGTGATTCTGAGCATTGTAAATACATAATATTAAATTGGAATTTGATGCTTTTCTATACAAAATGGATTATTGATTTTGTAATTTGTGTATTTCAGTTTTGTTTGTAGAATTCACAACCATGATCATGATAAATGTTTTAATGATATTGATTGAGGGAGAATATATCATTGTTATGTCCTGAAGATGGTTTTAAGAAGTCAAATTCTGTGTCAAACACGTCAACGACTACAAACAGTGACATAATCCATCAGCACTGAACAATTGTATATGACTGAATAACTCTTAATTTCACAGTGACATATATGTTGGATGTGTACAATTATAAAACTGCAAAATATGAGCTTGTCTTCCTATTCCTTCCTAAATTATATGTTGTTTGTTTTTATGTGATTTTTTGGGGGGGGAGATTTTTATAGCTCGAACTCTACCAGTAGGTATTGGAGCCTTTACATGAGCACCAGTTGCGTTACAGACGGACACATTCATTTTGTTAGGCACGGAGAGATTAGGTGATTTGCCTAAAATCACAGGATGTTTAGCTTCCCTGCCGAGACTCGAACCTGGTTCCAGTGGCGTAACGAAACTTGAGGGGGCCCCCCTGCAAGGTACATGGAGGGCCCCCCTCAGGACTCAACCAGGAGCTCTCAGGCCAGGGTACTGTGCTGAGGGGGCACCCTGGAGCCGGGGTTGCGGAGGCCTATGTACCGCCACTGCCCGGTTCCCCAGCTTGGAGGTCGACCACTCTAGTCGTTAGTCCACATCCTCTCCCCCAATTAATTGATTTTGTATTCTTTCTAAAATGAATTATAGGATAATTTTTTATGAATAATAATAAATATTTAATTAATAGTTTTTTAATTTTACGTGGTTTGTATTGATAGTGTTTTTAGAATATACAGCCCTGTTGGTGTGGGATGGGATGGATAAATACAATCTTACAGTAAAGTGATGTGTGGATGGTGATTGGTGATTTGATATCATTTTAACATAGAGGAGAATTATTTTACTTTGGTCATGAAAAACCCTGTCCCCTTGTTAATTTTTTGGTGGGAGGGTACTCTCACTTATTATCTTTGGCTTAAATGTAATTCAAACACTGAACAAATGATTCCTTCTTTGTCATGAAAGAGAGTTTCACTTTTCACTCTCCATGTTCACAACTCGGACTCTCTTCTCAAAGCAGCAGTTGTTTCAAGAAGAGGCTTTAACTTTAGATGTATTCCACCCACATTGCATTTCTTATTAAGGCCTCAAGTTTGGATTTCATGAGTGCCTCCTAATCAGACCCACTATGTAATAACTTTGAAATGTTCTATACTGTTCTGTAGGGTTGGTTCTTAAATGCAGTATAAACAACACAGGAGACACACATGTACAAGCATTGTTTTGTAATCCTGTAACACACAGGTGGAAAAACTTAAAATGCAGTAGCTGCTACTCCCGTATCATTGACACAGAGTAAAATACAGTACATAGTATGAAACCTAGTTCCAGAAATGTGAGGTGGTGTTATTCCAAAATAAAAAAACAAAAACAACAACAATAATAATAAAACAAATATCGTCATCATGGTTGTTGTTGATATTAACATAATGATATAATAAATAGTGATAATAACTGTATTATTATTGGTATTATTTGTGGTATAATTAATGTCGTTCTTGTTATTATCTTGATCTTGATAATTAGCAGCAGTGACCATGTAATACACAGTGTCAAGCACTCACCTGGTCCCAACCGCGGAGACGACACTGGAGCCGATGCTGGTCTTCCTATCGCTCTCAGGGCCTAGCCCGTTCAAGGAAACTCCTTAAACAAAGTGTGGCCCTTGGGGGGGAGTAAGGGGGCTGGGATCAAATAAGAAAAGAGAGACTCACTGTACTGGATCTGCTCAGCAGCTGTGCGATACTGTGTAACAGGATTTGTTGCTCCAGAGACCTTCTGTGTCTGAGAGTAGATACGCTTGGGACCAGAACCTCTGGTTTTGCGAGGATGCAAATACACTGGAAATAACAAGAGGAGGCAGTTACAATCAGTAAACTAACAGGCCTCTATATACAGTGACCATATATTGGCTTTAGTGACATACACTTACAGGTTTCATCAGCAGCATGACATGAGAACAGAATAACCAAAATCACAAATTAGAGTTTGGGACACTCCCGATTATTAAACTCGGAACACAGATTTCGGCACAAGGTTCATACATATAACAAAGACTCTAAAGTGCTTTCTTTAGGCACTACTTTTCATCAGAGAAACACGAAGCACAAGTCTTTAATCCTTGCGCACTAACAGTTCTACTGCCAATGTTTCAGGAAGGGTCCGGAGTATAAACACACAAGAAGCGCTGGAGTAAATCATAGAGAGAGCATGAAGAAAAAGTCTATAGTCTTTGAAGACATGGATACTCGGTCCTGCTTACTACCATAGGAGGATTAGTGCGCACTAACCTGATATGAAGTACTTAGCCTAGTTCTTCCACTTGACTGAAGTTCGAAGAAGATCTTGAGGCTTTGACTTAGGGAGTCGCATGGGGTCCGGAGTA
Source organism: Calotriton arnoldi (assembly GCA_963921515.1). Classification (NCBI taxonomy): domain Eukaryota; kingdom Metazoa; phylum Chordata; class Amphibia; order Caudata; family Salamandridae; genus Calotriton; species Calotriton arnoldi. The sequence goes on along the minus strand of CAWUFW010000072.1, from coordinate 1,906,001 downwards.
GCTGTGCAGGAGGGAGAGAGGAGGAAAATGTCAAGGGAGCTGGAGCCACAGGAACCACAGGTTTGAAGGAGACTGGAGTGCTTCTCGGTTCCGACAGGATTCTTCAGGTGAGTGGGAAGGGTGAAACTTGTTCTGCAGGAGTGAGGCCAAGCCACGATTCAGGGTTGGGTGAAGTTTATATACCCTTTTGAAGACTCAACGAATGTAGCTAGATCACGTGTAGCACGTGGGACACATGGCCATCTGAAAGGTTCTTGAACCTTGGAGAAAACACATGTTAGTACCCTCTCTTTGTTGTTACAGAATGGGCAGGTGCAACTTGATGATCAGAATCAAATAACAGGAAACAGATGTATTATTTTCGCTTGAACATGCATAATGGAAAACAACACGAAGGCGCCAGTAACAGCAGGAGCAAGGCTTGCCATTGGCTCATGGGGTTCTGGGGGAAGCTTGCAGGGATTCAGTGGAAAACCACACCAAGGTCCTAGTAACAACGGTTGCAGATAATCTATTGGTTCACGGGTTCGGGGGATGCTTGCAGGAATTCAAGTGCATTGGAATTACAGGTCCTGGGGAACACCTGTCATAATATCATGGGGAGCCATAAACGCTACAGGGGTACACCAAGACTAGCCCTGCGCACTAAGCCCACTACACAGAGGGTGCATGAGGGGGGCGTGACACAAAGGATAAAATGAAGATGCAACAGTAAAACAGAGTAACACAAAGGACAGTATCTTCACCTAATGTGAACCTCGAACCACGACTATTAATGAAAGTAGTGAGGAGGTTTGTTATTTCAGTTACAATTTATAATTCATAAACTAAAAAACACAAGTAGAGAAGTTCAGCCATGGAGCACCCACGAGACATAAACCCTGATTTGGGTTGAGTATCAAATGATGTAGATGTAGAAAGACATTCATGAGAATGAAGGAACAACTGAGGTAAAGCTGACCGCAAAACAGGTGTTTCCTACAACTTTGTTCATCACTCAAAAGGCAGAGTGATGTGACTTGTTACATATAGGGAGCTGCTTACCTGCGCTGAAAGGGAGTAATATAACTAGTTTAGACACATAGATGACACATAAGCGTAGGTGACAGATAAGCACCAGAACAATCAATATTGCTTGTCAGTAGTCCCCGAAAGCTCCAGAGCTGTTGACATTCCCTAGTCTTAAGACCAGGCGTGCAATGCCCATTGGGCTGAAAGGGCTTTAGCCCCCCATCAGCTACCGTGGCTGTACTAGGGCTGCCAGCTCGGCCTGGCCAGGTCAGTAGCTGTAAAGTGTTCTGCTTGCCTCCTAAACATGTTTACAGCAGGACAGTTTTTTTTTTTTTCACCACGTAAGGTGTTTGTGCCCCATGCTCCACATAATATTTTCCCTTTCAAGGAAAATGTGTCCATTGAACAGGTGAGAAAGCAGCAGCAAGGGATAAAAGCTCTTATCAGATCTCACCCCACCCTGCAGGAGTCCTCTATAACACTTCCAGAGCAACAAAAACGAGACAATAATCCCCATCACAGGGGTAATATAATTTAGAGACAGTGGTATGTCTGACAGATTTGGGGTTTCAAGGAAGAACGGATTGAAGTCTTACCAGTGCATGGCATTAAAATACCAATATTAGAAGCCCTTTGTTTTATATTTTAGTTGTGAGTTAACCACTCATAACGTGCAGAACTACACAAGTGGAAATAGAAATAAAACATCTTGATGTAAGGAGTTTGAAGCATTAGATAAATACAATTACGAAACATGCAAAAATATGCATCTTTATGGCATTTGTGTCTGCTATGGGGATTTAAAACTCCTGTTCTAATTTCAGCAGGGGCATCTCTGCTTTTCCTTCTTCAAGGACTGATACAATGCAGAGCATTTACAGTCTTAAACAAGCATTGGCATAGCCAATAGGTCTCGCCTTTGGGACCTTATTAGTGTTTAGCCAGAGCTATTGGCAATGTTTTTAAGGTATGTTGTAGAGCAATGTGGCTGCTGTGTTCAATCCTGTAAACTTTGTGTGCAAGTTGTGCTTAGTGTAGTGACGTGAGGGCAGTGGCATGGTGTGGAATGTAGTGGTGGGTTGTGATATGATGTGTTGGTGGGATGTATGTGTGCAGTGTGTTTTGCTGGTGTGTATGTGTATTTGGGTGGTATATGTTATACCTTCTAGAGACATTGGCAGGCTGGGCAAATACGCCTCTGATCTCCACGCATGCTTTGAACAGCTGGCAACAGATGTGACCAGCTGGAGTTATTTCCTCACTCGCCTGACAAATGCGGTTTTGTGGTGGATACTGGGGACGCCTCTGTGCGGGAGTGGGGCAGGTGAGGTCCTCAAATAAAGCCTTATGATAACCGAAGCTGATCATGGGTTTTTCTTGATCAAGTGGGAGTTTTATATATGGAGGTGGTTAATTTAAGCTGATGGTTGCGTGTGGGGGCCTCTGGCAGCTATTTGTTGGGTTTAATCAGGGTGGAGGGAAGGAGAAGCTATGGTCCATTCGGCTTCCATACGTCAGTACAAAAAAATCAAAAGAGGGGGGGAATGGACCACTTGTCCTGTGTACCAGGGTCAAATTCGTTATCGATCCGTCTAAAAAAACCCTCATTCACGTACACAAGATTCGGGCGGTATATCTTGATTCTCCGCCGTTCCGTAACGTGACAGCATCATCATAGGGTTTAGTTTGTGAATATGCTGACCTCCACCTGGAGGAAGACCAACTGGTATTGCAGTAGCGTCCAGAAATAAAAAAGGGAGGTAAGTGGGGTGCCCTTGTGAAGTGAGTTAAAATTCCCTACGCCACCATGTAGGTAGGAACTTTAATGAATTTGGTGGTGTGGAAAGGTAAAAACAAAGTGGTGCGTGCGTAGATCAAGTTACTAATCTACCGCACTGTTGGTGGTCTACATGTTTCAGCCTCATTGTCCATCAGGATCTAGAGGCTTTCTTCAGGACAGGTAGGTGTGTAGTAGCACGTTGTGGCGAATACTAAAAGTGGTTAACTTACCACTCTTGCTGTGTGGAGTCAGGTCAATTGTACCTGTAGCTCAATGTTCCCAAATCAGGGCTTCCTCAGGGTACCGGCCGGCTCTGTGGACCTGCTCGGTAGGAGCTCTGTCCTAACTTGAGCACCCCACTTACCTCCCTTTTTTATTTCTGGACGCTACTGCAATACCAGTTGGTCTTCCTCCAGGTGAAGGTCAGCATATTCACAAACGAACCCCTATGATGATGCTGTCACGTTACGGTAAGGCGGAGAATCAAGATATACCGCCCGAATCTTGTGTACGTAAATGAGTTTTTTTTTAGACGGATCGATAATGAATTTGACCCTGGTACACAGGACAAGTGGTCCATTCCCCCTTCCCCCTCTTTTGATTTTTTTGAGCTATTTGTTTGGACCAGCAGTTATTGTTCTTATAAGAGATTGATTCAGAGCATTAGATGTAAAAACATAAAGGGGGAAAAAGGAAAAAGAGAAGAAAGGGAAAGCAGTTTGAAAGGTAGAATGCAGGTAACTGCAAGATACATATAAAGGCGTAGAACGTGTGTGGTTGCAGCTGGAAGGGCCTTACTTACAAAACATGCACAACTGTTCGCCTAGTATTTTTTTTTCTCCATGCCTTTAAAAATACCAATAATTAGTAAATAAAACCATTTGCAGCTTTTTCTCTGCTAATAGATAAAGAGCAAGCATTGGGTGACTGTGTTAAACACGTAAGTATTTAAAATACATTTTTACAGAGAGAGAAGGGTTTAGTAAGGGAATAAAAATGGTAGGGGTTTATGAAAACATTATATAGCGCGAACTCAACCCGAAGGTTTTGGAGCGCTTTACATGAGCACTAGTTACGTTACACAAGGACACTTTAATGAGCCAGTGCGCGTCAAAAGGATTCTGGGAAAGGTTGCGTGCGGTGCCCACATACCCGCTGTCAGCAGATAACTGGGCCTGTCACAGTTCAGCATGTTACCGTAGCGCCTCGCTATCAGGCTGCGAGGCGCGGGGAGTGGGCGGTGGAATATGTTATCGTATATTGATGTAGTGCGCCTTGTGACCCCATAAGCTGCTTCGTAGCATGAGGAGCAGGTCTTCTGCCGAACCCACAGAGTGATGTCGCTCTGTCTGCTGTAGTCTGGTGGTTCTTTTACAACAGTTTCCTCCGTTGCTCGTAAAGCGCTCCGATGCCTCGTTGGGCATGGTTTGTGCTATATAAAAGTACACAAAACAAACGTAAATATTGGCGCACCGTGTGCCACAATGAAACCAGTGAGGAGCTGGGGGGTAGGAGTCCGGGGTGTCACAGCCGACCAATGGGGCTCGTATCCTGGATAATGACAATGTAACTTCATCCACAGAGTCAAGGAATAAATAGAGTTAGGGCACATCGTATTGTATTATTTAATTTTTAACATCAGTGTCTGTGTTTAACCATATTAGTTCCACTCATGTCTGCTGATTTATCCTTCTTCATTTGGTGAAGAAATATATAAATTCTGAATTTGAACAATTATTTGACCGATAGATGCACCCTCGCGCTTCGGTGCCGGTCAGGATTTAACAATATAAACAGCTGCATGTAAAGAAATACAGTCACCTGAGACGATTGGCATGGCGGTACAAACACGAGCAGATTGGCAGCTATATAGGGACAGCACACCCCTTATTACTGTAACACCCTGTGGTACCAGTCCTGTCAGCTACTGGTCAGGCATCAGTGACATGAAGAATCAGTAAAAATAGCATATTTTCGTATTTTTAAATAAATATCGACAGGGAAACTGATTGCTTTCCATTTTAAAAGATGAGTAAACAAGAATTTCAAAGTGGACTTTTGCTCGGAGGGATCAATGCATTACACAAAAGAAGTCAATAGATCCAGCTTTCATGTGCTAACGCATGCAAAACAAGTAGATAGTAACCTGACCCACGAGGAATGCAGCTGCCACCCTGCGTGCCGCTGCTCGCTCCAGCGGGCAAAACACAGTGGGAGTGAACATTACAAAAGAGGTGGGACATGCACCCGCCTTTAGCCATTTGTGTGCTTTCATTATTGAAAGACACATGCAAAAGCCAACCCAATGCGTGGGGGAGTCAGACCCACACAGAGCAGTTACAAGAAGCCTCGCAGGGCACCGCATGCGCGCTGCGCTAGGCTCGACCTAAAAACTGTGAAATATCGTGTAGCAAGTGCTGTGCAGAATACAAATTATGTAATTAGTCAAATGAAAAAACAGGTTTTGGGAAGTTTAGACTGAATACAACATGCAAAAATTAAAAGTCTCAACAGTATTAAAAGGCATCTGTTACAATGCTTTTGAAAATCAAAGCTCTTTCAAGTATTTTAACTGTTCCCAAAAATGGATAGAGTTATGTCATGTGTTTCGAAGAAATGGTGGCTGTTTAGATTTAGATAAGGGTTATGTGTTTTATATTCAAATGCACCTTCATTGATGCACTTCAATAGCTTTCCAATATATATGCATTAAATGTTGCATTGTACACCACTGTACCCTTAAATATGATGTAAAACTTTGCAATAAGTGACTTTCGGCGAATAAGCCCCTAATTACAATTGGCCCAGGTAATTCTGATATGTGCTGTAACTCATATTATGAAACATATCAGATTTATAGGTTTTGTGCCAAGCACCACAATCTCACAATTTTCCATGGGTCAATTTTAGCAAGGAAATCTGTTGAAATTTACAAGGCGGAAAATGGAGATTTGGTGTGGAAAGCACCAAAATCTGCAGGTTGTGCCACATTTTTTAGAATTAACTTTCTTTATTCATTTTAATACAAAACAACACACCAACATCACAAGGCCGACAGGGACAACTGCAAGCATTTTCTATGAAAAGTATAAAGAACAAAGCAAATTAATCGCAGTGTCCAGGTGTAAGAAGGTGGTATGAAGGAAAACAACACAGTGCTGAACTGTACTAAAATCCCTCCTCAGCAGCACCCCCTCCCCCGTTCTCCGGAAGGCCCCACCACAAAATGCACCCTTGTGTCAATTTTTGACTTGTGGATGCATTTTGCTTTGAAAAAATAGTGCAATAAAATAAAAGCACCTCCAACAAATCTGCTTGCGTTTTGTTGCTCCTGTGCATTTGTGGTACATTTTTACCATGAAATGAGCATTCTCAGTGATTTTTTTTACCACGAGTGGTTCATAAATATACAAAGTGGAGCAATGGTGGGTTTTTAAAGGAATTTTGTGTAAGAAGCATAACAGGAAATTCCGGAAATTAAGCAAATTACTTAGGCATAGTTTAAATTTTGCCCAAGTTTAGTTCTGCCTGCTAGGCAGTGGAAGCACGATGCTACCTTGTGCATCCTGCTCACCTACTCGCTTGCTATCAAAGCCTGCCATGCTGACTCACACAGCACGTCGGCCACTTACTACTTACACAGAAATCTGTGGGTTTGGGTTCTGCCACCTTCTTTCCTGCCTCTGTGCCTTTATGCCACTTTAAGCCAGGCTCCAAAGCTGATGGCCCTGGAGTATCTGCCTGGTGGCAGCCTCGTAACAGACAGTGCAGCCCATTGGTCAATGCAAATGGCGTCCTTCCTACAGGAGGAAGCTTCACGTCTCAGGGTCCTCCATAAGGGTGATCTTCTGTGCTGTCTGCCACCGACAACAGGCGGCACAGTGCCACGTCCCTGCATGCTTGCCCCATGTGCACCTCTACAAGCTCCAATCTACTGTCCCCTCTACCTACTGTCCCCTCTGAGGTGTGATCTCGACCTACTACATTTGGCAACTTCAATACATTACATAGATGACTCTAGGGCACACAACTCCGATCACAACTTCCCCTGTCATTCATCCTTCAACTGACCTTCGGCCTCAATACTTGCCATATTCTTTGTTCCTGGGTAGAGTTATATTGTTGAGTTTACTCCCTGGTATTTGAACCCCAGCTCACTCAGGACATAAAAACACACTGCAAACGATGCAAACATCACAAGCATACTGAGCCCACACTTATAATCTAAGTAGAGAAGACACACCTACGTATTCCACAGGTGGCTATGACAAGAGATCAGCACTGCCGGAGGTGGGGGTTCAACTGCTGTTCCGAGAGCAAACTGTGAATTTGTATTTGCAGTGCTGCTGCACTGTGTGCAGTAACAATACGGACCTGGACATTCACTGGAGAGAAAGAATTGGGAGAACAAGCCAGGTTTAAGGCCTATGGTTCAACAGGTGTGTTGCAAGTTGCTCTGCTCTATATTTGTCAGATGTGTGCCGTGTGCGGTGGTCCCATTTGGTGCTGCCAGTTGGAAGGTGGCAGTTGCTTCTGAACAGTAGAACACACACTGAGAAGATGTTGTGCAGAGAGATGATGTCACCAGATGAAATTATGAAAATTACTAATGGGGAAATTGAATATACAAGAGGAGTTGTGACACAATTAGTTAACTGAGTAATGGACATCTGTGTACAGTCACCTAGCCTCATGTTGTCATAGTAATCATAATGAAGTGATTGTGTGATCAGTTTAGCCTCAGCCTGAGTTCCCTTCCTCTGCCCCCTCCTGCTGAATGAGCACAATCCTCAACTGCAGCTTCTGTGGTGTCCTCCACTGTGTGTGTGAGGAAGGGTGCACCTCCGAATGGTGGCCACAGACATATTGTGCTACAAAAATATAGTAGCCAAAATATTGACGACCAAAAATGTTTTGTAGGTAAGTACATATAGCTAAGTATAGATTTACTTCTATTAACTCCACATCTATGCACCTTAAGATGTTTATCATCAAGATACATATACGGGGAGTTAAGCATAACAAACCTATACTTATATGTACTTACTTTGTTGCTTTTGTAGCACAATATTTAAAACTCAATACTTCAGCACCCTACTGTGAGGATACTTGCATTGATGTTCCTGTCATGGTGTACCTGTTCTGCCTGTCCAATGAATGTTTGCACTGTTGTTTGCTGTACTATATGTGTGCTGTGTGTGTGAGGAAAGCCTGTACTGATGCTGTGTGTGTTGAGGAGGTTGAAGTGAAGGATTCCCTTAGTGCTTAATTTCTAAAAGAATAACTGCCAGGGCCCAAAGTTTTGCTCAGATGCACATGGCCAGCGCTATTGAGTGTTGACGCTGCTGAATACCAAGGCTGTGTATCCTTGATGCCATCCCATCTCTCTATCATCTACCACCAGACAATCCTTCCCTTTTAGCTCACTCTTTCAGTTTCTTTTTCATCCCTACTTTCTCCCTTTGTCACTGTTTTCCACCTTTCTCTTCCTCCTTCCTTTCTCTATTTGTGTTTTTGTCTCTTTGGCTCTAGGTTAAAGTCTGATGACAAAAGATGAGTGCCGATCCCCAAAAAGGAGAGCTGTTGGGCTCCACCTGCAACCGCCGGCTCAGAATCAACACTGGGGGGCACTCCTGAATTCCAGCCGGTGCCTGGTCCGCGTGACGAAGCTTGCACTGCTTACTTGTGAGCTGCGATTTGTCTGTACGTGAGAGAAGCATTAATGAGTTCTGCTCACATTGTATCCATACGTTTTGCTGTGTCTGAGTCAGACCTGTCCTCCTGTGTGACAAAATGTTTGCCTCTCATTACGAGGGAACCGGTGTTTGAGCCAATGTTTGTTGTTCCCCAAAGAAAGCAGACACTGTTGCATCGGCATTCATCAGATGCGATAAATAACACTAAAGTATGCGTTTGTTTTCAACAATGGGATTTTGGTGTGTGGTAAGCACCAAAATCTGCATGCCCTGATAATCATCAAAATTTTTCCCGCGATAAACAGTAGTTTCCACGCACACCGGCATTATCCAGGCCACTGGTAACGAGGGCCTGTTGCCGCAGCTGTCGGAGACGTGCATTGTTCATGGCGCGTGAACATTGAACAGCTGCTGCTTCGGTTGTACCTCTTCCCTGTGTCCATGGAAGCGTGCGCTGCTCCAAGATGCCGCTGCTTTGTCGGTGTGTTTGATGGGAGCATGAACCAGGGGCGTGGCTAGGACACCACGGGCCCTTGGGCAAGCAAGGGAAGTAGGCCAACCTACCCCGCCCACTTCCCTCGACAAGTCGGGAATGGTGGATTGGGATCTGGTGCCACTGCACCTGCTGCGCTAATAATAGCTACGCAGCTGGCTTTCATGTGTACATTAACAGTGGTTAGATATTTTTGTTTCTTCAGGTTGGACATCTTTCTAAGCTCCTCAATATTCTGAATGCGTGAACAAATGAATGTATCAGTGCGCTGGACCCTGCAGTGTTTTGTCACACTGGTTGGAATGGAAACTTAGTGTGGGCTCATAGAAACAGGAAAGTGGAATTTCGAATGATGTTTTCCTCGATTTATCATGCACTATCGACCAAAACACTGCCTGTTCCACGCCTCTCAGCCAAGTGAACGGGTGAGCTTACTGAAGGCAGAAATGCAGTGTAAAAGGCATGTTAAGTCACTTCCGGTTGGTGGGAGTGTCATGTTTTTGTTCCATCAGCGTACATTGGTCTTGCTACAATTTAACTTTTAAAAGTTTTAGTCTGGGGGGCGTGGCCAAGATGGCGGCTGGATAAGACGTGTTTCTCGGTCTCTCCGGCTCCGCCGTACAATCGCATTATCGCCAGCTCTACGCCTTGCTCACTGGTTGGAGGGACGAGGACTGGGCCCCGGAACACAAGCGGACCCCCGGGGAGTGCAGAGAACTCTGAGATCCGGCGTAATATTCCCCGGAAGGGGAGAGCAAGTTGCGGCCTACCTGGCGCGAGGCGTGGACGGTAGCCTCCAGCGCGATATTCTGGGCCTTGCCGATTGCGGGGGGCGCCCTCCGACCCCCCTGTGCCGGAACCACTCTAGCAGGGCAGGTGATGGCTGAGAGCGAGCAGTGGCCCGCGGCCCATGCAGCGGGGGCTGGTTCGGGGCCGGCTGATGGCGAGGTGAGGCCCGAGCGCCCAGTGGCGGAGGCGGGCCTGACGGAGGAGAAGAAGCCGTGATCCTCGAGCCGGCGAGACCAGGAGCCGGATGCCACGCAGCCCCTGGAGGTGAGCGTATGCGAGTGGGGCCCCCGACATCCTCCTTCACCAGGGAGCGAGTGAAGGAGCTCCCATGCAGCGCCCGCGGGAGGTCCCCGGCCTTGTGGGGAGCCACAGACGACGGGGCACTGGTGCCAACCCTGCTGCGCAAGGAGGTTGGTGCTCCTACGAACGACGGGCCCGTAAACGCAGGCGACTTGGCCCTGAGGAGCACTGGGCTGTGCCACCAGCCCCCCCACCCCCAGCGCCAGCCTCAAGGTGTAAGCGAGTGACCAAGCGGTGTGTGCGGGACGCGTGGGGGGGAAGCTGCGGAGTATCCTTGGGGCCTGGGCACCCCCAGGTGTGAAGAGCGGATGGTCAGCCCATAGCGCACTTGGAGGCGAGGGAGGAGAACGGGCCCCTAGAGCAGCTGGGGCCTTCGGCACATTGATATGGCTCAGCCCCTCCCGATTACCGTTGAGCGGGCCGGCTGATGAGTCCCCCATAGATCGCATTAGCACGCAGACCCGGGAGGTGCGCACAGATTGCGAGGTCGGCCTGAAGAAGCGGCGCGGCCCCCCCTCCACCTTCTCTAAGCAGCTCGAGTTCAACGCGCTGGTGGGCGAGGGCGGCGCCTCTCAAGGCCATACCTGCGTAGTGCCAACGCCTCAAGAGGTGCGAGGATTGGAGGGGTGAGCACCCAATCCCGCATACGGTGAGCACCCCCTCAACAGGCCAACACAAACTAGTTGAGAACCAAGGAATCAGTGGCGCTTAGGACACCGGGGCCTATGCTTGCTGCGCACAAGCTGAGCTGCACGGGAACAATGACGAGTGCCTGACAGACAAAAGAGCGCTCGGTGAAGGAGATGCTCTTGAAGCAGCCCACACAGGGAGCTACCGGGACCATGGGCCAAGATGAAGAAGGGCTGCAGGGGAGTCAGGACGGAGCTGATGCCCCAGCCACGAAAGCCTTCATGACTGCGCAATTCACATCACTGCGTGAAGACCTACAAGAACTCAAGGGGCAACTCGCAGCGGACCTCAAAGAAGTGAAACGCGATGTTGAGGAAATAGGTGACGTGTAGCGACCCTTGAAGAGCATGAAAACGGATGGGATGAGGAACTGAATATGATGCAGCAAGAAATCCTCCGGCTCAAAGAGCAGAATATTGAGCTACAGGGCCACGCGGAAGATCTGGAAAACCGCTCCCGCTGCAACAATGTGCGCATCAGAGGTGTGGAATCAGGTGCAGAGGGAGAGGACATTAGGGAGTTGGTTGTGGCCCTCTTTCGCCAGGTGTTGGGCGACGACCAAACGGCCGACATCCAGATTGACAGGGTCCATCGGGTGGTGTTGCTGAGAAGTGGTAAGGCTCCACCGCCGGACATTCTGGTTTGTGTACACGACTTTCAGCTGAAGGAACTGATTATTAAGAAGGCGAGAGCTGCTCACCCCTTGCAGTTCTGCTGTCACTCTCCAACATTTTTCCAAGATCTGTCGACTGCCACCCTGTTCAAGCAACGTGAATTTCGGCCGATTACGATGCACCTGAAATAGAAAGGAATCACACACTCCTGGGGTCATCCCTTCCATATTATCTTCCGCTATGAGGGTAAGCTGTGACAGATACGTTCACTTCAGGAGGCCAGGGATGACCTGGGAATTGCGAAGCCCATGTCCCCGGAAATGCAACGTAAATACCTGGAGGGATCGAGGCACACTCAACCTCGCTGGCAGACGGTGGGGAGGACCCCCTCCTTCCACAAACCGGACACAGCGACTATAGTGAAGGAATGAGAAGCAGTCATTTCCTCGCTGGCCACTAGCCCGGGCCATTCGCCCCCCAGCTGAACGCTTAGAGAAAGCACGATGAGCACAACTAAGTGGCGGAGTCGGAGACCGCCCTCACCTTCCCTTGAAGCTCGCCCGTGGGCATTTGCTCCCTTACCCAGTTGTACCTAGATGAACTTTTGTCTCCAGGAATGCTTGCTCTTGTGCCACCCAGTCTGATGGGAAAGTTTATAATATTTTCTTGCATGGTGTTTATTTTTTTATGTGTAACCTGCACCGGTCATAGGGAGACCAGATTTGCGAGGCTAGCGCCGCACACTCCCGGGCGCACCCCACTTCGCCCATCCTTCTATGCGTACACCCCCATATATCACTTAACATCGGATACACCACATGGGTAAGGATCTAAAGATCGTATCTCTCAATGTACGGGGCCTCAACCGCCCTGTGAAACCCGCTGTCATTCCTCTATCCGCTGGAGAATGCAGACGGTGACATTTGCATGTTACAAGAAACCCACTTACACGCCGATTCCTACACCAGTACTGGTCCTCGAGTGCCACTAAAAAAATTGATTAGCTATCCTGTTTAGAGCAAAATTCGAAGGGAAAGTTCTCTCGACCCTATATGAGGTGAAGGGGAGGGTTCTCACACTTAGTATTCAATGGGGCTCCACTCCTTTCACCTTAATTAATATCTACACGCCAAACACGCACCAAGAACCCTTCATTATGAGGACCCTCTCAGAAGGTCTAGCATCTCCTGACGCAACGATCCTGGTGGGAGGCGACTTCAACTTCGTAATGGTTAATGCCAAGGACCGTTCCAACCTGAGGTTAGCTCAGATAGGGGCACTCTCCCCAGTGGGTAAACAATGGCTCGAAGATAATGGGCTGCATGATGTCTGGCGCCACCACCACCCAGAGATACGGGACTACACACACTACTCAGCTGCACACAAATCTTATGCGTGCCTAGACCACTTTATAGCCTCCACAGTGCTTCTGCATAGGGTGCGTGAAGCAACTATAGAGCCACGTTCCCTGTCGGACCATGCGCTGATCGCTGTCACCTTTCAACTAGATGAGGCCAGCCACAAATACACGAGATGGCGCCTGCGGGAGGGCCTGTTGCAGTCACCGGAGACGGTGAAGGTGATCCGGGCAAAAATTGTAAAATACATACAACACAATGATAGGGAGGACACCTCGCTGGCGGCGATATGGGAGGCCCTGAAATTAGTAACGAGGGGGGAATTTATGGCTGTCTCTTTCGCTGACAATAGAAAGTGTCAGGAGATCCGTCGGAACATAGAACAAGAGGTGAGAGAGCTGGAAACTATACATAAGTGCACAGGTGCGCCACGGGTTTGGAGAGAACTGGAGAAGAAACGTCTCCTCCTAAAGTGCCTAGACCTGGATAGGGTGGAGTACGCCCTACTCCGACTCCGCCATAAGTTCTACCTGAGCAGTGACAAATGCGGGAGGATGCTTGCTCAGAGGCTTAGAGCTAAAACTCTGGCGGCGGCCGTCGATTAAGAAGCCCTCAGGCGAGGAGGTGCACTCGGACTCTCAGATTGTGGCGACCTTTGGTCAATTCTACCGGTCTCTGTATACCGAGGAGGACGGAGGGCAGCCGGTAGCCCGCGCGTACCTGGAGGCAAGTAATTTCACGCGACTACCCAGGGCTCTGGCGAGCCAACTCGACGAGCCCATACGCCCGGAAGAAATTATCTCAGCCATCGCTAGGCTGAAATTAAATAAAGCCCCTGGACCCGACGGGTTTCCCGCTCTGTTTTTATAAAACCTTCTGTGTGGAACTGGCACCTTTGTTGACGCAGCTTTTCAACTCCTTTTTGGAGAGCGGTGTGGTTACTGACTCCATGGCAGAAGCGGCGATCTCAGTAATCCTCAAACCTCACAAGGATCCCAGTTTATGCGGCACCTATCGGCCAATATCACTGCTTTACTTGGACACAAAACTCTTCGCGGGAATACTAGCGGCCCGTCTAAACCCATTGATGGCGGGCCTGATCGACCCAGACCAGGCGGGGTTCATCCCCAAATGACAGGGGAGCGATAATACAAAGCGACTCCTACACCTTCTGTATAGTATACATAGATCCCGTAAGGAAGCCTTACTTCTGTCAATAGATACAGAGAAAGCGTTTGACAGAGTGCGTAGGAACTACTTGTTTGACACACTCCATTGCTTTGGCTTCGGCGAGCGCTTTATAAAATGGGTTCGATGTATCTATCAGGCCACCTGGGCATTCGCCAGGGTGAATGGTGTGTCTTCGTAACCCTTCCCAATAGCACGGGGCACGAGGCAGGGGTGTCCACTTTCGCCTCTCCTCTTCGCTCTGTACATGGAGCCCCTTGCCCAACGGATTCGGGTCCACCTGCAGATACAGGGGCTACGATTTGGAGGCCGTGTCCATAAGATAAGCCTTTATGCGGACGACGTAATTCTATCCCTTGCGGAGCCACTCACCTCTCTGCCCGTCCTCGTGGCCGAACAGGAGGCCTTTGGGAAAGTGTCGGGATTTAAAGTGAACATAAGCAAGTCACATATTCTTAACCTTTCCTCCCCCCAGGCACATGAAGAGATTTTAAGGGAGAGATTCCCCCTACATTTGGTCAAGCAACCGATAACTTACCTCAGCATCCTCCTGGCTCCAACGATAGCGAAAACCCTGGGGATGAACTACTCAGCTCTGGTGGAACAAACGACGAAGGCCCTGGACGGGTGGTCGAGACTAAAACTAGCCTGGTTTGGGCGTATAGCAGCGGTAAAGATGACGGTGCTACCGCGGATTCTATATGTTTTCCAGACTCTACCCTGGCCCCCCCTCCGAAAGCTATACGCGCTATGCAACTAGTCATTAACAAATTTGTCTGGGGAGGGAAGAAGGCACGATTACCCATTTCCCAAATGACGCAACCTAAGCAGGACGGAGGGGTGGGTCTCCCCCTGGTGCATAGATATCTTCAAGCCTCCCACCTCCGGTATATTCTGGAGTGGAATCATCCGCTCTCTGAAAAACACTGGACCTTTATGGACCAGGCGGTAGCTGGAGCATATATATGGGGGGAGGCGTGGCTCCCATGTAATTTAAGGGCCTGGGGTCTGTACTCTTCCTCTGTCACTGCGGCAACGCTAAAGGTATGGGATGCTGTGGCGTTAAGGAGAGGCCTGATGACATTCCCCTCGCCGATGTCCCCAATAGTGGACAACCCAGACCTCCCACCAGGCTGCAAATCTGAGGTCTTTCAGAGATGGAGAGAAGCGGGGTGTAAAAGGGTGGGTTCGCTGTTTGATGTAGAGGGCATACTTTCCTATGAACAACTACGATTGGATTATGATCTGCCCAAGTCGGACGACTTCCACTACCTGCAACTTAGGCATTGGGTCACTTCACCGACCTATCTAGCGAAGGCCTACTGGCCGCTAACCCCTTTCGAGTAGTGGCTAATGTGCAAAAAGGACGATAAGCATTTGATCTCAGAACTGTATACTATGCTTGCCACGGGGCATAAGGGGGGGCGTACAAAGGGTCAACTACGATGGGAGGAGGAGCTGGGGAGGTCCCTCTTGGACAAATACTGGGAGAACATCCATTACAGGGCGCACTACACAGCCTATAACACCGCAGGGGCCGAATCAGCATACAAAGTCACATTCTAGTGGTATCTCACTCCAGCCCGCATTCATAGCGGGGACAAAAATCATACTGAGAAATGTTGGAGGGGGTGTGGCCTTTCCGGCTCTTTAGTGCACTTACTCTGGCACTGCCCAAGGCTGGAGCACTTCTGGGAGGGGGTGTTGAACGATATCGACAAAGCCTTTGATACTGAGATCCCACGCTTCCCGGCATACACACTACTGTGGCTATCAAATGCGCTGACATTTCCCCTTCGCTCACTGAGGGGTAGTCAGATGGCACTGGCATTGCTAGCAGCGCGCCAAACGATCCTTGCGCAATGGGCTCCACGAATGTCCCTGACCACACGGCCTGGCTGCATAGACTTTGGCTGACTCTCACCATGGAATGCCTCTCACTAGGTCAAGATCACAAGGGCGAGACCTATGCCGAATTATGGGCCCCATTCATCCAGCTACTGTCGAAGGAGTTTAGGGAGGTAACATGCCCCAAATATCTCCAAATATTGCATTTGATTCCTGAGGTAGAAGGGGCGAAGACGTCCCGCATGTAGAGGGGCAGACCTTATAAGAAGTCTAAGAGCTCATGGTGGGTGGCATCAACGCGAATGAATCCACGACCGGTGCAGGTCTTTTTTCTTTTCCTTTGAGGGGTGGGAGGGAGGGACTTTTGCTTATCTCTTCATTCAGTCCTGTGTTGTTTCTAGATTTGTTCTCATTATTGTAGTTAGGTTTTCTACAAAATCCAGACATCGCTGCCAGCCCCCGGGTTGTAGGCACTGAAGCTGTGTAAATTTAACTCGCTCTTTGCCCCCACGCTGCCGGCCAATATGGTTGTAGGCACACAGCTGTGTATTGCCTCAGGATTGTCGCTTAATACTAATAAAAAGATTGGTTCCATAAAAATTTTAGTCTGTGAATCAAAACACATTACATTGTCTCAGACCACCACGCACTGGCGTACTTGCCTTTTCTTCCTCAGTTCCAAGTATTATCATGTTTGAACACTGCCCACCGAGACACCACTTTGGGCCTGATTACGAGTCTGGCGGTCCGAGGACTGCCAGACTCACAGTGGCGTGGCGGTGGCAGCTCAGCCACCACGGCCCTGGTGGTCTGACCACCCTATTACGACTTGGGTGGTCGAATTGCCAGTGCACTGCCACAACCACCAGGGATTAGAGATCCCTGGCGGTGGAGCGGCAGTCTTGAGGCCACAATATACTTGGCGGGACCACCATGGCCCCGCCAAGCATATTACGAGATTCCTCTCTGCCACGGTTTTCATGGCGGTTCGTCCTCCATGAAAACCGTTTCATAGAGGAAACAAAGGGAGCCCTACAGGGCCCCATGTTGCCTCTGGGCCACGGGGTGCATGCTTGGATGGCACATGTTGTGCCCCCCTGTGTGCATGCACCCCAGTACCTGCACGGCATGGACTCCACCAGTCCATGCCGTGCAGGTACTGCCTTTGACGTTCCCATTGAGGTGCCTATTTCATTGGCACCACCATGGGATCGCCGAAGAACCGCTCGCCAGTGACTGGTCACAATAATAATAATAATAATAATGTAGTAATAATAATAATAATAATAATAATAATAATAAAGTCCTTGAGCAAATAACTCCGATATCCTCTCTATTTTTCAAGCTTATTTGGACGTAGAGGCAAAAAAGTGTTTCAAAAATTAAGCTTGAAATATAGAGCAGGAATTTGAGTAATCAGCTCAAGGATTTGGGATTTTTAAATAATTTGTAAATAATGGGCAATGGTTTTTAAAGACGCATTGGATTTAAAGGTGGAATGAATAAAGCACAGTGGAAAAAACAAATAGAATATTGTACCTTGTGGTCGCAAACGTAGCAAAGTATTTAAGAATGAAAGAAGAAATGATATAGATAGGACTAATACCTTAGTAACAGCAATTTAGAAGCAATTATATTGTTCAGAAAAATATTTACAGATTGATCCCCTAGAGAAAACTATTTGTATAATAATGTGACTTCGCCCATCTCGGTAGGGGTTAGAGGAGCTTCCAATGCTATGCAAACTGTCTAGAGCAGTGTGTCTTAACCTTTTGACCTCTGTGGACCCCCACCTAATCATTACTTGAACTCAATTTTGAATTTTGCTTCTTTATTTATATACACTTTATTAATCTGTTAGTACTCTTTAATTTCTAAACAGTTGCAGTCTCCCTGAGTAAACTTCGTGGACTCCAAGGTTTCCCGTACTACAGGTTAAGAACCACTGGTCTAGAGGACAGACATCGTCTGAGAACCACAGTCCTGCGCAAGTGGACCTCAGCTTATTCACAGAGGAGGCTAGTGTGACTGCACTCCTGCAAATGCTTATTTTGACTGATTTGCTGACTGGAACTTAGACACAGCAGGAAGGCACACATGGCTTGAAGTGCAGAGGTTGGCACAGTTACACAGCTGCATCACTTGAGGATCATCCAAGTGAGATGTGAGTGGCCCGAGTGCACTTGTTCGAAGAACAGGGTTAGGGGTGATAAGAGTTTAAATTACTAGAAACTTCAGGTTGAGGAACTTTGTGCTAGGTCTGGGCTTTGTTATAAAGACCAGCCATACTCACACTGTGTTTATGCCTTTCGACAGTGGCTGCCAGCCACAACACAAACACGGGTATTCTGTGGGATTTACACCTTTTCTGCTATGTTCGAGGTGAGGAACCAGAAACTAGCACGGTCCATAGCAGTAGAGCAAATATGAACAATTGACACTTCCTCAGTCTTAGATTAAACCCCTTATACCTCCTTCATCCAGGTCTACGAACACTTGAAGCATTATAGAATGGTGCTGAAAGGCACCAAGAAGTGCCCCCACAAAAATGCAGTAGCCCAAAGTACCTGTAAAGGTAGAATATCTTGACCTCTACCATAATATTTCTTCCTAGGAGAAGCGGACAACTGAAGAACTATGGATGGAATATGCCTTGCCTGATAAAGAGGTGCAAGTAAGACTGGTAGAAGAGGTCAACACTACATCTTTAGCAAGACATAAACAAACAGAGCTGGGGAGAATGCAGGAATGTCCCCCATTCTACTATTCCCTCTCTATCCCAGGGCATCAAAACCAGTCTCTCAATCAATAGTTTTGAACTTCTTGGAAAAAAATGAAAAAAGATGATGATAAACAGGTGCTGTAGGAAAGTGCTCCTTTTGCATGGCTGCCCCCCACTTTTGCCTGATGTTCATGCTCTTTGACTAAGTGTGCCCTGGGTTCCTGCCAACCAGGTACCCAAGGCCTATGTTCTTTCCCTAAAACTGTACTGTTGCAGCCCCAATTGGCAACTCTCTGGCCACATGTAAGTCCCTTGTAAAAGGTACCATGGGTACCAAGGGTACTGTGACCAAGGAAGGCCTCTAAGGACTGCAGCACATATTGTACCACCCTTAGAGGCCCTGTACCTCAACACACACATGCTGCCATTGCAGGCTGCGTGGTTTGGTGCAGAGCAAAGTGAAGAGTCGACATGGCACACATTCATGTGTGCCATGCCTACAATCCGTTGCCATGGCATAGGTAAGCCACCCCTCTAACTGGTTGCCCTATACCACTGGTGAGGGTTCAGGTGCATGAGCCCTATACCCCTACAATGTCTAAGTACATTCTTAGACATTGTAAGTGTAGTAAAGCCATAAAGAGTATATGGTCTGGGAGTTTGTCATTGCAAACTCCACAGCACCATAATGGCTTTTCTGAAATTTGGGAAGGTTGATATCAAACTTCTCAGCACATTAAACCCACACTGATGCCAGAGTGGGGTTTGATGCCAAATGCACTCAGAGGTCATCTTAGAGATGCCCCTTGAAAAACAACCTAACTCTAGCGTCCTGGCTGCCTGGCTGCTCACCAGCTGCCACCCCAGGCATGTTTCACGACCCCTGGGTCGAGAGCCTCCAGTTCTCAGGGTCCTGAAACAAAGCACATCCTGGGCAGAGGTGCCAAGCCTCCTCCCCAAGAATGGGCAGGGCCCACAAAGGGGAAGCTTCAAAGGCTTGCCGCCTTTGTAAGCTGACCCAGCCATTTGCTGCTCCCAGCAACTTGCCACCACCGGTTCTGACCCCCACTTTGGGCGGGAGAACCGGAGGGAAAACCAAGATAGGAGGAGAGGTGTGCCCATCTTTGCCAACCCCACCCCTCAGGTGGGGGAGGCGAGGCAAAGCACAACTCTCAGTACCCGCCATCTTGAAGATGGGGGGACCTAGCCAACCAGAGTGAGGATTATGCCCCCTCCCACTGGAGGGTGACATAATAGGGGGTGTACCCACCCCAAAGAAGGGACCCATTGGTCCCAACCTGTCCCAACCTGAAAGGCCCCTAAATCTAGTATTAAGGGGCAACCCCGAACCTTGCCTCCTCAAACAAGAAGAAAGAATAAGAAGGACCGAAAAGCCGCGCTGAAGGAAGAGGAAGAGGACACCAACTGACTTGGCCACAGCCCTACCGGCTTGTCCCGACCTCGACCTGCTCCAGCTGAATCCTGGTGTAGCCTGCTGCCTGCAGCCCCCCAGAACCCGGAGGACCTGCCCTGCCTTCACTAAAAAGACTTTATCTCCCATGATTGCTCACCAACAGACTCTGGCTCCAGCCAAATCCGCCCACGTCCCGAGTTCGAGTGGCCCAACACCACGAGGAGGTCTCCCCAGCGATCCTGACGTGGGATCTGGTGATACCTGATCTACCTTGAGTCTCCCGACGACGCCTGCAGTCGCCATCTGGAGGATCCCCCCGACCACGACAGGAGCCGGTAAGGACAAACTGATGCCAAAAGACACCCCTGTACTCGACACCTAACCGATGGTGTCCCAGCATCCCACGACATCCCAACTTACCTCTCCAACTGGTGGTCGCCTCCAGAAGATCTTCGTGCCCGAGCCTGCCGTGTTTGTTCTGACCGGAGCTTTCCCATTGAAATCAACAGGACTTCCGATGCCGATCCAGCACCCTGCACCAGGCCGCCCTACTGCCACTGTGGGTGCAATTTGTGTGCTATCTTGGATACCACTTTGCCCTGAGCTAAACCCCAGGAGCTTTGCTCCCACATTCAAGTGGCGTGCCCGTGAGCAGCCATCAACCGAAGGCCCCTTGTCCCCCATTGGATAACATTGGCCCTCAGCACTCACACCAGGCCGCCCGAGTGCCGCTGAGGGTGTTTTTTGAGTGCATCCTTGACCCTGGGGGAATCCGGGTTCTAACTCCAGAAACCCAACTCCCAGGACCGATTGCTCACCTTTAAACTGATAACCTGATTTTCTCCCATAGAACTGCATTGACTGTTTTTCTGTGGAAAAAGTGTGGAGTTGGAAATTGTATTAAAACCTAAGAAACTGTGGGGCATATTAGCAAGACCGGCGATAAAATTATCGCCGCTTTAGCGGCAGGAAACTGCCGCTAAAACGGCGATAATGGGCTTGCTAATATGCGTTATGGAATTCAATAGAAGCCCAGGTTAGATGTCCTGCACATCTAACCTGGGCTTCTATTGAATTCTATAACGCATATCAGCAAGCCCATTATCGCCGTTTTAGCGGCAGTTTCCTGCCGCTAAAACGGCGATAATTTTATCGCCGGTCTTGCTAATATGCCCCTGTGTGTTTACATAAACTGACTTACTTACCTTTTATCTAGGAAATGTCCCAGTGTGATATCTAGGCATATCACACTGAGTAGAAAAAGTAATCTGAAAACGAATCTAAAAAGTAAGCACAAAGTAATTACAAAGTAACTGCAAAGTAATTTCAACTGTTTCTGAACATTTGACCTACCTGTAACGAAGTCAACTGCATTCAACTGTATTTTTCTTGAAAAGTACTATTTTACTTACCTGCACCGAGTCCTGCTTGGTTCTAAAAATAAAATACAACTTAGAAATATTTTGTATACAAAACAATTGGTCGGAGTTCAGTCTTTGAGTGTGTGAAATAATTTCTTGCCTGAGTGGGTACAATAAATGCTTAACACTACCCTCTGATGAAGCCTTACTGCTCGCCCACACTACCACAAATAGAGAGTAAGGGATTATCTATTCTTACCTCTGTAAGCCTTTGGGGATCCACTGGACTCTATGCACACTATACTTTACTTTGGTATAATAGATACAGAGCCAGCTTCCTACAGGTGCTGTATACTTAAATCAACCCCAAGGTGTATATGTGCACAACAGTTCAGTTCTCGTTCATCTCATAGTGGTTATTCACTCACTGTTTTACATTTGTTCTGCAGACTGCAGCCTCTCATTCGCTCAAATTTCTTAAGCCACGCTGTCACCTGTGTGCTTTTTGTTGCCTTCCAGGATGATGCGGGTGAGATGCGTAGAACAGTTCTGCTCCTGTGGTCTTCAGCATCTTCAGCCACTTGGTGCTCTACAGCATCACTTGTCTTCTGCAGTTGTAGACTCCCTAGGCCAGTTACATCCAGGATGCTGGTATGGCAGGTCTAGGCTATTGGCAATCTTTATCTTGTGTAAGCCTTTGGAAGTTGTGGCCTCTGGACTGTTCAGGGCTCCCACCTTGATGTTGATGGAGGTTTCCATTCTGCATCAGTAGCAGCAGCACCAGTCTCTTCGTCACAGAAGACTGCTGAAAACACACAATACTTGATATTTGCAGACATCTCTGTGTGATTTACAACTACTATCATTTAGGAAGACAGGGGGTACCTCTTCCACACACAAACTGCTCCTAGTTTCACTCCTAAATACCCGCTCTCTCTTTCTAGCTACTCCATAAGCTGTAAAAATGCTGGTCTTCTCCTCCTGGGTAGTCTCTCCTCCTGCATGGCCAGCAGTGGCAGCTGGTATTTAACGGCGGTGGGGGGGGAGGGGGGCGGTGGGTTGCGGGGGGAGTGAAAATAAAAATACACTTACCTGTCTGCCGCCGCCTCTTCCTGTCAGTCCTCTTCTTCTCTCACTTCCACGGCAGGAAGCAGGAAGCACCCGGCTACCAGCTTCCCCATAGCCAATCACAGTGCTGCAATGCAGCGTTGTGATTGGTCTGAGGCACCGTGGATCGGCGCTCAGCTAGAGAATGGGAGGCTGGGCATGTTCTCCATGCAGGCTGTAATGCAGCCTGCATGGAGAACATACAAAGTGTGCATGAGGGTTTGGCCGGCCCAAGAGGGCCGGCCAAAGCTTCATGAGCACTAGGAGTGGGCAAATCACGCCTCCCCTGCCCTGACCTGTCATCAGAGCAGCTCCATCCCGCCCCAGCTGAGCAAGGACGTAAAAATAAAATGATAATAACAATGATTTATTGTCATTTTATTTTTTACCTTTTTTGACCTTCTCAGTGGGGCAACTCTCCTCTGCCTTAGCGGAGGAGCCGCCACTGATGGCCAGGCATACTCCTTCCCTGTCTCAGCGGGCAGATAGCCATCTAGGTTCTAGACAGATCCTCAGATCCTTCAGCAGAAAGTGCTCACTTCAGGTGATGTTCTCTCACCTCTGGGAGACTGGCTGCCATGGAGTCACCAGCTCTGGTCACGTAACAGTCCATTGAGTACTATGCAGAGCATTCCTTGGGTCATGAAGACCTTGGAATGGAACAAAGTGGGGTGGTTTGGATCCCACTTTTATACACTTTTTCTAGACAGAGAATGTGAATCCTCTATTTAAGGTTTCAGATCCAGTGTGGGTTGGTTCTCTTGCAAATATAATTTCTTGGCTCCACATTTGTGCCAGGCGATGGTGCTCACAGCAAGTGGCAATGATGCTGGCTGCTAGCAGGAGTAGCTGAAACAAGGGCACAATGAAGAGTGAGATCTCTGCACCTGGCAGTCATCAGCCTTCCTGAAGAAGTAACCAGGGCCGGGCAGATAACAGGCTTTGCCTAGAAACTTTCTCATGGTGAACAACCCTCCCCCCACCATCATCCAAATGGTAGTTTTCAGAAGGACTAATCAGCAGTCCTTCACTAACAAGGTCCTCATTGACTTTATAAGAGGAGCCTATCTCCACCCTCCTTCAATTCAGATTCTGGTTCTCAAGCCTCTAGCAACGAGAATGCAGTCAATATTCTTCCACTGACTGGGGAAGCTAAATCTATCCTTCTTCTGTAGCCATGCTTATCGAGGGCCCATCCAAATTGGATCTATTGGTCCCAGTACTCAGCATCACACCACAAACAGAATCCTACCACAATGCATGTCCTACACACTCACTGCACATACATGCACACAGCGGATCTTTATACGAGAGGGTTCAGTACACTGACACAGAGCAAAAGGTCTGGTGACACTAATGGTTCACACAAATCTCTCTATGCTGCCCTCCATATGCTGTCACCACTGCTTTATGTGATGCAGTCCAGACAGAAACAGTAGTCCTACGTCTGCTTTGAGAGTATGCTTTGTGCACCCCTCCTTGCCACAGAACAGGTTTCTGGATCTTGCATCTCCTTGGACAAGCCTAGTATCTCCCCAGGGCCAAATACAAATTCAGGATATTGGTTTCACAAGTAGTCAGGAACTTAGGGCAGGGGTATGCGCCCCTTCACCATGCAGGGGACACTCCTATCCCAATAGGTATTTTGTGTTCCTTATGCCAATAGGTGATTGAATGGGTGTTCGTGTTAGACTTTATGTGTACTCTTGGCCATCCATGTCGAGAGAATGTGGAATGGTGGATATGTTGCGGTGTTTCTGCAGGATACTAGGGAAAGTTGTATAATCTGAGATTTGTTTCTTTTTTTGTTAGACATGGAAAGATTTGTATGTACTTGTGTGATTCAAAATATAGTACTTATATCTGACTGACTGCTGACAATGCAAGAAGGTAACGAGCGGGTGTATCATTTTCTCCAAATGCGAATTAGCATCAGCCTGTCTGTGGATATAGTGAGAACCCATATGCAGAGGGTAATTTGTAAACAAAATAAGAGCCTGGGCTTTCATCAGGAGGCCACTGCAGCTTGCACCACTCATTGCCCCTGCCATGTTGTGAATTATAGAAACACCACAGCTACTAACCATCACACTCCTACAAGTGTGACAATTCAGACTATTTCAGGCCTCCAAGGCTATAAGAATGGCTTTATTTGGCAGGTAATAGTCATTTTTAATGTATATTGAATTAATAATTACCTGTTGTTGTGGTCATCTCTAAATTATCCAGGAAGCACCATCTTGTGGCAGACTGTCACAAGCGCTGGTGTTGACAATTAAGTTCCGGAATCACTGGCTCAAATGAAGCACTGCCCATATGTAAGCAAACTATAGCTGAATTTCGAGGAGTTGCTTTCTTCTTCACATTGAGAACCTGGAGAGGAGTGGGTTAGCTTAGTATCCTTACATAAGATTAGGGGCCTGCAAAGTGTTTCCATTTGCTTTCAAAGTGTTTTCTCAACCTTCCCATACTCTAAACCCCAAAGTACTTTATGGCCTCCAGCAATCCCTTTTCTGCTTTCCTTTTCTGGCTGTGTTTCAGTATCTTCTTTTAAGTGGTTTTATGCAAAGACCGATATGAGTGAATAAGTAATGAAAAGTGAAAAAGGTAAGACAAACTTTGTGAGGATTCTGGATATTGCCCTTCATGAAGTTTGCAAAGTTTCCTTCATTCAAGTGAAGTTGGAAAAGGTATTCAAAATTTTCCTCTGAGTGTTTACCTTTTGCAGAGATTTCTTTTCACCACAATGGCAGATGTTTGCAGATTTTTTTTCTCCAACGTTACTGTTTAGGGAGCTTTACCCAGCACAATGGGGTTGTGCAGCGGAAGAACACTGGCTCTTTTCTGGAAAGGACATCATATGCAGAGCCCTTTTTCTAGTGTGCATATGCATAGGCAAAAATGTCGCTACGGTCATAATCTAATAAATGAAATGCGTCCACACCCAACTATGCAATCACATTGATCAGTTCCACCTTATTGAACAATTCCAATCTGGTTTCCGTCAGGGTCACAGCACAAAAACAGTCCTTACACACATAGTTGATGACACGCTTAAAATGCTAAATCAGAGTGAATCTTGCCTCCTAATCCTCCTAGACCTATCCTCAGCCTTCAACACGATCAAACATGACAGCCTCCTTGACTTACTTGAACTCAGTATGGGATTATCAGGGGTTGTCCTCAATTGGTTTGCCTCATTTCTACACAACAGAACTCAAAGAATTAAAGTTAACCAATCCCTTTCCACTACCACTCTGATCACTCAAGGGGTCCCTCAGGTGTCCACCTTATCACCTAGGCTCTTTAACTTGTTCTTAGAGCCTCTCACCTAAATTCTGAAACTCTCCAATGTACAATACCACTTGCACATGTATGCAGATGACACCCAACTTTACCTTAAAATCTTCTCCCCTGAAGATATCCGACTACTCAACACAACTCTGCTAAAAACTCCAAACTGGCTGACTAGAAACTACCTCAAACTCAACTCGCTCAAAACCGAATTCCTCCTAATTGCCCCACCAAAAACGATCCCTCGACATCAAAGATTGGATGAAAAATATAACTGCCTTCAACTGCCTACCACACATTATAGATTCCACAAGATCACTGGGAATTACACTTGACAAGAATCTCAACATGCAGGAAAACATCAGCTCAGCAACCAGAGGAGCAAACTTTCAAATGAACATTCTAAGAAAAATAAAACCCTTCCTCCCCTTTGACGACCTTAAATCTGCTGTGCAAGCTTTAGTGATCCCCAGGTTAGACTATGGGAGCGCTGCCCTATGTGGTCTGCATGGGTCCAAGTTGGCTCCACTAAGGACAACCCTTAACTCTGCTGCAAGGCTCATTACTCGATCCAAAACAAACAACCACATCACTCCAGATCTAAAGACACTAATCTGGCTCCCTTATGAAGCAAAGATACAGCTGAAAATTGCTTGCATAACCAATAAAGCCCTACACTTCAACACACAAAAGTACCTAGCTGACAAACTGGAACTGTCTGGCGGTGGCAGATCATCTAGAAGTACTAGCACCTTACTGTTGAAACCTCAAAAATTACGGAAAAAGAAAACCTGCAACCGAGCGTTCTCCGAATTGGCCCTAGAATATGGAACTCCCTGTTCCTTGAAGTCAGACTGAACCCTTCAATCACATCATTAAAAAAAGGAGTCAAACTGCTTTTAATGGACAAAACTCTATCCTGAACCCACTGTCTCATTTCTCTGGATACTGATATGACGCAGTTCTCCAACCAGGGTTTGAACTCGCTGTCTACGTCCTTGTTTCTAACTCACTGTCCTACTCCCGACTTACAATGGATAGTGTCAGCCTTTATGTTTCTTGGTTATCTGTTTTCTACTTATTAAACTATTTGTCAAGTGCTCTGATACCCTTCTGGGTCAAGTTCGCACTATATAAAACTTTATAAATAAATAAATAATAATAGTGGCAAACCAAAATCATTGCAAACTTTGCCAAGTTGCAAGGGTTTCTATGAACTTTTTCATTTTTGCAAAAAAAGAAAATTCACAACATCGTACACTCCTGTACAACATGTAGTGTGTACAGCCCTCACCAACATGTTTTAGCATGCATGGAAGCAATTAATAGATAGAGTATGTAAATATTGAAGGTTTGTTTCGATGGATGGGATTTCCTCCATTAGTGAAGGCTTACTTTATTGAGACACAGTTTGGACGCTGAAGGTTTGAATCCCTTTTGACATTTTTCAGCTCTTGAGTGAGGGGTGGGAGACATGGATATGCACATGCATGCACTGAAACAATTAGAGGAATGACTAGGGCGTGCCACTGCAAGTCCTTGGAAGCAAGGAAAAGTCTTCACTGGGATGTGGATATTAAAGGTTTTTGCCATCTTAACTTCCTTGCGCATGAGCTAAGTGTAACTTGTTTAGAAGTGACGTGAGGAGCTGGTCTCAAAATCTATGGGTGTCTGGGAACATGCTATGTTATTACCATCTGCATACCCGACAATCTGCTATTGATACAGCGCTGTAGAACGTTTGTTACTCGTGGTGCAACAGGGTGAGGGGAGAAGCTGGCTTTTCAAAGGATATTGAGGTTTCCACTGCAGAGAGTAGTCTGATTTGGCTTGGAAAGATCTGCTATCAATAGTGTGAAAGACTATGGGGATCATTACGATGGCGAAGGGCCCACCACCGACAGCCTGTCGGTGGTGGGCCCTGCGCCATCGTACTGCGGTTTTCTGCCCGCCAGATTACATTGGTGGGCGGAAACATGGCGGTCGGAAAGACAGACCGCCACGGTTCCAACAGGCTGTCAATTTCCAACCGCCTGTCGCAGCAGCCGCATAGCCCAGCATTGCGGCGTTTCCTGTCAGGCACCGCGGTCGGGATTATGATATCCCTTTTTGCGCTCGTTTCGCGGCGGTCAACCCTCCATGAAACGGCAGGCGGAAACGGATTTGGGGGCCCATAGCGGGCCCCCCTTCATCCCTGGGACAAGAGTACTTGGGGGCACCTATGGTGCCCCCCTACATTTCCCTGCACCATCTGCCACGTAGTACAGGGAAATTTTAAGAGTGCATTTTTAGCATTGTGGCGAGTGCTGCAGCTAGCAGCACCCGCTGCAATGTTAAATATGGCAGGTGCGACCACCATGGTGGCGGTCGCATCGTAATAGCATATGTGGGACTGCAGCCTTATAGGCGGGCAGTCCCCATTCCCGGGACGATGGAGGATGGACAGAAGTCCGTCCACCATCGTAATCAGGCCCTATGTTCCTATGTTATGTGAATGTGTCACCTTCAATGAGTTGGGATGAATGTCTTGGTGTTTGATATTTGAGATCAAAACACTATACCGAATTATTTGCACATCTAACAGGATACCAGCCTTGCCCATTGGCCTTGAGAAGTATAAGTGTAAGAAAGTTGGTGGTAGCGAGTGTGTAATAACCAATTAATGACATACTTGGGCTATGTTGTGGCATGTTAGGAGTTCTGTATTAATGTGCTCTATTGTCTGCTACTGCATGGTGTGTCCCAGTGAAGAGTCCTTTACTGTATATCGTGATACCAAACTTTATGACATAGCTCTGCAGGAAGTGTATACAATGGTCTCTCAACTGTACTGTTGAATGTTGCGTGAAGTGGCATGTGATCAGATGTGCATTGTTGTGAGCCTGGTTATACTCAGGTCTAATGAATATCTGTGCTGCATAAGGGGGTAGTCTTATACCCAATATGCCATGTTAAGGATTTGTGTGAGTTGTCCATGCCCAATCTTGTATCAACCAAGCAAGAAAATAAGGGTTGAGCAAGTAGGCGGTAATTTCAGAAGGGAGGCCAGCAAGGAAACAAGGTAAGATTTGGGAGCTAGAAACACATGGAGAATATGGAGAACAGGATGACCCATAAAACAATATCAATCATTGATAAATGGGAAAGTGATCGATGCTCCATGGTGGAAATATCAACAAGTAGCATCAACAGGCAGGACACAATGTTCAAGGAAGAGATGAAGAACTACTTAACTAGCTATGGAAATATAAAAGGGAGACATCAGCCATGCCTGCTGTAATGGATGAGAAGGCAATGGAATTTGGTAAAGACCACAGATACTTCAGAGTACAATTGTGAATAAACTATATTTAAGGGAACTATGCAACACTTTGAGAAATAGGTTGATGGCCAGACAGAGCCTAAACTTGAGCTAAGTGCTGTTATGGTAGGTAACCTAAGCATGTGGAGGAGACTGCACATTGGCAAATGGGTCCTACCCAACACTGTATCGTTAAGGGGTGCGGAAATGGGAACATCATACAGATATTGTGGCTACACAACGAACCAAGGATGGGAAATAGCAACACTAAACATAATTATGGACTCTACTTGAGGCAGCATGCTTAGTGTGACTGGTTTATCCTGTAGAAGTCTCCCATTGTCCAGATATTGCGTGTGAAAAACAAATTAGTTCCATCGGATTACTGTTTTAAATCTATCCTTCTTTAGGTCCTGTTCTAGGCTTCTATTGAAGAGGAGTTTCTGCAAACCTGTAGCCCTTGATCCCTGCCACACAGGTCTGATCTGTACGTTACTCTCTTTCGATCTCTATATTAGTTAATGAGTGACATCCTCTGAATCTCTTCTTTTTGATGGATAAAGTAGACATTGAAAAGAGCACCATATGTCACTTGTGCACATACATGCTTAATTTTTTGTTTTATGCTAATGTCTGTTCATTGGTATTTAAAATCCCAGGCCTTCTGATCACTTACCCGAATGTTACCGGGTGATCATTAAATATTTACATTAATTCCCCTTTTATTTGATTGTGTTATCCTTTCAGTTTCTATACAGTGTTTAACTTAAAATGTGTCTATCTTGAGGTTATACAAAGACTCTATTGACACAAAAATAATGCAGCACTAATCGGGGTGCTTCTAGGATCAGTGACTCATGTCTACGCCGACTGTCTGTAGCGCCTCATCCATCAATGCCACCCCACATGAAGTTTGAACTAGGTGCACAACCTCCTTGGCTGACTATTGGGTTTAGTTGCTTACATGAGACCCGGTGTCATTGTGGGGATGACATGTGAGGCCTCCTAGGAACAGGAGCTGATGTCCTTTTGATCTGAAATCCTAGGGTTTACCAATGGAAAGATTAGTACTCTTTTACTAAAGAGCACTGATCCTTCCATAAGAGTATTCTAAATGAAGTTCTGATCATCAATACCGCAAGATGAGCTTGGAATATTTTGTAACCTGAACCCAGATCTAGTACTATGGAAGGTAGGGACCCAGAAGCCAATGCAGGCCAGTACCAGGGACAGTAAGATTATTCATCGATTGGATGCTGGAAAGTTGGAAAGTAAGAGGGACTGTCCATAATGGTCTGGTTCAAGCTCCATCTGAAGAATAGACAGAAGAGGCAGGGGGCTTTCATCTAATTATTGTTTCAAAGGGGACAGAAGTGAGCCAGGCAAATCTGTCAGTCTGGTTGTTCAACCGCACCTGCCAAATACTGTCACCCTCACACATTCTGACATTCACATAGATCAGCTGGAGGGCAACTCTAGCAGCCACAGAAACCTCTAAACATGGAATCACTTAACAACTGGACTGAAAACAATACAGAAGACAAATGTGAACAAATATTGTTTTGGAACTCTGTGTCACACAAGAGAAAACAACTTAAAATGAAGAAGATGCTGCTGCTACCCTAACAATCAACAACGTCTCAACAGGTAATAATTGTAGGTAAGTATGTAAAGTGTAAAACATCAATTACAACTGAAAGGAAAAAGGGAAAAAAACAAAAGTTTGTATACGTTGTATAGAGCGGTCTATATTGAAAGAATATTGAATACAAATAGTATATCAACACTTTTTACATGGTATGTGGGGGTAACCCAAACATTCGTGTGCACATCAGGGGGCTTTCATCTAATTATTGTTTCAAGGGGACAGAAGTGAGTCAGGAAAATCTGCCAATAGGGTTGTTCAATCGCACCTGCTGTCATTTTAACGCATTCTGACATTCACATAGATCAGCTGAAGGGCAACATTAGCAGCCACAGAAACCTCTAACATGGAATCACTTAACAGCTAGGCTGAAAACAATACAGAAGACAGATGTGAACAAATATTGTTATGGAACTCTGTGTCACTGTGAGGGATGGGCAGAAAATAAATCTGGGAGGCCGTATGTGCTTCTTAATGTGGGCGTTTATTTTGGAAGTCAATGCAACAAAAATATAAATCTTGGGCAAAGCATAACAAAATTATTGTTTTGGTTCTGTTATCTGTTCAGGATTCGCCAGGGTTTCTTCACTCTTCTTCTTGTCCTTTTCCTAGGTCTCAAGTTCGGTCTCCAAGGGTGCGTCGTCCCCGGGTTACCAGGAGAGAACACACGGAAAACTGAGGTAAGTATTAGGTACTGTCCAATTGGTGAAGTAATAAAAGTGACCGTCACCACACCCGGGTGTACATGGCACAAAAAATCCCTTTTCCTTGGATAATTATCTTTTATAGCTTCTAACCCTCTGATAGGGGGGGGTGAGGAAAAGAGGGGAGGATTAGTGCACAAAGGAGAGAAAGAAAACAAATACACACATATGTGTATATATATATATAACTAATTCCGTGTCACTTTGTTCTCTTATTTTTAAACTGATTATAGGGAATCTCTTTCAGTCTTCCTGAATCCTTTTTATAGCTCTCCTTATGCTACTGCTTTAACCCTTTCGTCTGGTACTCTTCATTTATATGTTTGTTTGTTTCTTTGCTTTCCTCTCTAAATTCTGACTATTTCTTCTTGGGATCAATTCTTAATCTTTGTTTTACATCAGAGGGCTCTTTTTGGTCCCCCTCTTTCTACTCTTCTTCCCGCGTTTCCCTTCTCCACCCCGTACTCCCCCCCCCCCAAATGTACTGTCTCCCCCTGTCCACGTACCGGGTAAGCCGCAACTCTTCCCTGAGTTGCAGCAGGGACTTCAGATCTCCTGGGGCAACCACCACTCTTCGCTCCACCCTTCTGGAGCCTCGTCGTCCTCTGGCACTGTTCTCCAGTTTTCAGCTGCCGAAACTGAACATCCGTTTTTTCCCTCCACCTCTTTATCCCCTTGAGTCCTGACTCCTCCTTCCTTTCTGGAGTCTTCCGGATTCCGCCTTTCTCCGCCTTCTGCCCCAGGTCCAAGCGTCCGTCCCTCCAGGTCCGTGCTCATTGCTGATTGGTCTTCTATGCTCCTGGCTCCGCCTTCCGGGGGTGGCTCATCCTCACATCCCCCTCCCTAACTTTCTTGCTTGCAAGAGAGACCTCTCTGGGATATCGGGATAGATAATCAGCATTAAGCTGGTTTTTCCCTTTCCTGTGATGTGTACTGAACCTGAAACACTGTAATGCTAAGAACCATCTTAACACTCGGTCATTGTGTCCTTTGTTACGGGATAGCCACTCTAATGGAGCATGATCTGTGTATAATATGAATTCCATACCTTCGAGATAATATTGCAGGGACTTAATAGCCCATTTAATGGCTAACTACTCCTTTTCTATTACGGCGTAGTGTTTCTCCGGTGGAAATAATTTTTGGCTGATATATGTTACTGGCCGTTCATTTCCTTGTTTATCTGTTTGGGAGAGAACTGCCCCTAAACCTTGCACTGACGCGTCCGTTTGTAAAATGAATGGCTTGCTATAATTTGGGCTGAGAAGGACTGGTTCGGATGTTAGAGCGCGTTTAAGTTGATGGAAGGTGCATAGGGTTGCTGACGAAGGATTCTTTCGTTCTTTTTTGGTTTTTCTGTCCTTCTGTAACAAATCTGTCAGAGGTGCTGCTATTTGTGAAAAGTTCGGGATGAACCATCTGTAATAACCTAAGACGTCTAGGAAGGCTCTTAGACCTTCTTTGTTTTGGGAAAGGGTAGTTCCATTATGGCTGCAACCTTTTCATGTTGGGGTTTTATACAACCTTCCCCTAGAAGGTACCCCAGATATTTGACCGATTTTGCGGCTAAATGACTTTTGGTTGGCTTAATAGTTAGACCTCCTTCCTGCAAGGCTTGAATAACCTTCCTCAGATGCAATAAATGTTGTTCCCAAGATGGACTATGAATAACTACATCATCTATATAGGCGGCTGCAAATGTACTACATGGCCTTAGTATGGTATTCATGAGTCTTTGAAAGGTCGCGGGGGCCCCGTGTAGTCCAAAGGGTAATACTGTAAAATGGTACAACCCCCCAGGTGTGGAAAACGCAGTTTTTTCCCTGACTTCGTCCCGTAGGGGCACCTGCCAATAACCCTTGCATAGATCTAGAGTACTTATATATTGGGCCTCACCCAACCTTTCTATCATCTCATCCATTTGTGGGAGTGGGTACGAATCGAATTGCGATATCTTATTCACCTCGTGAAAATCAATGCAAAATCTGATAGACCCATCTGGTTTGGGTACGATAATGATTGGGGAATTCCATTCATTAGAGGAAGGTTCTATGACCCCCATTCTAAGCATCTGTTGGATTTCGTTCTCCACAGCCTCTCGCCGGGACTTTGGTATTCTATAGGGGCATAGTCTGATTGTTTTTCCTGGAAGGGTCTGAATCGAGTGTTCTATAATCGATGTTCTCGACGTAATTAGAGAAAACACTGATTAAAAGGGTAGTAAACAGGAGTTTACTTCTTGTTTCTGGTGGTCTGGCAGATCCGGATCTATACTCTGTAGATATAAGGGCGAGGGATCCCCACTGCTACTTAACAAAGCCGGTTTGGCTCCTTCCCACTTTTTTAACATTTAATGTGGAAAATCTGAGTATTGGTTTTCTTTTCTGGATCCATTTCCAGCCGGTAGGTGACCGGGGTTACTTGTTCTATCACCCAAAATGGGCCTTGCCATTGTCCCAGTAACTTATGATCAGAGGTGGTCAACATAAGCATGACCAGGTCCCCTACAGCAAGGGTTCTTTCTTTGGCCTTTTTGTCGTACTGACTCTTTTGGGCGATCTGGGCTTGCTCTAAGTGTGCTTTTACAATTTCTCGGATCTGACCTAGCTGATTTTTTAGGGTAAAGACATACTTAGGTAAAGGTTTTCCTATCTCCTTTTCCTCTTCCCACTCCTCTTTAAGCATATCTAACAAGGTACGAGGTTGTCTTCCATACAATAATTCAAAGGGGGAGTATCCGGGGCTTTTTTGCTGCTTGCACCGAATACCAAAAAAGGCGAGGGGTAACATATCCTCCCACTTGCAAAATTCTAATTCTAACAATTTCTTTAGTGTTGTTTTTAGTGTGGCATTATATATTTCCACTAACCCGTTTGTCTGTGGGTGATAAGCAGGAGTCCTTGTTTGTTTTATATTTAACTGTTGGCACACTTGTCTCAGTAGTTTGGAAACAAATGGTGTACCCTGATCAGTCACAATCTCCCGTGGGAACCCTACTCGGGAGAAAATGTTAATCATAGCCTTGGCTATTTGGATAGCATTGGGATGTCTCAGGGCTACTGCCTCAGGAAACCTGGTTGCATAGTCGACCAGGACAAGGACGTATCGACATCCGCTACGGGAAGGAAGGAGTGGACCATTTATATCCATGCCTACCCTTGAGAAGAGCTCTTCTTTTATAGGGAGCGGTTTTAATGGGACCCTAGATGGCAGACTCCTACTATTTTTTTGGCAAATTGGACACTCTCTACAGTATCTTCGTATCTGCTCATAAATCCCAGGCCAATCGAACCTCTCTAGAATAGCCTTTTCTGTCTTTTCCCCTCCAAAAGGACCCCCCAACAAATGACTATGGGCCAGAAATAACACCTTTTCTCTATATGAGCTGGGTACCAACAGTTGTGGATTTTGGCCCCTCCCCCCCTTTTCGGCACAGTAAGCCCTGGTTTATAAAGAATTGGGGACATACTAGGTCAGGGTCTTCAATGGGAGAGGCTCTGTTCCAAGCTTCCCTTAAGGTTGGGTCTTCTCTCTGAGTTCTTCGAAACCTTTGATCGGATTCCCATATACCCTCTTTATTGGCTTGGGCTAAAGCTACATGGTTCCATTCTTTCTTCTCTACCTTCTTCTGTCTATGGCTTTTCCGAGGTTTGCCTATAGGCCACTCGTCGTTTTGTACCTGAGAAAAAGGAGTTGTCTTTCTCCATTCCTCTCCCTCTTTCCAGGTTTCCCGCAATAAACTGTCCATATGTGGATAGTCTCTTCCCAATACCAAGGTTTCTGACAGTTTTGGTATCAGTCCCACCCTCATGCGAACTGGTTTACTTGTAGCTTCATGTTGGGTCTGCACTTCAGTGGTACGATATCTTTTGTTGTCCCCATGCACATACTGGATGTTTACCATATCGTTCATGGTTCTCACACCCCCAGAGACAGCTTGGGGTTGCATGACACTCTGTAAACATCCGGTGTCTATTAGAGCTTCCCTGGGTTCTCCATTGACTGCAACTTGGTGATAGTACCGAGGTCTCGAGCCTTCATGTGCGCCATGCAACACTTTTGTTATCCCCACATCCATCGGTTCCTCCTTTTGTGGGCATGTGCGTGCAATGTGTCCAAATAGCCCACAATGAAAACATTGCGGACCAGGAGGGTTAGTAGGTCGGACCGAAGGGGCTACAGGGCCTGGCATCAAGGTAACAGATTCCGTTTTTTTCGGAGGTGCACTCTTTTGGCTCTTAGTTGGGACCCCCCCCCGTAAGGTTTCCAATTCACCTCTTCCCTACCCTTTTATATCTCTTGTGCCCGGTAATAGGCACTTGCTATTTCCACTACTCTTTCCATGGTTATTTGTGAATGCTGTCGGACCCATCGCTGTATAGGAGGGTGTAGGGAAGAAAGATACTGTTCCAAATATATCTTCTCTACTATTTCTTCTTTTGTTGAAGCAGAGGGTTTCAACCATCGGTCGGCCAAGTCTTTCACTCGAAAATACAAGGCCCTTGGTGTTTCTTGTGCTCTTTCTTTTATCTGACGTAGACGGATCCGATACGTTTCATCATCTACTCCTAGTCTTTCAAGGATGCTTTTCTTCACCTCTTCATAAGGCGTAAGGACAACGGGGTTGGCTGCTTGGTAGGCAGCCTGAAGTTCCCTGGAGAGTAGTGGTCCAAGATATTGCCCCCATTTTTCGACTGGCCAAGCAGCTGACATTGCCATCCGTTGTGGAAAAAAAAGTCTGGATCTTCTCCAGCAACTTATTTTTGCATTATCACCGAGGGGAGTGCTGCTGTTTGTGGTCTCTGTTGATTCAGTACATCCGCCAACCTTCCTATTGTGGACTCTTGAGTCTGTTTTTGCTCGGTCAG
The DNA here is from genome assembly GCA_963921515.1 of Calotriton arnoldi. Taxonomy (NCBI): domain Eukaryota; kingdom Metazoa; phylum Chordata; class Amphibia; order Caudata; family Salamandridae; genus Calotriton; species Calotriton arnoldi. The sequence continues at coordinate 1,869,818 of CAWUFW010000072.1, read as the reverse complement.
GGTCCTATGTAATTTCTCCTTGTCTTCTTCTGTGACGGCCAGGAAACGTTCCATGATTCGTTCCAGTTTCTCCTGGCCTTCCGCCATCCGATACACAATGGCCTCCATCCTCTGTGATCCCACTTCTGACACCATGTTTGTGAGGGATGGGCGGAAAATAAATCTGGGAGGCCGTATGTGCTTCTTAATGTTGGCGTTTATTTTGGAAGTCAATGCAACAAAAATATAAATCTTGGGCAAAGCATAACAAAATTATTGTTTTAGTTCTGTTATCTGTTCCGGATTCGCCAGGGCTTCCTCACTCCTTCTTCTTGTCCTTTTCTTAGGTCTCAAGTTCGGTCTCCAAGGGTGCGTCGTCCCCGGGTTACCAGGAGAGAACACAAGGAAAATTGAGGTAAGTATTAGGTTCTGTCCAATTGGTGAAGGAATAAAAGTGACCGTCACCATGGCACAAAAAAATCCCTTTTCCTTGGATAATTATCTTTTATAGCTTCTAACCCTCTGATAGGGGGGGGGGGCTGAGGAAAAGAGGGGAGGTTTAGTGCACAAAGGATAGAAAGAAAACAAATACACACATATGTATGTATATAACTAATTCCGTGTCACTTTGTTCTCTTATTTTTAAACTGATTATAGGGACTCTCTTTCAGTCTTCCTGAATCCTTTTTATAGCTCTCCTTACGCTACCGCTTTAACCCTTTCCTCTCTAAATTTTGACTCATCATCATCATCATCTTTATTCGGCTGAATAGCAGCCATTAAAGAGCACATAAAAAGCATTATTACACAAAAATTAGCATGATAAAATTTAACCGACATAATCAATGCACCAATAATCATTTTCTAGCAATATTACGGAGCCGAACTGCAGAGGAAATATACCTATAAATCATTAAACAAGTGAATTCATCATTTAAAAGGAGTAAATGGCATAATGCAGGTTGACACTTTCTTATGTTTAAAAATCTTAACAATGGTTTTAAAAAGATACGTCTCGGGTTAAGATAAAGTTTACAAAAAAACATAAAATGCAAAGTGCTCTGTGCGGAGATTGAATCGCATGGACACAATTCTAATTTAGCATCGCAGTATACATCACGTGGGTACGAAACCAGAAGATGAGCAATACCCATCCTAAATCTAATCAAGTAGAACATTTTGGCTTGATATAAATAAAAGGAAAGATAGGATTCAATTCTTGGGGAGCTAACTAGCAATGAAAGCTCTTCTACCCTTTTTTTAACCATCTCTTGGCTATCTCTTACTTGCTTCAGATGAAAGAGAAAATCTCTTTTCAGCTTGGCTTTTGGGATTGCGGATATGTTTCCAGGTGTATTAAGACAATCCTGCAGTCCCAACTTCTCCAGTTGTTCTTGCATATAAGAGAGCCAGGGAATTTTTTCTTTTTTTTTTGCACAATACAGTTTTAAGCAGTCTAAAATTATATCGCGATTCAGGACTGGTTCCTCTTTTACCCAAATGTTATGCCAGAGCATCAGAGGTGCTAATTGCGTGCGAAAAGATAATGGTATTACACCTAATTCGTTATGACACATGATGGCAGGAGTGCTTTTAGGTAGTGTCAGCACACGTTTTAACCTCATGTTTTCTGCTCTCTGAAGGCCCAGAGTATTGGTGCAACCCCAGACTCCGGCACCATACAAAGTGACGGCGCATGTTCGTGCTTTATAAATATCTATGATGGCTTTTATGGGGCGAGAGCCTAGTTTTTTTGTAAATCTAAAAATGGCCTCCGCATTTTTGTTGAAACTTCCAATCCTTGCATCAACCAAGTGGGACCAAGAATTTTTTTCATTAAAAAGGATGCCTAAATAAGAAAAGGTTGGTACCTGGCACAATATTTCATTCTTTATATAAAAAGTTTTTGTTTTTGATGGGGATTTACCTGTTACCATGACATGTGATTTTGCAACATTAGTTTTTAGCCCAAGGTCACTCATAAATTCATTAAAACTAGTTAAAAGCCTTTGTAGTCCCACCCCAGTTCTGGACATTAAAACACAATCATCAGCGTATAGCAAGGCTGGTAGGGACCTGCGGCCTATTGTGGGTGCGTCTACATTTCCAATTCTGATGTGACTTTCTAAATCATTTATGTATAGACAGAATAGGAAAGGAGCGAGTACACATCCCTGACGAACCCCACAGTCCATCTTTATTGGTGTGGTGAGCTCGCCAGCTGCTCCATATCGTACTCTCCCTGTGACTCCCTGATGCATTGCTGCTAGATAGTGGACAATAGATGGATCAATGCCCATAAGCAGCATTTTCTCCCAGAGTCTCCCCCTCTGCACCCAGTCAAAGGCAGAAGTGAGGTCCATAAACCCAAGGTATAAGGACCCTGACTTTGCCATAGTGTATTTGCCAATGACCAGGTGCAGATTGAGGCACTGTTCTACAGTGCCCAGGCCTTTCCTAAAGCCATATTGGACATCGGAAAACTTCCCGTTTTCCGTTATCCAGGTATCCAATCTCTCCAATATTACTCGTCCCATGATCTTACAGGAGCAATCAATTAGAGAGATTGGTCGATAACATTAAGGGTCTGCCCTGTCTCCCTTTTTATATATTGGGACTATTATGACCGATCTCCAGGAATCTGGAGGACCCTGGGCCGCATAGCATCTTAATATATTTGTTAACAGCGGTAGCCACAGGGAGATATTTGCTAAAAATAGATCCGCGGGTATACCGTCCGGCCCAGGAGCCTTATTCTTTACAGTCTAAGAGAGCGCCCTATTTACCTCATCTAAAGTCGGGGGTTCCAAAGGAGATGCCACATAGTGAAAATCAGCACCACAGTGTGACTCAGTACTATTACCGTAGAGACCAGCAAAGTGGTTCACCTACATTTCAGGCATAATTGTTACATCAATATTACCATTTTTTGTGTCGCTAAAATACTCTTCGTTAACAGTTTGCCAGAAAAGTCTGGAATCTTTACTCTGCGACGCCACATGTAATTGGCCCCATGCGTCTTTCCTGATCTCCATCTTACGATTCTCTAGCGCGCTTGTAATCTATGCGCGTCTGTCTCACTTCCATCTTATTACGTGGTTTAATTTTTAAAATCTTGATTAATTTATTATGTAGCTGAGAACATTCACTGTTAAACCACCTTTTATTTTTCTGTATTCTATCAGGCTGGTTCTTAGTTAGAAGTACCTTGATTGTCTCGGTTATTGCCTTATACGATTTAATCATGGCTGGAGCGTTTAAGTTGTCTTCCAGACAGTCCAAAACTTGCCCAAGGTTACTCTTTATGATCTCCTCCAGAACAAGGTCTGGATTTACAGTGGACCACTTCCGGGTTAACCCCTTGTTTTTAGTATAGGACAAAGGTAATACTCTAGCTGGCGTGACTAAATCATCAGATGGAACCACCAGTTTTAATGTTAGTGGGTAATGATCACTAAAATATATTTTAGGTATGTTAAAAATCACTGATTGTGAGTTAAAATAATCAGACAAAATAATAAAATCAATCAGAGTGCCTTGGCCTCTTCCCACATATGTTACCACATCAAATTTTAACAGCTCTATAAGATCTAAGGTTAAAAATAATGAGAATTTCAACAACAAGGAATTAAAGATATTCCCACAAGGACTGTGTTCAAGATGATAGCCGCCCACCATGTCCCTTGCTAGACGGTGGCATGCCCCACGTTTGGACAGGGAGCATAATTTCCAATTAAAATCATCCCCCCAAAGTAATAAAAAGTCAGTTTTTATGTCCTCTATATGCTTCATTAATGCAGTTTCCAGTTCCTGTGCAATAGTAATATTTGTGTTGTTAAAATTATTATGGTAGAAATTGACGACCACGAGGGTCAGATTTTTCCTGTACAAAATATTAATAATCTGGAAATGCGGAGACTCCAACTGCATTTCCCTAACTCTGCCATTTAATGTTGTTGAAATCAGAGTTAATAATCCTCCTTTATCATGAGCACCTGCGGAGGCTCTAGCTGGAGTGTGTATAGAGTAAAAGCCATTTATGTGAGCTATATCGCGCATCCAAGTTTCTTGTAAGCAAACTATGCTATACTTACTAACAAATTCTACCCAATCTTTAATTTCCAATTTATTTGACAGTCCTGCTATATTCCAAAAAAGACTACCGTGTGTAATTACACTAGTTTGAGTGGTGTGCTCGCTCTCTGAACAGCAAGTGACTGCAACACCGCCTTCTACTTTGAGCGTGTCTATTAACACATTAGAGTTCCAAGCACCAACTGATAGTACATCAGGACGTGCTGGCAAAAACTCTGATATGCCATCATAAAAAGAATTAACAGGGTCAGACGCTATAGGATGTATCAAACCTGGCGAACCATTCGGGTTGGGGTGGCCAGATTCGCTTAAAAGTTTAATATTAGGAAGTAATGATGGGAATGCTGTTGGCGCATGATAGCTAGCTCTGTCTTTTTCTAAAAAAACACATGGTGAGGTTAAATTTTCAGCACCATGCTCCCTCAACGGCTGATAGTTCAGTCATTCCACTTGGTCTAGAGGAGAAAAATAATTGAAAGTTGGAATGGTGAACGGGGAGAACATTTTAATTTGTGAGGATACGCGACCAATACCTATATTTGACACCGGCTTATAGAAATATCCTAGTGGTACAGCTTCAATAAGGCCCCCCACACTATTGCTCCAAGGGAGTCTATCCATGAGCCAATGTGCAAAGCTCCTGTCCCTAAAGTTTACCACAATGCAATCTCCTGTTTCAGTTTTTGCCTGTGAACCCACCCATGTCACACGTTCAACATTATTTATGTTATCATGTAGAATGTCACATCCTGACCAGTCTAGAGTCTTCGCCAGCCAATGCACTGTTTTATTTTTGAGCTGTTTCCAGTGTTCTTCCTTGCTGATTGGCAAGGGTGGGACATTTTTAAGAACAATGACATAAGGGGTAACTTCTGGGGGTAGGTGGAGTGTTCTCAAGTTACTTTTCCGGGTACCGACTGGAGGCTTGTTATATTTTCTACCAGTGAGATTAGTCTTGCTATTTTCCCCAATGACTGTTAAAGGACCCGGCCGTACTTTTTCTAGTTGTTTTGATAGTTGGATTGCAGTCTCAGTATTATTGATAACACCAACCGCAGGAGTCGGTATCAGGGGAGGTGGAGGAGCCTGAAAGATATCCAAATTTACATTCGGAATAGGATTAGTCATAGTCTCCGGGCCTGAGGTTACCTTTGAGATACTAGAGCCAATTAATATTTTTAACGAAACGTCAATGCTATTTAATACCCCTACAAGAGGGTTAATAATTGACTTAATAATGACCTCCACCGAGCTTGTAAAGTGTTTGATTAACGCACTGTCCCCCAATGGCTCAGTATTCATGGGGTCCGTAGCAATGTCCGTTGCACTATTCTTTGTTACTGGCTTTCGGGGTGGGGCCGTAGTTTTCTTACGTGTCGCCATAGGTAATATGTATTTCTTAGCTTTCCCACAAGCCTTAGATTTTTTAGATGGCGGTGGGCAAAGAGTATCCATGAATCCCCCCTCCTGAGTAGTGCCAGTATTAGCTTCATCTCTTCTTGCATCCAAGCTAGTAGATGCGATATCTTCCGAAGTTTTATCGTGCTTGTGTACATTCTCCATTAAAGTGCCATTTTGCAATGCTCTTTGGGTTTCCCCCAGTCTCTCCTCCACTGACTCTATTTAGCTTGTTATTGCCCCCATCGCCGTTGTTAAAAAGTTAGTGATCGATGAAGTTAACGGCCTGACCTTGGCAGTGGTCATGACTGTTTTGCGTTTTCCCATCTCCTTACCTTAGTGTGTTACCTTCCCCAGAGCGCTAGCTATGCCAGAGGTCCTTTTGCAGGCGCTTCTTTCTCTGTGTAAAACAGCCAAGGGCCCTGGCCCAGCCCAGTCTCGTCCAGACGCGGACGGGCGCAGACGGCCGCTTAAGAGCGCTGGCTGACGCTGACAAAGCGCGCTGGCGCCTCCTGGTGTGAAGGCTGCTGGGTGTTGTGGTCCGGTTCCCTTGCGCCGGAAAAGTGCGCTATGCTCTGTGCAAAGTTGGTCTTCACCAAAGGGCTCCTGCTCCTGCCCCGGTAAAGTGCGCTGTGCTCTGTGCAGAGTTAGTCTTTTGCGATCAGATTCTGACTATTTCTTCTTGGGATCAATTCTTAATCTTTGTATTACATCAGAGGGCTCTTTTTGGTCCTCCTCTTTCTACTCTTCTCCCCGCGTTTCCCTTCTCCACCCCGTACTCCCCCAAAGGTACCGTCTCCCCCTGTCCACGTACTGGTAAGCTGCAACACTTCCCTGAGTTGCGGCTGGGACTTCAGATCTCCCGGGGCGACCACCACTCTTCGCTCCACCCTTCTGGAGCCTCGTCGTCCTCTGGCACTGTTCTCCCATTTTCAGCTGCCGAAACTGAACATCCATTTTCTTCCTCCACCTCTTTATGCCCTTGAGTCCTGACTCCTCCTTCCTTTCTGGAGTCTTCCGGATTCCGCCTTTCTTCGCCTTCTGCCCCAGGTCCAAGCGTCCGTCCCTCCAGGTCCGTGCTCGTTGCTGATTGGTCTTCTATGCTCCTGGCTCCGCCTTCCGGGGGTGGCTCATCCTCACAGTCACACAAGAGAAAACAACTTAAAATGTATAAGATGCTGCTGCTGCTACACTAACAATAACATGTACACAACTGAATTTGGCAAGGCCACTAGGTCTTGCTTTTATTATGCGAGTGCTAAGCTATTGACTTTCCCAATGCTTGCTGGTAATGTATTGTTATAAAAGGAAAAAAGTTACAAAAACATTTGAAAACATTGTCTTTATAAATAGTATGGTTTATTTTTAAAATTTCATGCAGGAAACTGATCAGAATTTAAAGAGCTTTTTGTTTGTAATCCAGCTTAAAAATAACCTTGAGGACTAGCTGCAAGTGCTTAAAAGAATATAACAGCCTGAGTAAATACCAGAATTTGAAGGAAAATTCTTGCCATTCACTTTCCTCATAACTTGTAAGCTGAACAAATGCTTTGACCATTTGGTGCACTGATCTCCCATAGCCACAAATGCTGCTTTTGTGTGCCAAGACCTGGGCACCCATGCAACATGTGGAAGGCAGGAGATAAAAGAAAGACAAACCAATGAAGGTGTGCTCCTTAGTGTTTCATGGCAAACATATATTTGTTGCCATGCCTTTATGAATCGGCTGGGAGGGGAAGCATCATTTAAACCACAGACTTTACAATGACCAGCCTTTACAACGAGATTGGTACCCCGCATGCAACGTTACCACGGGTTACTTTAGCACACAAGTCGCTACAATGACTTGCTGTAGGGGGCGCATTGTTGGACTCGTGTTGGATTTTCAAGTCCATTACTTTCCCTACTGTTGCGTAGACTGGAGTTGGAATAGTAATTTATACTCTTCCAAAGTCCAGTGCACCTTAAAAGCAAGTTGTTTTAACGACTTGCGTGCTAAAGTAACGCATGATAAAGTCGCAAGTGTGGTACTGACTGTGTTGTGAAGGCATACAGGGTAAATGCCTCCGGGGTTCCGTCATACAACCAGCTGGGAGGGGTGGTGAGCAGCACAAAGAGCACAGGGTGGAGATGCCAGCGGGGAAGGACTATATATAGAAGAGAGCAAAGAAAACAAATTCACTCCCATGGAGTACTCAAAGAAAAAGAACAACAGTAGTACCCTGATGGGAGCTGAGGAAGGGTACAAGTCATCTAATCAAAAGGAAGGTAATGAAGCTATGCTTCACAAGAGGGATAACCACAAGAAGAGGAAGAAAAGCCAATGAGTAAGAAGCAATCATCTGAGACTGACAAGAAAGTCAAATAATGAAAAGCAGAGGGTGGCCCACAGCCCACTCTAAGTATTTTTATTATACACAACAGGTCTCCGACAACAAACAGCTAAGAGCTGTGTGTAGGTAAGATCTGAAAAGATAGTGTATTTAGCAAAACAAAAATTTTAAAAAACAGTTCCAAGCAGGACCAGAGTGGGAACTCAAAGCAGCCCTGGCCAATTTTGTCAGACCAGCCCCTGTACGATGCATAGCGAGTGGAGCGACCTAACCTGACCACTAGAAATAGGGGGGTTGGAGGTGGGTTCTCCCCCCAAGAAAATTTGTGAAACAATTGTGCATTCTACAACACATTTGTCATTATATATTCAATTGTATTAGCTTTTAAAGCATAGTAAATTATGACCTTACTGTGCACCAGGATACGACGATCTTTGTTGATGCTCTTCAATGGTTCCATCACTATTACCCTCCAACAGTGCCACTCATCTCTCCATAGCCCCTCTCTCAAATGTATTTTGTTTTGTAGCGCCTCTCATAACAGTGTGAGGTGTCAAAGTACTTTACATCACACACACATACAGAGACAATCAATCATACGTGTGTAAATCAATGTACAGAAAATGTTACATACGGCAAAGGGGACTACAAGGTGTAGGAGTCACATGTGATCCATACTGGTCTAGAGAAGCACAAACTCAGTATTTAGAACACAACACAGTGGTTAGGGTTGAATTTAGTAATTAGAATTTCTTTCTACCCAAACAAGCCTTTTTAGCAACATCAGGATAATGAAAGACTGTGATAAAGCATAACTTCCTAACCTGTACCATGCAGCTTGCATGCAACTCTTTGATGGCAGTTCATAGCTCACTGTGCTAGATTACGATGATTGTAAGTTATGAACTGCACAGTAGCAAAATAATCTCTGTGACAAAAGGAGTAACCCACTGAACTATGCACATAAATATTGTTCTTTGATGTGCATGGTACACATTCTTTGCAGCACCATAGATGAGTCAAACCTGCCACTAGAGAAAACTCCCATCCCTCTCCAGCAGGCACATTAATCTCCTGTTATCTTGACACTTTTATTGTTGACCAAAAACTGCTGAATATACAAGGAACTGGGTTTTTAAAACTGCTGCACTGCCACAAAACCGGCCCCCCCTCACAAAACCGCCCCCACCCTTCCAGTCTCCTGGGGAAACGCCCGAAGCCTAGTATGGCCAGTCTGGCCTTGGTTCCAGGTTTGGGCCCGATTACGATGTTGGATGGACCAGAGTCTGTCCGACATCGTTCTGGAAGTGGGACCGACCGACCTCCTGTCGGCAGTCCCAAACCAGCAATTAGGATGTGACCGAACACTGTTCGGTCGCAATCCTATTCTTTACAATGGGAGCATGCATTCCGAACGAAATGCATACTCTCATTGCAAAGAGCATAGGTGCACTTCATCCCTGCACCCCGTGGCTGGCACCTCAAGGTGCCTGCCACCGGGTGCATGGATCAACAGGGGGAGCACCATAGGTGCTCCCTAGGCCGCCATCCAGAGGTCTTGCACCCATGGGGGCCTTGCTAGGGCCCCCAAAGTGGGATTCCCACAGCCTTTCTTTGTCGGAAAGGCCGGCACAGAAAGGCTGAGGGAATCAGCCATCGTAATCCCTCGGGCAGAAAGAGCCACCCTTGGGATTACTGAAAGCATTCCGACTGGCGGACGGGCTCTCCAAGCCCGTCGGAAGCCAGTCGGAATGTCCGGTTGCATTCCTTTCCAACCAACTCCATCCTAATGGGTCGGTCGGAAAGGAATCCAACCGCCTGATTAGGATGCGGTCAGAACAGCTCCGTCCAATGGACGGAGCCGTTTCCGTCTGCATCCTAATTAGACCCTTTGTGTGTAGTTCCACTTGTGGCATGTGACTGATAGTTTGTTACAATTAATCTGAAATATTCAGAATGAAAAAAAAACAAGGAAAGTAGGTACTAATCGCCATTAATAGCAACTAAAAAAATGATTATTGTAATTAACATCCTTTTCTCCATTAACATCAGTACTAGAGGTGGACTAGACCCTGAACGCTCAAGCCACGCTTGAGCCAGATTCCTGGCTGTGCAAAACAGGAGGCAGAAAAAAATACCCATCTAATGGCTGAACTGCAAAAGGTGAAACAAGAAAACCCCTGTTCAACCCAGGCTACCTTACTCATAAATTGTGTGGTCCCAGGCAAGAATTTTAAATCACCAAGCCTCCTTTTTCTTCAGCATCAGATATGAGAGCACCTTTAAATATGTGAGCTCTGGATGTGCGCTGTAGAAAAACCTCTTGTGTTTAATTTACTATAATTGTGCTCCATCTACAATAGGAATCAAGGCCACATTTAGGGTATACTTGACAACTGACTTTTCTCTAGGGTTTCCATCTGGCTGCTTTTTTACCACCATGACCAGTATTTTAATGTCTCAGCTGGTATATAAATTAGGAAAATCATCTAAAGCCAGTATTATTTCCCCTTATAAATAAGTAATTAAAACAGTAATGGTAAGAATAAAGTACTCTAAAATGTGTTCTAGAGCTGCCTTAATAACCCATGACTAATAATTAAAATAAACAAAGACAGAAGGCCAATGTTAAAAATAAAAATGGACAATTTTATTTGTGTGTTTAAGCATCTTTTAGGCCTTTGCAGAAACTTAAAACGTGAACAAATGGCCGGTATTTTTCTCTGAGAAAGGTGGAAACCTAACCTCCCTTTCATTTCACTAAAGGCATTTTGTAATGGCAGGGGTTGTGGAGATGGAAAGTTTTAAAGTTCATGATTAAAAACTATGGGGTATATTCACAAGAATGTGTGATAACTACCGCAAGAGTAGCGTAACGCAACTTTCAATATCGCAGCCTATCGCGGGAAAATAACCCCGTGTCAACGTGGAATTCACAACAAGGCGGTAGCATGCGATAGTCTGCCGAAACCGCGGACAGTGTCCGCGATACAACCACCACGATGGAGATAAAAACACAAACCACAACACCAAAAACACGCGATGGGCCAAAGCGCGATGAGGAAATCAGCGACAAGCAGCGCCAGGCCTGCAACACACACCTGGCAGGCGTCAAAAATCATCATAAAAGTAGAAAAAACACCCACACACAAACTGACCAACACCCAAGCACCATGGAGGCAGCTGGAGCAGGCCCCCCGGACGACCAGCCTGGGACCTCGGGGACAGGGAAGGGCAAGGACAAGAAGACGAGGAAGACCAAGTTCAGTCCGCAGGCGAACAGGATCATAGTCACGGAGGTGATGGAACACCATCAACAACTCTTAGTCACGGAGGTGATGGAACACCATCAACAACTCTTCGTCACCTCCAACGTGTCATTGGGCACCAAAAATGGAATATGGCGGGACATCGTCGACAGGGTGAATGGCGTCGGAGAGCACAAGCGGACAATGGACGAGGTCAAGAGGCGATGGAATGACATCAAGCGGAAGACCAAGGAGAAACTCAGCGCCAACCAGAAGGCAGCAACGCAGACCGGAGGTGGGGGGCCCAGCGCCACAGCTGGAGCTGGATGACATGGAGGAGCTGGTGTCGACAGTCATCAGTATGGAGACTGTGGCCGGAGTCGGGGGACCGGACACTGCTCGACAGGACACAACACAACCGCAACAGGCTGAGTGACCACCAGGTACTGGGGGGACGGGGGGAGATGGCCTAAATGGCACACATGCACAAGCAAGCCACAGTGCACACCCACAATGACCCTGGGTCCTCGCCCAGACCCACAGACTGTCACAATGTACAATGCCATGCTGTCTGGATGTCAACCTGTACCACGCGGCTACATACATGTGGACACATTGTAATACACCATCTCCCCTTCACATCGCAGGGGCATCGTCAACACCTCCTGCAGAGCAGTCACAGCCACTCTTCACTGATGACGAGGAGGAGGACAACACCAGCATCGACACCCAAACCATCATTGACCTCATCCGCCAGCCACCTCCAGGATCAGGGCAGCCCAGCTACATCGATGAGACCCCACCCACCACCCACAGCCCCCTCCCAAGAACAACAAATGGCCTTCCAACGCCGTGGTGCTGGAGGGCCAGAGGGAGACAGCCGAGCGGGTGGGGTTCGACCTCATATCTAACAAACTGGATGCCATCCTTGTAAATGTAGTAGTATTTGTATAGCGCCCGAATCAACCCCCGAAGGGGTATCTCAGGCGCTTGTACGCATACCGCTGTGGAACCCTTCCTGGCCTTTCCCTGTGAGATGCCCACCCCCAAGGTGAAGCCAGGCATCCTAGCGTTGTGGGGGCCGTTGTGGAGATTAAGCAAGCTATTGCCCAGAGTTGCAGAGTGGGACCCATGATCAGAATAGGCACTGAGGCGAGAATTATCAGGTCCGAGGAAATTGAGCCCAAGACCCGCCGAGGCGGGAATTGAACCCTGGTCTCGGGCTAGACCTCTGCATCAGGGTCTGCCGCTCTAACCATTGAGCCACACTTCTCCACATCCTTGGGTGTCTATGTCCGCCCCATGGTCTCCAACGAGCCCTGACTGACATCGCTGGAGTCATGACGCGGAGGGAAGAATACCTGTCCGCTCAGAGTGGCTCCAGCGATGCCAGCCGTGAGCTGGCACACATGCGGAGGCTCATGGAGGACATGGTGCGGATGGAGGCGGAAAGGATGGCAGCCACTGCTGCACATCAGCGAAATGTAGCTGGAATCTACCAGGCCCTGCATGTCCTCATCATGGCATTGCTGCCACAAGACGTGGATGATGAATGCTGCTGCCCCCACACCATCCACATCTCCGCCCCCTGGTGTGTCAGTGCCTCCCAGTGCGGCAGGCGTATCCACTCCGGCACCTGATGTGTCACTGCCACACAGTGCGGCCGACAATCCTCCTCCGGCCCCTGATGAGTCAGTGGCACACAGTGCCGCAGCCGGTACTGCAACACCCACAGGTGGGGCAGAGCACACATCCGGGGACGTGGATGGGATTGAGATCATAAGGAGGTACTAGCATTCATTTCTGCCACCTTGCCTGTTTCTGCTTGGTGCCGCACATGGCCTCAAGACCTACCACTGACCCCCGATACACTCCGATGCACTCACCTTGGACAGCGACATGGACAGCCACATCCTGTTTGACGACCATTGACATGGCAGACAGACTGCGGACTGTACCCTTCCTCTTCCGCAGTACAGGTCATCCCCGGATGGACACTGGCTGGCCCTCCACGGGCCCATATTGTGTAGTGTGCTCTACATTGCCCTGTACCGCTCCAGCTGCATGACTGCACTGGATGTGCAAATAAACATCCAGTGACGCACTGCTGTGTAATGTCTTACGTCATTCATGTATGGATGTGTGGATGAATGTGGGGACAGTGCCTTCCCTTGCATCAATGATGTTCATCCTGTGGGATGCCAGTCAGAGGGTGCGACATTGCATTTTGTGTACCGGGTCCCGTGAACACTACAACAGGGACACACGCATCAGTCACTTCCTTGTCCGGACATGGACTGGACCACGCCCAGATCCCACGAGTCATTGTTGCAAGCCCTGCGCTGGTCCGGCGTACGGCAGGCCAGACCACTCCGCTAACGCCCCGAGGGGGGCCCTCATTGCTACCCGTCGCAGCCGTACTCGCTGGTGGTGTGCAGGTCACTGGTCTAGTTGTCAGCATGTCACAGCCACTCCCTGAGGGCAGGTTTTCACACACACCACACCCATCCGGCACAGGCGTCACAGGCCATGTGACTCCGCCAACATAAGGGGCCGACGACGTCACATTCCCCTCTTCCGGTGGTGACTGGATGACGGACGCTCCACAGTTCTCACTCATATAGGGCCTATGAGTTGTTGCGCACAGGGTTAGTGGCATCCGAGGCCTTGAGTACGGCACGGGCCTACCACCACGTGGCGCAGACTGGGGTTGCACAGGGTTAGTGGCACACGGGGCCTTGCGGATGGCACAGGCCTACCACTACGTGGCGCAGACTGGGGTTGCACAGGGTTAGTGGCACATGGGGCCTTGCGGACAGCACAGGCACCCCGCCATGGGACGGTGACTTTGGGTGCACTGAGTCAGGGGCACCTTGAGCTGCTGAGCGGGTGTGCAGCCTGCGATGATGCCCCGTCCCGGCGGTCCGGACAGCTCAGGTTTTGTGTGCCCTGCTGGACCACAGTGTAGGCCGGAGCCAGCGGGCAGCGCGGGCCTACCGCCACATGGCGTCGCTTCCGGGATCCCAGAGTTGGTGGCACCCATTGGGCTGAGCGGGTGTGCAGCCTGCGATGGTGCCGGGTGCACTGGTATGTCCTCTGCCATGGAGTAATCAAGACCCAGCACCAAACGTGAGACCTGGTGGCCTGCGGAGCGGGGCTGCATGATGTGGAGGCTGCCATGTCCGCGGGCCCCGGGCTTGTGGCTTGCAGCAGCACGTGGTGGGACCTCCTGTCTACGCGCCGGTGGCGGAAGGTGAGCATTGAGGCCTGGGTGTGCATGGGCGGGCATGCTCCGATGGGCGGCGGGAGGGGTTGGGGTGCCTCTGCCTGGGTGTGCATGGGCGGGCAGGCGATGTTATCTTGTGCAAGTGTGTGTACTGTGCCAGTCAGGTATCTGGGCTCTGTTTCAGCTGACGGCTCTGACTCAGATTTGTGACCTGGTGTTCTGCTATACATACCGGCACGTGGTTGGAGACACACCGGTGGCAGCAGGTGAGCAGTGTGGCCTGGGTGCGCAGGGGCGGCACGCTCTCTCTCTCTCTCCCTCTCTTCCTCTCTCTCTCCTCTTCTCTCTCTCTCTCCCTCTCTTCCTCTCTCTCTCTCTCCCTCTCTTCCTCTCTCTCCTCTTCTCTCTCTGCCTCTCTTCCTCTCTCTCTCTCTCTCCCTCTCTTCCTCTCTCTCTCCTCTTCTCTCTCTCCCTCTCTTCCTCTCTCTCTCTCTCTCTCCCTCTCTTCCTCTCTCTCTCCTCTTCACTCTCTCTCTCTCTCTCCCTCCCTCTCTTCCTCTCTCTCTTCTTCGCTCTCTCTCTGTCCTCTGATGTGCGCAGGACACACCTTCTCAACATGTTTTTTGTCTTACAGGCTGTGACCTACGTATTGTCCCGAGGGGAGCGGCCATGTGTCTTCATTTCATTTCGGTGTTAATTTTAATAAAGTTTCATTTGTTGCTTGAAAGTGAATGTGTGCTGCTCATTTCTGTGACGACACATGCATGCCACCAGTTGTGATTGTGCGGCATCAAGCGGAATATTTTGTACATGTTTAGGTGTGGCTGATGTGGCATGTCTTTGGTCGGGGGTGCCAGGGAGGGGGTGGTCCTGGGGGTGGTGGCGGTGGGTGTTGTGGCCCTCTTGGGTGTCCGGGCCGCATGATGGGTGGCTCCATGGCATCTGTTGCCCTTCCGATGTAGCCCTGGGCTGTGCTCCCTCTTGGTTTGCAGGCTGCCGTCCGACTTTACACCAGGTCAGAGCAGGTGTAGATTTCCTGGTGCTAACACGCCTTATCGCCTGTTTTGTGTTTTTATTGCCGATGTGGCTGGTCGTTGTGAATGTTGAGGTGTGATGTTGTTGCGCCTTTTGGCACGGGAACGCCCACTCTGCATCTCATTAGCGATAGTTGCGCGGGTCTTCTGTGGCGATGTTTTTTGCGGCTGCTATCGCGGGTGAACAGGTGCTGTGGGCTGTTTACACCAGTTTGTGAATGGGGAGGTATATTTATCACGACTTTGGCTGCGATAAAGTGCCGTTAATTCGGCGATAGCTCCTTGTGAATATGCCCCTATCACTTTTAATAAAAGCGCTCAATGCGGTGGTATAATACCATGTACTAAGGTGAAATGCTCCAGCGAGTGAAATACATGATTTATATGCCCAATATTATTAAGGGTCGGCTGGTTCACGGGCTCTTCTTAGAGCCGAGCAGACCCTTTGGCTTGGCTCTCTCTTCCCCTTAATTTGTTGGCTCGCTCGCCTCATTTAAGTACAGCAAAGGCAAACCAGAATAGTAGAGCCACGAACCACGAACCACATCCACAGAGGAAAGTCAGTAATAGGGGGGTTTGAATTCGGGTTACAGCGTAAAAAAAAAAAAATTTAAGACAAAAGCGTAAAAAAAAAAATTAAAGACAAAAGGCCAGAGAGCGCCCGCGGGACGCGAACCCCCAAAGGAATTGCGCAGTTTTGAGTAGTGAAGGAACCGCTGAGCTAAAGACGGCCCGGAAGGAACTGTAGTAGGAATCACTAGCTTAAGACTCTCAATACGTCAACCTGGAGGCGGAGAGTTATGAAGGGTATCATAAGTGAGGCGGGGCTCATCTGCGATGACTAGGGAGTTTTCGGTCGGAGATACATATGGAAAATAAACGCCACCGACCGGAGAGCCAGCGTCCCCGCCAGCCCAGAGTACTGCAGAACCGCTGGATTATCACGGTCTCGGAGTTGTCCTTGTTATTACACTATCGGTATCTACCAGCGCGTGCTGTTTCTTTCGTTTCCAAGGTTCAGTTGAGGCACTCTGGGCCGGCCAGGCTAGCCCTGCACCACTTCTCGCGCTGGTACAGGCTTCGCACAGTGAGGGGGACCCTGTTTTCAAACAAACTGGAGAACATTGCAAAATATCAATCAACGTTTCTGACTTGTGAAGTTTTGCTGTTTGAAATACAGAGGTGGGCGAGCCAACAAATTAACATGAAAAGGCGAGCTAGAGCCAAGGGTCTGGCTCGGGTCTTAGAGACATGCACGAGCTGAGCCCTGAAAACATTTGCTATGTTAATCATACAACAAACATCACAGGCTCCTCAGCATTTGACATCAGCAGTAATTCTGTGCAGTAAATGCAGAACTTTACAGAAAAGATCCGAGATCCGTAGCGAGATGCCCAGATAAACGCTGTCCTTTTTAATAGCACAACCTGGTCGCTTTCAAGTGCCTAGAAGTGATCCAGTGTGTGCTACATACCAAACAAAGCCCAGTGACACTTTCATTCGCACAAAGGGCATGCATGGCTCAGCCACTGAGGGGCATTTGTAGTTTAAGAGCAAAGATGGGTCTGGAGAGTAGGTAGAGTGTGTGATGAAGCACGGTGACCCGGCGGGGAAATATACAGATTATATGGGCCTGGCAGCCCTGATCTGCCATCTGTGTATCCATCAAAGACTGTAATGATTGCAACACCTTTCCCTTCTGTGCTCAGCAGTCCTGACATGCCCTGCCCTGAGACACTTCTTGTCTCTTCCTTTGTCTGAGGAATGAAAGCTCATTGCAGCTTCATGAACAGATTGAACTGGAACAACCACAGCTCAGAAACTCCTTCTAATGTATTCTAGACGTTTAAATAGAGCTAATTGTTGGCTGCTGCGTGCATGTCAGCCATGTTGTGCCACAGACAAGACACGGACACCAGGTCAGTCTAGTCAATGGAGTGGGGCACGAGCACCTAAGCTCTCGTTTACTCAGGTGCGGCCCATGCAGGAAAGAGCGGTGAGGCTGGGTTGGGGGTTGGGGGTTGTGGGGGGGGGGGATTCGACAGACGACCACGAGGAGAAATGAAATAAATAATTAATTTTCCCTCGTGGTCGTCTGTCGAAATCTCCCCCTACCCGGCACCACCGCCCCACCGCTCTTACCTGCATGGGCCGCTGCTGCTTTTACGGACCTGGCTATGTGACATGGTGATGCGGGTGGTTGTACCCATGTGAGTGCTTGTGAGTGGGATGGCCATTTTATTAGGTCGATCCAACCAGACAGCAGAGCTGTCTGATTGCAGAAGACATATTGTTGGCTTACCAAGAACACAGAGGGGCTCGCAGCCTACCCATTGCTTAACGTTGGTTGGCTTTACTGTCACTCTCATTTGCCTTCTTCTTATTCAATGGCTTGCCTTATCCATATTGTGCCTGTCACTCCAGTGGAGCTTTCCAAATTTACTTGTGTCCTTCCACTGCTCACTTTTAGGGAACTACTTTTTTCTCTTGTCTGAAACTCTCCACAAGAGTGTATGCATTGTCCAGCTACCTCCTTAGTGTGCTGGTTCTCCCCTCCTCACCCACCCAGTCACTGTTGCTCCGCCCACCTGCTCCTCCATTGTCCTCCCAAACCTGTGGTCCTTTTTTTTAATTTGTATTTATGGAGGTTCTGGCAGCAAATTGCTGCTCGCCCCTCTACCTTAAAAAAGGTCTCTTGGACAAGTAATTTTGTTTTCTAATTTACAGATCCCTCTTGGATCGGTAAATCAATGATGCATATGTTATTTCCTAGGCATGTACATGCGTGGAGATACATGTGTGTGCCCACGAAATGATACAGCCATGTTTTTTGCCGATGCTGCACAGCTTTGGCAGTCCCATGATTGTGGCAGATATGGAAACATGCCAACAGTTCAAGCTTCAGTGTCCTGCTTGTGGCTACCTTGCTGTGTATATTTATACTTGATTAGAGCAGGACCAGATACACCAAATGTTATTCAGTTATTGATCTGAGTGTGGGCTGCTATGGGTGCTACATGTGAGACTGCTGACAAATTGCTGCCAGGCTGCTTGTGGGTCACTTCTTGGGCAGATGCAGCCTGGTTACGGCATGCAGAGCATCTCCTCAGAATGACAGTCTGGCGAGGGTGATGATGCAGATACTTCAGTACTTGCATCTAAACTTGAATATTGAAAGGTGTTTTCAGTATAACAGTGTTGTGCTGACAGTTGAGCAGGGCCCAGCTGTGTGCTGTGAAGGCCCCTCAAAATCAGGAACCACTGTTGGCAGGAGCAGATGTCTATCTTACTTGCTGACAAAGTATATCCGTGTTAGTATCTTACGTGATTGCCGTTAGTACATCGTAGATGCAGAACTATACCATTGCAAGAGGATCAGGGCATCTCATGGGGTGAAGACCTTGATCTCCTCAAGGTGAATATTGTGTGGTTACTTAGTAGAGTCGTAAACAATTATGCTTCAGTAATAACTATTCAGTCACAGATACAGCATCAATGCTTGGAGTCATTCCTGGTTGGAGTCAGTCTGGCAGGATGGTGGGTTCGTTGGTGAGCAGATGTAACTTTTGGAACAGATTTAACTTTTGTAACATGGGAAATGGTTGTAAGTGACAACAGCTTATCCAGAGGTTTTCAGCAGATCTTCCATGGTGCCTTGCCTTCCACCGCACATGAAGACAGTGCTGCCATTCTCTGGATGATCTGTGTGGGAAGGCTGGTGGATTGCTGGATCTCTCTTGAAACGTTGGAGAAGGCAGTGTGTTGCAGTTGAGGTTCCTGACAACCAGTATCCCCTTTGACACAGCAGTGTAAACATTTTGTCTTCTATGTTGATATCTCACGGTTCTTCTCTACATTGTCCGGGCTCGGAGTCATTCTTGGGAAAGGAGGGACAGTTTAGGTGAACTTAGTTACCGGAAGACCTTGGAGCAGGACCATGAGCAGGCACTTTGAAATGGGTGTGGATGCGGCATAGTCTTTGTTCCTTTCATCATTGGTTTGTGATCAATACTCTACCAGCATTGTGGGTGTCTTTCCCTTAGAGGTCTCACTGGATCGCAAGCTAAGATAGCTCCCCAGACATGGGTAAGCCTGAGAGAAGACCACAGCATGGTCTTCTTTCCAGGTAATGTGATGCAGAGTGAAGGCAGGGCAGGGTGTCTGCAATCTAAGACGGTAGTATGGGACAGCAGCATTGTCTTGACAACGTGAAGACAGACATTTGGTGGTAAGCACATTCTGCCTTGTTTAGCTAAGTGATTCAGGATGGGTTATGTCTGTAAAACAGTGTGGCCCCTCTTTTCTATTTACGGTCAATTAATATGTGATGGATGACAACATTATTTTTTTGTGAGCACAGTGCGAACTCTGGCACCTGCCTGACCCTGGGTGCTGTGTGCATGGGCCAAGAAGCTCAGGTCATCGTCTGGGGGCACTGAGGACAGATCCTGTTCATGGGGTTAAGTGCAGTGGCGGCTCCTCCACTATGGTAGAGGAGCATTGCCCCCCAAAAAGGTCAGGAAAATAAAAATAAAACGACACTCGTTTTATTTTTCCTTTCCTGCCGAGTCTTGAGAGTGGGGCCTGGGATTGACAGGCACTGAGGGGAGTGATAGTGCACTCCCATCACTGCGCATGACAGTTTAGCCTGCAGTATCATTCTGGCCAAACCGTCATGCGCAGTGAAAGCTCTCTCCAACCCAGCTGCGTTGCTGGGTTGGAGAGAGCAGGCACTGACTCCCAGGCTGTCCTGGATCGCAAATCTAGGGTGCTCAGGCCAATCCTGAAGCTGCTCTAATGCGTGAGAGCAGCTTTATGATTGGCCGCAGGGCATTCAGGGAGCCTATGCCTTCCTGCAGTAAAGAAGAGCAGAAGAGCGCGACGAGGACGGCTGCATTAGTTTTTTTTTTAACACCCGCGACCCCTGTTCCCCCCCCCACTCCCCGCCCGCCTGCCTGCTCCAGCACACCGGCCTCTCCTGGTTAAGAGTTTCCAAAGAGAGACTAGTGACTCACCAAAGGCCCATTCATCAGTGGGAAGACTCCATGCCTTCTGCATTCAAGAAGGCCTGTAGCACTGTTCTGTTTGCAAAGGCAATGGCTTGGTCTTTTTATTTCTTTATTTTTCAGAGAACCGGTGTGAAATCAGCAGGGATGGAAGCTGATGTTGCCATGCACATATGAACAGCAGTGGTATCCTGAGCCCTCCCAACTATACCAAAAGAGACTGCTAGTTCCCGTCACCAGGCGCTTAGGAGATGAAAAAAGCGATAAGACAAAGAAGCCTGAAAATGATTTTTCCTTCCCAAGACAAGTAAATTAAAATGTGCCTAAAATCAGAACCTGTATTTTAGCTGGCGGTTTGTTCTATTTTCTTGAATTCAAATTGTTTTTATTGAGTTTTGCAGAAAGAATAACAAACATATAGATATTGGCAGAAATAAGTTAATCAAAAGGGGTGCAACATACCATTGTACCAGTATATAGGGGTTACAGAAGAGAAGGGGGGGGGGTGGTAAAGCTGTACCACGTTCTACGTCAGTATCAGTACTATTATTTGCTGTTTTAGTACATAGCTTGTCCAGAAAACAGTAGGCATACATATCATTACAATAATGCCTTTTGTATAATGTACTTTATCTTATGCGGAGTGGCGGCTAAAATCTTTTTACAGTACAAATGCACAGAAAAAAACAACTGTCAGTGCTTAGATATGAGAGGTAAAGTGTAAATGAGTTAGATGCCCGAGTTGAGCTAGAACCATTGGAGGGGCCCCAGGTGGTGAGGTGAAGCGATGTAAAGGATCGGGAATGTGTGCGTGTAGTATAAGAACCTCAACCTGATGTTTGAGTTACTGTGTTCAAGGAGGTTCAAAATGAAAAGCGATGACATCAAGAGAGCCCCACATTGGTTTGAGGGGCAGACGCCATGGTGAGAGCTGTAGAGTGACGTTGTCGGCACCTCTAAGAAAGGTGAGCCATTCCTGCACATTCGGTACGAGATTACCTTAAAATGTTTCCAATTGCTGAGAATCAGTTTGCAGGCTAGAGTGAGCATCAGGACCAGCAAACACCGATCATTTTCATTTTTTAGTTGAGGGTCCAGGTAGCCCAGGATTGCAGAAGAGAATTCTTTGGTGGGTACAATGTTGAAAGTGTATTTATATATTTGAAAATCTTGTCCCATTAAATTTGCAGAATGGGATAGTAAAATAACATATGGGCCAGGTTACCTTCATGCAGTCCGTAATTCCAGCAACTAGGGTTTTGAATAAGATTAAGCTTGTGGAGTCTGGAAGGTGTCCAGTATGCTCTGTTAATAATCATATATTTTGTTTGGGAAGCAATGGTGAGATCTTGTTCGTAAAGGAGTCTTATGTATGCATCTCCAGTCAACAACAATATTATTGCTGTTCAGTTCTTTTTCCCACTTTAGTTCGTTCTGGGTGTGGGCCTTATGAGGGTTTGGAAGGAGAAGTTTATATAGTCTAGATGCAGTATGTCCAGCTTTAATCAGTTGTCCGAGTTAAGAGGGTAGAAAAGCGTTTTTAGAGATAGTATCGGGCGATTTGTGATATGTACTTACAGTTTCAGGAATTTATGAAGTTCATATTGTTTAGGCTGAATCGCACTTGCAGGGTGGAGGAGGGCTGAGGTAGATTGCCCTCATAAATGTCTTTGATCGGGTTAATGCCCTTGTTTGACCAGTCCGGCCAGTATGTTAGTTGGCCATCGATTTTGAATTTGGAGAAAGGCTGTTAGGTAGTTTCGGAAGATGGGGAGGGCTGTCCCTCTCTGTCTGACCAAGCTGAGTATTTTAAGTGAGATTCTCTGTTTCTCTCTTTGCCAGAGAAAGTTGTGAAAAGCATTGTCTCTCTTTTTAAAAAGTCTTCCGAAAGGGTCATGGGTAGCATACTGATGAGATAACTAACTAGAGGCATAACGATCATTTCTAAGGTCTCAGCTCTTCCCTACCAGGATAGGAATTTAAGTGACCGTCCATCTAGCAGTGAATTAATTTTATTAAATAAGGTTTTTACATTGTTCTGTAAGGTGGTGATAAGATCATTTGTGAATTCTAATCCTAAATATTTAATGCAGCCTATCTGCCATGCCAAACTGGGGTTCCCTATTATTTCTTTGTTGCCCTGGTTGCTAAGAAGTTTAACCTTGAATTCATCTTTACTAAGCATATAACCAGATACCTCAGAAAAATCTTGGATCAATGTGATTAAGGCCGGTATGGCAGAGCATGTTTTTTCGGAGACAATCAGGATGTCGTCCGCATATGCAGCAATTTTGATTGTGGTATTCCCGAATGTGATATCTGGTATGTCTTGATCTTCCCTTAGGTGGTATAGAAAAGGTTCTATTGCTAATAGAAATAGAGATGGTGAGAGGGGGCAACCTTGTCTGGTACCCTGCCTCAGTTCGATGTAGGAGGAGATAATGCCTCCTGCTCTGACCTTAGCGCTTGGTTTGTGATAAAGAGCCATAATCATACGAATCAGAGTTTCGCTGAGATTGAACTTCTCAAGACTGAATTAAGGTACGTCCAGTCAACTTTGTCGAACGCTTTTCCGTGTCCAATGTCATCTCTACTGTGGGAGATTTTATTATTTTGGCTTTTTCTATGCCATGACATAATATTCTAGTGTTGTCACTAGAAAGTCTATGTTTTAGAAAACCCACCTGAGAAGGGTGGATAAGTTTAGAACTGTATTTTTGTAGGCGAGAGGATAATATCATGGGATAGATTTTACAGTCCAGATTTAATAATAACATTGGCTTATAGTTCTTTGGTAGTAGGGGATCTTTACCTTCTTTTGGTTTACCGTTATAATAGATTCCACTGGGCTGCCCGTGATTTGGCCAGTCCTAGCGAAGTGCATGTAAAGTTTTAAGACAGGTTGGACTAAAGAAGTGGAAAATGTCTTGAAGAATTTAGCGTTATAGCCATCAGGGCCTGGTGCTTTTCCAATTTTAAGCTTTTTAATAGATTTCTCAATTTCCTGTGTAGTGATTGGACCATTAATGGAATCTTTTTCTTGTTCTGTTAGGGAGGGAAGGCTGGCTTCATCTAGATATTGTTCACATTTGTTATGGTCTAGAGTGGGGTTGTTCTCATATATGTTCGGTAGAAATCTTTGAATATGTTGACTATTTTGCTTGAGTTAGTGATAACGGTACCGTCCCTATATTTGATTGCGCTGATGGTGTACTTTTGATATTTAAATTTTAGGTAAGATGCTAAGGATTTACCGGCTTTGTTGGAGTCACATAATCTGATACTTTTTTGTTTGTTAACCCAGATACCCGCCCTAGTGCTAACCATTTTGTTGTACTCATATTTCTTGTTCACTGTTTTGTTTAGGATTAGAATGTCCCTGTTACAGATGCGTTGTGTTCTTTTTTTAAGTTTAAAAGTTTGTTGTTAGCAGCTTTGTTCATGTTGGATCTTATCTTGAGAATCACCCCCTTATTGTTGCCTTTAAGGCTCCCCATCTCACAAGGTCTGATGAGTCATTTACTTTATTCTCTATGAGGAAGGTCCTGATTGAGTCTTCAATAAGTTGCTTGTTGCTTTGAATTGATAGGATTTTGTCATTAAATCTCCAGAAGGGTTGAATTTGATTAGGGGCAGGGGCAGCGATAGATAGGGTAATACAGGAGTGATCTGAAATCACTCTTGGCTTAATTGTGGTTTAGTCACCCTTACTGTGTGTCAGGTATCATCCTTGGTGGGAGCATATATGTTGACCACAAATAACTCTGTCTTGTTCTTGGATAGTTTTGAGATAATCCATCTCCCCGGTGTGTCTGAGAGACTTAACACCAATTCTATCCTGGATTTATTAGAGATCAGAGTTAGAACCCCGTTTTTCTTACCTATTGCCATGGAGCATGCTACGTCAGAGAATTGGTAGTTTCTAAGTGAGGTGATTTGTGTAGAGTCAACCTTGGTTTCTTGCAGAAAGATGATGTCCCCTTTTTGTTTGTATATAGTCAAAGATTTTCTTTTTCTTGATGGGGTGATTAATTCCTTTTACATTCATGGAGATTATTTTGACATTTTATGGTGGGCGAGCCATCAGGTTAATATAGTACTCTGATCTACGGCCGAGATCCCCCCAGTTTGGACTGTGTTACGGGTTCTGTGATTCCAGAATCTGTATGGTCTCTGGATGGCGTGTAAGTACATAGTATCTATACTTGAATGTCTAAACCCTCGCATATGAGTGCTGACAAATAATGTGTAAACAGAAACATCAAAGGAGCAGCTAGAGTAAAAGAATAATACAATCCCTCCTCCACCCACCCACCCCCCAAAATAACCAACAGGAATTGCAATAGGAGGAAGAACCGCTCCTCCAGCAAAACAGAAGGTTTGAACCACTTAGATGAAATAGTGCTCACTTACTCAAAGGGAAGCTAACCCCAGCTTTTCCTCCATATTCACTTTTAAAGTAGGGCAGTGCATTATTAAGATCTTTCTCTTTGTCCAACTGTGACATTAAGTAACAACTAGAACACTAAAATATCTAACCCTTTTACATGAAATAGGCTCTAGAATGACTGGTTAGAGTACTTAAAGTGTACACTAAGTATGCTCTATACCCAATATACAAAACAAACTTTGATTTTATGGCACAGAGGCTCCTAATATGCCTTCTAATCTTGCTTTAGCTTTAACAGCAGCTGTCAAGATATAAAAACTACCTGTTCCAGCAGTCAGTAGTCAAACAGCCAATAGCGACAGACAAGTAGTTCAATATGTCCACCAATGAGAGGCGGAATGAGCCTATAGCACCTATCTTGACTGCGTACAGCCCTCTTTTCTTGCTGCTTGCAGTCAAGCTAAGTACCTCATTTAATTATTTATTATACATATGTGTCTCAGAATGCTCATATCATAATGCATTGAACTTACTGGTTTAGGGCGTGTTCTTTGCCTTTCGTGTTTTCTCTAAGTCGCGTCCTTGCCGAATCTCTCACCCACTGCAGCTTTGGTCTGCTACAACAGTCACTTTGGGGACGTTCTTAACCTCCGACCTGTTCAACGCTCAGCGGGTGAAGCATTTGTGACTCTCCTGACCACTTGAGGAATTGTATTATACTCTTTTTCCTCCAGTCCGTTTACTTCATGGGAGCACGAGTTAACGTTCACCGCTTTCCTCCTAATTACTGTGCCTCTGCCGACGCCCCAGGGCATGGCCTATTTCGACGGTCAGTCCCCTCTCAGTTCTTCCTCACAGCAGGTCCCTCCCTTTGGGAGTGTCTAAGACAGTCTTCGCCTGCCTGTATTTCTTTTACCCTTTACTGCCCCAGTCTTTTCTTTCAATATTTCCAGTTTGTTGTTGAGGACAACGTTCCTCCAAGACCTCCTTCTCAGGAAGGGTTTCATGCTTCTGAAGATATTAATGCTTTAACCAAAATTGTAATTTCCACCATTCACGATACAGACGATGATTCTTCCTATCCCAACACTGAGGATGATGATGATGGAGTTGATGACTGAATTTTGGCTGGTGCCCAAGCAAAATAAAAATAAAATTTCATCTCCAACCCTGATCCTCTTGATTCCAAAGCTATTCTAGATACCGAGGTAATTACTATGTTTGACCCTATGTGCTTTCATCACCCAAATTCCACTGAATGTTTCCTGGCGGACCATGTTGGGGAATATATTTCAAGTAGATTGCGTCTCCCTTTAGATATGCAGACCAGGGCAAAACTCAAATCGCAATGCCCTAGACCATCTTCACCTCACAATATCACCGCTACTCCGGTTATGGACCCAACATGCTCACCTTTTTCTCCAGATTTGGAAAGGACCCCAGGAAAGGGGTTGATAAAGCTTGGTCCACATGCCAAGATAAAATGTTGGCTGTGGTCGGTCTGCTTGCTCAAATTTGTGACCTGGTCGAGTCAGCCAGGCTAGATAATTCACCATTTGATGCTGAAGAGTTATTCATGTGGGTCTAAAGAGCATTTTGCTTACTAGGAAATGCCAATTCTTTCATCACCCACAAAAGATTAAAGGGCCTACTCTTGAAATTGGACCCTAAACTGGCCAATCTGGCATCGTCGGATCTCAGATTTAAGGCTGATGGTCTTTTATTCGGCGATTCCTTTATAGAGCAATTGAGTAAATACGTGACTATGTTCACTTCCATAGATAAGGCACAACAATCTTGAAAGAAGGTATTTGACCATCGGGTTTTTGCCAGGGCTGGCAGAGGAAGGAGCCGCTTTGCCAGCCGTGGCTTCAGAGGTCAATATTCCAGAGGCTTCAATTCCTTCAATTCTCAAGAGTGCAAACCCCAGTTCTACCCCCAGAGGAACAGAGGTTTCTGGAATACAGGGCAAAGAAATTTCCGGAAAACAAATGCCACAGGTAGGTCCTCCTTCTCTACCTCTTTCTGTGGGCGGTCTACTCAGATTCTTCCTCCTCAAATGGTAGTCTATCATCTCAGATCCCTGGGTATTGGACGCCACTCAGGGTTATTTAATAGAACATTTTCCCACTCATTTTCAGTTTCAGATCCCAAATTCACTGCAGTAATAACACAAGAGATATCCTCATTGCTCCAGAAAAGGGCTATTCAAGAGACTCTTCTCCATCCAAAGAGATTTTTGAGTTCTCTCTTTCTGGTTCAAAAGAAGCACAAAAAGATGAGACCGGTCATCAATCTCAAACAGTTCAATCAGTTTTTAAGTCTTTTGACACTTCAAGATAGAAACTATTGTCCATCTAAGGGTTTCTTTACTCCAAAACGACTGGATGTTCCATCTAGACTTGCAAGACGCATATCTAACCGTACCTATTTATCCGACTTCCAGGAAATATCTTCAATTCCAATGGCTGGGGAAAACCTTTCACTTCACCTCCCTCCTTTTTGGCCTT
Source organism: Calotriton arnoldi (assembly GCA_963921515.1). NCBI lineage: Eukaryota > Metazoa > Chordata > Amphibia > Caudata > Salamandridae > Calotriton > Calotriton arnoldi. The sequence continues at coordinate 1,842,599 of CAWUFW010000072.1, read as the reverse complement.
TCTTCAACTCCTTGGTGTTTTACAAAGATCATGAAACCTGTAGTAACTTTCCTCTAATCTCAGGGGTTTTGTCCCATAATATATCTGGACGATATTCTTCTTATGTGTCAGAGTCCCTTCACTCTTCAGGTCCAACTCCAAAAATCGTGTTTTTTGTTACAAGACCTAGGTTTTCTAATCAATTCAGAAAAATCAAATCTTACTCCTTCCCGTCAAAGCGATAAAGGCCGAAATTTCGCACACTCTCCTTCATCCTGCCATATCTCTCAGGACATTAGCCAGAATTGTGGACCTACTCTCCTCGTCAATCCAGGCCATCTTTCCAGGGCCTCTTCATTATCGAGCTCTCCAATGACTCAAAATATGCAACCTACATCAGGGTGTCTCTTATGCCGAAGTAGTACAACTAGATCCTGAGTCTTGTATGGAGAGTCAATGGTGGATAGACCATTTAGATGCCTGGAATGGCAGGACAATATTTGGTTCTGCCCCAGATCTGCTATTAGAATCCTATGCAAGCCTAACAGGTTGGGGCGCCGGGTGTGGACAGATCTCGACTGGAGGCGCATGGTCATTGACGGAGTCAAAACTGCACATGAATTGTTTAAAGCTTCTGGCAGGCTCCTTTGGAATTCAAAGTTTCACCAAGGACAGGGTAAAGTGTTCTGTCCTGCTTCTTATGGACAATCTCACTGCAGTACGGAACATAAATCATTTGAGCAGCACTCGATCCAAGCCTTTGGCGGAACTAGCGAAAAACTTTTGGGAGTTTTGCCGCAGCACAATGTCTCTGCCCGAGCAGAATACCTTCCAGGTTCTCTCAATACCATTGCAGACTGGCATTCCCATTTCCTTCACGATTACGATTGCCACTTACATCCCTCCATCCTATAGTCCATTTGCCACAGGTGGGGTCCCTTTCACACAGATCTGTTTGCATCAGACTCAATACACATCTTCCTCTGTTTTACAGCTGGAGACCAGACCCGGTAGCATTAGCAACAGATGCTTTTCTCCAGGATTGGTCCCAGAACATAAACTATGCATTTCCTCCTTTCATTATGATTAGCAGAGTTCTAGCCCAGGTCAGACGGTAAAGAGCTATTCTAGTCTTAGTGACCCCCTTTTGACAAACTCAGGTCTTGATTCTGACCCTCCTCGAGTTGTCCATGGATCATCCTATCCTTCTTCCAGTCTTGCCAGATCTCCTTCTAGATCCCCATGGGTCAAGACATCCTCTCGTCCTCAGCAACAGCCTTTTACTAACCGCTTGGAAGGTGACGGGTCTTCCAGACCTTACCCAGAAATTCATCAGAGGCTGCAGAGTATATCAACAAGTCCTGGGCTCCAGGCACCACAAAGGCTTATAGGTCAGCCTAGGCTCCATTGACAACAATGGCTCTGTGGGGTAATGCAATTTCTTTGTAATTTTCAACATTCATATGAAAAAGTGAATCTAAAGATGGCGCTAGAACACAAATATAGTCACAAAATCATTCATGAAATGAAGTATTTTACTTAAATTTAAAGCTTCAAACAAAGAGTATTATTCAATGCAAACATTACCATAAGAAACAGGCTCCGGCCGTCTGTCCGCAACAAATAAGCCATTGTTTGCGGTTCACGATTCATTTGTGACACCGCAATTTACCAATTTATTAGGACGTCACATCGACCGCGCTCTAATTTCCAGAGCCCCAAAGAGTCCTTAGGATCTACAGTCCACAGGCATTAAGCAATTGAATATTTCACGATTCATCCGTGACTCCGTTGTTTGCCTGCCGAATAGGAAGCAGCTTCCGACTGCTCTCTTTTTCCATGACCGTATGAATCACTGGTTTCCATCCAGTTACCAGGATCCGCATTAATTTGCACAACACCCGTATTAGGATTCATCTTAATCCAGGGTTGACTGACAGTAATTCGTTTTCATCTCAACATCCAACACTTCCCCTTGGCATCGATTAAACTTGAAGAAATCGGCTGTCATTCCATCTTCTTGTCCTGAAGAAGACCCGAATTGACAATCCCCCATTAATGCTCCTGTCAGGGTCGAAACATCGACGGTTTTAGTTGTCCATACTCAGGGCTGGACTGGCCGTTGCGGGCACCGGGCGTTTCCCCGGTGGGCCCCCTGGGTGGGGGCAGGTTTTAGCCCCATGGGGGATAGTTTTTGTTACCGGGGGCCGGCAATATCGGCCCCCTGTAACAACATCGGCAAAAACCGGCCCTAGCAAACAGCTCGGCCACACCCCCCCTTCTCCCCCAGGGGGCCGGCCGAGCAGTTTACCAGGGCCGGTTTCGGTGCCCAGTCCGGCCCTGTCCATACTTCAATAGGTCTCTCAGCTTTTAAATCAATGTGGATCGATTCTTGAGCCTGAGACACTTGTATTAGACTTTGAAATTGGACCTTTTCTCAAATCTTTCACTTGTAAATATATGTCCATTGCGTATGTTGTCACTTATATGTACAATACACTAATTTTGTCACTCAGGCACTTTATTCACCTTTTCACTGTAAACAATTGTCACTTGCGTCGCTCCATTGACTGAATTACCAGACAGCCTGTTTCTTATGGTAATGTTTTCATTGAATAAAACTCCTTGTTTGAAGCTTTAAATTTAAGTAAAATACTTCATTTCTTGTAATCATGAATGATTTTGCAACTATATTTGTGTTCTAGCGCCATCTTTAGATTCACTTTTTCATATGAATGTTGAAAAACAAAGAAATTGCATTAACCGACCGAACCATTGTTGTTTATAATATACATGCCCAGGTTCTGAGGGATACTAGGTTACCCCTTTGCACTGCAGATAGGCTCCAGGGACAAGCTGGTGTATGAGGAAATCTCTCGATCCCTTTTCAGCGGATGTCACCTACATGGTAAATTTTTTGGACTCCCTCGCCAGCGGATGGAAAACTTATCGGACAGTCAATTTGTACAGATTTCCTATTTCTGCTTCTCATCCCCGAATTGATGGAAAACCTGTGGGAGAACATCCACTGGTGTATCAGCTGTTAAAGAGAGTAACATTTTGTACTTCTCCCTCTTCCTAAATAAAGTCAGTTATGGGATGTTAAGTTAGTGTTACTGCTATTGCAAAGTTGGTCAGAAAGTTCTTCTCTTTCTCTCAAAATGTTGTCTGCAAAATTGACTTTGTTACTATGTCTCATTTCTATCAAATGCATTTCTGATGTCAGAGTTCTAGATATTTCTTCTCGTCATTTTACTCCTCAGAAGTCCTTTTTAATATACGAAGACGCACAAACACTGATTTAACTACTGTGTTTTATCCTTTCTTTCATCATCATTTATGTGTGGGCAACTGTTTAAAAGTCTATGAGCAACATACTAGCCATCTCAGAACGTCCTCCGACACTCATCTTCTTATTTCCTTCAAGAAACCCTATAAACCGGTTTCTTCCCCCACTTTAGCTCGTTGGGTCAAGTGGGTTATGTCTTTAGCCGTGATCGATACCTCCATCTTTGGAGCTCCTTCCTCTAGAGGGGCCATGGCATCCAAAGCCTTTTGGGCCGGCTCTCGTCTAGAGGACATTCTGAGATCGGGTAATTGGTCGAATGATAATACTTTTTGCACGTTTTATTGTAAACCTATTTATACTGCTTCCTCTATGGTATTAAGTACGCTTTAAACTAGCAAAATAGGAGCCGCCGTGTCTTGCCATAAAATCTAGATTTTCCTAGTGTTATGAAGGAAAGTCTTAATTTTATTAAAGACAGAAGCAAGTATTATCCCGCCGCAACATGTTATTAACATTGTTTTTTCCCACCCTACAGTTACCGGTGCTTCAACATTGTCATCTGCATGAGGTGTCTGATTCTTTTTCCAGCTTCGAAGTTCCAGTGGCTTCTTCTCCTTGGCTTTACCGTCCTGGTTGTCTTTCCGCAGAAGCTCTTCTTCCTGGATCCAGATTTTTGAACTGTACTCAAGAAATGTTTACCCTTGTGTTGGAAGTTTGTCTGATTTTTCTAACTCTACCATTATTTCACTCCTCCACATGACTTCTCGCTCAAGAAAAGAGGGCTGTTCGCAGTCAAGATAGGTGTTATAGGCTCGTTTGGCCTCTCATTGGTGGACATATTGACTATTGGCTGTTTGACTACTGCCTGCTGGGACTAGTAGTTTTATATCTTGACTGCTGCTGTTAAAAATAAAGCAAGGTTAGAAGGCATAATACTTGCCTCCGTGTCTTTAATAAAATTAAGACTTTCCTTAACACTAGGAAAATCTAGATGATACAAATGTAACTGCTCATACTGGCCTGGTTTCTCCATCTCAAATTTGTATTCGCAACAATTTTACATCATTCTGTCATAATCAATTACACCCTGAACTGTGATCCAGCGCTATCAATAACATTTCTTCTCCTATATGTTTTGGACGTCCAGGTACAAATATCTCTTTTCTACAACTATATCTAATATGACGGTGGGGCCCATAACACCGCATAAACATTCACACTCTCATGTATTCCCTGGAATTCATCCGTTTTTACTTAGGAGAAACAGTTAATGACTTGCTGGAAGGTGACGGGATACCTTTTAAAATGACATAATACTTCTCAAACTTTAAGGTATTCCGCTCATTGGTCGATGGACCAACTAGTAGGAATCAGTTGATGGTGAATAAGACCAGCTCAATCACTATAAACCCTTTAAACAATTACACTTATTACTGAGCTAAAGAACCACAGACTCATTGGTTTAAAGATAATAAAGTTTATCTAAATTTTTAGAAGCATAAATAAGTTCAAATTTATTATTCAGATTATTACATTTATCATCATTATAAGAATAAATTGAAATTGCAATGCATACCTATTAGATGGAAAAACAAAGTTCGTCACAGCAATGAATTCAGATCACAGCATAGAACTCCCGAAAAACTGTCTATCTGTCCTGTAAAAAACAGGCCTTTCCGACGGACCACCTATATGGGTTTCCGCCACAATCCCGTTCTTTTCCCCTTTAGTTTTTTTAAGAAATAAAAAGGTCTAATAGTATTAAAAGAATGGAAAATCTATTAAAAGCAAAAAGGCTTCTCCAGCAGCAGCGTCCCGTGCTCAGTAAAAATATAAAAACAGCAGTCCTCTCCCCTACCTAAGAGTAGGTCTTCTTATACCCTAATACTAGCTTACTAAGTGAAAATGTTACATCTTTGTGGGCGAGATTCTCTCTAATTGGTCCATTTGGGGTCGGTATACATCTCATTATGAATATCCTTGTTCAACCAGTTCTTGTTAAAAGTTCATTCTTCTTGTCATTTCTCACGGGTTCATGACATTATCCATGCGCACATTGGTCTCCATCTGTATCCTTTTTCTGATACTTTAATTTGAACAGTTCATTGTTTATTCACGTCTTCACTGCAACTTCTCACGCCTTTCGCTAACTCCTCCTTTGGCACACGCTTGTATAATAAGGTCATCGTAGCCTTGACCACGCTTCCATCCTAGGCTTTGGGACAGTCACATGATCTCTTTATTCACAGCTTTTCTCACTCTTGGAAGCCATCTTGCGCCTGCGTACTCTAGCTTGTTTGCCTCAGCAGCCATTTTTACATCGCGGCACAACAGGCCTAAGCGAACTATTATAAGGATAAACAGAACATAGTTAAGAATAAAGAATATAAGCCTTTTCGTTTCCCTCCCGTCATTCTACGTACCCCAATTAAGTGTTACCTAGCAAAAGCGACATATAAAGCAATTTCTTACTTACCAACCGCTTTACTTTACCACCACACAGTTTATTTCCAAGCACAAATCATGCAATTATTATTCTAATTAGTACGCAAATCATTAGGTTTACGTTATCCACGTTAACAATTGTAAGTAAATTAGTTTGCACGGATATGGCGTGTTACCCATAACCCTTATAATGACACATACATGGTTGGTTATTTACTGAGACGAACCTGTGTGTTAATTATTCAACATAAATATTAGGAGGTTACATTTTTTTCGTTTACCCTGCTCCATCAACTGTAAGTAGATTCTTGGTGATTTATTGGATGGGTAAATGACCAGTAAGTCTATGGACATAAAAGTTTACCGGGATACAGTAGTACACCATAGAATTCAGAACAACTTTCTATGGCTGGTGATTCAGGTCAGGTGGAGTATTGATGTTTGGGTTTCACACTGTCATTGACTGTCCGGGACTGTCTGGGACACAGTCAGGGACTTGGGGAAGGACTGGTGACTTGGTAGAAAATGTAAGCCGAAAGATGAGCACAGCGCTGCCCAGGATCACACAAGAAGTCAGAGGAGAAAAGGGATCCAAAGGGGAAGCCTGCACAAAGGAACAAGATAGCTAGAACTCAAAAAGGATAGGCACTCAAGAGGTGATTTAGCATTCAGAATAGCACCCAGCGTGGACGTGCAAAACATATATATATATATATATATATATATATATATATATATATATATATATATATATATATATATATATATATGCGAAGTAATCGCCACAAGGTTCCAGCAATCACCAATGTCCTGGAAATAACGGGAACAGACGATAACGGACCCAGATAAAAGTGCAAGTGAGTATTTAATGAAGTCTCAGCATGCCTGCCATGACGCGTATATATATATTACAAGTAACCTTTTTCTTCCACGGTTCACTACCTCCAGAACCAGAAACAGGAACGGACTCCGCTTATTTTGTGCAGATTCTTTTATTATTTCATTTGCTTCGTGCGCTGTGCCGCCATGACGCGTTTCGGCCTATACAGGCCTTGATCACATGACGCGCCTACAAGACTTCCCCATTTTTAAAGTGCAAGTGCATACAATAAATATAGAAAACAGACTGTCGTTGTTAAAATTGCATTGTGCAAAATAGCAGCTCAATATCACAATGTTAAGAACTTTTTGTTCACAGAATTGCTGACCATGTGCAAATAAGCGTCTATATATATTAATTTGTATAAATACAATAAATATATACTACACATAGATGAAACCATTCCTCAGTTTGTTTTTGCCTGTAACAGCTCAATGCCTCTTACTAACTGTTTAATACGTTTGTGCATATTCTGTAGGCAGAAGAATGCTTAATTCATGTTTGGTCCGCATTCAAAACATTGAGTTAGAGATGTACTGCCCAAGTGGGCTTATGCTCTGCTGCTAAAACACATATAAAGTGCAAAAAAAAATGTTTCCAGTGTGAGTTGACGCTAGTGTGTACCCTGTGATTTAGCATGTACTTCTGCTCCGAAGAGTTTAGAAAAAGCTTTTAAAGTGACAGTGCGGAAATGAGTGCTTGAATGTTAAAAAACCTATTGCTTAGGTTACACATTACTTTATCTGGGAAAGTAATATGCAGGGCTCGTGATAGCAGCAGTATTTTCCTTTAAATCCCTAAATGCAAGTATTTGAGAGTAGGAATGTTTACAGATAACAATAATTTAATGGCTGAAAGATGTTTTAGCATCAGAGCCAGGTGTAAAGGTCCTTTGTGGTGTTAAGCCCATGTGGGCTTTTGCTGTCAAGCTCCAAAATGTACCTGGTTTAAAGTTTTCTTAGGAGTGCTTCCCTGTCTCCACCTCGCCTCAATGGGGGAATCGAATCTATGGCATAAAATTTAAGATGTTGCAAATCATTGCCATGCACCTCCCTGAAGTGGCGGGCCACTGGATAAGTTGAGTCTGAATTCGTTATGGCCCTTAGGTGCTGGAGGATCCTTTTGTGGACCTGCAGTTTCGTGCTTCCCACATACTTCCCATATACATATATATATGTATATATGTATATATAAAACAACATTAACAATAAATACACACATATAGGATATACATGCAAAGGCAGGGTCTGTGGAGCTGATACCTATGGTGATGTTATAAAAGTAACTCAAAGACAATAGTCACAGTAGACAAGAAACACCACCTAGGTAGTCAGCTGTGCCCACGGATCCTGGCATTCAAACAGGAACATGCAAGGCAGTAACAGCAAGGGTGTAGAACTAAACACAAGCACAATAGACAAGGAGCTAGCAAGGAATAGTGCTGAAAAGGAAAGAAGGGAAACAAGGACACACTAGGCAGAAAGCAAGTAACAAACATACAAGGAAATTAGAAGCAAGACAGTAGAACAGGAAGACAGCAAACTAAGGACTGAAACAGATGTAATGGGAAGAAAGGCAGGGCCTGGGAAAAGATAAATACAGGAGAGAGGCTAAAAGGAGCACCAGAGTAGTACTGGATCAGGGATCAAGGAAAAAGGTAGCACTGAAGGAAGTGCTAGTTCAGGAACAAGGAATAGCAATGGCTCTGGAATCAAGTAATCTAGGAAGCACTGCAAGCAGTGCTAATTCAGGAACAATGAATGGCTATATCTCTGGAATCTAAGTAGCACTGGCAGGCAGTGCTAGTTCTGGAAACAAGAAATAGCTACAGCTCAGGTAACAAGGAGTCAAGAGAGCACTGCAAGCAGTGCAAATCAGGAACAAGAAATAGCTGCAGCTCAGGAATAAGTACAAAGAATAACTATAGCTTAGGAACTCAGGAAACAAGGTAGCACTGCAGGCAGTGCTAATTCAGGCACAAGTAATAGCGATAGCTCAGGAATTCAGGACACAAGGATAACAAAGGTTCAGGAAACAAGGGTCGGTCTCACCGGTACTCAGCTACAATGACCAACACTGGACTGAAGGGAGCTGGGGCTTAAAAAAGCTCACAGTAATCCCATGCATCAAGTGTGAGCAGGCTAGCAGCAGCCAGCCACAGGTGAGCTGAATTCCTCCACCCATCCTTGGCCTGCAGGGGTGGAGACGAAGCAGTGAGCAGCGAATTCTAGGTAATGAAGTTTCAGGCATGAGCAGGCTGGCTTCCACAAAACCCGGCATGGATTGGGAATGGATGGCAATTTCCAAGTAGCGTCCAAATGGCTGGAAGTCAGTATATGCATGAAGGGGAGGGGGTCCAGAAGCTTATTATGACAGTGGAAAGACCCACAATTCGGCCCCCTATTGGTGGGCACGAGGGCACAGGGAGCAAATCGTGACACGCTAGTCTCTTTAAGAGTTGAGGTATCCATCATTGTCTCATCCTTGTTGTCGAGGAATTTCTTGAAAGTTGAGTGGTCTGTGAAGATATGAGGAGTGCCTTGTATTGTAACATAATATGTTGCAGGTCCTGCGAAGGAGGACTGAAAATTCAACGCCTTCAGTCTGGGACGGGGAGCCAGAAAGCCTTTCCTTGTTTCAACCATTGCTTTTGAGTAGTCCTGTGAAATAAAGATCTTATTATTTTTCCACAATATATGATTGTGTTTCCTCATGAAGGACAGGATAAGCTCGACATGCTGGTATCACAATGGTTGAAACACAATTGGGCGTGGAACCTTTGATTCAAGATTTTTCTAGTTGGGACTCTATGAACTATGTCAAATTCAAGAGCTTTATCGAATGTTAAGTTTGTGGCTTGTGTAAATCATTTCTCTCGGAAAACAGTACATGAACTCGCAGGGTTCTCTTCTCCTTCTGGTATTCCAAAAATGCGTACGTTCCCGCATCTATTTCTGTCCTCCAACTCAGAACCGGTCTTTAGAGAGTGAGCAGATGGTGGAGTTTAGCATTAGAATAGTTTTCTTTGTTTTGGTTTCCGCATCTTCTAGATCACTGAGTATGCTCTCTGTCTCTGCGATTCTGGGGTTAGTTTCTCTAATGTCCTGGCGGATTGCAAAGATCTCAATTTGCATAATGCCCGTGTTAGCTTTAGTTGATTTGGCTAGGTCATAAACGTTTGAAAGCTTTTTTCAGATCATTTCTGTCATGTCGTTAATGTCCTTCTTGTTTTTGACTGGTGAGTCCGGATTAGTGGGTCAGCCTTTACTATTTTCTAGCTTGTCGTGTTCTCTTTTTTGGCCATCGTTGCGAGGAATGTGTGTATTTGCTGGGAAGCCCTGTTTACACCCCGCTGTTGCCTTTGAGTAGTGTTTATTGAGATTTAGATGTGCCGCTTGTTATTCTATGACTCTTTAATCAGGATGTTGCAGTTAGGGTGGCTCGCTCCTTTTGTCTTTGGTCTTTTTCACCTTTAGTCCTTTTGTTTCTGAAACCTAAGTAAATGCGTAATAGCTGTATTAGTATTCCATTGAAGATTTTACTTTGTTCTATGGGACGCCTCTACATATTCATGTATCTAGTCTGGGGAGCATCACTGTTAATTGAGAGCCACTGGGATCATTGTAAGATTTTGGCTACTTTAGTGTCTTGGTTGTAGGGTTTAGGATGTATTTAGATTTCCAAGCCTAGTAATGTTGCCATTAAATGTGAGTCATTAGAGTCATTATCTGCACGCTGAGTACTTTAAGATGAGTTCTTTAAGCGCTTATATTGTATTTGCTATTCCAGGCATTGCCTGCTGTATGTGCGCTCGCTGATAAGAACTGTGCTTTGTGCTCAAAGACACTGTAGTGCCCTCAAACCCACCAGAATGCGTGCAGTTATTACTCAGACAGGCACCAAAATGAATCTGAGGATCTTAGGGCCTCTTATGGGAATGAGGTTGCAGTGAAATTTCCATAATATAAATTACTACTTGCAGTAACATAGGGGCGAACAGTAAGGTAGTGTGCACAGTGTGCAAAGCAGTTATGGATGAGCTTGTTTGTAGAAGCTCTGATAATTCAGATCAGTTCAGCGGGTGAAAAAGAAAGCACTCTGTAGGGGGTCCATTCATTTGCTGGTCATTCCTTGTTGAAAAGGCTGAGGGCTGCGCTGAGCGGAGAGTCTGTCGCGCTCCTTTAGACGGGTGCCATTTTGTGGTCGGCGCATGTGGAGGCCCCGCTTCAGCACAGGCTGACTAGGATGTTTGTAGTTTGGAGCCTAATTTGGTTGTGTCGCTGCCACAATTTAGCGGGGACCAGCGTGGGTCCCAACATGATGTCGGTGGTTTCTGTCAATTCGACTGCATGGCCATTTGCTTATAGAAGCGTTAGCGCTCAACACGGCATGACCTCTTATGCACTTCAGCTGGAAATATAGTCTAATGATTCACTGTCGATCCGAGAGCCGGTTGAAAGGGAATCACGCTCACATTTAGGCCATGTTGTAGGGAAAATTAATCATTATGTTGGTGATCAGTCACCATCTTAGGGTCAGGCAGGACGAGTGGGATAGCTGTTGAGGGCACCAAGTGGTTCGCATTAACGCAGGTAGCCATGCAGACCTTTCTTGTTTTTTATGAGGTAGCTTGTCAGCAACTCTGGTTATCGGGACACCAGGTTTCCATATGCACTCCACTTCACCTTCCGTGTGGAGGGTAGCGATGAGCCACGTGACCTAAACGGGTCTTGCAAACTGTCTCAGATAGTCGCGTGTGATAACTTCCGTGGTGTCATATATAGCCCCTCAATGATCGGAGTTCATTTTCATCGCTTTACGTTCATGGGATGATCTGGGAGCGAAGTTATTCGTTATTATCTGTCTCCCTGGTATAGCTGCAGGCTCACACCGCCATCTTCCTCGCACTCCAAGCCACGCTCCCCAAGGCTTGTTCTATTTTCAACCTGCTAACTTGCAGCACTGTATGAAAAATGCGTTCAACAAAAAGTGAGCTAAAGTAATGTTGCATACTGACGCTGGGTCAGTCGCGGCCAGCATTGCTCACGGGTAGGGGGGCGGGCGCACGGGGGGTACGGGCGAATGGTTGTGCGGGGAGGCTGTGGCGCGACGGGAGGAAGGGGGGGGGGGGTTAAATAATAAAAAAACGTACCATTACCGGTTCCAGCTTTTTCCAAGCTCCGGCTCCTGCTTTTACGCCTCCACCGGAACTGAAAGCAGGCAGCCACCCTCCCCTCCCCTAAGCCAATCACAATGCTGCAATGGCAGAGTTGTATTTGCCTGGGACGCCGACCGCACAAGCGTCTATGGGGAGGCCATTTTCTCCATGTAGGCTGAATGCAGCCTAAATGGAGAGTGCGCATAACTGATTTGGTCGGCCCCAGAGGGACCAATGAGACAGGGCCCGCAACATTGGGCTAGCCACTCCTCCCCTGCCCTGTTGCAGGACCGCTCACCCGCCCGCCCCCAACCAAACCCTTCTTCTGCTTTCTCGCAGTGCGAGAAGCAGAAACATAAAATGGTATTTTTCAATACCATTTTTATGTTTCTGCTTCTCGCACTGCGAGAAAGCAGTGGGGCAACGCTCCTCTGCCCACTCTGCCTTGTTCTATATTTCACAACTCTCTAGCATGGTATAAACCTCACCTCTGTTTCTCTATATTATGTGCTTTCTCAACGTCTTCTTTTTGCTTTACTCACAATTACTTAATCAACTTTTACCTGTCTCTCAATCTTTCTCTCTTATCCACTACTCTCTTTACCTGACCCGCTTTTCTTTACCTTTCTCTTTGTGATGAGTCTCTACTTTGCATCTCTTTGTTTTTCTTCAAGTCCCCCTGTATACCTGGCTACCTCTACCTCTTGCTGACCTCACCTCTCTCTAATTCGCCTCTTTATCTACATTACCTTTCTCTCTACCTTATCCCTTGAAGTATTGTACTCCTCTGTCTCTGTCTGCAGTCCCTTCTCCCTATAGTTCTCTCTATCTCTTTATCACACAGTAAAATCTTACCCATTTCTCTACCCCTCTTTCTCTTTCTATCTCTCTTTATCCATCTGTCTGACTACCTTACCTTTCTCTAATTTACATTACTTCCCACTCTACCTCTCACTGTACTTGTTATGGTTGATTCCGTAATTTGGGTCTTGGGCAAGGTGGCACATATACACACACAAAGCCTAGGCTCAAACCACAAGTGTATCACCGTGTGAATTGTATACGAATGCTGAATGAGGGTAAATCAGTCACAAGAGTAAAACACAACTGCAAGTCCCAGAAGACATCATGGCTGTCAGGAAAGGTACTTCCTTCAGCAGCCATGATGACAGCAAGCAGTATAAAGGCCACACCCCCGGGATTGTTCAGCGCTTGACAATCCGTTTGGGGTGGAACTCTACGTGAGGTGAAATCCCGTTTTGCCCGAGCTCTATTGTTGAAAGCTGTTGTGCAGCATTTCAACGTTGTAGGGAAGTAGGATCTGCTTCTTATGGTTACCCCCACTTTTTGCTTGATGTGATGCTATGTTTGACTAGTCTAACTGGGATCCTGCTAATCAGGTCCCCAGTCTATCTGCTTTCTCCCTAAACTGTTATGTTATGTACTTAGGTACACTCCAGATTGGATACTGGGGTACCCTTGTCAGTCCCTAGTATATGGTACCCGGGGCATAGGTCCCCCAAAGGCCCCCATGTATTATGCCACCCGTGAGAGGCCATGCAAAATGGAACTACATGCCTGCCATTGCAGCCTGTGTAAGTTGGTGCATGCACCACTTACTAAAGATATAGGTTTACTATATCTAAGGGTCACTGCACTTAAAGCCTACGAGTCACCCTATAGCAGGCCTTTACAATCCTGAGGGCAGGGTGCTTGGTTCTAAGTGAGAGGGTGCCCCTGCATGAGCAGGACACCCCTACAGCCTACGGAGCCCATTCTCCCAGGTTGCAAGTGAAACAGGCATATACTAATATAGAGGGGCATTACGTGACTGCGAGATGACCATCTCGAAAACGGCTGCAACGAACCCTATCGTGTTTGGTGTCAAAAATGTTGGAATCATACCCCACACCATTACTGGTGTGGGAGGTATGATTCCACCCACCAGAAGAGCCCTCCGTGGGGCTCTCGGTATTCCCAGTACCAGCCTTCTAGCCCCGGACGTTACAAATTGGTTGCTGCCGACCAGAGACACATTTCTGCCCTTCTGCTGCTGAGCCAAGCTTGAGCAGGGGAACAATAGGCATCCTGTCACAGGGAGGTGTGACCACCTCCCAGACAGGATTTAGTGTATTAGGACTGGGTGGGTGCGCATGCCCGTGCCTGAAAGTCTTCATGAGGGACACATTTGGTGTCCCCGTGCATAGTCCAGTTCAAACCAGTCCTGAGAGCCGCTGGCTCCCGCTCTGGTGCGAAACTGGATGAAGGACATGGGAGTAACCTCCCCCCTGTCCAGACCCTCCCCTGGGAGGGTCCCCTGAATCTTCCCAACCCTCTCCTTAGGGTACTTAAGGGCTTACCTGGGTGTAGGTCCCTAGATTCGTCGTGGACAAGATTCAGAACTGAAACCACTGCACTTCGACCGTCTGGGCACTCTGGACTTCACTGGACTTCGTTTGGGCCTCACTTCTTCTCCCTCTCAGTCTGCTGCATCATCTGTGCCTGTGCACCATACAGGATCCATGTAGGACCTGTGGAGCATCCAAGACACAGGAAGATAATCTCCCTTGGAGTGAAGGAGTCACTCCCCTGCATTCACAGGCACCGTAACACTGCTGACCGGTCTGCTGATCCCGAGCTCCTATGGACTCCAAAGGGTTTAGCAACACAGGAGGTGTTCCAGCAACAAAATCAAAAAACAGGGGGAGGTAGAGGGGTATGCTAGGTCCACCCTCCTGTTGCAATAGTAGACCTACAAAATCCGAGATGTCGGATAAAGAACCTAGCAAAAAAAGGGAAGGATTTCCTGCTCAATCTGAGTCGGAAAATCAATTGTAACTTGCGAAGTTACGTAGGAGCACTTGTAGTGAGGAACTATGTGTAGTGCAGTGATGTTGTGGAGTGGAGTGAATAAAAATACCTAACTGGTGGGCGAAAAAAACTTTATTCTGGCTCCTAGTCGGTATGTCTAAAAACGGGGTGAGTTACTAGGAAGCCTAGCTATAATGAGTTAGGGGTCCCTAGTGAACGTCACTGCACTACACATAGTTCCTCACTACAAGTGCTCCTACGTAACGTCGCAAGTCGTAGCACGCCTCAATCCGCAGTGGATTGAGAGGGCCCCTATGATGAAGCATGTCACCAAGGGGAAACCCTGGTGAGTGAGGGGACTCAAGAAAGGAAATCTTTCCTTTCCAATTGATTTTCCGACTCAGATTGCGCAGGAAATCTTTCCCTTTTTTTGCTAGGTTCTTTATCCGACATCTCGGATTTTGTAGGTCTACTGGTGTTCCAGCAACGCCACTTTCCTGAAGTCCTCCTTTGGGTTTGACAGCGGTTTCCGACACCACTTCACACCTATGCACCCTGCTTCCCTGGGATAGGTAACTTGGGTACTTCAGTATCCACGGGTGGGGTGGCTCTCTAACCTTCTGTCTTCCACGGGGTTTCTTCAGGGTCCACTGGCAAGGGTCCCTAATCTTTAAAAATCCAATCGCGACTTGCACATAGACTTGTACGGAGCACGCAGTCGTGTTCACACACTGCACACGCACTCCGTGGGGTCCCTATCTACTCACCTTGGGTGGTTTCCTGGGGCCCCAGCAATTCTACGTCCTCTCGACATTGTCCTGACTCAAGTCGTGGTTCTTATACCACTTTCTTAGTATATGGTTTGGTCCCCCCCTGGGACCCACTATGTATTAGTGCTATTTACTGTGATTTCTTTGCTAAAGTATTGTGTGCTTTGTGTCTATCTCTGTGTAGGAAATACTGTAACGTACTAGATAGTGTTATATAATAAATACATAGTTTTATAACTACTGTGTGGTTCTCCTTTCATACTCCTATCTACTCACCTTGGGTGGTTCCTGGGGGTCCCATCAATTCTACTTTCTCTCGACATTGTCCTGACTCGAGTTGTGGTTGTTATACTACTTTCTTAGTATATGGTTTGGTACCCCCCTGGGGCCCACTATGTATTAGTGCTATGTACTGTGATTTCTTTGCTAAAGTATTGCTTTGTGTCTATCTCCATGTAGGAGATACTGTAACGTACTAGATAGTGTTATATAATAAATACATTTTTTTATAACTACTGTGTGGTTTTCCTTTTATTTAATCTATACTATAAGATTTCAATCTGGTAAAACAAGCTGCTTTACACTCCTTCAAAACTAAGCCTGAAGACAGCTCTCCACAGCTACCACTTGGATAGCTTTCTAAGGTTGTCTGAGACCTCCTAATCACCATAAGGGTTGTCTGGACTGGTGCAAGGTGCCCACTTACATTAGGGGACATCATATACCAGGCCAGCTTCTCACATTGGTGTGCAGCGGTTGGGATTCAAGCCTGCATTGTTTTACCAGATAAATCTTTGTATTGATTAATTGAAAAACCACTAGTACTAGGCACATATAAATACAAGCTTAGAATAGTAAGTTCTACTGAACTTAGGGTTGGGTAAGTCAAGGGTCTAGCACACCCTTTCTCCAACCTCAGAGAGTTTAGTTCCCACTAGGTTAGGTAGGTGCAACACCCCACCACACTTAGTATGTCTTTGAAAGGGGAAGCCATTGGCTCCCTAGCCTCTACATACAGTGAGCTTTCGTTCTAGGAACTGAAAACCCTGTGTGCCTCTAGAAAGCTGAAAACAGGGAGAACTGCCAACACCCAACGCCTTAGGGAGTTGCTTTGGCTAGATAACCTCAGGAAAGCCAGTGGGTCAGATGAGCTAGATAAGCAGGGTGGGCAGGGGATAGAAGATAGGGTAGGAGAGGGACACCTCTCTGACACCTTGAGGCTGACCCTAACCAGGAGGAGCATGAGGACTCCCACCTGGACAACTCAGATGTTCCAGAAGATAATGCAGAAGGCCCTGAGGGCCCCCTCTTCATTCCTCCTGAGAGAGTTTAGAGTTTACCAAGGAGATATAGATCTCCCTCTGCATAGTCTAATCCCTAGGGAGTACCATCTTCTTGAGGTTGGGAAAGCTAGGCTTAGGCTCAGGCAAGAGCAGTTGGCCCTTGACAAAGAGTCCCTAGAAGTCCAGAGTTGAAAAAAGTTGGGACTAGAGTCCCATGGTGGCAGCAACAGTGTCCCTAGAATTAAGGAACATTCCTTTGACCATAGGGACCTGAACAAGATTGTCCCTCCCTACCATGTTGGGGATGACATCCATAAATGGATAACTGCTTTAGAGAGGTCCTGTAAAGTTCAAAGGGTCCCTCAAGAGCAGTGGGCAGCTATCTTGTGGCTCTCCTTTGCTGACATACGTAGAGATAAGCTCCTCACTGTTACAGAAGAGGATGCTGACAACTACTCAGTCCTGAAAAGTGCTCTCATTGATGGGTTTGGCTTAACCACTGAACAATACAGGATTAAGTTCAGAGACACCCAGAAGGAACAGACCCATGACTGTGTAGACTTTGTGGATAGTGCTATTAAGGCTCTGGAAGGTTGGTTACTTGGCAGCAAGGTGCATGACTATCAAAGATTGTACAACTTGATTATGAGGGAGCAGATCCTTAATAATTGTCAAAATCAACTATTGCATCAATACCTGGTAGATTCAGATCTGACTTCTCCCCCAAGAATTGGGAAAGAAGGCAGATAAGTGGGTCAGGACCAGGGTGAAGCAGACAAACCAAAACACTGGTGGTGACCAGAAGAAGCAAGAGTCTTCAAAACCTCAGGATAAGGGTGGTGACAAAGGCAAAGATAAGAACGAGTCTTCATCAGGGCCGCAAAAACCTGCATCTGGGGGGGGGGAGTCACAATCCAACAAAGGCAAAGGCAAAAGAAAACCTTGGTGTTATTTTTGTAAAGTAAAGACCCATTGAACAAAAGATGCTGATTGTCCAAAAGCCAAGGAGACTACTCCTACTACCACTGCCCCTAAGGCAACTGCGCCCCCTAGCACAAGTGGTGGTACTGGAAACAAGGGAATAGTGGGGTTAGCCTTGGGATCTGAGGTGGGTTCTGGCTTAGTCAGAACTCCAGCTCAGGCTGTACTAGTCTGTGATGGTGGCATAGATATTGCCACCTTACTTGTCAGTCCCAGTAACCTGGGCAAGTACAGACAGCAGCCTTTGATCAATGGAACAGAGGCAATGGCCTACAGGGACACAGGGGCCAGTGTCACAATGGTGACAGAAAAACTTGTGTCTCCTGGACAGATCATACGTGATGAAATGTACCAAGTGACCAATGCAAACAATGTCAGGACTGACCATTCCTTGGCAGTTGTTAATTTCAGCTGGGGAGGGGTAGCTGGCCCTAAAAAGGTTGTGGTAAGTTCAGACCTACCAGTAGATTGTTTGTTGGGCAATGATTTGGAAACTTCAACTCGGGCTGATGTGGAATTTAGGACTCGTGCAGCAATGTTGGGCATCTCTGCAGATGTGATTGCTGTGACCAGGTCACAGGCCAAACTGACATCCACGGAACAGGCCCTGGATCCTGGAACAATGGACCAGGTGCCTTCCAAGAGAATGAGCAGGAGGGGTAAGGCTGTGTTTTCCCCCCAGACTCACAGTGAGGATCAGTCTCTTGAGGGAGATGATCTTAGTCCCTGTGAAGGAACTGTCCCATATGAACTTGAGCCTGATCAGGTTGAGTTCTTGGGGACAGGGGGCCCTTCCAGGGCAGACGACTTTAGAGCAGCAAATCTGCCCCTCTCTTGAACCCCTCATACAGCAAGCTGCTGCTGAGGCTGCTGGGAATGTCAGTCAGTGGGTCCCACAGGATCTATTGGGATGAGGGACTCTTTTATTCAGAGGGTAGAGACCCCAAGCCTGGTGCTACCAGGAGGTTGGTTATACCTCTGAAGTTTAGGGGCTTACTACTCACCCTTGCACATGACATTCCCCTGGCAGGACACCTAGGCCAAAGTAAGACTTGAGACCGGCTTGTCCCTCACTTTCACTGGCCTCACATGTCTGAAGACACCAAGGAGTTTTGTCGCTCCTGTGAAACTTGCCAAGCCAGTGGTAAGGCAGGTGGCACCACAAAAGCCCCCCTGATACCACTTCCAGTGGTGGGGGTTCCCTTTGAGAGGGTTGGGATTGACATAATTGGTCCCATTAACCCTCCTACAGCATCTGGACACAGTTACATTCTAGTGGTGGTGGACCATGCCACTAGGTATCCAGAAGCCATTCCCCTTACGACCACTACAGCTCCTGTGGTGGCAAGGGCCCTCTTGGGAATTTTTTCCAGGGTGGGCTTCCCTAAGGAGGTTTTAACTGACAGAGGTACAAACTTCATGTCAAGTTACATCACTGCAATGTGGAAGGCGTGTGGTGTAAACTACAAGTTCACCATCCCCTATCATCCTCAATGCAATGGGTTAGTTGAAAGGTTCAACAAAACCCTCAAGGGCATGATCATGGGCCTCCCAGAAAAGCTTAGGCGAAAATGGGATGTCCTTCTTCCCTGCCTTCTCTTTGCCTACAGAGAGGTCCCTCAGAAGAGGGTTGGTTACAACCCTTTTGAACTTCTGTTTGGGCATCCAGTTAGGGGTCCCTTGTGTTTGGTGAAGAAGGGATGCAAGTTACCTCCCAAACAAGACATAGTGGACTATGTACTTGGTCTCCGCTCTAGGATGGCTGAGTACATGAATAAGGCAAGTAAAAACCTGGAGGGCAAGTCAAGAACTGCAAAAAACTTGGCATGTCCAAAAGGCTATCCTGACTGCCTACCAGCCAGGCCAGAAGGTGTGGGTGTTGGTGCCTGTGGCCCCAGCAGCTCTCCAAGATAAACGAAGTGGACCCCACACCATCATTGAGCAAAAAGGTGAGGTCACCTACCTGGTGGACCTTGGCACTCCCAGGAGCCCCCACAGGGTGCTCAATGTGAACAGGCTCAAACCTTTTGTGGACAGGGCTGACATGGGCTTGCTCCTGGCAACTGATGAGGGACAGGAGGAAGAGAGTGACCCTCTCCCTGATCTCCTCTCACAAAACCCTGATGATGGGCCAATTGATTGTGTAGCCTTGGCAGGCAGCCACACTGACCAACAGCAGATTGATTGCAGGAAGGTCCTCAATCAATACAGGCATACGTTTTCTTTGACACCCAGTCAAACCACCTGGTGTACCCATGAAGTGGACACAGGTAAGAGTCTACCTGTTAAGAATAAAATCTACAGGCAGCCTGACCATGTCAGAGATTGCATCAGCTTTATATAACAAAGGGAGGGAGTGAAGAGGTAGTGTCTCACACGGACACTGTGGCGGATATATCCTCCTCTGATGCTAAGTCAATAAATCAAATGAATCCACCACATGGGACTAGAAATGAAAAGGAAAGTGTGTTGAGTCATCCAAATGTGGATGCACACAGCGTTTGCTTAAATACCCCTCACACACCAAAGGACCCTTGGTGTCATGCTTCATCATTGGGGTCTTCCCGTCCCGCTGCGGGACGGGCGTGCTACGACCTACGGCTACGCGGGAGCACTAATATTAATAATACTATGTGTAGTGATGGGGTAGTGAGAGGAGGGTCGAGAAGGATACGGGTAAGTGATTTAAAAGGACCTGGCCTCATGGATTTAAGAAGAACTTTAATAGGTCATTGAGGCTGGACCTGTTAAAAAAGTGATGCGGAGAGATCCTGCCAATAATGTGCGGGTTCATGACTCTTTAGGAGCACCCGCACATTATTGGCAGGATCTCTCCGCATCACTTTTTTAACAGGTCCAGCCTCAATGACCTATTAAAGTTCTTCTTAAATCCATGAGGCCAGGTCACTTTTAAATCACTTACCCGTATCCTTTCTCGACCCTCCTCTCACTACCCCATCACTACACATAGTATTATTAATATTAGTGCTCCCGCGTAGCCGTAGGTCGTAGCACGCCCGTCCACAGCGGGACGGAAGACCCTAATGATGAAGCATGACACCAAGGGTCCTTTTGTGTGTGAGGGTATTTAAGCAAACGCTGAGAGATTGCATCAGGGCAGAGGTCCAAAAGATGCTAGAGTTGGGAGTAATTGAGCCCTCAGATAGCCCTTGGGCTAGTCCAGTAGTCTTGGTACCAAACCCTCACACCCAGGGTGGTAAGAGAGAGATGAGGTTTTGTATTGACTACAGGGGACGCAATGTAGTCACTAGGACTGATGCTCATCCAATTCCAGGGGCAGATGAGCTTATTGACACCTTGGCCTCAGCCAAGTTCTTAAGCACATTTGACCTTACTGCTGGCTATTGGCAAATCAGACTAGCTGAGGATGCCAAACCAAAAACAGCATTCTCAAGCCCTAGTGGGCATTATCAAATTATTGTGATGTCCTTTGGTTTGGAGAATGCACCTGCCACATTCCAAAGGCTGGTGAACAAAGTCCTTACAGGTCTGGAGGCCTACAGTGCAGCATATCTTGATGACATAGCTGTCTTTAGCTCCACCTGGGAGGATCACCTGGTCCACCTAAGGAATCTTTTGGAGGCTCTGCAGAAAGCAGGCCTCACTATCAAGGCTACTAAGTGCCAGATAGGGCAAAGCAAGGTTGTATACCTGGGCCGCCTTGTGGGCGGAGGCCAGGTTCAACCACTTCAGAGCAAAATCCCGACCATAATGGACTGGGTTGCTCCAACTACCCAGACTCAGGTCAGAGCTTTCTCTTTTTATATATATTTTATTTATAATTTTCAAATAACAAACATAATGCAGTACAGGTCAGAGCTTTCTTGGGCCTTACTGGGTATTACAGGAGATTTGTGAAAGGATATGGGTCCATAGTGACTCTCTTGAATGATCTCACCTCCAAGAAAATGCCCAAGAAAGTTCAGTGGACAGTTAACTGTCAGAAGGCATTTGATGATCTCAAGCAGGCCATGTGCACTGCTCCCATTCTGCAGAGTCCTGACTACTCCAAGCAATTTATTGTCCAAACAGATGCATCTGAGTTGGGGGTAGGGGCTGTGTTGTCACAACTAAATGCAGAGGGCCAGGATCAACCAGTAGCTTTTATTAGCAGAAGGTTGACCCCCAGAGAGAAACGTTGGTCAGCTATAGAGAGGGGAGACTTTGCTGTGGTCTGGGCCCTGAAGATGTTGAGGCCATACCTGTTTGGCACTCACTTCATTGTTCAGACAGACCATAAGCCCCTCTTATGGCTAAAACAGATGCAGGGTGAAAAACCCAAACTTTTGAGGTGGTCCATTTCCCTACAGGGGATGGACTATACAGTGGAACATAGACCTAGGAGTAACCATGCCAATGCAGATGGACTCTCCAGATATTTCTACTTAGAAAATGAGGACTCAACTGGGCATGGTTAGTCTCATCTCCTTAAGTTTGGGGGGGGGGTTGTGTAGGAAAGTAGGATCTGCTTCTTATGGTTACCCCCACGTTTTGCTTGATGTGATGCTGTTTTTGACTAGTCTGACTGAGATCCTGCTAATCAGGACCCCAGTCTACCTGCTTTTTCCCTAAACTGTTATGTTATGTACTTAGGTACACCCCAGATTGGATATCGGGGTACCCTTGTCAGTCCCTAGTATATGGTACCCAGGTACCCAGGGCATAGGTACCCCAGAGGCCTCCCATGGGCTGAAGCATGTATTATGCCACCCATGAGAGGCCATGCAAAATGGAACTACAGGCCTGCCATTGCAGCCTGTGTAAGTTGGTGCATCCACCACTTACTAAAGATATAGGTTTACTATATCTAAGGGTCACTGCAGTTAAAACCTATAAGTCACCCCTATAGCAGGCCTCTACAATCCTGAGGGTAGGGTGCTTGGTTCTAAGTATGAGGGTACCCTGCATGAGCAGGACACCCCTACAACCTACGGAGTCCATTCTCCCGGGTTGGCAGTGAAGCAGCAATATACTAATATAGAGGGGCATTATGTGACCGCGCAATGACCATCTCGAAAACGGCTGCAATGAACCCTATCGTGTTTGTGTCAAACATGTTGGAATCCTACCCCCACACCATTACCGGTGTGGGAGGTATGATTCCACCACCAGGAGAGCCCTCTGTGGGGCTCTCTGTGTTCCCGGTACCAGCCTTCTAGCCCCAGACAGCATAAAATGGTTTCTGCCGACCAGAGACACATTTCTGCCCTCCTGCTGCTGAGCCAAGCTTGAGCAGGGGAACAATAGGCATCCTTTCACAGGGAGGTGTGACCACCTCCCAGACTGGATTTAGTGTATTAGGACTGGGTGGGTGCGCATGCCCGTGCCTGAAAGTCTTCATGAGGGACACATTTGGTGTCCCTGTGCACAGTTCAGTTCAAACCAGTCCTGGGAGCCGTTGGCTCCCGCTCTGGCGCGAAACTGAACAAAGGACATGGGAGTAACCTCCCCCCTGTCCAGACCCTCCCCTGGGAGGGTCCCCTTAATCTTCCCAACCCTCTCCTTAGGGTACTTAAGGGCTTACCTGGGTGTAGGTCCCTAGATTCATCGTGGACAAGATTCAGAACTGAAACCACTGCACTTCGACCGTCTGGGCACTCTGGACTTCACTGGACTTCGTTTGGGCCTGACTTCGTCTCCCTCTCAGTCTGCTGCATCGTCTGTGCCTGTGCACCATACAGGATCCATGTAGGACCTGTGGAGCATCCAAGACACCTGAAGATAATCTCCCTTGGAGTGAAGGAGTCACTCCCCTGCATTCGCAGGCACTGCAACACTGCTGACCGGTCTGCTGATACCAAGCTCCTACGGACTCCGAAGGGTTTAACAATACAGAAGGTGAGTTTCTACGTCTCTCACGGCCCAAGCTGCCCTCTCACTCAGTTTGAGGACAGAATCCCTTGTGGGGACAGCAATACCCGAACCCCTGTGCACCTCGTACTTTTGCAAGTGAAAATGCTTGTTGGCAATTCTTCAGCAAGTGCATTGGACTCCAAGTAGCCTCAACCTTTGGCAACTTCTCCTGCAAAGATCTTCAACCACATCGCACTGTGTGCTCGATGGCCTGTTGTTTTGTAAAGCTGCTTGAGGTCCTCTTGCGACTCCTGTGCCTACGGCCTGTGGGTCCAATTGAGGGTCATCTTTGTTTTCCTTGGTCTCCCCTGATTGCTCGGGGCCTGCCCTGACTCCCCTGCTTGTGGTGAGTCTCCTGGACCTTGCTGGTCCGAACCGTGCACTTTCTTGACTTCCTGCTTGGGTAGCATTTGCCAAGGCTTGTTGGTGCTCCCACTGGACACCGACCCCTCAGCTCTCGACATCCTTCATGCGACAGCTCGTATCCGGCTCCTGGTTGTCCTCAGCATCGCCTGGTCCCCACAGCTGCAGAGTCAAGGTCACCGTCAACTATCCTGAACACCTGACATCGGAGGGCATTCGTCTTCCAAGTCTCCTGGTCACCCCCAAGTGACATAGACACTATCCCCTCTGCTTTCAGGTACTCCTCTTCAAGAATCCACGTTTGGATTCCCACGGACACTTTCTCCTCTTCCAGCAGCGGCACTTTCCTTAAGTCCTCTATTGGGTTAGGCGGCGGTTTCCGACACGACTTCACACCTATGCACCCTGCTTCCCTGGGATAGGTAACTTGGGTACTTCAGTATCCACAGGTGGGGTGGCTCTCCAACCTTCTGTCTTCCTCGGGGTTTCTTCAGGGTCCACTGGTAGGGGTCCCTAATCTTTAAAAATCCAACCGCTACTTGCACATAGACTTGTACGGAGCACGCGGTCGTGTTCACACACTGCACAGGCACTCCGTGGGGTCCCTATCTACTCACCTTGGGTGGTTCCTGGGGGTCCCAGCAATTCTACTTTCTCTCGACATTGTCCTGACTCGAGTTGTGGTTCTTATACTACTTTCTTAGTATATGGTTTGGTACCCCCCTGGGGCCCACTATGTATTAGTGCTATGTACTGTGATTTCTTTGCTAAAGTATTGCTTTGTGTCTATCTCCATGTAGGAGATACTGTAACGTACTAGATAGTGTTATATAATAAATACATTTTTTTATAACTACTGTGTGGTTTTCCTTTTATTTAATCTATACTATAAGATTGCATTCTGGAAAAACAAGCTGCTTTACACTCCTTCAAGACTAAGCCTGAAGGCTGCTCGCCACAGCTACTACTTGGATAGCTTTCCAAGGTTGTCTGAGACCTCCTAATCACCATAAGGGTTGTCTGGACTGGTGCAAGGTGCCCACTTACATTAGTGGACATCATATACAAGGCCAGCTTCTCACAAACATGCTCCCGCCCCAGGAAGGGGCATGCCTGAAACGTCCGTGGTTTGGGCGTTCTCCTGTTTCGGTGGTAGCCAGCCACAGATCAGCCACCGGCATTTCCTTCTTCCTGACACTCGGAGCAGGTTTATTAAAGCTCCTTTGCTGTTGTTCCAACTTCTTTCTGGGTCACAAAGGTATGCGACATCCGGGCGAAGCAGCGGTGCATTCCGGATTACCTGTCTCTTTGCTGTGCTGCTAACAGCGGGAGTGGTTTCTGGTGTATCGGCAAGACATCCATCTGGCAGCTAAGTACCCTGCAGTGCGCACTCTTCGCGCTATGTTTCTTTTTGAATAACTAGTGACTGTCTGTAGAGTATTTTCCCAGAGAGTGAGTTTCTTCTCTGAAGTACAGGACTTATTTTTGGTTCTCCTTACTGCATGGAATCCTAAAAGTCATATCTACAGGATTTAGTTACATTGTGAAGAAACAAAGTGAAGTCTGAACTTTGTTCATGTGATTTACCTACCTGCAGCTGCATGAGGAGTGTGCTCTGAGTATTGACTAGATGGGGGAAGGGTGTTAGTGTTTGTGTTGAATGAGATTACGTGAGGGGACTGATTGTACACTAACCCCTTGTACACTGCTATTCTCTTTTTTGATACAGGGCAACACACACAAGGTTGGCTCTACCAGGAGGATAGACATTCCTACTATGCTGAAAACACTGCAGACAAGGCCTTCCAGATATCTTCAGCAGCTTTTATTATTTTATCACATTCCCATTTCCCCTGTGTGGTTTCTCACAGGATAGCGGTCTATATTCGCTCCTAGGAGATAACACAAGAGGGAGTGGTTGGCCAGGCTTCATATCATCGCCCCTGCCAGTCAGATCTTTAAGGTAAGTGGTGTTTCAATCTGACTTTCCTGACAGTACTGTTCTCTTATGTCTCTGCCCCTCTCTTGTATCCTGCCCAATCCCATTTATCTTATTAAGCAGGACCACGGGCAATGCCTAGCCAGAGAAGTGCACAAATATAGGAAGAAGGACAAGCCAGGGGAAAATAAATTAGGAGAAAGTTATTCGTTTTTGACCAGTGGACCGGTGAAAATCTTTAGAGTAGCCCTTTGATTTTCACTGTTGCAGCAAACATTCAGCATCTAAAGCTTCAATTTCAAGTGTGAAATGCATATGTCTTATCTGAATAATATGCACTACTCTACAAAACCACACCAACAAATCCCCCTTAGCATTTATTTCCTACAATGGGAGTAATCAGCTAGCAAGGCACTAAATCCGACATCAAATGTTGATGTGCAAGTTAAAAAAATCTCGATCCAAACTTAGAAATAAGTGACTTTATAAATGACTGTCCAAGCTATCTTTTGGCATTATTCGGCTGGTGGACACCAAACAGCTTGAGCTCTCCATTGTTTTTGCATGCCCCTGTTTCTGAACGTTTAATTTATAATTCAATATTGTTTTTTATCACCAGGGCTTAAATGAGCCAAAATGAGTAATTATTTCCAAGTTGCTTTAAACAGGTGCCCCACAAATCCTTAAGATGTCACTTCTCACATGATCTTAATGTGTATGCAGATGGGCATATCTGTGGCATTCAGCCTTCTCAGCCATTTATGTATGCCCTGCAGGGCATTGCTTTAAATCCCAGCAGGGGCATATTTGCATTTAATTAGTCTGGGTATCAATTGAGTGGTCTATTAGGAAAATGTGTAATTTACTGCACTTCAGTACATCAAATTATGCTGCAGCAAGTGTCACATGTGGAGATGAAATTATATATTTGTTTATTAAAAAAGCAAATGTTTCAATTGAGTTTAAAGTTACAAAGGGTGTAGGCTGGTAAGGTAAAATCCAAAAGAACTATGCTAATCTCTTATTTCTGAATAATGCGGTGAGTGATGTTTCACAATATTAGTTATCATTCATAATTGGTAAAGCACCTCAAGTGATGTTTTTCAGTACTTTTTAGAAATATTTTTAGATTTTACTGACTGCTCCTGCTGGAGTGGGAATCAGTTTAAATAAACTTGGTTTACCATCTCACACAGGGCTGATCTCCGCTTTCTATCAACGTTGAGGTTGTGTATACCTTGACCAATGTTTCTGAGAAGATGAGGGGCAAATCATTGCATAAATAGTAATCACAATCTTTACCTTAAGTTCATTCAATATTGAGATTTAATCGGAAGTTTTTAAGGGTTTTATTATTCAAAGTTTATTAAATCATCTTTATTCAAAATCACAAATGTTATTGTTATTAGCTTCAATATTCAATCATTAACAGAAATTGATAGAAAAAAATGGTTAATTCAAGATTATAATAAAATGCATTAAGCGTGTTTCATAAAGAAAGAATCCCTATTCTAAGAATGGGGTGGAAAAGCTGTCAGAAAGAACCCATAAAGAATGCAGGTTTGAGAGAGAGAGAGAGAAGCATAAAGCTCAGATTCAATAGTCAATAACTAATCAAAGCAGCACCTCACATAAAGAGAGGTTCACAAAACTCAGAAGAGTCTTAAAGCAATGAGGTATACGGCAGGATAAATATGCAATAGTAGTAGCAAACCACAAACAGCAATAAGGTCTGGGAAAGGCAAAACAATGTCTGGCAAATAGTCTGGCCAGTAGGCTAGGAAAAAGTGGGGTAGAAACATTAACCTACTCTAGGAACACGCACTATTATAAACTGTTGAAAACAATGTTGCAGTTCATGTTGCATCTTCTCCTCCTCTCATCCAATCAGCTTTCAGTGTTCTCCTGGGAACAGGATCACTCCTCTTCTTCTCACACGAATAAAACGGTCCACAGAAGGTAAGCTCTAAGTTTACAACCTTGTTGTAACATTCTAAACTACACATTAGACTTTTTCACATTCAGGGCGTCTTTCCCACGAATGAAACTACATCTCTAACCCTCTAATAAAGCGAATTGTATGTTTTGTCAACAATGAGCTAAGTAGAAATCAAAACATCAGCAGTAATGAGAGAATTCTTAGTGAACATGATCCCCTGGAAGTAAAACAAGTATGTTAACAAAGATCAAGTTCACGTTATGTGCCACACTCTATGTGTGGTTATTCTTCACAGTTCTATTAAATGAACATTTTTATCAAACATTGACAGCCTTCTATGTATAAGTAGAAACATTTTAAACTTATGCGCAGCTTTTATTTAATAAGAAAAAATAAGGATCAATGAAAGGTCAAGAATTAACAATTTTATGCATGCTTCAGCACATCTAGTCAAGCTACTTGTTAAGCAATGCTGTTTTAAACATTTTGCGGCCTATTACGAGTAAGTATGACTGCCTACTACAATTTTGCACATTTTTAAACACATTTTTGTTTATTTAAGTCTGTACATTAATATTACACATGTATTTTCACTATATTATTTTGCGTTTTTCTAAAAATACCCCTTCAATCCCCCTCCATGGTTATCTTAACCATCACGCTTTCACATGTGAATTTGTTAGAGCACACACTCATCCTCAGTTAAGTCTTTTCTCTTTCTTTTCAAACTTTTAAATTGTTTTGACTTTCTGTATTCTTTATTAATGCGATCATTGAATGCTATTTCTCTCTATTCTTTCACTCATTGCCCCGCTCTTCCTTTTGTTCAAGCAATATCTACAGCCTTTGAATAAAGCAACCAAAACCAATAAGCAAAGCCCTCTAATTAATATTGGCATAAAAATAGCTTTCAGGATACCTCCTTCAGCAGTGGAAAACCAAGTTCCAATTGTTTTAGTTCCCTTTCCAAAATGTCCTAAATTACAAGGTGTCTCTAAAGGTTCTAATTCAGGTTTTAAGTCAAAAATGTTCTTTGCAACTTCTTGTGTTTTCTTACTTTCATCTGGGATATATGAACATGATGCTACACTAATCCGGGTACTTCTAGGACCAGTGACTCATGTCCACGCCGACTGTCTGTAGCGCGTCGTCCATCAATACCACTCCACATGCAGTTTTAAATAGGTGGAGTTGCGCAATCTCCTTTGCTATTGGGTTTAGTTGCTTACATGAGACCCGGTGCC